>CM022297.1:424501123-425101123 GCA_011799875.1 Thinopyrum elongatum
ACAGCCATGTCTCTAAAACCATGTTTCCAATCTTTTGTCCAGAACTGAACCTAAGCTTTCGCTCAGAAACAACAAACCAAGTGAGAGAGAATGAGGTTTCGACACACTACAACGGTGCCTTCAAGGAGGGGAACAACACCCATGGGCACTGTGGCCGCTAACACCGGACTTTCATTTGTATCATCAGCTACATCCCTGCCCACCGGAATGGGCAACACCGCCCATGTTGGTTTACTCCGCTTTCGTAGCAGCACTAAGTCATTGAAGCCGCACCGTCACGCCCCACAAGCACCAACAACACGTCGAGCACATCACAGCCACCTGCACCACCACAACAACGCTACAGTCGAGGGCACGCCACCGAGCGGAACTCGTCCCACCACCACTGTCACCAAGCAGTGACGCAGCCGGATCCTCCTAGCGCACCGCCAATATTGCCACCGGACGAAAACCACGCTGCCACCAGGGAAAAGGGGAGTTGCGCCCAGGAGAGGGCCCGCCGCCGCCGGCACTACGCGGGCTTCACCTGGTAGAGAGCCTCAGCGGCGGTGGGCCGTGTTGCCTCAGGGAGGGACGTGGGGATCCGGTTTTGCGGTAGAGTTGACCAGGGAAGCAGGTTTGGGCATAGTTTAAAAAACCAAACCAGAAATCGAACCGGAAAGGTTGTCGGTTAAGGTTTTTACCGGTCGGACCGCCGGTTCACCGGTTCGATTGTCGGTTTTTAAAGCAATAAAATAATATATGTTGAGTAATATATGTGCTAATATAGTGTGAAACCATGGTCAAATAAAATTATTTTCATTTAGTGGACAACAAAGTAGCACAGCCGAGTTGGTTATTGGGCCGTGGGCAGGCTTCGCGTACTGCTGACACGTCCTGAGATTGAATTCCACTTCTCCCAATTTCTATTAAAAAAATCCTGATTTTTCCCGGTTCAATGGCCTGGCTTTTTCACCGGTTTTCTCTGGTCTTATTAGCTTAAAAAATCGCTGAGGCCGCCGGTTCCGGTTTTTCCCGGTTCGACCGCCGGTTCGGTCCGGTTTTTAAAACTATGGGTTTGGGTGGTAAGAAGCTGCTGGTGTTGAAAAAAGCCCTATGCTTCATTTTTAGAAAGGAAAAACAGGTCACCTATGCCGCATAACCCACAGTTCCAGGACATCGCACCCACTCCACAAACAACTGCGGACGTTCTACTCGCAAAGATTCAGCAATATTAACAGAAAAGGCACATCTGTGCTGACAAGATTTAAGATACCAGCGCGATGAAATTACAAGACGAGACAAACTCTGTGGTCGGAAAACTGTAAACAGCTGAAACAGCAGCGATATCTAGTGCGCAAAGCTTGACTGTCGGTGTGTCTAACTAAAATGAACCTCTACACACGAGGTGATGAAGGGCGCAGCTTTGTCCCTAGAGGTTGTTCACCTGACCGTAGGATAGCCTTCCCCTGTTGAGGCTTGCAGTGATTGAAGCTTCAGTTTCGTCGGACCGGTATTCCTACTCACCTTTCTTATGGGCGCAAATCAGATTGTGAGAACGACGCCCACAACTCTGCTCAAGGACAACGAAGTGCAGTATCAGGATCAGTCATGCAAACCATACCTGCTAGTTTACTGAAACTGAAATTATCAGGGAACTCGTGAACCATCCCCATTTGCTTGCATCTGCTACACTGCAGGTCAAGCTTCCAATACCTACAATACCATAGCATTTTCTAGGGAAGCAGTTACCCACAACAATTGAACTACATCTTTTCTAGGGAATCGTGGTACATGAGGCATTTCATTCAAAGCTTCCTATACACTCACTTCCCTCTGGGAACGTAAGTAAAACACTGACCTTGTACAGCTAGGAATCAGCAAGTTCCTGGAGGAGATTCTTCATAGCAAAGGATGCATTCCAAAGCTTGCCACCACATTGTGTGACGATTCGGTATTCGACTAGACAGTCTGTGCAACTTCTACTCACTTCATTCACTGCTACTCAATGTAAAACATTCGGAGACCATGACAGTTCTAATGCAAACGATACAGAGGAGCTAACTGCAGTCCCCTCCACATTTTCTCATCCGGGCTTGGGACCGGCAAAGGCAGTGTTAAACTACTACTACTTACAAAAAAAATAGCAAACACTACAAACAATTATATTCAGCTAAGCATACAAGCTACGCAATCAACCAAAGGCAGCATTGGCACAACACACGATTGGCAAAAAAATATTCACGCAATGCGGAACAAACAAAGGATGCCATAAATTCCAGAACCTGAGTGAGAGTGAGCGTCATTCAAATCTTGCACAGAGAAAGCTTTCGTAGTTTTATGCCATTACAGGGTCCTGGTCAGAGGACCGTAGGATGTGTGAACCTTTAGTGTCTTCAATGTACTATGAAACAGAATGGGTGGCATGTGTATAAGTTTGAGTTAATCGCCAGGAATCATCAAATTAGTATTTTTGCTAGTTGCCATCTAAATTAAAACTAGGAAGTTCCCAGAGAAATGAGAACATGTAATTGAAGATTTGAGAATATGTAATGAAGATTTCATAATCAAGATCAAATTAGCAGTTTGTCATGATGAGATCATAGTAGCCATTAGAGGACCGTAAGATGTGGGAGCACTTTGTTTCTTTAAATTCAGGATGAATAAAGTACGAAACAAACTGCCATATGTTGAAAGTAATCAGCAGGAATACAGTTGAACAAAATTAGCCAGACTGTTTTACTAGTTGTGAAATTAAAACAAGGAAGTTCCCCAGCAAACCGAGAGATGCATTCAAGAATCCAGATCCCACTGGAGAAGCACCAGCAAGAAGAGCAACACTTCTGAAAATCAACTCCATACCAACAAACCAGAATCATATTCAGTGGAGTTGACACTAATCAAAGACATGCGTAGAATGTTCAGGGCAAAATATTCGTTCAAGCTTCCAGTTCAGAACCTTCAGCTCTCCATTGTTTTAGTATATAGCAACAGGAGGCCACTACTGTTAAACCAACACAAATGGGTGGTAGGATCTTTCTTGTATCATTAAAGTTAATAAAATATGTGCACACCAAAATTTGATTTTGTGTCATAAGTGCAATCATGGACGTAGAATAGTAAACCCACAAATCCAAGTGTAATCAATTCATATATGTATGAACATTTACTGCATTCAGAGCTCATGTACATGCGATCTTTACTTCCTATTATAGGTGATAAATTTGCAAGTTGAAAGATACAAACAGCCAAATATCAAAAGCCAGCTTCCTGAAACAGTATGGTAACCAGTAACTAATAGCCAAATCAAACTTTGATAATCTGCTATACAAACCGAGTACGAACTGATATTTCCGTTTTGGACCCTTGTTTGAGACTTCTAGCATTTTCTTGATTCGAGCAAAAGATGAGATCATATTCCATCCAAACCACATGCAAGTTGAAGAAGATACCATAACCAGTAGAATGGCACAACAGAAACCAAGTAAGATGCTTCAGGACAGTTGAAAGAATCAGATGTGCACACTACCAACTCCAAGCTGCACCAAAGATATGAGGCCACTGAATGCAAGTTCAAACTGAAAACTACCACAAAGACCAAATCATTATGCTTCAGGATCAGTAATCAGAGGTCAAAACCATCAGGAAAGTCCATTTGCTTCACCAAGTCCCCGCGCTAACTGACTATCCAACTCTACAATCTTGCAATAAAACCTCCAACAATGCAAATCAATGAACGGCCCAAATATAATCAGCATACTTAAAGTTTCTTCAAGGAAAGTCAGACCATAGTGAAATCTGGTAAATCAGTTGAAACAGGCATGGAGTCCAGGTGCAAGTTTTTATGGTTGAAGAAGATTCCGAATGAAGATCCCAAACAGCCATCAGATGAACATAAATCGAAGAACTTAATGTATAGCCACTCAAATCTGACGTCACCAAGCACAGATGAGGGATCCAGTAAACCAATGTGACGAAACATGGGAAACTGACCTGCCTCGAGTCCCCTTCACCATACGTTCACAACCCACATGGAGCTATACTTCCAGACCAGATCAAGATCCAGTCCTGCAAGCCAAATTGTAGAGGCGGCGATAACAAATGAAACAAACAGACCGTCTACGAGACACTGACCTGACTCCATGTACAGAGCAAAGGTTTGGGCCCAAACTCCTAATAACAATTATATATTGCCAACCCACACACACAGAACACCAATAAAACACAGGGATCAAGAGTTTAGTCATTGCCCACATGGCCTGGGCTAAAGAAAAATCTGCAACCATAGGAAGGGCAGGGGCAAAAACCTATATCAGAGAGATGGCCAAGTAACTAAATGAAATTAAAAAAAAAAGGAAGGTAAGAGTCTTTTTCGGTTGTAGGATGTGCCATTAGTTGAAAGCTCTGGATTTCCTATATATTCGTGCTGCATATGAATCTGTATTTAAAATATTGTCTAGTAAGATAATTTATAGGTTATGTAAGTTGCAATGAATTGAAACGACACTGTAGATTTCGAAGATCAGTAGACGGATTCATCATCAGGCTGGACAGGAGTTTGTCAACTACAACCTGCAGCGACGTTTCTATAAAAAAAATGTTAGGGGAAATGCTGCTTATAAATAGCTAAAGCATGGATGATTGAGTGGGAACAAGTAAAGCCTGTCTAGGGTCAGGTATGGATGATGGAGGACAACAACGCCGGTTCCAAACTGCAGTTATATCCTTTCCAAGCCAGTATCTGCAAGAGCTGATAAGTACCAAGGCAAAGAAAACCTAATGTCTAGAGAGTTCAATTATAGAATAAAAAAGGTTGAAAAAGTTTTAGCCACAGAAGGAACCGCCATGCCGAGGCAAAATAGGACCGCCTTCTAATCCATATTATTCCAATTTCTGGAGAGCCACCAAGAAATAGTTTAAATCAGAATTGTGGGAAACCAAAACAGAACAGTGGAGACGAAAGAGTAAAACAGAGGGAGTGATAATTATCCAAACGTAGAGCAGCAAGATGCGTCACTCCCGCTAAGCCATATAATTCCAATTTCTGGAGAACCACCAACATATCCAAATATATCCTGCACATAGACCCAGACTTCCTATATATCCTGCAACTGATACGCGCAGAAGACCAGCACAGGGATCAAGAGTACGAACAACAAATCGATCCAGAGAGAGATAGAGAGAGATTGCAAACCAAACGATTTTAACAGATTCCGACTCACTACCAGCATGGTTTGGGCTTATCTGCAACCAAAGGGAGGGTAGAAGGAAAAACCTAAATCAAAGACATAAACAAGTAGCTACGTGAAACAAAGAATTAAGAGGTGAGTTAAAAATGGTGTTTTTCATTGTAGCATGTTCCATTAGTTTGAATCTCCATTGCTGAACCTTCGCAGATAAATCTGTATTCAAAATATTTCCTGGTAAGATAATTTTAAAGGTTGTCTAAGTTACGATGACTTGAGAAAATAGTAGATTTAGAAGAACTGCAAACAGATTCAACTCAGCACGAGGTTGGACTTGAGTTCATCAACTAAGACCTGCAACGAGGAAGATACCTTTCTATAAGTTAAGAGGAAAACTAGGCTCAGCTAAAGCATGCATCAAATGTTGAGGTTTAGAGGTAAAGGGTAAGTAAGCCTGTCTCGGCCGCGAAGGTCAGATAGACAACACTGGTTCCAATTATTTCGCTTCCAAGCCAGCATCTGCAAGAGCTAAGAATTACCAAGGCAAAGAAACTAATGTCTAGAAAGTTCAATTTTCAAGGGAGGACAAAAGGGCAGATATGTTGGGCCACAGAAAGAACCGCCATGCTGAGGAAACATAGGATCACCCGCTAAGCCGTATAATTCCAATTTCTGGAGAACCAGCAACAAATCTAAATCAGAATTATCGGACAACTAATTGAGCTGTGGAGAAGAAATTAAGCAGAGAGTAATGATCATCCAAACGCAGGTCAGCAAGAAGATGGGTCACTCCCGCAAAGCCATATAATCCCAATTTCTGGACAACCAGCAACAGATCCAAATTAGACTTGTCGGGGACTAAAATTGAATTGTGGAGAAGGAATTAAATAGAGGGGTTCATAATCATCCAAACGCAGATCAACAAGAAGATAGGTTGCTCCTGCTAAACCTTATTAAGCCCAATTTCTGGAAAACCACAAACGAATACATATCAGAGCTGCCAAGGACTAAATTGTACTGTGCAAACCAAATAAATTGAATTGGGATGAAATTCATTATCCAAATGCAGATCGCAAGTTCCAGGTTGGTAAGAGATCCAAAGCTTCATTATCCAATCAATCAAAATGACGCCTATGATTCATCTGTGCAAAACTACTACGCTCCTGCATCTGCTGCAAGCAAAGGAGCACAAACACAGAGCAAAAGCGCGATCAGCTGCTACAATAAGAATCCACCAGGACCTCTCTAATCCACCTCATATTAGCTGATAATGAAGAAACACGTGATGAGAACCAGAAGACCACACGGGCGATAGCCATTCAAACATGACCTGCTCAAATCCCCTTCCAACATACAACACCACAGGGATCTCCACATTCCAGATCCAATCCTGCAACCAATGTGTGGAGGAACACAACTAAACCAAACAAACCGTTGATAGAACACTGACCTGACTCACTGTACAGAGATTTGCCCATAGGCCCAAACTTCCTAAATATGTCCTGCAGTCAACAGGATAAGAGTACAGATAACGAATCGAACCGCATAGAGATAGATTGCAAACCAACCGATTTTAACAGATTTCGGTTCACTACCAAGTACCAACACACTCTGGGCTAAAATAAATCTGCAAAGGGGGGCAGAAGCAAAAAAGCCTAAATCAAAGGAATGAACAAGTAGCTACGTGAAATAAAAATAAGAGGCAAGAGTTAAAAATGGAGCAGAGTCTTTTTCTGTTGTAGGATGTGCCATTAGTTCGAGGCTCCATTCTTGCACCTTTTCAGATGAATCTGAATTCAAAATATTGCCTAGTGAGAGATCTTAAAGGTCATCCAATTAATAATGAATTGATTAGATTCAGAAAAACTGCAAACAGATTCAACTCAGCATCAGGTTAGACTTTGCGTTTGTCAAAACTGCAACTCGTCAGACCTGCAACGAGCAAGATACTTCTCTGTAAATTAGGGGGAACTAGGCTCAGCTAAAGCATGCTTCAAATGAGGAGGTAAAAGTTATAAGAAAGTCTTGTCTGCAAAGGTCTGGTAGACCGCACCGGTTCCAATTATATTCCTTCCAAGACGATGTCTGCAAGAGCTGACAATTGACAAACTAAGGCAGAGAAAACTTGTCTGGTGTGTTCTAATTATATTATTGACTAAGAAAAATTGTTGAGCCACAGAAAAAGAACCGCCATGCGGAGGGAAAATAGGACCACCCGTTAAGCCGTATAATTCCAATTCTCTGGAGTAGGAGCAACAAATCCAAATCAGAATTGTGTGGAGACTAATTGAACTGTGGAGGAAAGGAAATAAACAGAGAGAGAATGATCATCCAAACACAGGTGAGGAAGAATGACAAGTTGCTCCCGGTAAGCCGTGTAATCCCAATTTCTGGACAACCATGAACAGATCTAATTAAGAACAGACTAAAAATGAACTGTGTAGATGAAGGAAATAATAAGAGGGGGTAATCATCATCCAAACGCAGATCAGCAAGATAGGTCGCTCCCCCTGTGCCTTGTAATCCAATTTCTGGAGAAGCACCAACAAATCAAAATCAGAATTGCCGTTGACTACTGTGCGAACCAAGAAACTAAATTGGGAGGGATTTATTTATATTATCCAAACTCAGATCACCAGTTCCAGGTTGGTAAGAGGTCGAAAGCATCATCACCCGAGATCATCTGACCATATCTGAATAACCGCCGAACCGTAACCAATCAATTAATGAACAGAAATCAAACCTCCACATATGAGGATCCACGAGGGCCTCGAATTAATCCACCTCGTACTAACAGATGATTGCAGGAATAAACCACAGCGCTTGAAATCTGAAATCACGGACGAACGCAGGTGACAGGAACCAAGGAACCGATCTCAACTCGCACGGGAAACTGACGTTGCCTCGGCCTTGGGCTCCATGATTAGAGCTCCAATTCCAAAAAGGAGGCTCGACGACCCTGCAACCAACGCGCGCGGATGCGGATGCGAATACGAGGAGCACAGGATCCACAGTTCCAAACAGAAGTGTGCACACAAAATAGATTCTTCTGGGATAGATTCGCAAACCAAACAGAGGCCCCAAATGGATGAATTCTCCGGTCGATCGCTTCCCCGAGCTCGCACGGAGGCGGAGGAGACGGGCCGGATTCGAATACCCTGCGAGCACAGCAAGGCAACGGCGACGGAGGGTGAATGAAATCAAATCAGACGCGATTCGAAGCGAATCGAAACGAGGGCAAGAGAAAGGAAGGGGAGGAAGCAGTCGCGCAAACGCGAGGAGGCGAGAGCGGGGGCGCGGCCCGTCACGAACGAGAAAGGTCGGAGGAGAGACGGGGCAGGAGCGCGGGGAGGAGAGGGCGCACCTGGGCGCCTTTTGTAGCCGGCGCGGAGGCGGTGGGGGAGGCCGGCCTGGCGCCAACCGGTTCCGTACCGGACACGGCTTCGCCGCGCTGGCGGACGGGTGGGCGCTGGGCGGTGGAAATCAAAAGGGAGTTGAGCTGGTAGGATCGGGCTGGATCCGGACCCGGTTTGGCTCGGGTGGGCGGGCGGCTGGCTGGCAGGTCGGCAACGGCAAAGCCACGCTACGCGCGTCCGTCTCGGGTTGGGGGTTTGGGGCGTGGGACGCACCGACGGACCCGGGAAATTTCTAGGCTGCTCGGGAGTCGCGACGGGCCATGTGATTTGATGCCGTGTGTGTGGCTGCCGTTGATTGCTGACCGTGTCCGCGAGGGAGCGCGAGCCACGACGAAGGCGTGGCCTGGATGATGAACGTGGAACAGGCGGTGCGGTGGCCGGTGGGGCGGGTTTTTGATTCTTGTCCCGGTCCTAAACGTGGTGCGCGAATCAGCTGCCGCGTTTACGCGTTCAGTGTGCTAACAACTTTATTTTATTTTAATTTTTCATTCAGGGTCAAGATGCATGATTGTTACTATTGGTTCGAGATAGCTTGGCGCCCAAGACTGTATTTCAGCTTTCGTCTAGCTGCAACAAACACAAGAGGTACAAAACAATGCAAATATAAGTTTTTGCGGGTGTACATCTCAAGATCCTTATCGTCAGACTTCAGTTCACATGCACAAGCGTGACCCTTTTATATTTGGTTGCACCCACTCATACAACTTCCTTTTCTGACTAACGCAGAATTCGACTTGCAGAATTTTTTTTCCAAACATATTATTAGCATTCCTCATCCTTGCAAGCAGTTTTTTTTTTCATCTATATCCTGGGCAATATTTAGAAAATCCTTAATGGCACTATACGACACAACTTTTTTTTCTACGGACTATACAACACATCTAATTCAACTGACCTCTATTATTTGCCATTCCATTTTTCTTTGTTGAGGGTATAACCTGTGCTACAATGACAACCAAAGGTTAACTGGTTTTGATATTTCTGGGATAAGCAGCAGGAACCCTTGTCTGGGCTGGCTGAAAGATGTCAAATGATGACGATGCTAGTGATCTCCTGGATGCCATAGGCCCATAGGAGAATCAGACAGCAGGAACTCATAAACTGAGATATTATTCCTGACCGTCGCCGGTCGTCGGTCGATATGGAGCTGGTCGAATTATCGCTCTCTGATCTCAGTTGAGATTCCGGATTAGCCCACATGATCGCTCGGCCTACTGAAGAATGTTAATAACACTAGGACTGTATGTATATCTGAAATATTTCAGAGCAATTACAGGACCCATGCCAACTCCACCGATTAGCTGAAACATTGATATCATATCGTCGTGAGAAACGTATTTGCAACAATAAACCAAGCAAAACATGATAGCGATACTTACCAGCATTGTTATCCAGTATGGCGGCTGTCTACAAAGGCGGTACATGATTGTGTACATCCCAGCAGTTGGTATGGTGCTGATACAGAAATTTATGATGTGGTAGAAAGCAGCAAAGTTTCCCCATATTGCCAGAAACTGCAGAAAAGTGAAAGAACTGCAAAACGGAAAGACGCATTATAGAACAAGTAAAGTCTAGAATGCATAAGTTGTTATAAGCATTATGATTGATCTTTGCTTTCTCACTTTGTCTCCAATGTCACAACAAACGCCTGTAACCAAATACTTCCTGAGAGAGCAACCATTGACAACTCCTCCGTCTCATCTTTTTCATCGGCATAAGCATGAGTGGTGATTAAGAAAATAACAACTGCCTGAAACCAAGCAAGAAAAGAAGAAACTCTCATCAGCCACGTAAAAATCTGTGCATGGGCATTACAAATTGGTGGGTTCAGTCTCCATGATCTTTCTGTTTTAATAAGATTTCCCTAGACCCCTCGCCACAACCCACACCAACCCATCAGCGTAACAGCAGCAAGAACCAGATAATTATGAAAAATTCCAGTTCGTGAATTAATTTCAATCCACCGCAAGAATGCCTGCTATTACTAGCTTTCAGAGCACCATCCATTATTCGCTAATAATGTGTAGATACCAGAGGACCATTAAAAGAAAATACAATGTACCCACATATCATACGACTGCAAGGAACATGAGTAAATAACAAGTAAATATTGTAGTTCATAGATTTTTTTTTTTACAAGTTGACATTAACCACTTACTGAGTTTAAGAACTCATAATTCTAGTGAAATGCATGAAATTTATTTCATATTTTTGCAACTGTCATTTGCAGGTTAAAAGAATAGCATGGTGTAACAAAGATGTACTAACATGATATAATGATCGACCAAACCAACTAGCAAAAGTACTTGGATTCAAAGCCCTGCAAATATGCACATATTAGTGAAGGCAACACAAATTTGATTCGAAAAAATTACAGATAATTTATAGCACATACTAACAGAACATATAGAACGTATGGATGCTGTCAACAACAAATGAAAGGAGATATAATCTACCTTCCAGCCTGGCAGTAAAGCAAAATTTCTGGGTTCTGTGTCACTGTCTTTTCAGATAAATCCTTGTCCAGAACAGTAGTTAGAACAGGAATGCTTGTGGAGAAGACATTATAAGCCATCAAACTAACTGAATTGAATAAACTTATTCCGTAATACCTAAAACAAAAGAAAAACTGCATGCATACAGAATGAGAATGCTGACAAGAGCAACTAGTATCCAGTATGCTTGAATGGAATACAAGAAAGATATTACATATAAGATCTGAAGGTGAAATAAGAAGGTGGCCAAAGTGATGTTTCTTTGTGACTTGCAGTATCTGACTAAAGCAAATTAACAATGACTTGTAGAACGAATACTGCAAAAGAGAGCAATACGGTCATATGAGTATCGTCCACGGACAAGAATAAGCCTTTTCAAGAACCTGAACTCTGCCAAGAAGGAAAAGCAGAAGTTGAAAACCATCAGAAATTTCAGTGCACTTCAGCGTACCAACCATTATGTAGTCAAATTATGAGACCAACAGTTGAGTAATTTCCTAAAACACAAAAATTATCTAGGTAACATATAATCAAGCTCTTGCCCACAACTTCAGTTGTATTTTGAACATTTCAGGGAAATAGTTACACTGTTGTTCTGATAGGAGCTAGGGTCCTACCGGGTCTCGACCGTAGGTTGTAGGGGTGAGAGGTGGGTTGGCGAGCGGTTGGGCGCGGCCGGCGGCGCGTCAACGCCGTGATCGCGCGGGAGGAGGCGGCGGCGATGGAGAGAGACGGCTAGGGTTTAGGGTTCCGGCTCCTAAGGGGAGTCGGGCAATAGTTATGACTTATTGCTTAATTCCAAAAGGTAGCCTTACATCTGTTTATATAATCCTTGCTGCTAATAAAAATAAGATAAGTTGGGCTAAGCCCCTAACTAGACGCGCCCAACGGGCCTCCTCCGGCTATAAGTGACGCCGGTCATAACATCTCTCCCCGCCTGCGCAAACAGCTCGTCCTCGAGCTAGAAGTCTGGAAAGTGTTGGCGGAACTCGTCAAGCTGCTCCCAAGTGGCGTCCTCCTCCGGAAGGCCTTGCCACTAGATCAACAAGTGCCACACCCCGCGACGCTGCTGGACCTGCAACACCTTCGCCGGTCCTGGAAGAAGGCGCCCGTCGGAGGTCGGAGGAAGCACATGCGTGGTCGCCGGCGGGTCCCCGCGGAAGGGCTTCAGCAACCCCACATGGAAGACGTCATGGATGCGGGCACCGGCCGGAAGCTGAAGGCGGTAGGCAACCTTCCCGATGCGCTCCAGCACGGAAAATGGCCCGGCGTAGCGAGGACCCAGCTTGCGCTTCGCGCGCGGGTCGAGGGACTGCGTGGAGCGGTGAAGGAGGTGCAGCCACACCCAGTCGCCCACCGCGAACTCCGCCTCGCGGTGGTGGGCGTCGTAGTAGTGCTTGGACAGCTGCTGAGCCTGGAGAAGTCGTTGGCGCACCTCCGCAAGCATCTCATCCCGGCTGCGAAGAAGGTCGCCAGCCGCCTCCGTCCTCGCCGTCTCGGGGTCAACCGGGAGGATGGGCGGGGGCGGTCGGCCATAGACCACCTCAAAAGGCGTGGCGCGCAGGGCGGAGTGGTATGAAGTGTTGTAGCAGTACTCCGCCCACGCGAGCCAGTCCACCCAAGCACGGGGACGATCACCTGTAACACAACGCAAATACATGGCAATCACCTTATTGACCACCTCGGATTGACCGTCCGTCTGAGGATGGAAGGCCGTACTCAGGCGCAGCTTCACGCCCGCCATCTTCACGCCCGCCATCTGGAAGAGATCGCGCCAGACATGCCCCGTGAACACCGGGTCCCGGTCGCTGACGATCGAAGAGGGGAACCCGTGTAGGCGGACGATGCCGTCGAAGAAGGCACGCGCCACGATGGCGGCAGTGTAGGGATGGTCGAGCGCGATGAAGTGCGCGTACTTGAAGAAGCGGTCGACCACCGTAAGGATGACGGACTTGCCGCCCACCTTGGGAAGGCCCTCGATGAAGTCCATGGAGATGTCGGCCCAAACCTGAGAGGGCACCTCCAGGGGTTGGAGCAGCCCGGCCGGTCGCAGCGTCTCCGTCTTGTTCCGCTGGCACGTCAGGCAAGACCGCACCCAATCACGGACCAAGGCCCGGTCGCCGGGGATGTAGAAGTCGGCGCGGAGACGGTGGAGGGTCTTCTGCACGCCCTCGTGGCCGGCTGAGTGGGCCAGCAGCAGGACCTGGTGACGGAGGTCGCCGTGATCCGGCACGAAAAGCTGGCGCCCGTGCAGGAGCAAGCCATCTGCCAAGCGCCATGGCTCCTCCAAGTCGCCAGCGTCGAGGCGCTGCCGAAGGAGCTGAGCGTCCGTAGCGTCCGCGGTGGCCCGGCGGATGTCGTCAATGAGGGCGAAGGAGGGCCCCGAATGGATGCAGAGGGCCGCCCCCGCGGGGTCGATGGCGTCCGAGTCAGGGTCGGCGTCGCGGCGGGACAGGGCATCGGCCACGGTGTTGAGGCGACCCGGGCGATACTCGACGGTGAAGTCAAAGCCAAAGAGTTTGCTGATCCACTGATGCTGCGGCACAGTGGAGAGCCTCTGGTCCAATAAGAACTTGAGGCTGTAGTGATCCGTGCGGATACGGAACTGCCTCCCCCAGAGATACGGCCGCCAGTGGCGCACGGCCTGCACCAAGCCAATGAGCTCCCTCTCATAGGCCGCGAGCTTATGATGGCGCGCGGCGAAAGGCCTGCTGAAGAACACAAGCGGCCTGTCACCCTGATGAAGGACGGCGCCAAACCCCACACCCAAGGTGTCGCAGTCCACCATGAACGGCCAGTCGAAGTCGGGCATCTGGAGGACCGGACCCGTAGTGAGAGCCCGCTTGAGGCCCTCGAACGCCTCGGTCGCCTCAGCATCCCAGGCGAAGGCGTCGCGGCGCAACAGGCGCGTGAGCGGGGACGCGATGAGGCCAAACTCCTGGATGAATTTCCGGTAGTACCCCGCGAGGCCCAGGAAGCCACGTAGTGCCCGCGGCGAGTGCGGCGTCGGCCAGGACGCGACAGCCGCCACCTTGTCGGCATCCATAGCGACACCCTCGGTCGAGATGACGTGGCCGAGGTAAGCGACCAAAGGCGTGCCGAACGAGCACTTCGAACGCTTGAGGTGAAGATGGTGCGCTCGAAGCTCGTTGAAGACGATGGCGACGTGCTGAAGGTGCTCCACCCACGAGGAACTGTAGATAAGAATGTCATCAAAGAAAACGAGCACAAACCGGCGCAAGTAGGGGCGGAGAACATCGTTCATCAAGGCCTGAAAGGTCGCCGGGGCGTTGGAGAGACCAAAACGCATCACCAAGAACTCGAAGTGGCCGTGATGGTTCGAAACGCCGTCTTCGCGACATCGTCCGGGTGCATCCGCACCTGGTGGTAGCCGGAACGGAGGTCGAGCTTGGTGAAGAAGCGTGCCCCATGTAGCTCGTCCAGGAGCTCGTCGACGACCGGAATGGGAAATTTATCCTTGAGCGTCTGGGCGTTAACAACACGGTAGTCGATGCAGAAACGCCACGTGCCATCCGCCTTGCGGACGAGGACCAGCGCCGAAAACGGCGAGGTAGAGATCCGGATGATGCCCAAGGCGAGCATGACCGCGCACTGCCGCTCCAGCTCGTCCTTCTGCAGATGGGGGTAGCGGTAAGGGCGCACCGCAACAGGGGCTATGCCCGGCAGGAGGTGAATGCGGTGGTCGTACGCCCGGGCTGGCGGAAGGCCCTGGGGCTCGTCGAAGAGGTCGCGGTGCTGCTGCAAGAGATGATCCAACAAGGGGTGCTCAGGCCCTGCAGCAGTCGCCGTCAGCTGCAGATGCGGCGTCGCTGGGGGGGCGCCACCCACGCCTTCCCACCGTACGCGGTGACCCAGGCGCCAGAAGGTCATCGTCATGGCGTCGAAGTCCCATAGGATGGGACCCAGGGTCCGCAAGAAGTCGACGCCGAGGATGAAGTCGAAGCAGCCCAAGTCGATGCCGGCGCACGTGATGGTGAAGTGCTCGTTGCCGATGGTGATGGGAACGTTCCGCGCAATACCATGACATCGGAGGCGGTCGTCGTTAGCCACCGTGACCCGGAGCTGCTCCCTGCCCGTCGGTTGTAGCGCCAAGCGGCGCATGGTCGACTCGGGCAGGAAGTTATGCGTGGAGCCCGTATCCAGGAGGGCCACGAGGCGCTCGCCGTGGACCATCACCGGCAGGAGCATCGTCTGCTCCGCTCGTATACCCGCGAGGGCATGGAGGGAGACCACGAGAGCCGTCGCCGGAGCGGGAGCCGGCACGACCTCCGCGGCAACTAGGGCGGGCAAGTCGCCAAGCCCCGCGGCGGTGGTGTCCTCCTCGATGTAGTCGGCTGCCTCCAAGTAGAAGAGCCGCGGGCAGACGTGGCCCGACACATAAGGCTCGTCGCAATTATAGCAGAGCCCCTGGCGGCGGCGCTCGAGCTGCTCGGCCGGGGTGAGCCGGCGGAAGGGCCACGTCGCGGCCGGAGTGGTGGTCGCTGTAGAGGCCGGAGGCGGACGCCCCGGCACAGGTGGTGTCGGGGGCGGCCTGGCGGGCTGTCGGGCGCCCCGAGACGGCGACGCCCGCTGCAATGCCTGCGCGCGACGCTCGAAGGCGCGGGCATAATACATGGCCGTCTGGAGGTCCTGAGGTCCACGCAGCTCCACGTCCACGCGGATATGATCCGGCAGACCGCCGACGAAGAGCTCAGCCCGCTGGCGAGCCGTCACGCCGGGCGCGTGGCACGCCAGGGCCTGGAAGCGGTCGGCGAAGTCCTGCACCGTGGAGGTGAAGGGTAGGAGGCCCAGCTCCGCCAGCCGGCTCCCGCGTATCGGCGGCCCGAAGCGAAGGAGGCAGAGCTCGCGAAAACGCTCCCATGAAGGCATGCCGCCCTCGTCCTGCTCGAGAGCGTAATACCAAGTCTGTGCGGCGCCTCGGAGGTGATATGACGCGAGCCAGGTGCGGTCTGATGCGAGCGTGCGTTGCCCCCGGAAGAACTGGTCACACTGATTAAGCCAGCTCAGGGGGTCCTCGGTGCCGTTGTAGGTGGCGAAGTCGAGCTTGGCGAAGCGCGGCGGTGTGTGATTATGGCCGCCGTGGGGGTACGTCTCGTCGGCTCGGAGCAGCGAGGGGGGCGGCGCCGGGTCGGTGGTCATGGGGGGCCCCTCGTGGAACGGCGGCCCGTCGAGGCCGGCGTAAGGGCCGGCGGAGCTGGAGGACCCGCCATACTGCAGGGTTGGCGCTGGCGGCGACTGGACGTGCGGCGGCCTCGAGGCCATCGTGTAGACCGGCTGCGACGACCCGGCCAACCAGGCCGGTAACGGTGACGGCGAGGGCGGGAACCTGACCTGGTGGATCGGGACCCCCGCCGGCGCGGTAAGGGCCGGCCCGGAGCTGACCAGTGGTGGCAGCGGCAGCTGCAGCGGCCCTCCGGACGCGGCGGAGGCCGCCAGGGGCGGCGGCTGCCACGGCTGCGTGGTGGCGGCGATGGGCGGCGCGGCCGGGTCGGCCCGTAGGACCCGGCCAGGAACACGCGGATCCCCTGGACCGCCTGGGTGAGGTCCCGCAGCGCCCCGGACACCTCCGGGCTGAGGACGGCGGGGGCGGGCGCGACGGAGGAACCCGGCCCGGGCAAAGGAGCGGGGCGACGGCCGTGGTGGTCACCGGAGGCGACGAGGCGACCGGCAGCGGGAGGGACGGGGTGGGCTGCGGCGTAGACATGATCAAACCAAAGCTAGCTGATACCAGATTGATAGGAGTTAGGGTCCTACCGGGTCTCGACCGTAGGTTGTAGGGGTGAGAGGTGGGTTGGCGAGAGGTTGGGCGCGGCCGACGGCGCGTCGGCACCGTAATCGCGCGGGAGGAGGCGGCAGTGGAGAGAGACGGCTAGGGTTTAGGGTTCCGGCTCCTAAGGGGAGCCGGGTAATAGTTATGACTTATTGCTTAATTCCAAAAGGTAGCCTTACATCTGTTTATATAATCCTTGCTGCTAATAAAAATAAGATAAGTTGGGCTAAGCCCCTAACTAGACGCGCCCAACGGGCCTCCTCCGGCTAAGTGACGCCGGTCATAACATGTTCACATCAACACAGCTTGGGATATACTCCCTCACTCCTACAATATAAGACGTTTTTGCAAGCTAACATAACTCGTAAAAACGTCTTACATTGTGGGACGGAGGGAGTACTTTTGGCTTGCTAATCTTCTATGAGCTCCATTTACATGAGAAACATCTCAAGAAATTAAAACAATAGCCCAGTCAAATTTTAAGGAGAAAGCATACAAAACTCAGTACGTGGTTAGTACCATGGTTAGTATAGCATAATTTGCTACCATGGATTTAATGAGACTTGGAGCAACAATAAGTTGGAAGCCTCAAATGATAGGCATCAGTGCAGCGGCTTGAAGACTTGGGAGTAGGGCGACACGACAGCCTCCTGCACCATCTTCCTCGGGTCGCCTGGATCGGGCCCCCACCTCACCTCGCTCATGTTGGGCGTCTCGACGAACATCATGGTGAACTCGCCCACCTTCTCTACTCGTCCTCGCTTGCCGGCGCGCAAGAACAGGTTGTTGCCCCTATGGTACGAGAAGATGCCACTCGTGAGCCGCACGATGTCCCCGGGCTCGAAGGCATCGCACTCGGAACCCCACAGCAGGAAATGCACCGCCGCCGTCTCGTCAGCCACCAGTGACGGGCATGTCTCCTCCCTGCCGTGCGCGTTTGCGTGGGCCGGGCGGGGCGCCTTGTCGACCACGATGAACGTCGTGTTCACGGTGTTGGTCGCTGCCGGGACGAGGTCCTTGAGCTTCACCTCCATCCTCCCACCACCTACAGTTTCTTCCGCCTGCAACAGATTTGTTAGTAACCAGAGTAAGTGCACATGAACTAGCTACATTTGCATCACAGAAGTCCGACCTCGCTGCATCTAGTCCATGCTCAGTGTTCATGACAAAGCAGTGTTCGGCCTGTACCGTGCAATTGAACGGACACCTTGTGGTCATCCGAGGAAAATCTCTAGGCCAGCGTCCAGGCAAGAGAACCAAACACATGCGAAAGAGAAGACGAAAAGTGCGGCGATCTTGCCCCTTTTGCGTCACCGCGATGACGCAGGCTTGCCTTTCCGCCGCCACCTGAGTTAACCCTCACTCTTCGCCATTTCTCCCCACCGACGCCTCTGCTCCCTCCATATGTTTGGCTTGGTGCGATCCAATTGTGTTGATTGCGGCAGGATCGAAACTCGTTTCGTCCGACCTTGCCTGGTCCGTCAGATGAACCGCATCACCCATCCACCCCCATAATCCCCCTGCTCCATCCCTATGCAATTTCCTCCACCACCGCCAACTCGCCTACTTAGCTTTGTAGATCAAGTGCATAGACTAAAGGTAGCTCAATCTACTTCTACAAAACACATTGGACTTGGAAAGAAAAAATAGGAACTTGAAAATCATGTTTCCAAAATTGTAAAACCAATTCCAATGATCTACCATACCCAATAGAACTGTCTTGCAGCAGGCAATTAAAGCACCTTACCCAGTCAATCAAATGCTATTCTTTTCTTTTCTTTTCCTGGTAGAACAACTCTAAGCAGAGTAACTTTTGTGTTAACAATAAAAGTACAAATGTGCTGTAAATTTCTCCTCAAATTTGAACAGATGAATCAATGTCATTGAAAGGAGCAGGACATGCCTGTACCTCTATAAAAAAGATAAAACATGATGCACTGCCTAATAAATACACCTCAAAGATTGCTAGAAACCCTGTTTGAAAATTACAGAACAGATGAATCAATTAATTATCAGAAGATGAAATTCTTTAGACATCGCGGAACAGTTTAGCAATAATAAGAATGGTGCAGCCGACATTCTGCTCTCAGCTAGATGCCAAATTCAGTCAGCCTAATACAAAGGTGGGAGCTCCTTCTAGTTCCTGTAGTATAAAACATAAAGAAGCATTGCATTCTCGGTGGGTGCTAGTGTGTAATGTGGGTGCTAAGGTTCTCATGGGAATATAGACTAGAATATTTAATTAAACCAAGCATCAAAACTTAAAAAGTAAAACATATTCTCCGGTGAGACATGTGAAATGAAGCAGCATCTTCGAGTGCAGCTCTAGCCTACAAACACTCTTAACAGTAATATATAATCTGAAATTTTCTCGGAAAGAACTATATATAATCTGAAGAATCATACAGCAGCGAATAATGACAGAATGCAACCACTTATTATATCTGTATGTATGTACCACTAAGCTCCACAATATGGCTGACCAAATATGTTCAATATGCGATACCAAATCAAGTTCTATTCTGGCTTTAGTTGCAAGAAGCTTCAACCCTGCACCTTCTATACAATCCATGCCTCGGTTTCTAATCAAAAGCTACTGAAGAACTGTCAGCGGCGGACCTAGGATACCCTATCCCACATCTGTTTCCTATCATCTGTGTGATGTTCTTCAGAACCAGATACTAATGGCAACAGCATCCAGTGAGGAGATAGTGGTCACCCCACCCCAGTGGCAAAAGCAGCATCTCTGGGCTCTGGCCAAAGGCTGCAAGGAACAGTGGCGGATCTAGGATTTGAAATCAGGGTGGTCCTCCTCAAAAAAAAAAAAAAATGACATGTGAACATTCTAAGTAGTTACCAATACCACATAAAATAGATGAATATGGTCATTCAAACATACCAAAATTCTCAATTAAGTCTTGGTTTTGCATAAAAGAAGCCTATATTACATACCTTGAGAAGTTCAAAGTAGATTATGTTTCTAGCCTGCGCTTTTGCAAGACCATGTAAGTACTATCAATTATATCATCTTCATTGCCCTTGAAGAAAATATCTCACTCAATGTATGTGACTAGACAATCATCCAATAAACTAACGCCCATCTAATTTCTCAACTTGCTCTTGACTAAACTCATAGAAGAAAATGCACTCTAAACATTTGTTGTTGGTTCGATTGGTTCTCTGGTTTGTTTTTTGGGCTCGCCCACATCCGGCATACTAGCATTCTCTTAAAAAGAGAAGCAAGGTTATTTGTCCTCTTCATTCTTCACTATTTCTGCACTTGTATTTACTTTCTATCAATTATAATGTAATAATGATATAACTGAACAAAAATTAGCACAGGGAAGAGCAAACCCTAACTGAAATATTGAGGAATGCCCGAATGGGCAGTGGACGAGCTGTACCTCAAATCGACAAGGATAGTTGTTGGCTTGCTACTGCCTGACGAGGGGGGGCTCAAAGCAGCACTGCTTGGCGGCTGGAGGCCATAGGCAGGGGGCACGGCCGCACGACTGCGGTTGCGCGGATGCCGCCGAGCCCCTAGGCTGAGCGGGCGGGAAGGAGAGGCTGCGGTTCCTGGGTATCCGGCAAGCGGCGACGCAGGCGGGCACGGTCTCCGGCGAGCGGCGAGCTAGCGAGACGGCGAAATCTGGAGGTCGGGGTCGGGGATGGGAATCGGCTGGCTGGATGCCTCGATGTGTCTCGGTGGCTGGGGCTGGTTGCGTCAGTTTTCTCTGCCTACGCAGAGATGGGTCGGGAATAGTTATTGGGCTCTATATTTTTTCTCTGGGCCATCACTAGGCAGATATGGTATATAGGCTCGTCCAAATTACCCTGTAGCTCCGCCCCTCAAGGAAGGCTCCGGACAACAGGGGCGGGGGCGGAGGAGGGGAGAGGCGGAGGGAGGTGCCGGTGTCGGGGCGGAGGAAGGGGAAGGACAGGCCGAGGGCTCCATCACCAGAGGTAAAGGTAGAGGAGATGCAGATGCAGATCTTACCGGAGAGAAGGCGGTACTCGTCGTCTCCGTTCGTCGCCCGCGCCGCCGCCTTCGCCTCGTTGTGCGGTAGGATTTCTTTGCGCCTGGCGTGGATTTTGGTTTGTGTGCTCGGTTTTTTTATTTTTTTCTGTTGGGATTTTTACATCGGTGCCCCTGGTTTCTTAGCCATACTTATTCATCCCCACGCTCTTAACATTTACTCACTTTTTCCCACTCTTTTGTCTGAAACACTCAGAAATGGTCACAAACGGTGGATGCCGTCGGGTCAGTGCTTTGACCGTTAACTCTGACGAGTGGGGCCGCGCTGGACTGTGTCGCCCGTTGGACCTGACAATTGGGGTCGCGTCGGACGGTGCCGCTGTTCGTCCGTTGGGCCGTGGTTAGACTGTTGGGCCATGCGCGCGTCGCAACGACAGAAGCCTGCTATGCATGCGCGTAGCTTAGCCTGCCTACATGCGCCGTTGCCCGCCGCTGCCCGCCGCCACGATGCGTTGACCGGCCTCTTTCTGCACGCGAGCCGCCACGGACACAAGGACGGTCGCTGCCGCTGGTTCGTCTCATCTCGCACGCTTGTCTCCTCGATGTAGAGCATCGTTTCAGACTTTTCGATCCACTCGCATCTATTCAACGTGGCAATTAAAACATGTTGGCAATTAAAGTGGCATATCGATCGACGCGGCTCGTTTGAACGTAGCAAATCCAAAGCGCGGCCGGTGCCACTCCCCTTCCCTTCTCCTTTCCCTATTTAAACCACCCACCCCTCCACATATTCTCCACACATCCATTTGCGCCGCCCCCTTCTCTTCTTCACCCAAACCCAGAGCACTCTCAAAGCGAGGCGAGGATGCAGTACAACGGCCCCACCTTCGAGCTCCCACCGACCGTGCCGGAGAGACGGTATCCGGCCGACATCGTCGTGGAGACGACGCTCCGCGTGTGGGCGTTCTCATGCTGGAGGGGTGCAAAGGAGTTTGCCCAGTGGTTCCTCGGTGCGGGCTACGCCCACCTCCCAGCGGGCTCGCCGGTGATGTTCCGACTGGAGGAAGTGCATCCAAACTCCAGCACTCCGCCGATAGGGCTCATCGTCAACTTCACCAACAGATTTGATGCGTACTACCTCCTCGGCAAGGTGTTTTGGTGTGGATGCGAATTCATCGCATTCACAACCCACAACATCTTCACAAACTTCGATAGCATCTTCCCCACCTGCAACAGTATGCACAGCCTCCCCTACTACCTCGGCGAGGACGGCATGGAGGAGGAGCAGTGAAGATGGTGGTGAAGGCCCGGTCTCGTGAAGCTTGTCTTGCCCTAGGGTGTTAGGGCTTTTATCTTTTATATATTCTATCTTAATTATGTCGTTGGTTGTACCGTGAACTTTTTATCTCTGTTGTATTATATCATGTTGGGAACCCTAAGAACTATGTTATGCTTGCTACCCTTATTTGATATGTCGTTGGTTATATGTGTTTTGCTTGCTACTTTTATATGTCGTTGGTTGTACCCTTATTTGACGTGAGATATACTAGATGGATATGGTGCCGTAGCCGAGCCCTTCTGCTAAATCAATCAATGAAATGGTATCCCTCAATGAAAACCAGCAAGTTTTGGGGTTAGCCTTGTAAACATGGTTGGAGGGTAGCCCATTCGTCTTGTTATATTCATGTTGTGTAATATTTGTATTTTGGCCCTTATATTTTAGGGTCAAGTTTTGGCACGCGTGGCTAATGGACTAGTTGAAGTGTCAAAAAGGAAATTAAAGCTAGAAAAATGAGCTTTGTTGATGTTGAAAAGAAGAAGGAGAAAAGTTAATTTTTTTGAATTGTTGGTGGCCCTATTCCGTATATCGTATGAACAAAAACAAGCTAATTTTTGAATAGTTTGCGGCCATTTGGCATGATGAAATTAATTTTGGCCCTTATATTATAGGTTTTGTTGGTTCCAAGTTTTGGCACGGGCGGCTAATGGACTAGTTGAGGTGTCAAAAAGGAAATTAAAGCTAGAAAGATGAGCCATGTTGATGTTGAAAAGAAGAAGAAAAAGAAGCTAAATTTTTTGAATTGTTGGTGCCCATATATATTGTATGAACGGTAATTGTTGACTTCTTGGTGGCAATATCAATTGTTGTTTAATTTCAAATGATGTAATCTATTCTTGTAATGTAACCAACGTGCACTCAATCTCTGTAGGTGTAATCAAAACAATCAAGCAAAAAACCAGAGGAAAAACAGAGCCAGCGCATGCACTATTTTTCTAGGCCTCTTTAATCTTTGTGGGCCTTCAATAGTCAACGCAATGCGACAGTCCAACCAGAGCTTGGTTTCATTTTGGGCCCAATAACTACGATTTTTTTCTCTTGCCCTCGGTGTTGTCTGACGAAACTGAAAGTGTCAAAAACTAACACTTACATAGATTCAAAGATGGAGATAGAGACATAGTTTAAGAAACACAGAGAGCACATGATCCACAAATTAAGCAACACAGAGAGCACATGATCCACATGATACGACACAAATAACATCTCTAACGAGTGATGACCAGCAAGTAAGCAAATCCTAGAGTAATTATACAAAAATAAAATCCTAAAGCTATCAGATTCGCCTGCTTGTTCAACTGAATCATCTGCCTCAAGTTCTTGTTCATATTCTTTAATTCCCCCTTCAGATCCTCATCCCCAACTGTCGGAGCAGAACTTTCAGAGACCAAATTCCGAGTGGCTGACGGCAGATTGACCTCCCGGGTTGCGGCCCCATTGAATTGAAGCAAGCCCTCCCCTTGAAGCCTCCGAACGTAGTCATCCATCCATTCAAAATGTGTGCATTTCTTCATGACCTGAAACGAAATCATGAACCCTAAATCTCAGATCCAACGAAAAAGATATAGAAGCAAAGAGAAAAAGAAAGGGTCAAAGAAAAATCATGAGATCTAACCTGCCCCTCTGGCTTGCTCTCGCATTTCACGAACTCGCGCCCAAAGTTGCCATTCTTGTCCTCCCTCGAAGTCAACCTTTTCAGTGGCGCGGTGCGTGGGCAGTCAGGGCATCGCTCCATGGGCACTGGACCATACTGGGGCCACGAGGGTGTGACGACCCCGGCTTAATCATGCACTAACCATACACGCAAATGCACACGATCAAGCCTAAGGACTCACTTGAAGATATCACAACACAACTCTAAAACATAAATAAAGTCATACAAGCTTTATATTACAAGCCAGGGCCTCGAGGGCTCGAATACATAGCTCGATGGCATACAAGCGTCAGCGGAAGCATTAGATATCTGGGTACAGATATATTACAGAGAGAGAGATAAGCCTTCAGAAGGTGGGGTAAAATAAAATACTACGATCGAAAGGCGTAGGTCTCCTGCCCTGGACCCTCCGATCCTACTCCTGGTCGTCAGTCGGCTCCTCGTAGTAGTAGTACTCGCCGGGCGGGTAGTAGAAGTGGTCTTCGACTAGGGCATCTGACTCAGGGGCTCCGTCGTCTGGTGGCATCAATTGGATATGGGGAAAAAAGAAAGTAAAGCAAACGTGAGTACTCATCCGAAGTACTCAACAAGCAAGGATCTACACTACATATGCAACATTTTCAAAGGGGGCTGAATATGTGGACTAGGCTGCAGAAATGCCAGAATAGAGGGGAAGGCCTAGTCCTATCGAAGACTAGCATCTTCAGCTTCTTCAACAGTATTGCAGCATTAGAAGAGAGCAGAATAACATAATGTAAAGTATAATAGTGTCATCAACCTCGGCCAGAGATTCTTCCTCGACTCCCTGCGAGAAAGCCATCCCAGAGCCGTACTATCCAGTTCTCATCTGAATTCATGTTCTAGTTGTACCGATCGGGATACAACTCCGAGTGTCCTTTACCGTAGGACAGGCTATCGATAGAAGTTTCTTCCCTGCAGGGGTGCACCAACTTACCCACCACGCTCGCTTAACTCCGGCCGGACACACTTTTCTGGGTCTTGCCCGGCCTCGGCTAAGCAACACACCGCAACCCGACCAAATACTTAACAGAGAGGTCAGCACGCCGGACTAACCTATGCCCCCAGGGGTCTTGGGCCTTCGCCCCGGGAACTCCTGCGCGTTGCGTGGGCGGCCGGAAGCAGACCTAGCAACCCCTTAATACAAGCGCGGTTGCGTAACCAGTCCAATCCAGCGCGCGCCGCTCAGTCGCTGACGTCTATTAAGCTTCGGCTGAAGTATACGACGCAGAACGCCCATACTATGCCCACGTGATGGTTAGTGCTATCAGGCCAGAGGCCCCTCGGATCAAATATCCAAACAGTTAGTGGATTAGGAGCGCGTGGTAACGAGCAGAGACTCACGATCGATGTGACCCCGTCGCCCCGTCTCGAGCACTTGCGGCAAGGGCTAAGAATGCCCGGCCACGCCTCGTAGTTATCTCGCGGGCACCTCTCAGGTCAACCCGACTCCACATCACTTCGCATTCATGCTCACGCGGGTACCCCTCAGGGCCGACCCGTCTTTAGTATCATGTTTTAGTGTAAGTCATAGTAATAACAGTAACCGTGTGTCTAACACCAAGGGAACCCTGAGGAATCACCCTCGATGGAGTCCCACCTGATGTTCTCGTCAAGGTGAACGAAGGAGGTATCACCCTCGAGGTCCACACTTGAACAGTTGCACGACGATGTCGTTATCGGGGGTGGTGTAGGAGGAATCACCCTCGCTTACCATGACCGATTAACTAACCTACAAGGTTATCATCAGAAGTGCTGACGAGGTATCACCCTCGGCACTCGATAGTAACTCAGTAGTGTCGAGCAATTTAAGGGGGAAGTGACGTGCGGTGCCAGGGTCTGATCTTCGATCCCGTTGCTCGGGTCTTCTGAGAGTCCAGCGGGGCAGTCGGGACAAGTGGGTCTCTGATAAGGCTCTACCCATCCTATACTAAACAGTTTAGGATAGCAGGAAAGTATCAACAGCAGGTTACAAGTAAACAGGCTATGCAGCAGATATAGGACAACAGTAGCAGCAGTAACTTCTAATGCAAGCATAAGAGAGAAGAGAGTGGGCGATATCGGAATGCTCAAAATGGGGGTGCTTGCCTGATTGCTTTGCAAACACCAACTGGTCTTCAATGAGGTAGACGATCTTCGGGTCATCGTCGGGCTCGGGGTCTATCGAGAGAAAGGGGGAGAAGAAACAAATAAATACACGGTAACAAAAGTGATCACAAAGCAAGACATGGCACTACGCGGTGTTAGGGGTGACCTAACGCAGCGATACACGTCGTAGGTGAAGCGGGAAAATATCTGGGATATTTTCCCAGCTCTGGGCATCTGTCAGACAGATGAACCGGAGGGGAAGGTTTCATGTTCAGGTAGTTAGAGGCATGTGACAGATAAACGGAGAGCGTATTCTGAATCGTCTCGTCGTTCTGAGCAACTTTCATGTTTTAAGTTTTTCGATCCGAGCTACGGTTTATTTTCTATGATTTTCTAAAGATTTTAGGCATTTTCTGGAATTATACTTATTATTTAAATTGACATTATCCGAAACAGTGTGGGATGATGTCAGCATGATGTAACGCTAACGTCATCGATCTACAGTGCGATTGACTAGAGTCAAACCTGACCTGTGGGTCCAGCGGGACCCACATGTCAGCCTCATAGTAGTTAATTAGGTTTAACTTATTATAATTACAGATTTAATTAGTGGTGGGGCCCTACTGTCAGTCGCATTTAGTTTAATTCAAAACAGTGTTTAATCTAACCTGAAGTTAACTAGTGAGCGGGACCCACCAGTCAGCAGCACAGAGCCACGGGTTAGTGGTTAATGACGTTGACACGTCAGCGGCGCTGGCGGCCAATCACCGGCGACCATATCCGCGGCGGCGCGGTCTCGGACCTCATCGAAAATCGTCTACGGGACTCCGTTCGCCGCGCATTTGGGCGCGTTGGAAAGCGGAGACCAAACCGCGTCGATCTGCGGCGGTCTCGTGGTCGGAGAGGCCCTATGGCGACGGCGGCGAGCTCGGGAACTTCGCCGGAGCTCGGGCGTGGACGGATCATGCGTTGTAGGGCACTAGGAGACGAGCGAGTGGGTGCGTTGGTCTTGCGCAGACGCACTGAGCACGAAGCCGTGCTTGTTTGAGCATGACGACGAGGGGGTTCATGGCGACGAGCTCGCCGGCGGCATGGAGTTCGGTCACCTCTAATGCGGTGCCTACGGCGACGGAAATGCACGGGAGAGAGAGGGGAAAGGTGTGCGGGCTTATAGTGAGCCTGCAGGTGTGCTGAAGCCTGCTCGGGGAGGCTCGTCATGGCCGGAATCATCGACGGCGTTCGTCGGTGCAGAGGAAGAAGAAGAGCTCGAGGGAGTCGATTTGGGGCGGCTCCGGTCGAGCGAGTATATGTAGTCGATGTAGACGATGATAGCGCTCCTCCTGGACACGCGGTGCAGCTCGGGGTGGCCGGTGTCCGCGAGATTGAGCGATGGACGGCGGCGACCCTTCGGGTGGCTGTGCGAGGAGGAAGAAAGCGGGCGAGGGATAGAGCGAGGGGGAGTCTGGGGTGGCTAGGGTTTCGTCAGGGGCTCGGGAACCTTATCCACCGCGGGGAGACGGCGGATGGACGACGCGTGCGGCATCGGCGACCAGGGCGGCTGCGGCGTCGACACGAGGAGGGAGGAAGGGGATGAGCGGCGAGATGGACTGGGCTGGCTACTGTGCACTTGCGGCCCAAGTGCACAGTAGGCCTTTGCCCCCTTTTCTTTTTCTCCATTTTCTGTTTTGTTTTTCTTTCTGTTTTCTATTATGTTTCACAAATTGTTTAGCCACTTAACGACTTTTACTAAACAAGTGACCTAGCTCATAAATTACAGTGCGTTAGTACCTATCACCAAAAACTAGTTTGGGGGAAAATATGATTTCATTTGGATTTTTATTAAATGAAATGGGATTAAATATCTCTGTTTTGGTTCTGTTTTAGGCTGTTAGAGTCAACTAACTAATTCCATTAATGTTGGTTAAAATTTTATAATTTCCTCTGGATTATTTGCAATAGTAGGAACAATTTTGATTTGCTGTTTGAAGAAATAATTATTTGACTTGCATTTGAAATTTGGGTTTGGGTTTGATTTTGGACAGGTGGCAGATTGACTGAGTGATCATGGTAACATGGCCACTGTTAGAGAGAGATCACTGTATTGTGATAGTGGGGATGTTACAAATCTCCTCCACTACAAGAAATCTCGTCCCGAGATTTAAGTAGGGAAGTAAAGAGTAATTTCGGAAGATTAGACCTTCGTAGGGTCAATTATCCGATGAACAATTCAGAGAATGTGGTATGTGACGACCCCGGCTTAATCGTGCACTAACCATACACGCAAATGCACACGATCAAGCCTAAGGACTCACTTGAAGATATCACAACACAACTCTAAAACATAAATAAAGGCATACAAGCTTAATATTATAAGCCAGGGCCTCGAGGGCTCGAATACATAGCTCGATGGCATACAAGTGTCAGCGGAAGCGTCAGATATCTGAGTACAGATATATTACAAAGAGAGAGAGATAAGCCTTCACAGAGGCAGGGTAAAATAAAATACTACGATCGAAAGGCGTAGGACTCCTGCCCTAGACCCTCCGATCCTACTCCTGGTCGTCAAACGGCTCCTCGTAGTAGTAGTACTCGCCAGGCGGGTAGTAGTACTGGTCGTCGGCTGGGGCGTCTGGCTCAGGGGCTCCGTCGTCTGGTGGCATCAAATGGAATATGAGGGAAAAAGAAAATAAAGCAAACGTGAGTACTCATCCGAAGTACTCAGCAAGCAAGGATCTACACTACATATGCAACATTGTCAAAGGAATGGTTGTATATGTGGACTGGGCTGCAGAAATGCCAGAATAGAGGGGGAAAGCCTAGTCCTATCGAAGACTAGCATCTTCAACAGTCTTGCAGCAATTGAAGAGAGCAGATCAACATAATGTAAAGTAGTAGTAGTAGTATTATCAACCTCGACCTGAGATCCTTTCTCGACTCCCTGCGAGAAAGCAATCCCAGAGCCGTACTATCCAGTTCTCATCACATGTTCTAGTTGTACCGATCGGGATACAACTCCGAGTGTTCGTTACCGTAGGACAGGCTATCGATAGAAGTTTCTTCCCTGCAGGGGTGCACCAACTTACCCACCACGCTCGCTTAACTCCGGCCAGACACACTTTTCTGGGTCATGCCCGGCCTCGACTAAGCAACACGCCGCAACCCGACCGAATACTTAACAGAGAGGTCAGCACGCCGGACTAACCTATGCCCCCAGGGGTCTTGGGCCATCGCCCCGGGAACTCCTGCACGTTACGTGCACCGCCGGTGAGCAGACCTAGCAACCCCTTATACAAGCGCGGTTGCGTTCCCAGTCCAACCCAGCGTGTGCCGCATCAGTCGCTGACGTCCATTAAGCTTCGGCTGAAGTATACGACGCAGAACGCCCATACTATGCCCACGTGATGGTTAGTGCTATCGGGCCAGAGGCCCCTCGGATCAAATATCCAAACCGTAGTGGATTAGGAGCGCGCGGTAACGAGCAAAGACTCACGATCGATGTGACCCCGTCGCCCCGTCTCGAGGACTTGCGGCAAGGGCTAAGAATGCCCGGCCACGCCTCGTAGTTATCTCGCGGGCACCTCTCAGGTCAACCCGACTCCACATCACTTCGCAATAAGCTCGCGCGGGTACCCCTCAGGGCCGACCCGTCTTTAGTATCGTGGTTCATAGTCAAGTCATAATATCCAAGGTAACTGTGTGTCTGACTCCGAAGGGAACCCTGAGGAATCACCCTCGATGGAATTCCCGCTCGATGTTATCATCAAGGTGAACGAAGGAGGAATCACCCTCGAGGTCCACACTTGAGAGGTTGCACGACGATGTCGTTATCGGGGGTGGTGTAGGAGGAATCACCCTCGCTTACCACGACCGAGTAACTAACCTACAAGGTTAACATCAGAAGTGCTGATGAGGTATCACCCTCTGCACTCGACGGTAACCTAGCAGTGTCGGCAACTAAGGGGGAAGTGATGTGCGGTGCCAGGGTCTAGTCTTCAATCCCGATGATCGGGTCTTCTGATATCCAGCGGGGCAGTAGGGATCAAGTGGGGGTCTCTGTCATGTCTCTACCCAGCCTATACTAATCAGTCTAGGATAACCAGTAAGGTAGCAAGGCAGGTTACAATAAACAGGCTATGCAACAGATATAGAAAACAGTAGCAGCAGTTCTAATGCAAGCATAAGAGAGAAGAGAATAGGCGATATAGGCATGCTCAAAATGGGGGTGCTTGCCTGTTTGCTCTGGGGCAAGGGCAAGGTCGCCTGTGGTGTCGTCGGGGACGTAGTCGTACTCCTGAGCTGCGTCTGCCTCGGGAGCTACGTCAACGTCGGGGTCTACCGAGAGAGAAGAGGGGGAAGAAACAGGTAAACATAATGCAAACAAATGCAATACGGTGCGTGTGATGCTATGATGCAGTGCAGGGTTGCCTAAATATGCATCTAAGTCATTTTAGTTATTTTTAGAATTAATCTGGGATTTATTAACCCGTGTGTGTGCACTATTCATCTACCGGATTCGGGTCCGGAGTTACGAGTTCTTCTACGTAGGAGGTTCCGATGAAGAAACAGACGGCACGATCAGACTCGTCTCGTCGTTCTGAGCAACTTTCATGTTTTAACTTTTTCGATCCGAGCTACGGTTTAAAAGTTATTAATTTTTAAAGATTATTTGAATTTCTGGAATTTATTTATTTACAGAAAATGAATTATGACGTCAGCATGATGTCAAGGTGACGTCAGCGGTCAACAGCGTCGCTGACCAGTCAAACATGACATGTGGGTCCAGTGGGACCCACATGTCAGTCTCTGTTAGGACTAATAGTGAATTATCTCAGTTAACAGAGTGATTAGAGGGGTGGGCCCCACATGTCAGTGAGACATTAACCTAATTAATCAGTTTTATATTTATTTAAATGTTTTTCTTAATCTAAATAGTGGTGGGGCCCGCGTGTCAGCCTCACTGTACGGCCATGTCAGCACGTTGACCACGGTCAGCGTGGTCAACTGGGCCCGTGGGACCCACTGGCAGTGACCCAGGGGTGACCCATGTGGCAGCCACATCGGCGGCCGGCGCCGGAGTTGCGCCGGCGACCAAAATCGCGGCGGCGCGTCGCCGGAGCTGCTCGGATTTGCGCTACAGAGCTCGGTTCGAGCCGTGGTTAGGTTCTTTCGAACGGGCGTTCAACGCCGCGTCCAACCGTGGCGGTGGCGTCGCCGGAGATGCCCTACAGCGACGGCGGCGACGAGCGCAGTGGACGCCGGCGTTCGGCCGTAGTTGGAAACGGAGTAGCAGCGCGCTACGGGGCAAAAGGAATGGCTGGGAAGGAGCTGCGCGATGCGACGAGTGCAACAGGCCCGTCCCCGTGGCCATTTGGTCATCGGAACGGCGCCGGCGACGAGCGCGAGCAGCGGCGCAATCTGGCGCTCATCTGGAATGCAGCTAGAGGGCGTGGAAGAGCTCGTATGCGGGTGCGTTCGGTTGCTGGGAGCACCAGGAGCACGCAACTGTGCTCAGGTGTAAGTGACAGTGGCCATGGCCACGGGCACGAGCTCGTCGGCGACGGACAGAGCTCGGGCGCGGCGGCAGCTAATTACGGCGCAGGAGGAAGCTAGCAGAGGGAGACAGGAGACGGAGGGGCTCACCGAGTGGTCACGAAAGACCTGCGGGAGCTTAGTAGCAGCAGTGGTGGTCGGGGACGACGGCGAGCGCGTCGGGGCAGAGGAAGAAGACGGCGTTGATGCGGGCGATGCGGTGGCTCCGAGCTCCAGCTGCGGCCACGAGAGGACGGGGAGGACGACGGAGAGGCTCTACGGCATTGCGGCGGGTCGGTTCGACGGCGGTGGCCGCGGCAACGACGGGAACGCGGCGGCGACAACGCTCGGTGGCCGGATCTGGGAGGGAGCGAGGGGCGGAGCGAGCGTGAGAGAAGGGGGACATGACGGGGAGGACCAGGGGGGATGGCTCGGGCGTCGGCCTTATCCCCCTCCGCCTCCTGTTTTGCGGTGGGCGCCGGTGCGTCGCCGTGTCGCCGGTCGACCGGAGCGCGGGCGCTCGGCCAGGGAGGAGTCGACACGCGAGGGAGAGAGACGAGGTGGGCCTGCTGGGCCGAGGTTCGGGGCACTGTGCACTAAGGCCCAGTGCACAGTGCCTCGTCTTTATTTTTCTGTCTTTGTTTCTCTTTTTCTTTATTTCATTTCCTGTTTCGAAATAGTTAGAGCACTTTTGCATTTTTGTAAAATGTGGGACTTAGTCCAAATATTACAGTGCCATTTTAGCTCTCACCAAAAAGTGGTTTGGACAGATTCGGAAACCATTTGTATTTGAAATGATTTTAAATGGATTTGAATATTCTGTTTTGGTGCTGTTTCATCTTGTTAGAGTCACTTATCTAACTCCAACTTTATTAATGATGATTTTACAAATGTTCCTGGATTATTTGCCATTTAATGAACATTTTTCCAACAGTGTTTGATCAACTTCATATTCCACTTATGAATTTGAGTTGATTTTCAGATGTGAATTTGAATTGGATCATTAACCCATATGACTTGGCACTGCAAATGATCATGACTTGGCAAGATTAACAGAGTGTCACAGAGCTTATTACAAGGGGGTGTTACAAGTTCTCCTCCTCTAAAAGAAATTCTCGTCCCGAGAATTTAGGAGGTAGAAGGAAAGAGTCCGGGACATTCTTCCCAAAGATGATCCTCGCGTTCCCAAGTGGCTTCATCTTCAGTGTGATTCGACCACTGTACAGTGGTGCCAGGCTTCAAGTCGATGACGAACTCGACAGCTCTAGCAGGGGGTATTCCTGGAAGTTCTTCTGGAAAAACATCCGGGAAGTCACAGACCACTGGGATGTTCTCAATCCCATCAAGTGGAGAAGCATTCAACGCGTTCAAGGCATAAATTTGAGCCTCAGCGTTCTGGGTAAGGTGAGCTTGATAGTTCACTATCTCGTTCGATGGATGTAGAAGGTGTACCACTTTAGTGGCACAGTTGATTGAGGCGTAGTGGGCCTTCAACCAATCCATTCCCAAAATATGATCAATATCAGAGGAGTTGAGAATAATGGGGGATGCTCGGAACTCCAACCCTTCGATATTAATCACAACATCAGGGCTAACCAAGGAGGTTTGACAGTGTCCCGCGGGAGTATTTACTCGTATCTTTTGGGGTAGCATGTCACATTTAACTTCATGCATGAGTGCGAATTTATCTGACATAAATGAATGCGATGCTCCTGAATCAAATAAAACGGATGCAGGTACTGAATTAATGAGAAGTGTACCCATCACAGTATCTGGTTGATCTGGAGCTTCAGACATGTTGACGTGGTAGTACTGCCCACGACCATAAGAAGGTCTGGCATTATAGTTGCGCTGTTGAGGAATACCACGGCCAATTCCACGGCCAGCAGAAGGAAGAGCCAGTTGATTCTGATTCTGAGAACAATCTCTAGCACGGTGACCTGGCTTGCCACACTTGAAGCATAGTCCGCTGTCAGGACGAGGTGCTGGAGCTCGAGGTGCTGGAGCTGGCAGAGGCTGCCTCGGTGGTGGAGGTGGCAGGCGTGGTGCAGCATAAGAGGGCCTGTTTGCAGGAGCTGCTGAATGGAACATGCCTTGGGGAAACCAGATGCGTCGCTTCTGGGAAGACGAGCCCGAAGATGAGCCCGCTTCTCGGGTGCGTCTGGACGCTTCTTTATGCTTCTTAAGTCCAGTTTCAACCATAATAGCCTTATTCACCAAGGTGGCGAAATCAGGATAGTCTTGGACAAGCAGGGCCAACTGTATATCATGATGCAGTCCTTCGCGGAACTTCTCTTGCCTTCGTTCATCAGTAGGAATGTCCTCTTCAGCATAGCGAGATAAGTCTAGAAACTCGCGCTGATAGACTTCTACGGTCTTGTTTCCTTGAACAAGGCTACGGAACTCGGCCTTCTTCCTAGCTATAACAGCTAGAGGAATGTAGCGGGCACGGAAAGCAATCTTGAACTCTGCCCAAGTGACGATAGTACCAGGCGGCAGAGTCTGTCGGTGAGTGGCCCACCATTGAGCTGCGGGACCCTTCAGAAGATAAGTCACAAAAGTGACATAGTTAACTTCGGCGACACCAGCAGACTCCATCTCATGAGAGATGTCACGCAGCCAGTCATCTGCATCTAGTGGGTTGACTGTGTTGCGGAAAAATGATGGACTAAGCCTCATAAACTCTGGCAGGGTGATGGAAGGTGGCTGCTGATTAGCATCAGGACGAGGGAATTGCTGCATAATCCCCGTCATAAACTGGCGGTTGAGTTCAAACTGTTGCATCATCGCTGCCATGTAATCAGGTGGTGGCGGTGGTGGCGGGTTGTTGTCAGCCATCCTGCTATTTCAACTGGGGTATTTAAGCAATAGCTTATGCAAGTGTTTAACAATAAACATGACGTAACTCGACATTATTGAAAGAGTGCAATAGATGCTAAAAGTAGTCATTAAGACATACAGATCCGTACACAGTCAGTTACAATCGGGCAGCATAACGGCGCAAATTGAAAAGCTAGACACACTAGGCGGCACGCAGGCACGCGGTAAGGAAGTACACAACGTGACATAGCAAAGGCTACATCAGCGTCGGAGAAAACCACGGAAACGGGGTAACTGCAAGTGCGGACGACGAATGTTCGTCGCGGCAGGATCCTGTGCTCCATGTGCACTCTGATGCAGAACCCGGTCTCGAACTGTAAGAAGAGGTCCACGTGCAGGCGTGTGACCTCCCACTGCAGGCCAATCAATACCTGGCGGTATCTCGGTCCTGCGTGGGTAAAGAATATACTCCGGATGTATCCCTGCACGAACAGCTGGTAGCAACTATGTCATAGCCTCGTAGTAGCGTGCTCGAGTGGCGAACAACTTGACGTCAAGAGCCTGAACAGTGCGATCCAGAGCCTGAGTGCACTGAATCAGAATCTGCGGGTCGTAGCGTCGAGACTCGTACGGGGCACAGATAGCTGTGTAAAATCCAGTAGCATCTCCAACAGGTGCATACGGAATGTACCGAAACACAGAGTCATCCAAGCTAGCATTGTGCTCTCCTCGGAGACGTGCGACAGCAGAGTAGGCGGCATCATGTACTGCCATCTCAATTGTCATGCCTATTCCGTGAAAAAGGTGTAGCTCAGTGTCTGAGTTGTTCTGCTGATCATAGATCCGAACTTCAGCATAGTACTGTTCCTGATTGAACTCGCGGTAAACCTCATAGACCATGTACTCGGGATACCAGCGGTAACCCAGTCTACTCAGGAGGGCGATCAGAACAGCTGGAAACCCAGGGGCATCACGAGCCCAAGTGCGAAGCACAAGCTGGGTCGTAGGCCGTGGTGGAAACAGTCGATCCATCTGAAACAGAGAGGTTCAGGGTTGTCATAAGACAATGAGAATATAACCGATCTCGGAAGGAAAGGTTAAACAAAACAATGGAAAGGAAAATGATTATCAGACTAATCATATCAAAGACAGGGAAATCGCACTGAATCCAGCTCTCCGGGTGGATAAAATTAACGAGATCCTAAATGTCGGTGTTAGTAAATTTTATTAAACCCGAATAGATGAGAGATTAGATTCCCAGAGTAAAGTCGAGGAATAAAAGATCCTAATACCACCCAGTTGGCGACGTGGGCCCGTAAGCCACACAGCCAAGTTAGTAAAACAGTTTTGGACCTCTAGACTCAACTTCGGCCAAGGAATTGGGAAGGGGGATACCTAGAGGCAGTCGGCTCTGATACCAACCTGTGACGACCCCGGCTTAATCGTGCACTAACCATACACGCAAATACGCACGATCAAGCCTAAGGACTCACTTGAAGATATCACAACACAACTCTAAAACATAAATAAAGGCATACAAGCTTAATATTATAAGCTAGGGCCTCGAGGGCTCGAATACATAGCTCGATGGCATACAAGTGTCAGCGGAAGCGTCAGATATCTGAGTACAGATATATTACAAAGAGAGAGATAAGCCTTCACAGAGGCGGGGTAAAATAAAATACTACGATCGAAATGCGTAGGCCTCCTGCCCTGGACCCTCCGATCCTACTCCTGGTCGTCAAACGGCTCCTCGTAGTAGTAGTACTCGCCAGGCGGGTAGTAGTACTGGTCGTCGGCTGGGGCGTCTGGCTCAGAGGCTCCGTCGTCTGGTGGCATCAAATGGAATATGGGGGAAAAAGAAAATAAAGCAAACGTGAGTACTCATTCGAAGTACTCAGCAAGCAAGGATCTACACTACATATGCAACATTGTCAAAGGAATGGCTGTATATGTGGACTGGGCTGCAGAAATGCCAGAATAGAGGGGGAAAGCCTAGTCCTATCGAAGACTAGCATCTTCAACAATCTTCGACAGTCTTGCAGCAATTGAAGAGAGCAGATCAACATAATGTAAAGTAGTAGTAGTAGTATTATCAACCTCGACCTGAGATCCTTTCTCGACTCCCTGCGAGAAAGCAATCCCAGAGCCGTACTATCCAGTTCTCATCACATGTTCTAGTTGTACCGATCGGGATACAACTCCGAGTGTCCGTTACCGTAGGACAGGCTATCGATAGAAGTTTCTTCCCTGCAGGGGTGCACCAACTTACCCACCACGCTCGCTTAACTCCGGCCGGACACACTTTTCCGGGTCATGCCCGGCCTCGGCTAAGCAACACGCCGCAACCCGACCGAATACTTAACAGAGAGGTCAGCACGCCGGACTAACCTATGCCCCCAGGGGTCTTGGGCCATCGCCCCGGGAACTCCTGCACGTTACGTGCACCGCCGGTGAGCAGACCTAGCAACCCCTTATACAAGCGCGGTTGCGTTCCCAGTCCAACCCAACGTGTGCCGCATCAGTCGCTGACGTCCATTAAGCTTCGGCTGAAGTATACGACGCAGAACGCCCATACTATGCCCACGTGATGGTTAGTGCTATCGGGCCAGAGGCCCCTCGGATCAAATATCCAAACCGTAGTGGATTAGGAGCGCAAGGTAACGAGCAGAGACTCACGATCGATGTGACCCCGTCGCCCCGTCTCGAGGACTTGCGGCAAGGGCTAAGAATGCCCGGCCACGCCTTGTAGTTATCTCGCGGGCAACATCCAGGTCATACCCGACTCCACATCACTTCGCAATAAGCTCGCGCGGGTACCCCTCAGGGCCGACCCATCTTTAGTATCGTGGTTCATAGTCAAGTCATAATATCCAAGGTAACTGTGTGTCTGACTCCGAAGGGAACCCTGAGGAATCACCCTCGATGGAATTCCCGCTCGATGTTATCATCAAGGTGAACGAAGGAGGAATCACCCTCGAGGTCCACACTTGAGAGGTTGCACGACGATGTCGTTATCGGGGATGGTGTAGGAGGAATCACCCTCGCTTACCACGACCGAGTAACTAACCTACAAGGTTAACATCAGAAGTGCTGACGAGGTATCACCCTCGGCACTCGATGGTAACGCAGCAGTGTCGGCAACTAAGGGGGAAGTGATGTGCGGTGCCAGGGTCTAGTCTTCAATCCCGATGATCGGGTCTTCTGATATCCAGCGGGGCAGTAGGGATCAAGTGGGGGTCTCTGTCGTGTCTCTACCCAGCCTATACTAATCAGTCTAGGATAACCAGTAAGGTAGCAAGGCAGGTTACAATAAACAGGCTATGCAACAGATATAGGAAACAGTAGCAGCAGTTCTAATGCAAGCATAAGAGAGAAGAGAATAGGCGATATAGGCATGCTCAAAATGGGGGTGCTTGCCTGTTTGCTCTGGGGCAAGGGGAAGGTCGCCTGTGGTGTCGTCGGGGACGTAGTCGTACTCCTGAGCTGCGTCTGCCTCGGGAGCTACGTCAACGTCGGGGTCTACCGAGAGAGAAGAGGGGGAAGAAACAGGTTAACATAATGCAAACAAATGCAATACGGTGCGTGTGATGCTATGATGCAGTGCAGGGTTGCCTAAATATGCATCTAAGTCATTTTAGTTATTTTTAGAATTAATCTGGGATTTATTAACCCGTGTGTGTGCACTATTCATCTGCCGGATTCGGGTCCGGAGTTACGAGTTCTTCTACATAGGAGGTTCCGATGAAGAAACAGACGGCACGATCAGACTCGTCTCATCGTTCTGAGCAACTTTCATGTTTTAACTTTTTCGATCCGAGCTACTGTTTAAAAGTTATTAATTTTTAAAGATTATTTGAATTTCTGGAATTTATTTATTTACAGAAAATGAATTGTGATGTCAGCATGATGTCAAGGTGACGTCAGCGGTCAACAGCGTCGCTGACCAGTCAAACATGACATGTGGGTCCAGTGGGACCCACATGTCAGTCTCTGTTAGGACTAATAGTGAATTATCTCAGTTAACAGAGTGATTAGAGGGGTGGGCCCCACATGTCAGTGAGACATTAACCTAATTAATCAATTTTATATTTATTTAAATGTTTTTCTTAATCTAAATACTGGTGGGGCCCGCGTGTCAGCCTCACTGTACGGCCACGTCAGCAAGTTGACCACGGTCAGCGTGGTCAACTGGGCCCGTGGGACCCACTGGCAGTGACCCAGGGGTGACCCACGTTGCAGCCACGTCGGCGGCCGGCGCCGGAGTTGCGCCGGCGACCAAAATCGCGGCGGCGCGTCGCCGGAGCTGCTCGGATTTGCGCTACACAGCTCGGTTCGAGCCGTGGTTAGGTTCTTTCGAACGGGCGTTCAACGCCGCGTCCAACCGTGGCGGTGGCGTCGCCGGAGATGCCCTACAGCGACGGCGGCGACGAGCGCAGTGGACGCCGGCGTTCGGCCGTAGTTGGAAACGGAGTAGCAGCGCGCTACGGGGAAAAGGAATGGCTGGGAAGGAGCTGCGCGACGCGACGAGTGCAACAAGCCCGTCCCCGTGACCATTTGGTCATCGGAACGGCGCCGGCGACGAGCGCGAGCGGCGGCGCAATCTGGCGCTCGTCGGGAACGCAGCTAGAGGGTGTGGAAGAGCTCGTATGCGGGTGCGTTCGGTTGCTGGGAGCACCAGGAGCACGCAGCTGTGCTCAGGTGTAAGTGACAGTGGCCATGGCCACGGGCATGAGCTCGTCGGTGACGGACAGAGCTCGGGCGCGGCGGTAGCTAATTACGGCGCTGGAGGAAGCTAGCAGAGGGAGACAGGAGACGGAGGGGCTCACCGAGTGGTCACGAAAGACCTGCGGGAGCTTAGTAGCAGCAGTGGTGGTCGGGGACGACGGCGAGCGCGTCGGGGCAGAGGAAGAAGACGGCGTTGATGCGGGCGATGCGGTGGCTCCGAGCTCCAGCTGCGGCCACCAGAGGACAGGGAGGACAACGGAGAGGCTCTACGGCATCGCGGTGGGTCGGTTCGACGGCGGTGGCCGCTGCAACGACGCGAACGCGGCGGCGACGACGCTCGGTGGCCGGATCTGGGAGGGAGCGAGGGGCGGAGCGAGCGTGGGAGAAGGGGGAAATGACGGGGAGGACCAGGGGTGATGGCTCGGGCGTCGGCCTTATCCCCCTCCGCCTCCTGTTCTGTCGGTGGGCGCCAGTGCGTCGCCGTGTCGCCGGGCGACCGGAGCGCGGGCGCTCGGCCAGGGAGGAGTCGACACGCGAGGGAGAGAGACGAGGTGGGCCTGCTGGGCCAAGGTTCGGGGCACTGTGCACTAAGGCCCAGTGCACAGTACCTCGTCTTTATTTTTCTGTCTTTGTTTCTCTTTTTCTTTATTTCATTTCCTGTTTCGAAATAGTTAGAGCACTTTTGCATTTTTGTAAAATGTGGGACTTAGTCCAAATATTACAGTGCCATTTTAGCTCTCACCAAAAAGTGGTTTGGACAGATTCGGAAACCATTTGTATTTGAAATGATTTTAAATGGATTTGAATATTCTGTTTTGGTGCTGTTTCATCTTGTTAGAGTCACTTATCTAACTCCAACTTTATTGATGATGATTTTACAAATGTTCCTGGATTATTTGCCATTTAATGAACATTTTTCCAGTAGTGTTTGATCAACTTCATATTCCACTTATGAATTTGAGTTGATTTTTAGATGTGAATTTGAATTGGATCATTAACCCATATGACTTGGCACTGCAAATGATCATGACTTGGCAAGATTAACAGAGTGTCACAGAGCTTATTACAAGGGGGTGTTACATGGTAGATGATATCTCTCAAGTTGAAACTTAGGAAAACATCGAGAGCAAAGTATGAAGGTACATTAGGAAGTTTCAAGCGAATGGGCATTCGATCGATACCTGAACGAAGTGTGAACAGGGGTTCAGGGTATCGGGAGTAGATCATCTCTCGGAGGGTGGCTCGTGATAACACACAAAACCAAGGACATATGATACTTCGGAATCAAGGTTGTACAGGAGAGTCAGGTTCCGATCCTGTGGAACTGTGGGGGGTGTCGATCAAAAGTAAGAAGAACAGTGACATCTTAATGGTCACGACATCATGGTATGTCAGAGGATAGTCTGTTGGTTATGTCGGTAATATCGGCAGTACCAAGGGCGAGGGACAAAGAGAACCATTTTCCTGCTCGCAAGAACGAGGCGGACCAATAAGGCAAAGTTCTCGTCCATCTGTGGTTACCGGAATGTCACGAACAATAATAACAGGGTCTCACTGACAAGGGTGTGCACCGAGGTGTTTACATAAGCAGGGAATTATTCCTGCTTACATCATATAGATCACAGGAAGGTTAAACAAAACAATGAAAAGGAAATGTGAGTACCAGATTAAACAGAACAATGGAAAGGAAAATGTGTTTGCACACCAGGATTGGGAGTACATCTTTCCCAAGGAAAAGCGAAGCATGATGTACATGATAGGACAGCAAGTTCAAAAGTATTTCGACAAAGGGGCGAGGGAAAATCACGCTATTACCCATGCATCTGTGTTTGGATAATGGATCAAGGCTTTTAATGTTCAAGTTGGTGTTTGGATTACCGCAGTCATGCTTCTAGGCAGCAAGGATGTGGTGTTTCAAGTAGGGGTTGGATCGAAAGATCACAAGAGATACAAAGGGACACTTCCAAGATTATCTTGGAATGTAAGGATTAACCAAACACCACCAGGTCTGTGTTGACAGAAAGTCAAGGATGTCATCCATGATATCACAAATCATCGAGGGGCAGAGATGGTATTACTAGCCATGAATTCATTTGATATCCTAAAAGAGCTCGGAATGTTGATGATGATCACGACACATTTGTCAAGAGGTTTCAAGAAGATGTAATCGGTCAGCGATGACATCAAGCAAAAGGAAGGATGATGTGAAAGGCTATGAGACCCACGGATTTGACACAAGCTCGAAGTCAAGCTTGTTGTTTGTGGTGAAATGATAAGATGAGGAAGATCGACGTAAGCTTAGCTCATCGTCGGAAGTTGTGTTCGGAAAAGAAGGACCAGGTAGCACAGTTAAAATTTAGCATGACAAGGATATAGCTGATCAGGCTAGGAATGAGGTGATGGAGCATCCAACTCCCCAGCAACAAAGTACTAGGAGTGCTGAATCACCGAGTGGAATCGATTCATTGTTCGGTGGTCTCGGTTGAAGACAACCCAGAACCCATGGAGCGACTATGACAGGGAAAGGTATCACTCCATCGGAAAAATTCATAGGACATAGTACAGTAGGATGATATCCTCGAGATATTAGGGGGGTAATGCTCGAGGTAGATCAGAATAGAGGTTGGGAAGATGAAATGATCTGCAGAAGACAAGTATTGTAACTTATCCGGGAAATGAAATCGAGGAGGAATATGATCGGAACCACGATTGTAAAGGATCAATTCGTAGATACAAGTTGAACTTGTACCAAGGAAATAATTATTTTTGCAAGCAGCTTCCATGGTAAGTTCTACATCGGGTCCATGGGCATGAACACAAAGGTGCAAGGTCGAGTCCCACTTCTTCAATGAACAACTTCTCATTCACTTCTTGTTTTCGAAGAAATTGTAGTGCTGAGAATTTTAACTGGTGAAGCACCAGAAGAGTATGACTCGCGGAAGTTTCTGGGTTCTCGCAGATGGCAGAAGCATAGATACAACCCATCGGGACATTTTACGAATCTATACAACCAACAACCAAAGCAAGGGATATGAGTTCGAAAGCAAAGTGTCGAAGTCAAAGCGGATGATACAATTTACCGGAGGTACTAAATACCAAGGGAAGAGCTCATAAGATGTTTGAATATGAAGGATACTGCCGGATATTAATCTAACAAAAGATCAGGTAAACGGCATAGGATCTGACGTGAGTAGCAGTACTCAACCAGAAGAAGAAGGATATGTCGGCATAAGATTTTAGAAACATCGGAACAATCCGACGTTTAATTACAAAGGAGTTAGGGTTCAGAAACGAAGGATTAGAAGCAAAGGCTCTGATCAAAAGATGAGTAGGTTGAAAAGAACTAGATGGACAACTTTAGTGTTCCGTCTAGCAGAGATGTCCACCCATGGTTACATGACATGTCCTGGTCAGTAGTCAGTCCCAGGTCAATATGGAGAAGGAATGCACTACCTCTCTGTGGCATGCAAGTTGGGCGGATATACAGACGGCAAGAAGTAGAGAATGCTTCAGTGCCAAAGGCAATGTCAACGGGGAAGGAACCGATAAGGTTCTTAGAATAGAAAAGAATCGGTTGGATAATTGTCCACAAAAGGAATCAAGTGATCCGTGAGAACTAACGGGGTAAGGTTTAAACAACTGGTTCCACCTGAAAGTCCTCCGAGAAAAGACGGGAGGCAAGCACATCGAATTAAGGAAGTACTTGAACAACCCAAGTATAAAATTCAGAGGGTTCACGATTTCCAAAGTCAGGAGTGACAATTAGTTCACCTGGGCAGAGGGACGAGTGATTTATACATGCTTAGTTGGACAATCAACCAATGCTTGATTGGCCGAGAACCAGCTCATGTCTGGAATGGTGACTGAGCCGGAAGGACGAATTCTAGGAATCGACGGATGATAGGGACGATTCTCATTCATATTGAATCCACTGATTCGGAACCTCAATGACAAAGAATGCTAACGGATATTGCGAGACATATGGATTTAACCATAATGCAGACAGACAAGACCTTCGGGAGCACTAGGCTGCAGAGGATCTTCAGAAGATCAAGTTGCATTTCAAAGAATTTTGTGAGACATATGAACAGCTGGGGATGAACGAATCCCCGATAAGTGTGAGGGATTATCCGCAGTGCGAAAGAAGCTGCACGGCAGTAGGTTCAAATGATTCTCAGGTCAACGGAGTGTTTCTCGGGATATCTGGTAATAACCAGAGCAACTGGGGAAGAGGGTGCAACGAAAAGGATGTTATCCACGGAGATTTAACGGTGGTCAGGAATTGCAAAGATAGTGGGCACAAGGGTCTTGGGAACTTCGAGGAGTATCTTCGGAGTCTTCTGATGAAGCAGGCGACCATCTGTGGTGAAGGGACTCTCCGGGAGGAAGGGGTTACAAGATCCTAATGCCAGAGTTAGCAAAATCATTTAACCCGAATAGAAGAGAGATCAGAGTCCCAGAGTATAGATGAGGAATAAAAGATCCTAATACCACCCAGTTGGCGACGTGGGCCCGTAAGCCACACAGCCAAGTTAGTAAAATAGTTTTGGACCACTAGACTCAACTTCGGCCAAGGAGTTGGATAGAGGAATTCCTAGAGGCAGTCGGCTCTGATACTAACGTGTGACGACCCCGGCTTAATCGTGCACTAACCATACACGCAAATGCACACGATCAAGCCTAAGGACTCACTTGAAGATATCACAACACAACTCTAAAACATAAATAAAGTCATACAAGCTTTATATTACAAGCCAGGGCCTCGAGGGCTCGAATACATAGCTCGATGGCATACAAGCGTCAGCGGAAGCATTAGATATCTGGGTATAGATATATTACAGAGAGAGAGAGATAAGCCTTCAGAAGGCGGGGTAAAATAAAATACTACGATCGAAAGGCGTAGGCCTCCTGCCCTGGACCCTCCGATCCTACTCCTGGTCATCAGTCGGCTCCTCGTAGTAGTAGTACTCGCCGGGCGGGTAGTAGAAGTGGTCGTCGACTGGGGCATCTGACTCAGGGGCTCCGTCGTCTGGTGGCATCAATTGGATATGGGGGAAAAAGAAAGTAAAGCAAACGTGAGTACTCATCCGAAGTACTCAACAAGCAAGGATCTACACTACATATGGAACATTTTCAAAGGGGGCTGAATATGTGGACTGGGCTGCAGAAATGCCAGAATAGAGGGGAAGGCCTAGTCCTATCGAAGACTAGCATCTTCAGCTTCTTCAACAGTCTTGCAGCATTAGAAGAGAGCAGAATAACATAATGTAAAGTATAACAGTGTCATCAACCTCGGCCAGAGATTCTTCCTCGACTCCCTGCAAGAAAGCAATCCCAGAGCCGTACTATCCAGTTCTCATCTCAATTCATGTTCTAGTTGTACCGATCGGGATACAACTCCGAGTGTCCGTTACCGTAGGACAGGCTATTGATAGAAGTTTCTTCCTTGCAGGGGTGCACCAACTTACCCACCACGCTCGCTTAACTCCGGCCGGACACACTTTTCTGGGTCTTGCCCGGCCTCGGCTAAGCAACACGCCGCAACCCGACCAAATACTTAACACAGAGGTCAGCACGTCGGACTAACCTATGCCCCCAGGGGTCTTGGGCCTTCATCCCGGGAACTCATGCGCGTTGCGTGGGCGGCCGGAAGCAGACCTAGCAACCCCTTAATACAAGCGCGGTTGCGTAACCAGTCCAATCCAGCGCGCGCCGCTCAGTCGCTGACGTCTATTAAGCTTCGGCTGAAGTATACGACGCAGAACGCCCATACTATGCCCACGTGATGGTTAGTGCTATCAGGCCAGAGGCCCCTCGGATCAAATATCCAAACCGTTAGTGGATTAGGAGCGCGCGGTACCGAGTAGAGACTCACGATCGATGTGACCCCGTCGCCCCGTCTCGAGGACTTGCGGCAAGGGCTAAGAATGCCCGGCCACGCCTCGTAGTTATCTCGCGGGCACCTCTCAGGTCAACCCGACTCCACATCACTTCGCATTCATGCTCGCGCGGGTACCCCTCAGGGCCAACCCGTCTTTAGTATCATGTTTCAGTGTAAGTCACAGTAACAACAGTAACCATGTGTCTAACACCACGGGAACCCTGAGGAATCACCCTCGATGGAGTCCCACATGATGTTCTCGTCAAGGTGAATGAAGGAGGTATCACCCTCGAGGTCCACACTTGAACAGTTGCACGACGATGTCGTTATCGGGGGTGGTGTAGGAGGAATCACCCTCGCTTACCACGACCGATTAACTAACCTACAAGGTTATCATCAGAAGTGCTGACGAGGTATCACCCTCGACACTCGATAGTAACCCAGTAGTGTCGAGCAATTTAAGGGGGAAGTGACGTGCGGTGCCAGGGTCTGATTTTCGATCCCGTTGCTCAGGTCTTCTAAGAGTCCAGCGGGGCAGTCGGGACAAGTGGGTCTCTGATAAGGCTCTACCCATCCTATACTAAACAGTTTAGGATAGCAGGAAAGTATCAACAGCAGGTTACAAGTAAACAGGCTATGCAGCAGATATAGGACAACAGTAGCAGCAGTAACTTCTAATGCAAGCATAAGAGAGAAGAGAGTGGGCGATATCGGAATGCTCAAAATGGGGGTGCTTGCCTGATTGCTTTGCAAACACCAACTGTTCTTCAATGAGGTAGACGATCTTCGGGTCATCGTCGGTCTCGGGGTCTATCGAGAGAAAGGGGGAGAAGAAACAAATAAATACACGGTAACGAAAGTGATCACAAAGCAAGACATGGCACTACGCGGTGTTAGGGGTGACCTAACGCAGCGATACACGTCGTAGGTGAAGCGGGAAAATATCTGGGATATTTTCCCAGCTCTGGGCATCTGTCAGACAGATGAACCGGAGGGGAAGGTTTCATGTTCAGGTAGTTAGAGGCATGTGACAGATGCCAGCATGATGTAACACTGACATCATCGATCTACAGTGTGATTGACCAGAGTCAAATCTGACCTGTGGGTCCAGCGGGACCCACATGTCAGCCTCACAGTAGTTAATTAGGTTTAACTTATTATAATTACAGATTTAGTTAGTGGTGGGGCCCTACTGTCAGTGGCATTTAGTTTAATTCAAAACAGTGTTTAATCTAACCTGAAGTTAATTAGTGAGCGGGACCCACCAGTCAGCAGCACAGAGCCACGAGTTAGTGGTTAATGACGTTGACACGTCAGCGGCGCCGGCGGCCAGTCGCCGGCGACCATATCCGCGGCGGCGCGGTCTCGGACCTCATCGGAAATCGTCTACGGGACTCCGTTCACCGCGCATTTGGGCGTGTTGGAAAGCGGAGACCAAACCGCGTCGATCTACGGCGGTCTCGTGGTCAGAGAGGCCCTATGGCGACGGCGGCGAGCTCGGGAACTTCGCCGGAGTTCGGGCGTGGACGGATCATGCTTTGTAGGGCACTAGGAGATGAGCGAGTGGGCGCATTGGTCTTGCGCAGACGCACTGAGCACGAAGCCGTGCTCGTTTGAGCATGACGACGAGGGGGTTCACGGCGACGAGCTCGCCGGCGGCATGGAGTTCGGTCACCTCTAATGCGGTGCCTACGGCGACGGAAATGCGTGGGAGAGAGAGGGGAAAAGCGCGCGGGGTTACAGTGAGCCTGCAGGTGTGCTCAAGCCTGCTCGGGGAGGCTCGTCGTGGCCGGAATCGTCGACGGCGTTCGTCAGTGCAGAGGAAGAAGAAGAGCTCGAGGGAGTCGATTCGGGGCGGCTCCGGTCGAGCGAGTAGATGTAGTCGACATAGACGACGATAGCGCTCCTCCTGGACACGCGGTGCAGCTCGGGGTGGCCGGTGGCCGCGAGATCGAGCGATGGACGGCGGCGACCCTTCGGGTGGCTGTGCGAGGAGGAAGAAAGCGGGCGAGGGATAGAGCGAGGGTGAGTCTGGGGTGGCTAGGGTTTCGTCAGGGGCTCGGGAACCTTATCTACTGCGGGGAGACGGCGGATGGACAACGCGTGCGGCATCGGCGACCAGGGCGGCTGCGGCGTCGACACGAGGAGGGAGGAAGGGGATGAGTGGCGAGATGGGCTGGGCTGACTACTGTGCACTTGCGACCCAAGTGCACAGTAGGCCTTTGCCCCCTTTTCTTTTTCTCTATTTTCTGTTTTGTTTTTCTTTCTGTTTTCTATTATGTTTCACAAATTGTTTAGCCACTTAACGACTTTTACTAAACAAGTGACCTAGCTCATAAATTACAGTGCGTTAGTACCTATCACCAAAAACTAGTTTGGGGAAAAATATGATTTAATTTGGATTTTTATTAAATGAAATGGGATTAAATATCTCTGTTTTGGTTCTGTTTTAGGCTGTTAGAGTCAACTAACTAATTCCATTAATGTTGGTTAAAATTTTATAATTGCCTCTGGATTATTTGCAATAGTAGGAACAATTTTGATTTGCTGTTTGAAGAAATAATTATTTGACTTGCATTTGAAATTTGAATTTGGGTTTGATTTTGGACAGGTGGCAGATTGACTGAGTGATCATGGTAACATGGCCACTGGTAGAGAGAGATCACTGTAGTGTGATAGTGGGGATGTTACAGAGGGGCGGGAGGCTGAAGTGGAGCTCGACATATATAGTCGTCCGAGAAGAAGAAGCAGGGGATCCCAAGAAGCAGACGAGTGGCTCCTCTGGTCGCTGCAGAAGAAGAAGAAGAAGGGGAGAAGAAGACAGGGGAGGCAATGGTGGGCGAGCGCAACCAACGTCTCGCGGATCGCCCAAGGATCCAACGATGCGGAGCCGTCCTTGTGATCCAACGGCGCGGAGCCTGGCCTCAGAATCCTTCTAGAAGACCATATCTGAGGGTTGTCGCTTGGCGCTAGGGTATGATCGGACGGCTGATGTTCAGAGCTAGGGTTAGGAGAAACCCCGCGAGGTTTAGAGGGGTTTTGAGTTGGTCAACGGGGTTATCTAATTGTTTGACCATTATTCAACTCAGCATAACTAATTTAAAAAAAATCCAAAAAATATGAAACCTTCGCGAATCGTCGTTTTATAAGACACACTAACGAGGAAAAATACTAAACTTGGTCTACGGTCATTTAAAAAAAAACTAGTTGGCACGATCGTGGTTAAATGAGCACCATTAATTTTAAAAAAACAAAAAAATATAAAACCTGCGCACAATGTTGTCTTATGTGACATGTTACCAAAAAAAATCATAAACTTGTTCTATGGACATTTTCATGAAAAAACCTTCACAAATATGAGCTATCACGTACAACGTTGCAGAGAGTTCAAGGAAAGGAGGTAGGTTTTTTGAAAAAAATATAAAAATCAAAAAAATCACCAAAGCTTTATTTCAAAGTGAATAAGAAGGATCTGAACTTAGTTTTCCTTTTTCATATTTTAAACGTGTTTTTTGATGGTTTTCTATTAAATCACATTATTTAAAAAAAATGTAAAAATATGAAGATTAATTCAATAAATAGTGAGACTTCGAATCTACACTATATAGGTTGAATAGGTGTTAATAAAAAATATTTGGCTCATTTAGAGTAGGTCCAAAAAATACTTGATTACAAATGGGGCAGTTTACCCTAGCTTCGGAGCACATTTGGAGCACATTTCCCATGACTATAAGTTTTACCACGCAAAAGAAATCGGATTGATCACCTAATGTTTACAATAGTTCAGCAAATATTGCAACATCACACCACAGATCGGAGTTCAGGTGTTGGTTCAAATTCAAATTTTGCCTAAAATTCAAATTCTGTCTCAAATTTCACATCAAAGTACGAATAGCATTATTAAACCTTACAAGTTTTCACGGTTGTTCAAATTGACGACAGAAACCTTTGTACAAATCCTTAAAGTTCAAAGTTTACAACTTGCATTCAACGTTCGAAGTTCACATCTTTGTCTTACTCCTTGTGTTCCTAGACAGCTTAACAGCCTTACTCCTGGTTTCCCTAGGTGGGATATCTATAACACCCCCAGTGGTTAACTACAGTAATCGCCCTTTTGATTATGCCATGTCATCATGTTTAACAGTGCATGATCATCATTAGCATTATATTGCATTTCAACTCCTAAGTCAAAATCCAAATTTAAATGAAAGTGGAAAATAAAAGTTATCCAACATAGAAACTGAAATGTTCAATAAATAGCAAATATTGCAGAGACCATTCTAAAACTGTAACCAACAATAAATTAATTAATTAGGTGGCTCTAACATTATCAAAACAGCAAGAACTAATGCATTCTATTTATTATAAAATTTGTGTGAGGTCCAGTTGACTCCAAACTAATTTTTGACAGTGGTAGAGGATGCCTAGTAATTAATGGAACAAGTACCATGTTTTACAAAATTGAATTTGAGGCCTAACTAATTACAAAAAAAGAAAATGTGAATAAATAAAAGAAAAAGACAAAAGAAAACAAAAGCAAAAAATAAAAACAGAACCCCCCCCACTGGGCCACGGCCCAGCCGGCCGGCCCACCCCGCGCCTATATGGCCTCCCCCTAGGGGACCCCATACCCTAACCCCCCACCGACACATTCCCCCCCCCCCCCCATCTGGATCGGGCCGAGCCCCTCCTCGCCCCCCGACGCGCTCGACGACCGCGCCCGACGCGCCCGACGCGCCACCGCCGCCGTCGCCTCTCCGCCACCACGCCGCCGTCCTCCTCGTCCTCCCCCTCGAGCTCGCGCCGCTGCCTAGTCCCTACAGCTCGCGGTGAGCTCCGCGCCGCCCGCCCCCTCTTTCTCTCGGTCACCATCGCCCCACTCGCGCTCGCCACGGTCGCCGTGCGCCGGGCCGCGCCCCAGCCGCGTCCGCGCCGCCCCGCACCCGCGCGCCTGTTCGCCCGCCTCTAGCGCGCGCCCCACACCCCCTCCGGCCTCGCCCCGCTCGCCCCTATCGCTGCACGTACACGCGCCCGCGCACGCGCTGCCGCGCTGCTGCCGCGCCCTCGCCACGCCCCCGCCGCGCCCGTCGCACGCGCCCGCGCCCCGCCACCCGCACGCCCGCGTCCGTGGCCTCATGCCACTAACGGGTGGGGCCCCGCCGCCCCTGTGCCACTGACCGGTGGGCCGAAACCCCCCTGTGACGCTGACAGATGGGGCCCAGCCCCTAAAACGAATTAGGAAAAAAATAGAAAATAAAAGAAAAGATAAATAAAATAAAAGTTATTAAAATTAATAATTAATTAAACAGTAATTAGTTAGCTTAATTAATCCAAATTAGATTAACCTAATCACTAGTTAAGATAATTAAACCCTGATTAGCTAGCCAGTCTATGACAGGTGGGACCCACGTGTCAGATGACTGCTAACGTCAGCATGATGTCATGCTGACATCATCAACTACTATTTCGGATAATGTTTAATTTAAATAAATAATTAAATTCCAGAAATTAATAAAAACTTTAGAAAATCATATCTTTTAATTCGTAACTCCGATCGAAAAACTTTATACATGAAAATTGCTCAGAACGACGAGACGAATCTGAATACGTGGTCCGTTCGTCCGTCACATGTCCCTAACTATCCGAACATGCAACCGTTCCCCTCTTTTCGTCTGTCCGAAATGCCGGACACTGGGAATACTTTCCCGGATGTTTTTCTCTATCGCCGGTATTACCTAGCACTACGATAGAACACCGCTAGCTCTGCTTATTGACATGTCATGCACTTGTTTGCTTAGTATTTACTGTTTCCTCCCCCTCTTCTCTCTTGGTAGCCCCCGACACCAGCGTCGTCCCCGAGGCCGACGCAGCTCCGGAGCCCGAAGACACCATTGACAACCTTGCCCTTGCCGCCGAGCAACCAGGCAAGCCCCCCCCCCCTTGAGCATACCGATATCGCCCATTCTATTTCTCATGCTTGCATTTGAACTGCTGTTGCTACTGCTTTACCTATTCTGATGCATAGCCTGTTTATTGTAACCTGCTGTTGATAATTACCTGCATATCCTAAACTGCTTAGTATAGTCTGGGTAGAGACCTATCAGTGACCCCACTTGTCCCAACTGCCCCGCTGGATTATCCGAAGACCCGATCAACGGGATTGAAGACCAGGCCCCGACAACGCACATCACCCCCCTAGTTGTAACGACACTGCAGCGTTACTATCGAGTGCCGAGGGTGAAATCTCTTGTAGCACTTCTGATGTTAACTCTGTAGAGTAGCTATTCGGTCGTGGTCATCGAGGGTGATTCCTTCTTCACCGCTTCCGATAACGACGCCGTCGTACAACACCTCAAGTGTGAACCCAGCGAGGGTGATTCCTCCGAGTTCACCTTGACGGATACATTAAGTAGGAATCCAACGAGGGTGATACCTCGGATTCCCCTGATGTTATGGACACACAGATACTGGGACTTTACACTGTTACTTGGATAGGCGGGTCGACCCTGAGGGGTACCCGCGTGCGCCTGAGAGGCGAGTGTTGTGAAGACGGGTGCCTGTGTGGTGCCCGAGTGAGAATACAAGGCGCGGCCGGGCATTCTTAACCCTTGCAGCAAGTCCTCGAGACGGGGCGACGGGGTCACATCTTTCGTGAGTCTCTGCTCGTTACCGCAAGCCCAAGGTACTAACGATTTGGATATTTGATCCGAGCAGGCCTCTGGCCTGATAGCACTAACCATCACGTGGGCATAGTATGGGCGTTCTACATCGTATGCATCAGCCGAAAGCTCTGACAGACGTCCAGTTCAGCAGTGCGGCATGGAGTGATTGGCGCCATTCATGACAGAGGTGGTGCTTGGATCTGAGCCATGTGCGCAACGACCCGGAGGGCGAGGGGCGATGGCCCAAGACCCCCTTGCGCTTAGGATGTAGACCGGCGGGGACCTCTCTGCTGAGCTCTAGGTAGGGCTGCGGTGTGTCGTTTGGCCGAGGCCGGGCATGACCCAGGAAAGTGTGTCCGACCGGAGTTAATCGAGCGTGTTGGGTAAGTTGGTGCACCCTTGCAGGGAAGAAAACTTCTATCGATAGCCGGTCCTACGGTAAAGGACACTCGGAGTTGTATCCTGATTGATACAATTTAGAACTGGATACTTGGATACTATGGCTCTGGGATTGCTTCTCGCAGGGAGTCGAGAAGGGATCTCCGGACGAGATTGATGACTTTATGGCTCTGGGATTGCTTTCTAGCAGGGAGTCGAGAAAGGATCTCTGGGTGAGGATGAGACGTAATGATACTACTACATTATATTGTACTGTTCTACTCTCTTCTATTTCTGCAAGACCGCTGAAGATGCTAGTCTTCGATAGGACTAGGCCTTCTCTCTATTCTGGCATTTCTGCAGCCCAGTCCACATATACAGCCTCCCTTTGAAAATATTGCATATGTAGTGTAGATCCTTGCTTGCTGAGTACTTCTGAGTACTCACGGTTGCTTTGTTTTAAGAAAAGTGACTTAGCACTTGTGACGCCCCCGGCTCAATCGTGCACTAATCATACACGCAAATGCACACGATCAAGCCTAAGGACTCACGGGAAAATATCACAACACAACTCTAAAACATAAAGTCATACAAGCTTTATATTACAAGCCAGGGGCCTCGAGGGCTCGAATAAATAAGCTTGCGTACAAGCGTCAGCGGAAGCTTCAGATATCTGAATACAGATATAAAAGAAAACACAGAAAGGCCTTAAGAAAGGCGGGGCAAAATAAAACACTACGATCGAAAGGCGCAGGCCTCCTGCCTGGGACCCTCCGAACCTACTCCAGGTCGACGGCAAGCTCGAAGTAATAACCACCCTCGGGGTAGTAGTAGCGATCGTCGGCGGGGCAGCAGTCTCAGGGGCTCCGTCATCTGGTTACGACAAACTGATATGGGGAGAAAAGGAAAACAAAGCAACCGTGAGTACTCAGAAGTACTCAGCAAGCAAGGATCTACACTACATATGCAACATTTTCAAAGGGAGGCTGTATATGTGGACTGGGCTGCAGAAATGCCAGAATAGAGAGAAGGCCTAGTCCTATCGAAGACTAGCATCTTCAGCGGTCTTGCAGAAATAGAAGAGAGTAGAACAGTACAATATAATGTAGCACTATCATTACGTCTCATCCTCACCCAGAGATCCTTTCTCGACTCCCTGCGAGAAAGCAATCCTAGAGCCATAAAGTCATCAACCTCGTCCGGAGATCCCTTCTCGACTCCCTGCGAGAAGCAATCCCAGAGCCATAGTATCCAAGTATCCAGTTCTAAATTGTATCAATCAGGATACAACTCCGAGTGTCCTTTACCGTAGGACCGGCTATCGATAGAAGTTTTCTTCCCTGCAGGGGTGCACCAACTTACCCAACACGCTCGATTAACTCCGGCTGGACACACTTTCCTGGGTCATGCCCGGCCTCGGCCAAACGTCACACCGCAGCCCTACCTAGAGCTCAGCAGAGAGGACCCCGCCGGTCTACATCCTAAGCGCAAGGGGGTCTTGGGCCATCGCCCCTCGCCCTCCGGGTCGTTGCGCACATGGCTCAGATCCAAGCACCACCTCTGTCATGAATGGCGCCAATCACTCCATGCCGCACTGCTGAACTGGACGTCTGTCAGAGCTTTCGGCTGATGCATACGATGCAGAACGCCCATACTATGCCCACGTGATGGTTAGTGCTATCAGGCCAGAGGCCTGCTCAGATCAAATATCCAAATCGTTAGTACCTTGGGCTTGCGGTAACGAGCAGAGACTCACGAAAGATGTGACCCCGTCGCCCCGTCTCGAGGACTTGCTGCAAGGGTTAAGAATGCCCGGCCGCGCCTCGTATTCTCACTCGGGCACCACACAGGCACCCGTCTTCACAACACTCGCCTCTCAGGCGCACGCGGGTACCCCTCAGGGTCGACCCGCCTATCCAAGTAACAGTGTAAAGTCCCGGTATCCGTGTGTCCATAACATCAGGGGAATTCGAGGTATCACCCTCGTTGGATTCCTACTTAATGTATCCGTCAAGGTGAACTCAGAGGAATCACCCTCGTTGGGTTCACACTTGAGGTGTTGTACGACGGCGTCGTTATCGGAAGCGGTGAAGGAGGAATCACCCTCGATGACCACGACCGAATAGCTACTCTACAGAGTTAACATCAGAAGTGCTACAAGAGGTTTCACCCTCGGCACTCGATAGTAATGTTGCAGTGTCGTTACAACTAGGGGGGGGGGGTGATGTGCGTTGTCAGGGCCTAGTCTTCAATCCCGTTGACCGGGTCTTTGGATAATCCAGCGGGGCAGTCGGGACAAGTGGGGTCACTGATAGGTCTCTACCCAGCCTATACTAAGCAGTTTAGGATATGCAGGTAATTATCAACAACAGGTTACAATAAACAGGCTATGCATCAGAATAGGTAAAGCAGTAGCAGCAGCAGTTCTAGTGCAAGCATGAGAAATAGAATGGCCGATATCGGTATGCTCAAGGGGGGGAGGCTTGCCTGGTTGCTCGGCGGCAAGGGCAAGGTTGTCAATGGTGTCTTCGGGCTCCGGAGCTGCGTCGGCCTCGGGGACGACGCCGGTGTCGGGGGCTACCGAGAGAGAAGAGGGGGAGGAAACAGTAAATACTAAGCAAACAAGTGCATGACATGTCAATAAGCAGAGCTAGCGGTGTTCTATCGTAGTGCTAGGTAATACCGGCGATAGAGAAAAACATCCGGGAAAGTATTCCCAGTGTCCGGCATTTCGGACAGTCGAAAAGAGGGGAACGGTTGCATGTTCGGATAGTTAGGGACATGTGACGGATGAACGGACCTCGTATTCGGATTCGTCTCGTCGTTCTGAGCAATTTTCATGTATAAAGTTTTTCGATCGGAGTTACGGATTAAAAGATATGATTTTCTAAAGTTTTTATTAATTTCTGGAATTTAATTATTTATTTAAATTAAACATTATCCGAAACAGTAGTTGATGACGTCAGCATGACATCATGCTGATGTCAGCAGTCATCTGACACGTGGGTCCCACCTATCATAGACTGGCTAGCTAATCAGGGTTTAATTATCTTAACTAGTGATTAGGTTAATCTAATTAGGATTAATTAAGCTAATTAATTACTGTTTCATTAATTATTAATTTTAATAACTTTTATTTTATTTATCTTTTATTTTATTTTCTATTTTTTCCTAATTCGTTTTAGGGGCTGGGCCCCATCTGTCAGTGTCATAGGGGGGGTTCGGCCCACCGGCCAGTGGCACAGGGGCGGCGGGGCCCCACCCGTCAGTGGCACGTGGCCACGGACGCGGGCGTGCGGGTGGCGGGGCGCGAGCGCGGCAGCAGCGCGGCAGCGCGTGCGCGGGCGCGTGTGCGTGCAGCGGCAGGGGCGAGGCCGGAGGGGGTGTGGGGCGCGCGCGGGTGCGGGGCGGCGCGGATGCGGCCGGGGCGCGGCCCGGCGCACGGCGACCGTGGCGAGCGCGAGCGGGGCGGCGGTGACAGAGAGAAAGAGGGGGCGGGCGGCGCGGAGCTCACCGCGAGCTATAGGGACTAGGCAGCGGCGCGAGCTCGAGGGGGAGGACGTGGAGGACGGCGGCGTGGTGGCGGAGAGGCGACGGCGGCGGTGGCGCGTCGGGCGCGGGGCGCGGTCGTCGAGAGCGTCGGGGGGGCTAGTAGGGCCCCGGCCCGTCCAGATGGGGGGGGGGGAATGTGTCGGTGGGGGGTTAGGGTTGGGGTCCCCCAGGGGAGGCCATATAGGCGCGGGTGGGCCGGCCGGCTGGGCCGTGGCCCAGTGGGGGGGGGGGTTCTGTTTTTATTTTTTGCTTTTGTTTTCTTTTGTCTTTTTCTTTTATTTATTCACATTTTCTGTTTTTGTAATTAGTTAGGCCTCAAATCCAATTTTGTAAAACATGGTACTTGTTCCATTAATTTCTAGGCATCCTCTACCACTGTCAAAAATTAGTTTGGAGTCAACTGGACCTCACACAAATTTTATAATAAATAGAATGTATTAGTTCTTGCTGTTTTGATAATGTTAGAGCCACCTAATTAATTAATTTATTATTGGTTACAATTTTAGAATGGTCTATGCAATATTTGCTATTTATTGAACATTTCAGTTTCTATGTTGGATAACTTTTATTTTCCACTTTCATTTAAATTTGGATTTTGACTTAGGAGTTGAAATGCAATATAATGCTAATGATGATCATGCACTGTTAAACATGATGACATGGCATAATCAAAAGGGCGATTACTGTAGTTAACCACTGGGGGTGTTACAATATCCACATTTTTCTTCTTTCTTCTGATCTTCACTTCGGGTGGTGGCTGTCGAGGTGCTGACGGAGAACTTGCACTAGCCAGTTGACGGGGTTCAAAACCTTCATAAGCCATGGCTTCATATTCTAATTCTTTCTCTCTTGGCCTTTTCTCTTCTTTTCCTCTAATTTTCCTAGAGTTGGGCCAAACACAAAAAAGATTATAAGCCATCGATAGAAAGAGAAGAAATTCATAAAAAAGGGAAGGTTGTTGCACACATACCAAGCTGCTGGTAGTGCTAATTCAGTTGTTTCATTCTCCTCTGAATTAGCTGCAATCTGCTTTGCTGCTTCATTCTCCTCTGTATTAGCTTCAATCTGCTCTAATGCTGCATTCTCCTCTGCATTTGTTGCTTCCCATTGTTCCTCTTCTCCAAATGAAGCATCCACTGGATTGGTACATTTCCTAGCAATGTGCCCTAGGGTTCCACATTTTTTGCACTTACGCTGTCTTTTTACACGACCCTCTTCACCTCTTCTGATCCTGTTCTTCCTTGGTCTTCCTGGTGGTCTAGTCAGTACAGGAGAATATAGTTTGAACCCTGGATCTACTATGTTCCATTGGTCTTTTTCCGAGAGTGCAGGCACATTGGAAGCATAAGCAGCCCTGAATTTGGCAACCGAAAAATATTCAGAGATGTATTAATCAACTTCACCATCTTCACCACCTATAACAGTCATCAGATGTAGGGCATGTATGCATGGCTTCCCACGGAGCTGCCATTGCCTACAACTGCATTCCCTAGTTGCTAGGTTAACTGGATATCTCCATTCCCTGTTTTTACTGTCAGTATATGTTACCTCAGCCTCGTGTGTCGCCACTCGAATGCATTTCATGTTCAGTCCTCTTGCCTTAGCATGCAATGCCTTAATAAGAGATGGGAGCATAAGATGGCCAACATATTATGTTTCTGCAATTCTTTTGCGAAGAACCATCTTTATCATGATCATCTGCTGAATCTTATCAAATATTTGCCATATCAGAAGCCCTTTCAATGACTTGATCTTTGCATTGAAACACTCTGCCAGGTTACTGGTTACATAGTCTACTTTACAGATTTCATTGAATTTGCTTCTTGACCACAACTTTCCATGATGTGCATCTAGGTACTCCTTCACCAGAGGATTGTGAGCATACAACACTCTCAAATGATGCTCATGCTTCCTCTCACTGCATGTGTATGATGCTGGCCATAAGTTCTCATCATAAACTTTACCTTTGAATTTGTTTCTGAAATTCTGCGCTATGAGTCGCATGCATTCCCTATGCTCCACTCCAGGGAATACAATTTCCACTGCACTCTCCAAACCCTTGCAAGCATCTGTGTGTATAGCTAAACCTAGGGGTGTACCTATAAGGTTGCGCAACTGCTGCAGAAACCAGACCCAACTTTCCTCAGACTCTGCCTCCACCACACCAAATGCAACTGGGAATAGCCAGTTGAGTCCATAAACTGCAGAAGCTGCCACTAGTTGTCCTCTCCACCTTCCATTCAAAGCAGTTGCATCAACAGCCAAATAGGGCCTGCAACCATTAAGAAACCCCTGCCAACAAGCCTTGAAACAAACAAAAGCCCTCCTGAAGCACTCCTTCTGAAATGACTTCCCTTTTATTTTGTATGTAACTGTATGCTTGTCAATCTCTACAACACTCCCTGGACTAGCAGCTTCCACTTCAGATTTAAATGTGTAGAGCAACTGAAAGCTCTCATTCCAAGGACCATTAATCCTGTCAAGAGCCATTTCCTTAGCATAGAAAATCCTCATGTAAGGTATATCAATCTTGTACTTCTCAAATAGCTTCCCATGGAGTGTTGTTGGACCAAGTGTTGGTGTTTCTCTCAACCAATCCAAAATTGCATCTGCCACCCATCTAGTCTTTGCTAGCTTTGTTTTAGCCTTCCCACCTCCCCCTCTAGGTGGACAAGTGTGCTGGTGTGGGTTCTTTTTTATCTAAAACAAAATGGGACCCAAACAAAATAGGGATATTGTTAGAAAACATTACACAATGATCTGAAAATAAAATGAATCAGTATAAACTGAAATACACAAACCTGAATGAACTTGCTCCTCAACATATGTGATGCATGCAACCTTCATCTACACCTATCATATGGGCAATGAACAGTGAACCTTGTTGGCTCACTTCTATCAATCACATATGTATTTTTAGTGAGAATGCAATATGTAGTCACTGCATTATGACAGTCCACCATCGACTGGAATATGGTGCCGACAGCTAGCTGAGGATCTTCCCTGTTCCACTCAATTGTTGGCATGTCCTCACCATCATATTCATCTAAAACTAGGTTGTCGATGTTCTCCTGCCTCTCTTCATCGTCAGTGTCGTCAAATCTAGCATGGCTGATAGGTTCCTCCTGATATTCATCTTCCATTGCTTGTTTACTGACAATATCTACAAGATCAGGGAACATATTCTCATCCTCATCATCATTTCGAGGCACCTCTTCGTCTGGCTCTGCATCTTGCTCTACATCGGCTGCAGCAGCAACAGGAGAAGCGGCACAAGAAGCGGCAGCAGACATATTGTGACTTTCAGAACCACTAGCTTTGCTTGGTTTTGACCTACAAGGTGTGCCGGGGCGCTCGCTATTAGCAGAGACAGAAGATTTCTCAACAACCTTCCCCTTGTCACGTTCATTGCATGGCTGAAGCACCTCGATAAGGATTTTACCGAAGCGTCTTTCAGCATTCAAAGTAAAGAGCAATCCAAGATGCTCATCGCAAGTTAGTGGGAGAAATTTTTGCTCTGTACTGCTGAAAAATTTCAGTTCAACAGCATCGGCAGGGCTCCACCCATATGAAGAATTTTGGAGCGCCGCGAGGAAATCTTTGAATGACATACTTGTTTCTACCACCTTTGGATAGAAAAATCCAGTGATCATATGCGGTTTTCTACCGCGCAGCACACTAACTTCCATCCTAACTGCCAGCCGGAAAGCAAGCGCAGGATCAATCATATTCGATTCAAATAGGGAAAATTACAGTTAGGCCGGGAACAATTCAGCAAAATTTGATCGATTCACGCAACTAGCTGTCAAATAGGGCCGAATTTATGAATGAAAAATTAGTTAGAGGGGAAGCGATGCTTACCCAGGTGTAATCCATGAATTATCCGTCACCGATTCGACCCAATCCTCTCCACGGTCGATGGGCTTGAGAACCTGCTCCCGTGACATCGCTTCTAAATCCAGGGGGATGTGGGGGTAGATCTGGCGGAGGGCATGACGGCGGCAGAGGCGAAATGGGGTTAGTGGTTGGAGGGCATGACGGCGGCGGAGGCTGCACGACGGCGGCGGAGGGGGCAGAGCGGCATGGTGCTGTAGTGGCTCGAGGTTCAGACAAGGGGATCCCTCAGACAAGCTCATCTGACGTGTCTCAATGCGACCCCACTCGTCAGGTCCAACGGGCGGCAGAGTCCAGCGCGGCCCCACTCGTCAGAGTTAACGGTCAATGGTTTACCCCGACGGCATCCTCCGTTGTGACCATTTATGAGGGTTTCGGACAAGGGAGTGGGGAAAAGTGAGCAAAAGTTAAGAGCGTGGGGATGAATGAGTAGAGCTAAGGAACCAGGGGCACAAATATAAAAATCCCTTTTCTGTTTCCTTCCTCGGTAGCGCCTCGGCTTTTCTTTTAGGAAAAGTAGCGTCTCGCCTTTTTTTTAGGGAAAAACCACTTTATCACTCAAACTCCACAGAAAGTGGGATACAAACTTGGTCATGAGGTTGCCCAAGCCAAACATGACGATCCAGAGCTAAAGAGAAAGCAAATTTAGCTAACCTATGAGTTTCTAAATTAACTACACGACTTTCAAAAATAAAATTACAAGAGAATGGTGCTGCTCTCGACTTGATTTCATAGATAATAGCTCCATAAGACCCCTAGTTTCCCTTGGCAATGTCCCCAATTACTTGTTTACAGTCAGAAGAGACAACAAAGCATTAGAGATCAAGATCTTCGGTCAAGGCAATTGCTTCGTGGCATGCAATGGATTCAAGTGTAGCTGGTCCCAGATTCCTTCAACCACTAGAGCTGAACTGCCTAGAAAAACTCCATGACTATCCTAGCAGATTGCTACTGCCGATCCTCCTCTGTTCGTTCGCACAGCTGCATCTACATGAATCTTGGCATAGCTGACTGGGGTGGCACTCGGCCTTGGAGCATTTGAGTTAGCACTTTCCACAACAGTCCTTGTTGGTTTAGCAACCCGAACAACATCTAGGTCAGCAATGAAATGAGTAATGAATGCTTGGGTCGCATGAGGAGTGTGGAAGATTGCCTCGTGGATTGCCTTTCTCCTAGATGACCAGATCGCCCACAAGGTTACTACCAGGAGAACAAATTTTTCATGAGTGAGCAAATCAAGAAGGTTAAAGAGCCAGCTCTTAGCTCTCGTCTCTGTAGTCGCCGCCAAGGTGCAGGCCAGTTCTTCATCAACAAGGACCCAAGTGCACCTGGAAATCATGCACTCCAGGAGGGAATGGCGCCATGAGTCTGGTGAGCTGCACAAGCCACAGGTGCTAGATGATGACATGTTACGGTGCGCCCTAACATCCTCCGTGGGTAATGATTGTTTCGATAACCTCCACAGGAACATACACACTTTTGATGGCACCTCGGTCTTCCACAATGCTTTCCATGACCCCTCTTCCAGACGATTCCTTGAGGACCCCGTTGATCCATTTAGCCATGCCTGCCTCTGTTGCTTAATAGTAACTAGCATATTATATGCTGACTTAACTGAGAATTGACCCCTTCTCTCGTGAGCCCAACTCCAAAAGTCTGGCATGTTCATGGTACATAATGGGATTCCCGCAATCACCTTTGCATCAAAAGGCAAAAAGGTGGCGTTTAGCCTCTGCTTATCCCATGAAGCAGAAGTGGTATCCATCAATTCTGAGACCAAAACAGGGGGATTTGCATCGATACATCCGTATAGCCTCATCATCTCCTCTCGGGGGAACCAATTATCCTCCCATATGTTGGTGCTATCACCATTACCAATGCGCTTGATCAACCCTAGTTTAAGTGTATCACGCCCCTCAATTATAGCCCTCCAGATCTGGCTTGGGTGATTCCCTAGAGTCACATGCAAGATAGTTGAATGTGGAAAATAAATGCTCTTCAGTAAGCGGGCACTTAGTGACTCTAGTTGTTGCAACAAGCGTCAAGCCTGTCTTGCCAACATTGCCATATTTAAAAGTTTGAAGTCTTTGAAACCCAGTCCTCCCATGCTATTTGGTTGCATCATTGCTTTCCACGAGACCCAGTGAGGTTTGCGCTGCCCATTCTTACTTCCCCACCAAAAATTTCTTATCAACATATTGAGATGCTCACAGAGGCCCCTTGGTAGCTTGAAACAAGACAATGAGAAGATAGGTACAACTTGCGCAACTGCTTTGACCAGAAATTCCTTGCCAGCAGTGGACAGAGTTCTCTCCATCCAACCTTGAATCTTACTCCATAACCTATCCTTGAGGTATTTAAAAGCCCCATTTTTTGAACTACCAATGTCAGAAGGCATCCCAAGATATTTCTCATTGAGGGTTTCATTTGGAATATTGAGAAGACCTTTTATTTTAGTACGCATGCTGTCAGGAACACCTTTACTGAAAAATATAGATGACCTAGCATAATTTATTCACTGACCTGACGCTTGGCTGTAGGTTTCCAACACTTGGTTCACCTTGGTAGCACCCACACCGTTTGCCTTGAAGAACAGCAGGCTGTCATCAGCGAATAGGATATGGTTTACTGGTGGTGCCGTAGGTGCCACCTGTATCCCACTCAGGTTGGATGACTCACTTTTTGATTTTAAAAGGCACGACAGGCCCTTTGTTGCTAACAAAAACAAGTATGGAGATATCGGGTCCCCTTGGCGGATCCATCTTGAAGGCTGAAATTCCTCGAGCTTCCTCCCATTGAACATGACTGAGAATTTTACTGAGGTGACCAAACTCATAACAATGTCCACCCATTTAGTGGTGAAACCTAGTTTAAGCATGATGGCCCGGAGGTAAGCCCACTCAACCCTATCATATGCCTTCATCATATCTAGCTTCAAAGCACAGGATTGATGCTTCTTCGCGCTGTTCCACTTCATGAAATGCAAACACTCATAAGCAGTTATGATATTATCAGTAATTAATCTACCAGGGACGAAAGCTGATTGCTCTTCAGAAATTATATCTGGTAATATTTGTTTCAGCCTGTTGGAGATGACCTTTGATGCTATCTTGTACAGCACATTACACAAACTGATTGGACAGAACTGTGAGAGAAGTGTGGGTTTTTTACCTTTGGGATCAAAACCAAGATGTTATCATTAATGCATGCAGCTGACTTAGAGCCGTCAACAATCTTAAGGACCACCCTAGTAACCTCGTCTCCACAAACATCCCAATGGCGCTGAAAGAAATGGGCTAGGAAGCCGTCAGGGCCCGGTGCCTTAATAGGGAACATCTAGAATAAGGCATGCTTGACCTCTTGCTGATTATACGGTGCATTGAGAATGTCGTTCATAGAAGGTGTTACTTTTGTTGGTACCGTGTCTAGAACTTGATCATGTTTTGTACTCCCACTGAGGTGTACAAGTTTTTGTAAAAATCCGTGGCCAGGGCTTCCATCTCTAAACTGTTCTCTGTCAATTACCCATTCGGCATTTGGAGCGATTTAATTTGGTTTTTACAATGCGGCGGCTAGCTCTGATATGGAAAAAGTACGTGCTTTTATCTCCATGGACGAGCCAATCCAGTCGCGCCCTCTGGCACCACAGCATTGCTACTTCTTGAGCTTGCATTGGTTTTTCCCTTGAAGAGGAAAGGGTGATGCAACAAAGTAGAGATAAGTATTTTCATCAGTTAAGAACCAAGGTATCAATCCAGTACGAGGAACACACAAGTATCCAATAATTGCACCTACACAAACAAACAAATACTTGCACCCAACGTGATAAAGGGGTTGTCAATCCCTTCATGGTTACTTGCAAGGATGAGATCTGATAGTGATAGATATACAAGATAAGTAAAAGTACTAAATAAAATAAAAGTAAATAAATTGCAGCAAGGTATTTTTGTGTTTTTGATTTTATAGATATGAAAATAATATGATAAAAGATAGACCCGGGGGCCATGTTTTCACTAGAGGCTTCTCTCTTGAAAGAAAGCATACGGTGGGTAAACAAATTACTGTTGAGCAATTGATAGAAAAGCGCAAATTTATGACGATATCTAAGGCAATGATCATGTATATAGGCATCACGTCTGTGACAAGTAAACCGACTCCTGCCTGCATCTACTACTATTACTCCACACATCCACCGCTATCCATCATGCATCTAGTGTATTAAGTTACCAAGAACAGAGTAACGCCTTAAGCAAGATGACATGATGTAGAGGGATAGATCCAATCAATATGAACAAACCCCATCTTTTTATCCTTAGTGGCAACAATACAAATACGTGTCATGTCCTTTTCTGTCACTGGGATTGAGCACCGCAAGATTGAACCCACTACAAAGCACCTTTCCCATTGCAAGAAAAATCAATCTAGTTGGCAAAACCAAATCAATAGATCGGAGAGAAATAAAAAGCTATCTTAAACATGCATAAAAGAGTTCAGAGAAGACTCAAATAATATTCCTAGATAATCTGATCATAAATCCACAATTCATCGAATCTCAACAAACGCACCGCAAAAAAAGATTACATCGAATAGATCTCCAAGAACATCGAGGAGAACATTGTATTGAAGATCAAAGAGAGAGAAGAAGCCATCTAGCTACTAGCTATGGACCCATAGGTCTGTGGTAAACTACTCACACATCATTGGAAAGGCAGCAAGGTTGATGTAGAAGCGCTCCGAGGTCGAATCCCCCTCCGGCAAAGTACCGGAAAAGGTCCCCAGATGGGAGCTCACGAAGATAGAAACTTGCGGCAGCGGAAAAGTATTTTTGGTGTGCCCTCTGGTCTACGGGGAATATTTGGGTATTTATAGAAGAAGAATTAGGGTTAGAAGTGCCACGGGGGCCTGATACGTCTCCAACATATCTATAATTTTTTATTGTTCCATGCTATTAAAGTATCAGTCTTGGATGTTTTATACTCATTTACTAGCAACTTTATATCATTTTTTTGGGACTAACCTATTGACATAGTGCCCGGTGCCAGTTGCTGTTTTTTGCTTGTTTTTTACTTCGTAGAAAATCAATACCAAACGGAGTCCAAATGGCACGAAACTTTTTGGAGAATTTTTTCTGCCAAGAAGACACCCAGGAGGCCCAAGAAGTGCACCAGAGGGGGCCTGTGGGGCCCACTAGGCACCAGGGCACGCCAGGGACCCCAGGCGCGCCCTGGTGGGTAGTGGAGCCCACAGGCACCCCTTCCACCGACTTTCAACTCTATAAATACTCTAAAATCCCAAAAACCCTAGGGGAGTCGAGAGAAAACAGTTTCCACCGCCGCAATTCCAGAACCACGAGATCCAATCTAGAGGCCTTTTCCGACACTCTGCCGGAGGGGTCAACGATCACGCAGGGGTTTTCATCATCCTTGTTGCCCCTTCGATGATGCGTGAGTAGTTTACCACAGACTGATACGTCTCCAATGTATCTATAATTTTGATTGTTCCATGCTGTTATATTATCATTCTTGGATGTTTTATATTCATTTTATAGCAACTTTATATCATTTTTTGCGACTAACCTATTGACATAGTGCCCAGTGCCAGTTGCTATTTTTTTGCTTGTTTTTTACTACGCAGAATATCCATATCAAACGGAGTCCAAACGAAGTGAAACTTTTTGGAGCTTTTTTTAGCCCAGAAGATAACCTGGGAGCCAAGGAAATGAACGAGGGGAGGCCTGTGGGGCCCACCACCCACCTGGGCGCGCCAGAGGCCCCTGACGCGCCCTGATGGGGGCGCCAGAGGCCCCTGGAGCGCCCTGATGAGTGGTGCGGCCCACTAAGGTCTCCTCCATCGCCTCTTAGCTCTATAAATACTCATATATTCCAGAAACCCTAGGAGAGTCGTCGAAACACAATTCCAGCCGGTGCAAGTTCCAGAACCACGAGGTCCAATCTAGAGCCCTATTCCGGCACTTTGCCGAAGGGGAACACGATCACGGAGGGGTTCATCATCCTCATTGGTGCTCCTCCGATGATGCGTGAGTAGTTCACCATAGACCTACGGGTCCGTAGGCAGTAGCTAGATGGCTTCTTCTCTCTTTTTGATTCTCAATACAATGTTCTCCTCGATGTTCTTGGAGATCTATTTGATGTAATGACTTTTTGCGGTGTGTTTGTGGGGATCCGATGAAGTGCGAGTTTATGATCAGATCTATCTATGAATATTATTTGAGTTTTCTTTGATCTCTTATATGCATGATTGTTATAGCCTCGCATTTCTTCTCCGAAACTTTGGTTTGCTTTGTCCAATTAGATTGATTTTTCTTGCAATGGGAAGAGGTGCTTTGTGATGGGTTTGATCTTGCGGTGTTCTCACCCAGTGACAGAAGGGGTAGCAAGGCACGCGTGTATCGTTGCTATTAAGGATAAAATAATGGGGTCTATTCCTACATGAATAGATCTTGTCTACATCATGTCATCGTTCTTATTGCATTACTTCGTTTCTCCATGAACTTAATAGACTAGATGCATGCTGGATAGCGGTCGATGTGTGGAGTAATAGTAGTAGATGCAGGCAAGAGTCGGTCTACTAATCTTGGACATGATGCCTATATACATGATCATTGCCTTAGATATCGTCAAAATTATTTGCTCTTCTATCAATTGCCCAACAGTAATTTGTTTATCCATCGTATGATATTTTCTCGAGAGAAGCCACTAGTGAAATCTACGGCCCCTGGGTCTATCTTTTATCATATTGTTTTCAGATCTATTATTACAAGAACCCAAAAATACCTTGCTGTACTTTTTATTTACTTATTTTATTTCGTGTTTTTGCTAGATCTATTTATCCAATCTCATACAATTTTATCTATCTTTTTACCGTGGAGGGCTTGACAACCCCTCTTACGCGTTGGGTTGCAAGTATTTGTTCTTTGTGTGCAGGTATCGTTTACATAGTGTTGCTTGGTTCTCCTACTGGATTGATAACCTTGGTTTCATAACTAAGGGAAATACTTACTGTTGCTGTGCTGCATCATCCTCTCCTCTTCGGGGAAATACCAACGCAGATACAAGCAATCACAGACCTATGGGTCCGTAGGTAGTAGCTAGATGGCTTCTTCTTTCCTTTTGATCTTCAATACAATGTTCTCCTCGATGTTCTTGGAGATCTATTTGATGTAATGACTTTTTGCGGTGTGTTTGTTGGGATCCGATGAATTGTGGGTTTATGATCAGTTCTATCCATGAATAATATTTGAGTCTTTGCTGAACTCTTTTGTGCATGATCTTTATAGCCTCGTATTTCTTCTCCGAAACTTTGGTTTGGTTTGGCCAACTAGATTGATTTTTCTTGCAATGGGAAGAGGTGCTTTGTGATGGGTTCGATCTTGCTGTGCTCAATCTCAGTGATAGAAAGAGACATGACACGCATGTATCATTGATATTAAGGATAAAAAGATGGGGTCTATTCCTACATGAATCAGTACTAGAATCAGGGAATTTGCCGTCAGTCTGTTCTTTGCCGTCTGCTAGGTCTTTGTCGTCCGCTTACAAAAAACAAACGGCAAAGAACTACCTGATGTCAAAGATACTATTTGCCATCAGCCAGTTCTTTGCCATCTGCTAGCAGACGACAAAGAATCTTTGCCGTCCACTAGCAGACGGCAAAGAGGTGGGGGTGGGGTCCAGTGGAGGCTAGCGCCGGGCAGTACACTGTAACGGCCCACCCCACCTCTTTGTCATCTGCTAGCGGACGGCAAAGATTCTTTGCCGTCAGCTAGCACACGGCAAAGAAAACACTACCTAACGGCTAACGGTCCACCCCCCACACCTCCTCTCTCTCTTCTCTCTCTGCCTCTCTCTCCTCCCCCGACCCCCATAGCCCCCGCCGCCCCGGCCACGTCACCCCGCCGCCCTGCCCAGGCCGCCCCGCCCAGGCCACGTCGCTGCGGCCGCCCCCTTCCCTGTGGCGGCCCTCCTCCAATGGCCCCTCCTCCCCTCCAAGGTGAGCTTCTCTTCTCCTTTTTTTTGTTTTTTCTATTTTTTTAGGTTTAGGTTTAGTTTAGACTTAGTTTAGGTTTAGATTAGATTTACATAATTAGAAGAAAAGAAGAGAAGAAAAGAAGAAGAAGAAGAGAAGGAGGAGGAGAGGAGGAGGATTCGCTTCTCCTTCGCTTCTCCCTCCTCCCCTCCTCCCCTCCTCTCCCTCACTCGCTCATCTCCCCTCTCCTCCTCTGCTTCCGCCTCCTCCTCCCCCCTCTCCTCCTCCTCCTCCTCCTCCTTCCTCCTCCTCTTCCCTTTCCACCTACCCCTCCTCTCCTCACTCCTCCTCTCCTACCTCCTCCTCCTCCTCCTCCTCCCCCCCTCCCCTCCTCCTCCTCCTCTTGCCTACCCCTCCCTCTCCGCCATCCTCCTCTCCTCTCTCCTCGCTTCCTCCCCCTCCTCCTCCTCCTCCTCCCCTCCGTATCTCCTCCTCCCCCTCCTCCCCTCCTCTCCCCCTCCGTCCCTACCTCCCTCCTCTCCTCCCTCCTACTCCTCCTTCCACTCCCTTCCCTCTTCCTCCCCGCCCCCTCGCTCCATCCTCCCCTCACCCCTCCTCCTCCCTCTCTACCTCCTTCCCCTCTAACTCGGTCTCCCCGACTACCGCTACATTAATCACTACAGGCAAAGAAAAAAGACGCCGACGGAACCCTGAATGACATCTATATAGGTTAGGGGTGCGTCGGCGTCGATAGAACCCTAAATGATAACTCTTTAGTTTATGGGTTGTTGCGGGGAACTAGCAGTGCGAATAGTTTTTTTACAACTTGGCGGTGGCATCCTGTTGTGAATATTTAGTTAGGTTGACGGAAAAAAACAATAATGCTATGTTACTCGTCTTTGGATTTAAATGTGCAGTTGTTTCGTCGCTGCGAGGGTCTGGTGTTCGACGAGCTCCGTCCCTGCGTTCGTGGGTGAGCACAAATGACATCTCCTCCTCCCCCCTTCATTATTTGCTCTGTTCTGGTCTTCATGCCGATGGAACTTGCTAGCTATAGGTGTCTTCAATCATCAGTATGCATGACCAGTATGCGTCTCCCGTTCGAAAGGGTTACAGTTATAAATATGCATGCATTTGCATATTTATAATCGTGATTCTTTCGAATTGTCCAACGTTATCCTTGGACAACCCGAGTAGATGTAGATTGGGTTCGTTTCCCATATGCTCTACTCCGGATCCGACACATAATTTCATCAGTGCCTCTCTGTTGTTCTTCGGGTACACATCCTCTTTGTTTATTGCCGAGACGTGTATCAGGAGAACAGCGGGGAGGTGCTGCCAAAATTTTGCGTCGGATCCAGAGCAGAGCATGGGAAAATGAACCCAATCTACACATACTCGGGTGGGATTAGGACCTATCTTTACCTATTAGAGTGTAGGTTGCATGGACGTAATAAAATTGACAAACTAGATTAACTGATGAATATACATGCTGAATTATATATATATTTCTTGTGTGTCTAGTAGCTAGGCAAGATGAGTGATCGTGCGTGGATGTACACCGGTCACACTAGTCAGAAAGACATGACCAATGAATGGTTAACAAAAACCAAGGGGTTTGTGAGAGCCGCATTTGCAAATGGCCAGAGAAAAACCTGGTGCCCCTGTGCTAGGTGCGACAACTTTCAGAAGAGGATAGAGGATGAAATGGGCAAACACCTACAAAAGAGGGGTTTTACGCCCGGTTATACGGTGTGGACATTTCATGGCGAGTCTGGCCAACGTGCCAGAGCTGAGGTGGTTCGTCGTCGCACCCACGAGCATGGTACCGGGATGGAAGACATGGTGCAAGACTTTGATGATGCTTGGGATTCGGACGATGAGATGGAGGAATTTGCAAAGGCCTTCAATGAAATGTTGGAGTCTTCAAAACATCCTCTCCACGAGCACACTGAGCTTTGTCAGCTGGATGCCATCTCACAAGTAATGGCTCTAAAGGCTCAATTCAACTTGGGCAGAGAATGCTACGACGCGATGATGACAGTATTTGGACGCTTTCTACCCAAAGGCCATGTAATGCCTGCAAACCTGTACCAGTTGGACAAAATCCTCCATGCACTTAAGATGCCCTATGAGAAGATAGATGCCTGCGAGAAAGGATGTGCCTTATTTAGGCTTGAGTATGTGGACTTGAACTATTGTCCCATTTGCAAGTCTTCCAGGTATGTTGTGGTAGACAACGGTATGGGTGAGAAGATGCAGACCAAAATCCCCGTTAATGTTCTTCGGTATATGCCAATCGTACCAAGACTTCAACATCTTTTCATGGTCGAAGAGACGGCCAGACAGATGACATGGCACAAAATGGGTAAAAGAACCGAACTAGATGCAGATGGGAATCTGATGATGGTACACACATCGGATGGTTCTGCGTGGAAGCACTTCGATGCATTACATGATCAAAAAGCGACAGATCCAAGGTATCCTCGAGTCACCATCAGCACGGATGGGTTTAATGTGTTTGGTCTGATGGCAACCCAATACAGTTGTTGGCCTGTATTTGTCATTCCACTCAATCTCCCCCCTGACAGATTATGTAAAGAAAGAACATTTTCCTGATGTTGATAATTCCAGGGCCCAACTATCTGGGGAAGAATATGAACATGTACATGCAGCCGCTTAAGGATGAATTGCAAGAAGCTTGGGATAATGGGTTGAAGACATACGACGCCGCTAGCAAATAGAACTTCATAATGCGTTTCTGGTACATGTACTCGATGCATGACTTGCCGGCGTATGCACTATTCGTTGGCTGGTGTGTGCATGGAAGGTTCCCGTGCCCCACATGCAAGGCAACTCTTCAGTTTTGTTGGCTGCAGGCGGGTCGCAAGTTTTCTTGCTTCGACTTGCATAGACACTTCCTGGATCCTCGCCATAAGTTCAGAAAAGACAAGAAGAACTTCATCAAAGGTAGAGTTGTCAAAAACTCTGCACCACCTGCGTTGACAGGCCAACAGACCCTGGATCAGTTAAACGCTCTTGAGCCTGATCCAGAGCATCCAGGGTATTTCAAGGGGTATAATTCAGAACACGCCTGGACTCACAAGACATGCTTGTGGGATCTGCCTTACTTCAAAGACCTCCTTTGCCCACACAACATCGACGTGATGCACACTGAAAAGAATATGCCGAGGCCCTTTTTGGTACATTGTTCGGCATAGAGGGGAAGTCAAAGGATAATACTAAGGCTAGAGTCGATCAGGAGGCGCTATGTGATAGACCATTACAAAACATGCAAGAACCGAAAGGAAAGCAGAACTGGACGAAGCCAAAGGCATGGTTCAATCTTGGAAGGCCAGCTATGAGGGAAATTATCTTGTGGGTGAAAATGCAGTTGATGTTCCCCGATGGGTATGCAGCGAATCTAAAGAGGGGAGCGAGTCTTGAAAAATTGAAAATATTTGGTGTCAAGAGTCATGATTGGCACATATGGCTTGAACGGGTAATGCCGGTGATGTTGCATGGCTTTATCCCTGAGGATGAATGGCTAGTACTAGCAGAGCTGAGCTATTTCTTCTGTGTTCTTTGTGCAGAAGAACTATCACCTGGCGTGCTAGAAGAAATGGAAGAGTTGGCGCCGGAGTTGATCTGCAAGTTAGAGAAGATCTTGCCACCGGGCTTCTTTAATCCAATGCAGCATTTGATTTTGCATCTCCCGACCGAGGCAAGATTGGGGGCCCGTGCAAAATCGTTGGTGCTACGCAACTGAGAGGATGTAGAAGACACTTTGAGCAAAATGTAAAAATAAACGTAGAATTGAAGCATCGATGGCCGAGGCATTCATTACCGAGGAGGCGGCAAACTTCGTAACAGCACACTACGAAGCCAAAAGTCGCCATTTGCATAATCCGAAGCCTCGGTACAATGCTGGCGACCTTAAAAAAGGTGGATCCAACCTCAGCCTATTTAAAGGGAAGCTCGCACCAGCCGGTGCTTCGAAACCAATATCGTTGGATGTCGAAGAATGGCGGACCATTTCGTTGTATATCTTCAACAACATAACAGAAGTGCGGCCGTACATCGAGTAAGTTCTCGGTACATTGTTTCGCAACTTCTAATTCCTTTGAACTGCTCTTATTCCCGGATATTTGATACACTCGATACGTCGCCAAATTCTCGGATGGAGCGGTGATCCAAAAGGAATCCATCGAAGAGTATGAGCTTCTGGTAAAGCATGGAGGTGGCTTTCCCGGTTTCATCTCTTGGTTCAAACAAACGGTAATTTCCATTAGACCATTTCATTTCTTCGTATTAAACTTGTAGGCTAATTCAGAGTCTATGGACGCCAAATTGAGACAAGTCGCTAATGGTTTTGACTATAAGGTCCATTCATTTGACAAATACGACATCAACGGGTATCGCTTTCGTACCTTTGGCAAAGAGCTATCTATGGCCGACCGAAAGTCTACAAATTGTTGTATCTCTGCTATCGGCGAAGGAGGTACCGAGTATTATGGGAGAGTTGAAGCAATTTATGAACTTCTATTCTATGGTGAAAACCCACCGAACATCGTAGTCTTCAAATGTTATTGGTTCCAGCTGAAGGAGACTAGAAGGACTCATGAACATATAGGGCTAGTCGAAATCAAACAAAGCACCCATTTAGATGTTCCCGATGTCTATATTACGTCTCAACAGGCGACCCAAGTTTTCTATCTACCGTAGGCCTACCAAACTGATCCAAATCTGAATGGTTGGGATGTTGTTTATGAAGTGGTGCCACATGTTAGACCACCTCCCCCCAATGAAGAGGATTATGAACCTCACATTAACCCAGACACATATGAAGGAGAATTCTTCCAAGAAACATGTCTTTCCAAAAAACATTTCAAGAACCGCTCTACTTCACCCCAGAACATTGAAGTAGACAGCGACAGTGAATCCGACTTCACCCCTGAGCCAGAACAAGAAGAGCCGGAACAAGAAGAGGTTACTGCTGCGGATGACCTGTCAATGCTTGACCAATTACATAAAGGTGGCCTTCCACATGTTGATGCCGCAGAACCCGATGATCACGTCATTCATGATAGTGATGATGATGATGCATTTATTGATCCTGAAGCATATATAGATGATCAAGATTATTATTAGTTCATGTCAGGTATTCAATTTGTATTATATACATATATATTATTAGTTCATGTTACAATTTTTTTATGTTGTACATGATGATGGTACACTTAAGTTATATACATATTATTATTCATGTCGGTATTCAATTTTTTTATGTTGTACTAATTTCGTTTACTCTTTGTCATGGCAGGTGTTGAAAGATGGTGGGCGCGGGTCCAGAGCGCTCCGAGGCTCCTTCTTCGTCAGTGCATGGTGGGAGGGGTTCTTCCATTCCACCCGTACCTCTCCGGAGAGCGTTGTTAGACAGTTTGGGGACACCGGCGGGCGCTTCTTCGTCGGCGTCGTTGCCCACCAGGAGAGGAGGTCGGGGAGGGAAGAAGAGAGGAGGTAGATCAGGACGTGGCCGCGGGAGAGGTAGGCAGGCTCCTATGCCTTCCTCGCCGCCACCCCCAGCATTCACCCGAGCACATGACTGCTAGGGTGGACCCGTCTGAGGAGGAGGCTACGTGGACTCCGGTCCATGAGCCTCGGGTTGACGGGCCTTCGGCCCACGAGACTCCGGACCAGGCTACGTCCCAGGAGATGTCCGGATGAGGTACCTAGCCGGATCCGCCTGAGGGGCCGAGTGGCCATGCTGATGGTGGCGGGGATCAGATTTCTGATAGCGAGGGCGAGGTGGTTGAGGGGGGCAACATCTTCCAGCGTGGTACTACATGGCTCCCGCCCATGCCGGTGACCCGCGAGCAGAGGTGGTTGATTAGATCTGATGGGGAGAGGTAAGTGCATTTACTCTTTTTGTACCTTTTGCCTTCACGTTTCTTCAAATATCTAATGCGTTGGCCTTATCATACTACAGGGGTTAGATACACGCCTAGGATGTCCGCAGGCCCAACATCGTCCTTGGTGTGATTTGCTGGCAAAACTTCCCGGGGTTTGTCACATTGCCCGGTGAGGGTCAGCTTCCACAACTAGGATTGAGCAGGGAGCACTACTTGGCTGCCCCGGCCCCGCCGTTGAGATGATCGATGGTGTCTTGTGGCACACGAGGGCCAACATGGTGATCAGAAAGTTTTGGGTAATTTCTCCTTTACACAATTAAAAATCAACAATAGCTAGTTATTGTACTAATCAGTGTTGTCTTGTTTGATTGTAGACCTTCTACAGGTGTGAGGAGGGATACGAGGAGGCCGCGGCACATGTTATCGATACCGAGTGCAAGCGCCTACTACAAAACTTACGGCACGAGGCTCGGCCGCAGGCTGTTCGAGACTACTACGCCTTGCGGGTTGTTAAGAAGGACAAGCCGTCGTGCCACGCAAAGTTTCTGAAGAAGGAGCAGTACATGAAGGTAATTACCTATTCTTAAGGCCTTGTACTTAGTTTCCTTGATTTGATTCGTAGGCGTAGCGCTCAAATTTCTCTTTACTAACTTAGGTGCCCCCGAGATGGTGTGCGGATAAGATGGATTGTTGGGAGGCGTTGTTGGATGAGTGGTGCTCAGACCAATGGCTAGCTGTCCACAACAATGCCAAGGGCCGGCGTGCCCAAATGGAAGGTGTGCCACACCATTAAGGCAGCGCCAACTTATTTCAGTTCGGGCGGAAATGGGTATGTGGTTTGCTTCATGATTCATGCAATTCATTCTTCATGCTAGCTTGAGCCCTTTAATTACTAATACTCTGTTCCTCTCTTTTAAGCCCGACACAATCAGAAGGAGGTGCCAGAGGTGTACGACCTCTATGCCATGGCCCATACTGCCTCGTACAAGAAGGCCAAGGCATTCTCTGCGTCTGACCTCGATCATCCAGAGAGCTTCATCAACATCTCCTCGCACAACAAGCTCATGAGGTACAGAGATGAGGGGAAGGCGAGGAAAGGGGAGGACTTTAACCCGAGCCAGGGTGCCATTGATCCAGAGCTAGTGATGATATCTGGTGGCGGGAGGCCCCATGGCTCGATAGCCATTGGAGATGGACTTATACGTTGTCCTCACACTCTCCCGGAGATCAAGGCGTGCCAAACAAGCTCCTGTCCTGAGATAAGGCCTCTTCCATGGCCAATGGAGCTCGCCATCGAGGTTAGTTATACGGACTCAGATATCTTTCCTCCATTACATTGTGTGTGCGGCCATCGATGATTCCAATGCTAATGAGGAGTGGTGTTGCAGGCTGCTCTTCAGAGAGAGAGAGAGAAAGGCAACCCAGGCGCTTCTGCAGGAGAGGGACCGGCAGGCGGTGAAGAAGGAGCGGGAGTTGGAGGAGAGGACGGCTAGGTTGTTGGAGGAGGAGAGGGCACAGAATGACATGGCGAACTGGGCCATGTACGAGCTCCTCGTGGTAAGTTTCTTCTGCATATTGGCCAAATCATGCACGTAATGTTCGTTTCATTGCTAACTAATATGACTGACTCGTCAAAACCAAATGTGCAGTCTGTGTGCGAGAACACCGGTCAGACCCCTCTGTCGATGCCAGTCATTGCTCCGGGGACCATGGTGAGTTTCATTTGAATGGTCATTACTTACTAGTCTTAACATTTGAGTGTCATCATGCTAACGAGACATTGCAAATGAACTTTAGTGCAGCGTAACTCCAGACAAGCATCGCACGATCCTTCTCCAGGTGGTACCGGCACGAGCAACCACGATGCTTCACCTCCATGATGACGGTAAGCTTTCTCTAGTGTTTTGCTTAACAAATGCATAATAACCTATACTTAGCTTTATTTAGTTCATTTATGACATAATTAGCTTACTTAGGTCAAAAATTGCATAATAACCTTGGTTAGCTCATAAATGTCATATACTTAGCTTATTTTCCTCCAAAATGATATAATAAGCTTAATTAGCTCCAAAATGACCTATTTTACCTAAGTTAGCTCTAAAATGACCTATACTTAGCTTTGTTTCCTCCAAAATGACCTAAGTTAGCTCAAGTTAGCTCTAATATGCTTAGTTACCTAGGTTAGCTCAATAATGACCTATACTTAGCTTACTTATGTCAAAAGTGGCATAATTAGCTTACTTAGGTCAAAAATGGCATAATAACCTTCATAAGCTCATACATGTATATACTTAGCTTATTTTCATCCAAAATGACATAATAAGCTTACTAGCTCCAAAATGACCTTTTTTACCTAAGTTAGCTCTAAAAGACCTATACTTAGCTTGTTTCCTCCAAAATGACATAATATGCTTAGTTAACTCAAAAATGGCATAATTACCTAGGTTAGCTCAATAATGACCTATACTTAGCTTATTTAGTTCATTTATGACATAATTAGCTTACTTAGGTCAAAAATGGCATGATAACCTTGGTAAGCTCATAAATGTCATATACTTAGCTTACTTAGGTAAAAAATGGCATCATAACCTTGGTAACCTCATAAATGTCATATACTTCTTCTTCTTCTTCTTCTAGTCTTCTTCTTCTTCTTCTTCTTCTTCTTCTAGTCTTCTTCTTCTAACTTCCTTATTTCCCATTTTGCAGATTTCATTCACTTCATGGAAGCTTGCATTGATGGAGTGCTTGTTTTTTACTTTCTGTTTTGATTTTGTATCGATGAACAATGTGGAACTTGCTACCTATGGATGAAACTATTGTAATATGGATGAAAGTATGTATGTATGGATGAAACTATGTATGTATGGATGAAACTTTTGTGTTGGATATCTCATATATTTGCTGTGAAACTTGCCCTGTGAAATATATACATATATATATATCATATATTTTGCTGTGAAAATGCTTGGATATAGCAAAAAAAGAATAAAATGGGGCAATACAGGCACTTTGTCGTCTGCCACAGACGGCAAAGTGGACACATGGCAGCAACCTGTGCAACCTGGGATGGTCAGGTCTGACCATTTAGTCACTTTGTCGTTTGTGGCAGACGACAAAGGCTGGTGTGGTTTGCTATCTATGGCAGACGGCAAAGTCGGCCAGTAGCCAGCTAAGGTCAGCTGACGTCACCTTGCAGACGGCAAAGGAGCTTGTCTCTTTGCCGTCTGCAGGCAGACAGCAAAGTCTGCCGCTAGCCACCTTATGGGGCTAACGCATGTGCTATGCCGTCCAACTCCTTTGCCATCTGTTTTCACTGTATGGCTGACGGCAAAGATCTTTGCCGTCCGCTTAATTTATGCAGACGGCAAAGAAGCCCTTTATCGTGGTTTTTTGTGCTGGAAGTGGGGCCGTCTGCCAGCAGACAGCAAAAGTTTTTGCCGTCCGTGAATCTTCCTTTGCCGTCTGCCATGGCAGACGGCAAAATACCCGATTCCTGTAGTGAATAGATCTTCTCTACATCATGTCATCGTTCTTATTGCATTACTCCGTTTTTCCATGAACTTAATACACTAGATGCATGCTGGATAGCGGTCGATGTGTGGAGTAATAGTAGTAGATGCAGGCAGGAGTCGGTCTACTAATCTTTGACGTGATGCCTATATACATGATCATTGCCTTTGATATTGTCATGATTATTTGCTTTTTTATCAATTGCCCAACAGTAATTTGTTTACCCACCGTATGCTATTTTCTCGAGAGAAGCCTCTAGTGAAATCTACAGCCCCGGGTCTATTTTCCTATCATATAAAACCCAAAAACACCTTGCTATGTTTTTCCTTTATTTATTTTATTTTGTGTTTTTGCTAGATCTATTTATCAAATCTCATACAATTTAATCTATCTCGATACCGAGGAGGGATTGACAACCCCTCTTACGCGTTGGGTTGCAAGTTTTTGTGGTTTGTGTGCAGGTGTTGTTTACATAGTATTGCTTGGTTCTCCTACTGGATTGATAGCCTTGGTTTCATAACTGAGGGAAATAATTACCATTGCTGTGCTGCATCATCCTCTCCTCTTCGGGAATTACCAACGCAGATACAAGCAATCAGGGCCCACAAGCTTGCAGGGCGTCCCCCCTAGGGTGCGCCCTGTGAGCTTGTTGCGGACTCGTGGCCCTTCTGGCCTCCTCCCGAAGCTTCCAGGGTGTTTTGTGGTCCAAGAAAAATCTTCAAAAAGTTTTGTTTCGTTTGGACTCCGTTTGGTATTGATTTTCTATAAAGACAAAAACAGGAAAAAACAGCAACTAGCACCGGGCACTAGGTTAATAGGTTAGTCCCAAAAAATGATATAAAATAGCATAATAATGCATATAAAACATCCAAGGTTGATAATATAATAGCATGGAACAATAAAAAATTATAAATACGTTGGAGACGTATCAAGTATCCCCAAGCTTAATTCCTGCTCGTCCTCAAGTAGGTAAATGATAAAAACAGAATTTTTGATGTGGAATGCTACCTAACATGTTTATCATGTAATCTTTCTTAATGTGGCATGAATATTCAAATCCATAAGATTCAAAACAAAAGTTTAATATTGACATAAAAACAATAATACTTCAAACATACTAAAAAGCAATCATGTCTTCTCAAAATATCATGGCTAAAGAAAGTTATCCCTACAAAATCATATAATCTTGTCATACTCTATCTTCTTAACACAAAGTATTTATCATGCACAACCCCGATGAGAAGCCAAGCAATTGGTTCATACTTTTTAACACGCTCCACCTTTTTCAACTCTCATGCAATACATGAGCGTGAGCCATGGATATAACACTATGGGTGGAATATAATATGATGTTGGAGGTTGTGTGGAGAAGACAAAAAGGGAGAAAGCCTCACATTGACAAGGCTAATCAACGGGCTATGGAGATGGCCATCAATTAATGTCAATGCAAGGAGTATGGATTGCCATGCAACGGATGCACTAGAGCTATAAGTGTATGAAAGCTCAAAAGAAAACTAAGTGGGTGTGCATCCAACTTGCTTGCTCATGAAGACCTAGTGCATTTGAGGAAGCCCATCATTGGAATATACAAGCCAAGTTCTATAATGAAAAATTCCCACTAGTAATATATGAAAGTGACAAAATAGGAGACTCTCTATCATGAAGAACATGGTGCAACTTTGAAGCACAAGTGTGGAAAGGGATAGTAACATTGTCCCTTCTCTCTTTCTCTCTCATTTTTTTCTTTTTTTTGTTGGGCACTTTGTCCTCTTTTTTTCTTGGGCTCTTTTTGGCCTCTTTATTATTATTATTATTTTGGGTCCAGAGTCTCATCCAGACTTGTGGGGGAATCATAGTCTCCATCATCCTTTCCTCGCATGGGACAATGCTCTAATAATGATGATCATCACACTTTTATTTACTTACAACTCAAGAATTACAACTCGATACTAGAACAAAAATATGACTCTATATGAATGCTTCCGGCAAAGTACCGGTATGTGCAATGATCTAGCGTGACATGTATAAAGAATATGAACGGTGGCCAAGCCACAAATACTATGTCAACTATATGATCATGCAAAGTAATATGAAAATGATGGTATGTGTCATAATAAAATGAAACGGTGGAAGTTGCATGGCAATATATCTCGGAATGGCTATGGAAATGCCATAATAGGTAGGTATGGTGGCTGTTTTGAGGAAGATATAAGGAGGTTTATGTTTGAAAGAGCATATCATATCACGGGGTTTGGATGCACCGGCGAAGTTTGCACCACAACTCAAGGTGAGAAAGGGCAATGCACGGTACCGAAGAGGCTAGCAAAGTGCGGAAAGGTGAGACTGCGTACAATCCATGGACTCAATATTAGTCATAAAGAACTCACATACTTATTGCAAAAAATTATTAGCCCTCGAAGCAAAGTACTACTACGGATGCTCCTAGGAGGATAGATTGATAGGAAAAGACCATCGCTCGTCCCCGACCGCCACTCATAAGGAAGACAATAAAAAATAAATCATGCTCCAATTTCATCGCATAACAAGAGACCATACGTGCATGCTTCGGGAATCACAAACCTTAACACAAATATTCTTACTAAACCACAATTACTCACTAGCATGACTTTAATATCGCCATCTTTATATCTCAAAACAAATGCAAGGAATCAAACTTCTCATATATTCAATTATCTTCATGAAAGTTTTTATTATATCCCTCTTCAATACCTTATCGTATTAGGACTAATTCATAACCTAAGCAAATTTCCGTACTACTTATAAAACTCTCAAAATCATACAAGTGAAGCATGAGAGTTCATCAATTTCTTCAAAATATAACCACCCCCGTGCTCTAAAAGATATAAGTGAAGCAATAGAGCAACTACCTAGCTCAAAAAATATAGGTGAAGCACATAGAGTATTCTAATAAATTCACGATTAATGTGTGTCCCTCTCAAAAGGTGTGTCCAACAATGATGATTGTGGCAAACTAAAAAGCAAATACGCATATAATACAAGACGCTCCAAGCAAAACACATATCATGTGGTGAATAAAAATATAGCCTCAAGTAATTTACCGATAGATTGAAGACAAAAGAGGGGATGCCATCCGGGGCATCCCCAAGCTTAGACGCTTGGTTGTCCTCGAATATTACCTAGGGGTGCCTTGGGCATCCCCAATCTTATGGCATCCCCAATCTTAGACGCTTGGTTGTCCTCGAATATTACCTAGGGGTGCCTTGGGCATCCCCAATTTTGGCTCTTGCCACTCCTTATTCCTTAGTCCATCGAAACTTTACCCAAAACTTAAAAACTTCACAACACAAAACTCAACAGAAAACTCATGAGATCCGTTAGTATAATAAAACAAATCTCCACTTTTAGGTACTGTTGTAAACTCATTCCAATTTTATATTTGCATTATATCTATTGTATTCTAACTTCACCATTGGCTCATACCCCCCGATACTATCCATAGATCCATCAAAACAAGCGAACAACACAATGAAAATATAATCTATCAAAAACAAAATGGTTTTTAAAGACCCAAATTAAGTTCATACTTCTGTAACTCCAAAAATTCTGAAACATTAGGAAAACGCAGGCAATCTATATATCAATCTTGTGTAAAAAATTCAAAATTTATCCATGTTCTAGAAAATTTTAACAATTCTTCTACTGGACGCAAAAGTTTCTATTTTTTCTCAGAATCAAATCAAAGATCTTCCAAATCATCCCAAAGGTATTACTTGGCACAAACACTAACTAAAATACTAAAATGCAATCATAACAGAAGTATAATTGCATATTTATTGAAAAACAGAATAAAAAGCAAAAACATAAAATAAAATTGGGCTGCCTCCCAACAAGCGCTATTGTTTTTACGCCCCTAGCTAGGCATATTGCAGAGATCTAGGTACTGTAATAGAAGTGAGGGAGATCATCCATGCTCATCTCATACTTCCTCCTTTCAGCAGCAAGTTTTCTTTATGGCAAGAAAAAATAATCAAAAGGGCTAAATTTAATTGGGCACGGATCTATAAGATCAAGTTTTGGGAGGAGGAGGTTCCTCCTTTGGCCCTTTATATGTGATTACTATCTCTTCATTATAAACGCTCCTTTGATTAAGGACACGTCTGATATGTCTCCAATGTATCTATATTTTTTAATTGTTCCATGTTGTTATATTATCATTCTTTGATGTTTTATATTCATTTTATAACAATTTTATATCATTTTTTTAGGACTAACCTATTGACATAGTGCCCAGACTATTTTTTGCTTGTTTTTACTTCGCAGAATATCCATATCAAACGGAGTCCAAATGCAACGAAACTTTTTGGAGATTTTTTTCAGCCCAGAAGACAACTTGGGAGCCAAGGAAGTGCACGAGGGGAGGCCCGTGGGGCCCACCACCCACCTGGGCGCGCCAGAGGCCCCTGGCACACCCTAAAGGGTGGTGGGGCCCAGGAATGTCTCCTCCACGGCCTCTCAGCTCTATAAATACTCAGATATTCCAAAAACCCTAGGGGAGTCGTCGAAACACAATTCCAGCCGCCACAAGTTCCAGAACCACGAGATCCAATCTAGAGCCCTATTCCGGCACTTTGCCGGAGGGGAACACGATCACGGAGGGGTTCATCATCCTCATTGGTGCTCCTCCGATGATGCGTGAGTAGTTCACCATAGACCTATGGGTCCGTAGGCAGTAGCTAGATGGATTCTTCTCTCTTTTTGATTCTCAATACAATGTTCTCCTCGATGTTCTTGGAGATCTATTTGATGTAATGACTTTTTGTGGTGTGTTTGTTGGGATCCGATGAAGTGCGAGTTTATGATCAGATATATATATGAATATTATTTGAGTTTTCTTTGATCTCTTATATGCATGATTGTTATAACCTCGTATTTCTTCTCCGAAACTTTGGTTTGGTTTGGCCAACTAGATTGATTTTTCTTGCAATGGGAAGAGGTGCTTTGTGATGGGTTCGATCTTGCGGCGTTCTCACCCAGTGACAGAAGGGGTAGCGAGGCACACATGTATCGTTGCTATTAAGGATAAAAAATGGGGTTTATTTCTACATGAATAGATCTTGTCTACATCATGTCATCGTTCTTATTGCATTACTCTGTTTCTCCATGAACTTAATAGACTAGATGCATGCTGGATAGCGATCGATGTGTCGAGTAATAGTAGTAGATGCAGGCAGGAGTCGGTCTACTAATCTTGGACGTGATGCCTATATACATGATCATTGCCTTGGATATCGTCATAATTATTTGCTCTTCTATCAATTGCCGAACAGTAATTTGTTTACCCACCGTATGCTATTTTCTCGAGAGAAGCCACTAGTGAAATCTACGGCCCCCAGGTCTATCTTTTATCATATTGTTTTTAGATCTATTATTCCAAAAACCCAAAAATACCTTGATGCGCTTTTTCTTTACTTATTTTATTTCATGTTTTTGCTAGATCTATTTATCCAATCTCATACAATTTTATCTATCTTTTTACCGTGGAGGGATTGACAACCCCTCTTACGCGTTGGGTTGCAAGTATTTGTTCTTTGTGTGCAAGTACCGTTTACATAGTGTTGCTTGGTTCTCCTACTGGATTGATAACCTTAGTTTCATAACTAAGGGAAATACTTACCATTGCTGTGCTGCATCATACTCTCCTCTTCAGGGAAATACCAACGCATATACAAGCACAGGAAGAATTTCTGGCGCCGTTGTCGGGGAGACATCATCAACATCTATCAGGTTCCTATTCACAAATCTCATCTCCTTGCAATTTACATTATTTGCCATTTGCCTCTCGTTTTTATCTCCCCCACTTCACAAAAAAATTGCCTTTTTATTTGCCTTCTTTTTCGTTCGCCTTTTTCTCGTCAAATCTCTTGTTTGCTTGCAATCTTGTTTGCGTAGTCATGATGTCTCAAGAAAATATCAAATTATGTGATTTTTCCAATACTAATAATAATGATTTTATTAGTACTCCGATTGCTCCTCCCGCCACTAGTGCGGAGTCTTATGATATTAATGCCACTTTGTTGAATCTTGTTATGAAAGATCAATTTTCCGGTACTCCTAATGAGGATGCCGCGTCCCATCTAAACACATTCGTAGAATTGTGTGATATGCAAAAGAAAAAAATATGTGGACAATGATATTGTGAAGTTGAAATTATTTCCTTTCTCTTTGAGGGATCGTGCAAAAATTTGGTTTTCTTCTTTGCCTCGCCATAGTATCGATTCTTGGGATAAGTGCACAGATGCTTTTATTACTAAGTATTTTCCGCCCGCGAAAATTATTTCCCTTAGAACTCAAATCATGAATTTTAAGCAATATGAGCATGAACATGTTGCACAATCTTGGGAAAGAATGAAAGTGATGCTAAGAAATTGTCCTACTCATGGTTTAAATCTTTGGATGATTATACAAAACTTTTATGTGGGATTGAGTTTTGTTTCTAGAAATCTTTTAGATTCCACCGCGGGTGGTACTTTTATGGATATTACTTTGGGTGAAGCTACTAAATTTCTAGATAATATTATGGCAAATTATTCACAATGGCATACCGAAAGAGCACCTACTAGTAAGAAAGTTAATTCGGTTGAAGAAATTAGTACTTTGAGTGAAAAAGTTGACGCTCTTATGAAATTGGTTGCTAGTAAAAATGCTCCTATTGATCTTAATGATGTGACTTTGTCTACTTTGATTGAGCAAAATAGTGATCCGTAGATGTGAATTTTGTCTCGCGAAACAATTTTAATAACAATGCTTATAGAGGTAATTTTAATCCTAGGGCTTTTTCTGGAAATTCCTCTAATAATTATGGCAATTCCTATGGTAATTCTTCTTACAATAATAATAGGAACCCCTCTGATCTTGAGAGTAATATTAAAGAATTTATCAATGCTCAAAAAGTTTTCAACACTACGATAGAAGAAAAGTTGAATAAGATTGATGATATGTCTAGAAGGATTGATAGAATTTCCCATGATGTAGAAAATCTCAAGATTAAAAATTTTACACCTAAGGTTGATGTTAATGAGTCAATTAAAGCTTTATATGTTTCTATGGATGAAAGTAAGAAAAGAACCTCTATGCTTAGAGCTAAAAGAGAATTTTTAGAAAGAGCGTTTTCTACCGATTGCTTTCATAATAATGATGAAGATCTTAAAATGATTGGTGTTTCTTCTATTGATTCTTTGTTTAGTAATATTGAACTTGATGAAAAGAGGACTGAAGAAGAGTCAACTTTTGCTAGAGGGCATCCTCATAATTTGGAGGGTGAAAGTCTTGTTGAAAAAATTGATAAAAGTGGGTTTGGAGAGGTCAAAACTTTAACTAGTGATGTGCCCACTCTTTTGGATTACAAAGACCTTAATTATGATAGTTGATCTTTTATTGAATGTATTTCTTTGTTGCAATCCATGATAAATTCACCCAATGCCTATGAACAAAATAAAGCTTTTACTAAACATATTGTAGAAGCGATGATGAAAGCTTTAGAAGAAAAGTTGGAATTAGAGATTTCAATTCCTAGAAAATTATATGATGAATGGGAACCCACCATTAAAGTCAAGATTAAAAATTATGAGTGCTTTGATTTATGTGATTTGGGTGCTAGCGTTTCCACAATTCCAAAATCTCTATGTGATGTGCTTGGTCTTACCAATATTGAAGAATGTTCTCTTAATTTGCACTTGGTGGATTCTACTATTAAAAAGCCTTTGGGAAGAATTAATGATGTTCTTATTATTGCAAATAGAAACTATGTGCCCATAGATTTTATTGTCCTTGATATTGATTGCAATCTGTCTTGTCCCATCATACTTGGTAGACCGTTTTTACGAACTATAGGTGCCGTGATTGATATAAAAGAAGGGAATATTAAGTTTCAATTTCCACTAAGAAAGGGTATGGAGCACTTCCCTAGAACAAGAATTAGGCAACCATATGAATCAATCATGAGGGAAACCTATGGAGCAAAAACCAAAGATGGCAATACTTGAATCTATGCATTATGCCTAGCTAGGGGCATAAAACGATAGCGCTTGTTGGGAGGCAACCCAATGAATAAAATTTGTTTTTACCTTTTTCCTTTCTGTTCTTGAGTGTTTGCACATTTATGCCTCTGTTATGATTGTGATTTTTATGTTTTAATTAGTGTTTGTGCCAAGTAAAGCCTTTAGGATAGCTTTGGGTGATAGTTGATTTGATCCTATTGAAAAATAGAAACTTTTGCGTCCAGTAACAGAATTGTTAAAATTCACAGAAGCGAGGAAAAATTCTGAATTTTTTACACAAGATTGATATACAAATTTCCTCTGTTGTCCTAATGTTTCAGAAATTTTGGAGTTATATACGTATGAGTAAACTTCGAGTTTTTACAGACTGTTCTATTTTTGACAGATTCTGTTTTTGTTGCATTGTATGCTTATTTTGATGAATCTATGGATTGTATCAGGGGGTATAAGCCATGGTAAAGTTAGAATATAGTAGGTATAATGCAATAAAAAAATATGAATGTTTTTTTAACAGTACTTAAAGCAAAGATTGGTGTTCTTATACTAACGGATCTCACGAAGGTTTTGTTAAGTTTTGTGTGATTGAAGTTTTCATGTTTTGGGTGAGATATCTATGGATGAAGGAATAAGGAGTGAAAAGAGCCTAAGATTGGGGATGCCCATGGCACCCCAAGATAATATTCAAGGATAAGCAAGCAACTAAGCTTGGGGATGCCCCGGAAGGCATCCCCTCTTTCTTCTAACAACCATCGGTAATTTTACTTGGAGCTATATTTTTATTCGTCACATATCATGAGTTTTGCTTGCAGCGTCTTGTATTATATGAGTCTTTGCTTGTTTTTCTTTTTAGTTTGTCGCAATCATCCTTGCTGGACACACCTATTTGAGAGAGCCATGATTATGCTATGATTTGTTAGAATTGCTCTATGTGCTTCACTTAAATTTTTTGAGCTATGGAATTGCTCTAGTGCTTCACTTATATCTTTTTTAGCACGGTGTGCTTTAAATTTTTGAAGAAATACTCTCATGCTTCACTTAGATTATTTTGGGAGTTGGTAAATTTTTTGAAGAAATTCTCTCATACTTCACTTATATTATTTTGAGAGATGAAAAATTTTATGCTCATGTTCTTCACTTAAATTTGTTTTAGCTTGTCAAAAGCAATGGCAATATATGAAAATAGTCCCAAAGTGATAGATATTCAAGAGGGATATAATAAAAACTTTCATGAAGATCATTGGATAAAATAAACTTGATTCTTTGTAATAGTTTTGAGATATGATGATAGTAATATGTGAGTCATGTTGGTGAGTAATTATGCTTTAGTAAGAATATTGGTGTTAAGGTTTGTGATTCCCTATGCAAGCACAAAAGTCAATAGTTATGCAATGAAATTACATCCTACTTGTGGTGCATTATTCGGTGTTAGTTATGCTTAATGCTTGTTTATGAGAATTTTTGTTTCTTGGTTGGTTGCTTCTCAATCTATTTGCTAGCCTTTCCTTGTACTAAGTGGGAATACTACTTGTGCATACAAAATCCTTAAAGCCAGTTATGCCATATGAGTCCACCATACCTGTAGGGGAACATTGCATGAAAAACAAAAAAAATCTACGCACACGCAAGATCTATCCATGGAGATGCATAGCTACGAGAAGGGAGAGTATGACTACGTACCCTCGTAGACCGTTAAGTGGAAGCGTTTATCAACGCGGTTGATGTAGTTGTACACCTTCACGATCCGCCCGATCAAGTACCGAACGCACGTCACCTCCGTGTTAAGCACATGTTCAGCTCGATGATGTCTTCGCCTTCTTAATCCAGTAAGTCGGGCGAGGTAGTGGATGAGTTCCGGCAGCACGACGGCGTGGTGACGGTGGTGGTGCAACTATCTCCGGAGGGCTTCGCCGAGCACTACGAAAATTATGATCGAGGACAAACTAGAGGGAGAGGGGCGTCGCACATGGCTTGGGGATCATGGTGTGTGATGCCCCTCTCCCTCCTTACATATATATAGGTGGAGGGGGGAGGAGAGGCAGCCCTAGGCGCGCCCCCAAGGGGCCGGCGGCTGCCCTGGCCGCGCCCCCCTTCCATATTTGTGCATGGGGGGGGGGAAGGAAAGGGGGGCTGGCTGCCTTAGGGCGCCTCCCCCTTCCTTCCCTCCCTTCCTTGGCGCGTGGGCAGGGGTGGAGGGGCGCGCCAGCCCCCTGTGGGCTGGTGTGCTTCCCCCTTTGGTCCATAAGGCCCACCACTTACCGGTGGCCTCCCGGAACCCCTTCCGGCACTCCGATAAATACCCGGTACTTTCCGAAACCTTTCCGGTGACCCAATAGCATCGTCCTATATATCAATCTTTACCTCCGGACCATTCCGGAGCTCCTCGTCATGTCCGTGATCTCATCCGGGACTCCGAACAATATTCGGTCACCAACTCACATAACTCATATAGTTCTATATCGTCAAAGAACCTTAAGCGTGCGGACCCTACGGGTTTGAGAATGATGTAGACATGACTGAGATGCTTCTTCGGTCAATAACCAATAGCGGGACCTGGATGCTGATGTCTACTATGCAACCTTCTTCTTGTAGACTCGTGTTGGGCCTCCAAGCACAAGAGTTTTGTAGGACAGTAGCAATTTTCCCTCAAGTGGATGACCTAAGGTTTATCAATCCGTGGGAGGCGTAGGATGAAGATGGTCTCTCTCAAACAACCCTGCAACCAAATAACAAAGACTCTCTTGTGTCCCCAACACACCCAATACAATGGTAAATTTTATAGGTGCACTAGTTTGGCGAAGAGATGGTGATACAAGTATAGGTTTTTGTAATCTAAAAATATAAAAACAGCAAGGTAACTAGTAACAAAAGTGAGCAAAAACGGTATTGCAATGCTTGAAAACAAGGCCTAGGGTTCATACTTTCACTAGTGCAAATTCTCTCAACAATGATAACATAATTGGATCACATAACAATCCCTCAACGTGCAACAAAGAATCACTCCAAAGTTTCTATCGGAGAATGTAGGACGAAAATGTGCATCAACCCCTATGCATAGATTACCCCAATGTCACCTCGGGAATCCACGAGTTGAGTGCCAAAACATACATAAAGTGAATCAATAGAACATCCCATTGTCACCACAGATATCCCATCGCAAGGCATGCATCAAGTGTTCTCAAATGCAATACTCAATCCAACATAACGAAACCTCAAAGAGCAAGACTCAATTCATCACAAGAAGGTAGAGGGGGAAGAACACCATATGATCCAACTATAATAACAAAGCTCGCGGTACATCAAGATCGTGCCAAATCAAGAACACGAGAGAGAGAGAGATTAAACACATAGCTACTGGTACATACCCTCAGCCCCGAGGGTTAACTACTCCCTCCTCATCATGGAGACCACCGGGATGATGAAGATGGCCACCGGTGATGGTTTTCCCCTCCGGCAGTGTCGTATTCAGGGCTCCGCAGACCCAAAGGAGGTTCAAACTCTGGGGCATGTGCGAAGAACTCAACCTAACCAGCCAACCGAATGCGCCGTCCTACAGCCTAGCTCAAAGAACAGGGAAGAAGAAGGACACGGCAGTTTACCTAGGTTCGGGCCACCTTGCGATGTAATACCCTACTCCTGCTTTGGGGTGGATTTGCCTCACGAGGGGCTGAGGATGAACTAGTACAGTGGATGAACAAGCTCGCGAGGCTTGCTCTGGTGTGGATGAGTGGTCCTGGGTCCGATCCCCATCATCTATGGTGGTGGCTAACCTATTTATAGTGGCCTTGGTCCTCTTCCCCGAAAACGAAGGCGGGAAGGGATTCCACAACGGCCAAATTTGAAGGGGGACAAGTAGTACATCTTATCCTGACGAAAGGTGGTCTTCATCTGCAAAGCTTCTGGTCATGACGTCGCGGTGGGCTCAGTGATGACATCCGTCCTGCCGCCCTGGCGGTCCTGGTCTCGTTGCACGGGAAAGGAAACCTTTGGGTGATTCCTCGGGACCCCGCGCCCACGCTTGCCTCCTTAGCACCAAAGATGAAACCTGCTGCTCTACGCCCACTAGTGCCCACCTGGCCTTGGTCGTCATGGCTTGCGTCACCTTCACCTCATGAGATGGGTACCTGCATAGAAATCTCCGCTCCTCGGGAGCCAGCCTAGGGAGGCCGCTCCCTCCGGAGGTCTTAACGCCATCCGCCTCGCGAGACTTGGCCCCTCGCGAGGGTCTTGTCTTGAAGGTGCTGTAGATGGGCCGTACCGAGCCATCGATGGAGCCACGCCGTGGGCCGCAGGCAGGGAAGTCTGGGTACCCTGGTTCCCAGAACACCGACAGTAGCCCCTGGGCCCAAGGCGCACTCGGACTTGGCTTTGAGGCGAAGCCAAAGGGCAAGGGCGAAGCGCCGCGGGTCCCAATCGCCTGCGGACCGAGCCAACGTGTGGCGCTTGATGGGACGTGGGCGTCTCGACTTCCCCACGCCGCCTAGGCAACTGCGCGACTTGACAACTGCCTGAAGCATGCAGAAGAACCATCATTGCTTGGAACGCGAGAGGCCGGCGGTTGGCCTCCCTCTGCCTATAAATGGGGCGGGGGGCGGAGCCCCCAGTCCATCTTCATCTCCTCGCCGCCTGCTCCTCCTTCTCCTTCTTCTTCAACCTGCCATCTTGCCAGAGCGTCCATGGCGCCGGTGAGGAGGTTCTCCGCCGCGGAGAAGGGAAAAGCTCCTCAGGTGGACCCCGAGCTGCTTCCGCCAAAGAAGAGGCATGGTTGCCCTCGTGACGCCGCCGCGACGCCCATGACAACGCGGCCCTGGCATGAACGCGCTCCGCCAGGCTTCCCGGTCCACGCGTATGCTCGCACGCAGAGCCTTATCCATGAGAGCGGCCGCGAATGCCGCGAGGAGCAAAACCGTGGAGGAGAGCAAGCGGTGACTGCACGGCCACCCCGCCCGCGTACCCATGCCGAAGGCACGGCCCGCGAGTTCATGGCGTGGGCGGTGATGCCACCACGTACATGGATCCAGCTCCCGCGGTCTTTGGCAAGAGAGATTCCACCACGGGGGCCCGTCGAGCTGTGGCTGCAACACGATGGCTGCTGTAGCCAAGCGTCAGAGGCGAAAGTCGAGGCCGTCGACTCTGACGTCTTCATGACCCGTGGATGGGGCGCGATCACTCGTGCCTGCCGCTCGGAGGGTGGTCACGCCATCCACTTCGAGTACGACGGGGCTTCGACGCTCCTCTTCAAGGTCTTTAGAGAGGACAGTCGACGCGTGGAGTGTTACCCCAAGGGAGGAGATCGAGGCAGCGACTCCCCCGCGGGCCAGCGAAATGGCGAGGCCTCCGGGAATGAACTTGCCCTTAACCTTGTCCGCAGATCCTCCGGAAGCAGCAGCGCCTTGTCTGAACCAAGCTCAAGCGACAACGACAGCTACGAGCCTCCGCGTCGCCGCGCCCGAGCCTAGGAGGTGAAGGGGAGTCGTCCTGACGTCGTTGGCGACGCTGCCGAGGCCATAGTCCTTAGGTGTTTCTCCTTTGCTTCATTCCTGCGTGAAAATCATGACGGGCCCTGTGGGGGTATGTAAATAACTGTGACGCCCGCCCTTAATGTTATCATTCTCCGTTAGTGTCGTGTTTGCGCCTCTCGCTTTGGCATGGTTCCCCCTTTCATTCCCGCGGTAGCTTGGTGCTCTACGCCGGCAGGACCTAGTCCCCGGGCAAGCTTCGGCCGTCGCTGGTATGTCAGGTCGCGATGCCGTGGTCAAGGCCAGGAGGTGAGCGGCCCAGGGTTCGGTAAGAGCCCCTGAGGTGCGATGCTCAGGGGGTCCCCTTTGGCGCACAAGCGGCTCCCGAAAAACAGACAGGGAAGAGCTCTTGCCCGAGCAAGATCGCTAGAGATGAAGCGCTGATCAAGAGGTTCACGCCCATGCGCGTGAGGTGACTTATCTTAGCGAGCCTGCGGCGATCCTTTTGTCGTGCGGACGGACCTCTCGTGGAACGTTGGGCCATGCCATCCCCCAGGCGATGCCCCCTCCGCAGGGCTCCTGCCGCCTCCGCTTCTCCCGCTTGCCTGGGCGCTCTGCGTCCTCGGGTCCTGGCCCTGGAGCGACACTCAGCCGCTGTTGGTATGCCAGGTCACGATGCCATGGGCAAGGCCAGGGGGTGAGGGCTCGAGAGCCAGTAGTAGCCCCTGAGGCGCGATGCTCAGGCCCCCCTTTAACGCGCAAGCGATTTGCGCGAGGAGAAACAGTCGGCTCTGAGGAGATGCCTAGGAAGGGCTGCGCTCCAAGGTGCTGGTGAGGCTGCTCGTGGTCCCAGCTCCGGAGGCTCCTGCGGGTTAGCCGAAAAAGGGAACAGGGCATGCATCCGCGTCTACTATTCCGCCGGTGATCTTTCCGCAAGAAGACGAAGGCACTAAGGACCCGGTGAGGTGACGTGCGCGGGGCCGGCCACGAGCCAGAGCTCGGTCTCTTAGGTTTGTCAGCGCTGCAGGGACGGACCCGAGCACAGGCGCCGTGCCAGTAGCCCCCGTTGCGGGATGAGGAAGAGGTGGGTTAGCAATGCGCGGAAGCCGCGGGGGCAACTCCATACATAATGAGACATCAGGAGTAATGCCAACAACTATGATAACTCGGATACGCATAGCAGGTTCAGAGTACATGAATCAAAAATGGTGGGGCTGCAGGGGCAGGCCCTGACAGCTCAAGGATAATGCAGCCCGAGGGGCGCCCTCAATTGAACAAACCAAAAAGTCACCTGGCACCGTCGTTGTAGAAGCGTTGGAGTAGCTGAAGACGCGCGCTGCAGAGGTCGATCCTCATGAGCCCGCTGACTCCTGAGGCTCGGGAAGCTCTGGAGGCCCGGGGAGCTCGCGGGGCTCCAACACCTCCTCTGCCAGGATCACCTGACGCCGGGCCTCGCGAGCCGCTAGGGTGCCCTGCATGTAGCGCTGGTGCGAGGCAGCCATGTTCAGCAGGCCGAACGGCATGCGGATGTAGCTGCGGGGGCATCCCCCACTCCGTCCAATGCGGGATGGCCAATAGAGTTCCTGAGAAGCGGCCCTATTGAGACCTGGGATGTTGACGCAGACGCGCAGCTCGCCACCCTCGTCAGGGGCAGCAGCTGCGCCAGGTGGTGCGGGGCGATGCTCGCCATGCATGGCTCGCGCCTCCTGGAGCTCCTCGATTGCCCTTGTGATGAACTCCTGAGCGCCTGGCGCCTTGCGCCCTGCTCGCGGAGGCACGCGTCGAAGCACGCCTCCACATGGTGCCCGAACGCCTCCCTCGTGACGCTGGTCAGGTCAGAGGCCCTCCAGAGGAGAGCCCCCGAGCCCGTCCTGAGAGGGGCGCTGGGCGTGCCTTCCTATGCGAGGAGGAAAGGCGCCCCAGCAGTGGGCGTGGGGCCTGAGGCACGATCGTCGGACGCACCAGCCTCCTGGCGGTCCTTGGGGAGGAGCTTCTTCTTCTTCTTGGGGATGGCCTCAGGAGGCCGAACTGCACCCTCGTTGTAACACCCCCTTGTAATGACCACAGTGATCAACTGCTAATAATGCCAAGTCATCATCATTTACATTGCCTAGTCACTTGGGTTAGTTATTCAATTCAAATTCAAATCTGAAAAAAAAAATCAATTTAAATTCATAAGTGCAAAATAAAGTTGATCAAACACTGATGGGAAAATGTTCATTAAATGGCCAATAATCCAGGAACATTTCTAAAACCAATATCAAAATATTTGGAGTTGGACAAGTGACTCTAACAAGATGAAACAGCCCCAAAAATAGAATATTTGATATATTTAAAATCATATCAAATCCCAACGAACTTCAATTCTGTCCAAATCAATTTCTGGCAGTGCTAGATATTGGAACATATTTATGTGGCATAACTCACTGTTTTACAAAAGACATTAAGTGGCCTAATCATTTCGCAACAGAAAAGAAAAGAGAAAAGGAAAAGAAATAAAAGAAAAAGACTAAAGCTGGACTGGACCAAGTGCACAGTGCATTGGCCTAGCCCAGCTGGCCCATCCCCTTCTCTCTCCCTCGCCGTGTCAACCTCCCTGTGGACGAGCGCGCGCGCGCCGGCGAGACGCCGACAGCGCGACATCGCGGGCGCCGCGAGGGGATAAGGGAGAGGCCGTGCGTCTCCCCTGGCTCTCCTCGCCACTTTCCCCTCTCCTCTCTCTCGCTCCGCCCGTCTTCCCCTCCAGATCCAGAGAGGCCGAGCGCCAGCCTCGCCGCCGTTCGCCTCCGTCGCGGCCACCGTCATCCCCGGGGCACGCCGAGCTGTCCACCGTCTCCGCCGTCCTCGACTACGCCGCCCCGAGCCATTCGGTGGAGCCGAGGAGCCCCAGAGACGCCGAGCCGCACCGCCCCCTTCTTCTCGGACTCCGGCGAGAACCCGGCGAATCCAGCCGCTCCGCGCCTGCCCCGAGCAGGCTCTGAACGGCTACCACCGCTGTGAGCCTCTCCTTCCCTCCCTGCTTCTTCTCCTCGTCGTTCCCGAGCTGTAGACGCCGCCCCGTTCACGCCCGAGCTCACCGTCGCGCGACCTCGTCGCCGGCGTGGCCACAGTGACCAAATGGTCCCGTGCGCGCCACCATCACACTCACCGCGACGAGTAGACCCCGCCTAGCCTTTTCCTTCACTTGTTTGCGTGCTGGGTCGCCGTTTCCGTCGCTCGCCCGAGCACCTCGCCGCCGATGTCGACGCCGCCGTCACGTTAGGCCTCCCCGGTCCGTTCCGACACCATAGATGGACGCGGCGTCGAGTCCTCGTTCGAACGCTGTCAACCGCGCGCGAAATGGTGCGCTAAAACGCAAATCCGACGAACTCCGGCGAGCGGCCGCCGCGAAATTGGTCGCCGGAGCGATCTCCGGCGCCGGCGCCGACGTGGCCGCCACGTGTGTCGCCCTGGGTCACTGACCCGTGGGCCCAGGGGCCCGCGTTGACTAGTTGACCAAGTCAACTATGCTGACGTGGCCGACCCAGAGCCACTGACAGGTGGGCCCCCGCGACTAATTAGCCTAATTAGAGATTTAATTAAATAGAAACTAATTAATTTAACCTAATGTCTCACTGACATGTGGGGTCCACCCCCTAATTAATCCTGGTAATTAAACTAAATCACTGGTTAAAGAAACAGAGGCTGACATGTGGGTCCCACTGGACCCACATGTCAGGTTTGACCTGTACAGCCGCTGTTGACTTGCTGATGTCAGCACGACATCATGCTGACGTCATAATTCATTTTCTGTAAATAAAAAATTAATTCCAGAAATTCAAATAATCTTTAAAAATTAATATCTTTTAAACCGTAGCTCGGATCGAAAAAGTTAAAACATGAAAGTTGCTCAGAACGACGAGCCGAGTCTGATTGTGCCGTTTGTTTCTCCATCGGAACCTCCTACGTAGAAGAACTCGTAACTCCGGACCCGAATCCGGCAGATGAATAGTGCACACACGTCGGATATTAAATCCCAGAATAATTCTAAAAATAACTAAAATGACTTAGATGCATAATTAGGCAACCCTGCACTGCATCATAGCATCACACGCACCGTATTGCATTTGTTTGCATTATGTTTACCTGTTTCTTCCCCCTCTTCTCTCTCGGTAGACCCCGACGTTGACGTAGCTCCCGAGGCAGACGCCGCACAGGAGTACGACTACGTCCCCGACGATACTACTGAAGACCTTGCCCTTGCCCCCGAGCAAACAGGCAAGCACCCCCATTTTGAGCATGCCTATATCGCCTATTCTCTTCTCTCTTATGCTTGCATTAGAACTGCTACTGCTACTGTTTTCCTATATCTGCTGCATAGCCTGATTATTGTACCCTGCTTTGTTACCTTACTGGTTATCCTAGACTGCTTAGTATAGGGTGGGTAGAGACACGACAGAGACCTCCACTTGATCCCGACTGCCCTGCTGGATATCAGAAGACCCGATCATCGGGATTGAAGACCAGACCCTGGCACCGCACATCACTACCCCTTAGTTGCCGACACTGCTGGGTTATCGTCGAGTGCCGAGGGTGATACCTCGTTAGCACTTCTGATGTTAACCTTGTAGGTTAGTTACTCGGTCGTGGTAAGCGAGGGTGATTCCTCCTACACCACCCCCGATAACGACATCGTCGCGCAACCTCTCAAGTGTGGACCTCGAGGGTGATTCCTCCTTCGTTCACCTTGATGATAACATTGAGCGGGAACTCCATCGAGGGTGATTCCTCATGGTTCCCTTCGGTGTCAGAGACACAGTTACCTTGGATATTATGATTTGACTATGAACCACGATACTAAAGACGGGTCGGCCCTGAGGGGTACCCGCGCGAGCTTATTGCGAAGTGATGTGGAGTCGGGTTGACCTGGATGGTGCCCGCGAGATAACTACGAGGCGTGGCCGGGCATTCTTAGCCCTTGCCGCAAGTCCTCGAGACGGGGCGACGGGGTCACATCGATCGTGAGTCTCTGCTCGTTTCCGCGCGCTCCTAATCCACTACGGTTTGGATATTTGATCCGAGGGGCCTCTGGCCCGATAGCACTAACCATCACGTGGGCATAGTATGGGCGTTCTGCGTCGTATACTTCAGCCGAAGCTTAATGGACGTCAGCAACTGATGCGGCACACGCTGGGTTGGACTGGGAACGCAACCGCGCTTGTATAAGGGGTTGCTAGGTCTGCTCACCGGTGGTGCACGTAACGTGCAGGAGTTCCCGGGGCGATGGCCCAAGACCCCTGGGGGCATAGGTTAGTCCGGCGTGCTGACCTCTCTGTTAGGTATTTGGTCGGGTTGCGGCGTGTTGCTTAGCCGAGGCCGGGCATGACCCAGAAAAGTGTGTCCGGCCGGAGTTAAGCGAGCGTGGTGGGTAAGTTGGTGCACCCCTGCAGGGAAGAAACTTCTATCGATAGCCTGTCCTACGGTAACGGACACTCGGAGTTGTATCCCGATCGGTACAACTAGAACATGTGATGAGAATTGGATAGTACGGCTTTGGGATTGCTTTCTCGCAGGGAGTCGAGAAAGGATCTCAGGTCGAGGTTGATGATACTACTACTACTACTACTTTACTTATGTAATCTGCTCTCTCCTCATGCTGAAAGACTGCTGAAGATTGTTGAAGATGCTAGTCTTCGATAGGACTAGGCTTTCCCCCTCTATTCTGGCATTTCTGCAGCCCAGTCCACATATACAGCCATTCCTTTGACAATGATGCATATGTAGTGTAGATCCTTGCTTGCTAAGTACTTCGGATGAGTACTCACGTTTGCTTTATTTTCTTTTTTTCCCCCATATTCCATTTGATGCCACCAGACAACGGAGCCCCTGAGCCAGAAGCCCCAGCCGACGACCAGTACTACTACCCGCCTGGCGAGTACTACTACTACGAGGAGCCGTTCGACGACCAGGAGTAGGATCGGATGGTCCAGGGCAGGAGGCCTACGCCTTTTGATCGTAGTATTTTATTTTACCCCGCCTCTGTGAAGGCCTAATTCTCTCTATGTAATATATCTGTACCCAGATATCTAATGCTTCCGCTGACGCTTGTATGCCATCGAGCTATGTATTCGAGCCCTCGAGGCCCTGGCTTGTAATATTAAGCTTGTATGACTTTATTTTATGTTTTAGAGTTGTGTTGTGATATCTTCAAGTGAGTCCTTAGGCTTGATCGTGCGCATTTGCGTGTATGATTAGTGCACGATTAAGCCGGGGTCGTCACACTCGTCATCAGAATTCTCGACTGCCGCAGCCTGGTAGGCGCGCTCGAGGGAGCACACCGCTGCCTTCTCGTCGCAGGCGACCGTGATGATACCATCGCTTCCTGGCATCTTGAGGACGTTGTAGCCATGGTGAGTCGCCGCCATGAACTTGGCGAGGGCTGGATACCCGAGGATGGCATTGTACGGGATACGAATGTGGGCGACATCGAAGTCGATGAGCTCGGTGTGGTAGTTGTCTCACTGACCAAAGGTGACAGGGAGGCGAATCTATCCTATGGGGGTGGTGGAGCCATCGGTCACTCCTGAGAAAGGCTTGGTGGGGAGGAGCTGGTCGTACGGCACTTGGAGCGTCTCGAACATCTTGATGGAGAGAATGTTGAGCCCCGCGCCACCATCGATGAGTGTCTTGGTGACAAGGACGTTGCTGATGGTTGGTGAGCAGAGCATTGGGAGCGCGCCAGCGGAGGCTGAGCACTTGAGCTAGTCTGTAGAGTCGAAGGTGATGGCGTACTTGGACCACCTGGGGGGCGTGACGCCTCGAGCTTGCGGAGGGCCGCGTTCACCTCACGAGCGAACTGCATGAAGATGCGATGAGAAGCGGGGGCCTGAGCGCCACCCAGGATGCAGGCAATGGCACGAGGCTCTTGGAAGCCCCCGGCCCCATCGTCTTGGCAGTGGTCGTCGCTCCTCCTTGGTGGCGGCGGCAGCGGAGGGAGACCGGCGTTACCCTGAGGACGGTCCTCACGAGGCTGGTCCCTCCAGGGGCCGTTGCGAGGCTGGCCCTGCCAGCGGTCCTCATGAGGATGATCACGCCAGTCATGGCGGGGGTCGCGGTTGTCCCAGCAACCTCCTCCGCGGCCATAGCCACGGTCGCTGCGCTCGGGACGGCGGCCGAAGCGCCCGTCGCGGATCGCCCTGAGCTCTTGGCAGTCATTGGTGTTGTGGCTGTGGACGTTATGGAAGATGCGGAACGGGTGGCTGCCTTTGGATGACTCGGGGTGGTCGCAGCTGCGCTTCATCTCAGGTTTAGCCGCGAGCACAGCAGGACCTTTGCGCTTCACATCCTTAGCCTTGGCCTTCTTGTCTTCAGGATCGACCTCCGGAAGCTCCAGGAGAGAGAGGCAACCTTCCTCCACCCTCGCGCACTTGGGGGCCATGTTAATCATCTCCAGAGTCGAGCACAAATCTTCATGCATGGCGAGCTCTTCCTTCATCTTGACATCCTGGACGCCCTCAGAGAACGCCGTGATGATGGCTTCGTCCGATACCTTTGGGATCTTGAGGCGAACGTTGGTGAAGCACTGTATGTACTTGTGCAGGGTTTCGCCTGGCTGCTGCTTGATGCGTCGTAGGTCACCTGCCCCAGGAGCACGGTCGTGAGTGCCCTGGAAGTTGGCGATGAAGCGCTCGCAGAGCTCGTCCCAGGAGGAGATCAAGCCCACCGGAAGGTTCAGGAGCGAAGAGCGCGCGTCATGCTTGAGGTCCATGGGGAACCAGTTCGCCATGACCTTCTCATTGCCGTTCGCCGCCTCGATGCTCAGCTCATAGAGCTAGAGGAACTCAGCAGGGTCGGGGGTGCCGTCGTAGCGCGGAGGCAGATCCGGCTTGAACTTCCCGGGCCAGACAACGCGGCGCAGCTCCGGAGTGAAAGCACGGCACCCTGCCGCATTCACCGGGGCCACCCGCCGAGGAGGAGCCTGATCTTGATGCCCGCGCTTGGCCGCCTCTGGCGGTATGCGGTCTTGACGTGGCGCTGCTGGGAGCGCGCGCGCCTCTCCTTGGGGCCGCTGCACCACGTGGCAGCTTTCTTCATCGCGCGCTAACGCCCTGCGCGGCGGGTCGTGCCGGGGAGCCTCACGCCTCGGCTCGGGGCCCTAGTTGTGCAGCGGAGGGGGAGGAGGTGCACCGTGGGCCACGTCACCCGCGTGGAACGGCGGAGGGCGAAGTGAACGAGACGGTGCAGGGGCCTCGCCAGCGGCGTTGATGAGTTCAGTGATGCGGGCCAGCCAATCGTCATAGAGGTCGTTGGCCGGACGATAGCGCAGAAGCTCGCGCGCCATGAGCAGCGCAGGCTGTGCGTTCGCCGGCCCACGGTGACCATGGGAGGACGACGCCGTGGTTGGAGTGGGTGACGATGTGGCGGTGCGGCCGTTGCACTGCACGGACGGCGGCAGTGACGAGTCCTACTGCTCGCGGGCAGCAGGGTCGGTGGCGGCGTTAGCCGCCGGGGAGGCGAAGCGGCGAGCGACGCCATTGCCCGCGGGTGCCATCTGGGCGACATGAGCAGCCCGGCGCGAACACGGTGAGCATCAGGCAACGAAACAGCGGAACGGCGGCGGAATGAGCGGTGGAAGAGAGACTTCGACACGCCCCTACCTGGCGCGCCAATTGTCTGATTCAGGGCTCCGCAGACCCAAAGGAGGTTCGAACTCTGGGGCATGTGTGAAGAACTCAACCTAACCAGCCAACCGAATGCGCTGCCCTATAGCCTAGCTCGAAGAACATGGAAGAAGAAGGACACGACAGTTTACCCAGGTTCGGGCCACCTTGAGGTGTAATACCCTACTCCTACTTTGGGGTGGATTTGCCTCACGAGGGGCTGAGGATGAACTAGTACAGTGGATGAACAAGCTCGCGATGCTTGCTCTGGTGTGGATGAGTGGTCCTGGGTCCGATCCCCCTCATCTATGGTGGTGGCTAACCTATTTATAGTGGCCTTGGTCCTCTTCCCCAAAAACGAAGGCTGGAAGGGATTCCACAACGGCCAAATTTGAAGGGGGACAAGTAGTACATCTTATCCTGACGAAAGGTGGTCTTCGTCTGCAAAGCTTCTGGTCATGACATCGCGGTGGGCTCGGTGATGACATCCATCCTACCGCCCTGGCGGTCCTGGTCTCGTTGCACGGGAATGGAAACCTTTGGGTGATTCCTCGGGACCCCGCGCTCGCGCTTGCCTCCTTAGCACCAAAGAGGAAACCTGCTGCTCTGCGCCCGCTGGCGCCCGCCTGGCCTTGGTCGTCATGGCTTGCGTCACCTTCACCTCATGAGATGGGTACCTGTATAGAAATCTCCGCTCCTCGAGAGCCAGCCTAGGGAGGCCGCTCCCTCCGGAGGTCTTGACACTGTCCGCCTCGTGAGGCTTGGCCCCTCGCGAGGGTCTTGTCTTGAAGGTGTTCTAGATGGGACGTACCGGGCCGTCGATGGAGCCACATCGTGGGCCGCAGGCAGGCAAGTCTAGGTACCCTGGTTCCTAGAACGCCGACAGGCAGGGTGCCGGAACGGGCTCCCGATTGGTTTTTCGTGGCTACAGAGGCTTGCGGCGGCGGAACTTCCGATCTTGGTTTCTTTCTCGGGGTTTCGGGATTTATAGGAATTTTTGGCGTCGGTCTCACGTCAGGGGGACGCTCGAGGGGCCCACAAGCCAGGGGGTGTGCCCTAGGGGGGCGCCCCTAGGCTTGTGGACTCCTCGTCCATCTCCTGGCCTGGCTTCGATACTCCGTGGGCTTCTTTTGGTCCATAAAAAATCACCGTAATTTTTTAGCTCATTTGGACTCCGTTTGATATTCCTTTTCTATAAAACTCAAAAACAAGGAAAAAAAAGAAACTGGCACTGGGCTCTAGGTTAATAGGTTAGTCCCAAAAATAATATAAAATAGCATATTAATGCATATAAAACATCCAAAACAAATAATATAATAGCATGGAACAATAAAAAATTATAGATACGTTGGAGACGTATCAAGCATCCCCAAGCTTAGTTCCTGCTCATCCTCGAGTAGGTAAATGATAAAAACAGAATTTTTGATGTGGAATGCTACCTAACATAATTATCCATGTAATCTTCTCTATTGTGGCAAGAATATTCAGATCCATAAGATTCAAAACAAAAGTTTAATATTGACATAAAAACAATAATACTTCAAGCATACTAATAAAGCAATCATGTTTTCTCAAAATATCATGGCCAAAGAAAGTTATCCCTACAAAATCATATAGTCTGGCTATGCTCCATCTTCATCACACAAAGTATTTCATCATGCACAACCCCGATGACAAGCCAATCAATCGTTTCATACTTTTAATGTTCTCAAGGTTTTTCAACTATCACGCAATACATGAGTGTGAGCCATGGATATAGCACTATAGCTGGAATAGAATATGGTGGTTGTGGAGAAGACAAAAGAAGGAGATAGTCTCACATCAACTAGGCGTATCAATGGGCTATGGAGATGCCCATCAATAGATATCTATGTGAGTGAGTAGGGATTGCCATGCAATGGATGCATTAGAGCTATAAGTGTATGAAAGCTCAAAAAGAAACTCAGTGGGTGTGCATCCAACTCGCTTGCTCACGAAGACCTAGGGCAATTTGAGGAAGCCCATCATTGGAATATACAAGCCAAGTTCTATAATGAAAAATTGCCACTAGTATATGAAAGTGACAATATAGGAGACTCTCTATTATGAAGACCATGTTGCTACTTTGAAGCACAAGTGTGGAAAAAGGATAGTATCATTGCCCCTTCTCTCTTTTCTCTCATTTTTTTATGGGCTCTTTGGCCTCTCTTTTTTCTTTCTTTTTTTCTTCCTTTTTTTATTTTATTTTTCATCTGGAGTCTCATCCCGACTTGTGGGGGAATCATATATAGTCTCCATCATCCTTTCCTCACATGGGACAATGCTCTAATAATGATGATCATCACACTTTTATTTACTTTACAACTCAAGAATTACAACTCGATACTAGAACAAATATATGACTCTATTTGGATGCCTCCGGCGGTGTACCGGGATGTGCAATGACTCAAGAGTGACATGTATAAGAAATATGAATGGTGGCTTTCCCACAAATACGATGTCAACTATATGATCATGCAAAGCAATATGACAATGATGAAGCATGTCATAATAAACGGAACGGTGGAGGTTGCATGGCAATATATCTTGGAATGACTATGGAAATGCCATAATAGGTAGGTATGGTGGCTGTTTTGAGGAAGGTATATGGTGGGTGTAATGCACCGGCGAAAGTTGCGCGGTACTAGAAAGGCTAGCAATTGTGGAAGGGTGAGAGTGCGTATAATCCATGGACTCAACATTAGTCATAAATAACTCACATACTTATTGCAAAAGTCTATTAGCTATCAAAACAAAGTACTACACACATGCTCCTAGGGGGATAGATTGGTAGGAAAAGACCATCGCTCGTCCCCGACCGCCACTCATAAGGAAGACAATAAATAAATAAATCATGCTCCGACTTCATCACATAACGGTTCACCATACGTGCATGCTATGGGAATCACAAACTTTAACACAAGTATTTCTACCAATCCACAATTACTCACTAGGATGACTCTAATACCACCATCTTTATATCTCAAAACAATCATAAGGAATCAAACTTCTCATAGTATTCAATGCTCTTTATATGAAAGTTTTTATTATATCCCTCTTGGATGCCCATCATATTAGGACTAAATTCATAACCTAAGCAAATTACCATGCTGTTTATAAGACTCTCAAAATAATATAAGTGAAGCATGAGAGTTCATCAATTTCTTCAAAATAAAACCACCGCCGAGCTCTAAAAAGATATAAGTGAAGCACTAGAGCAACTGACAAACTACTCCAAAAAGATATAAGTGAAGATCAATGAGTAGTTAAATAATTATGTAGCTGTGTGAGGATTCTCTCTCATTTAAAATTTTAGATCTTAATATTTTATTCAAACAGCAAGCAAAATAAAATAAAATGACATTCTAAGGATATCACATATCATGTGAAGAAGCAAAAACTTAGGCTCAACCAAAACTGACCGATCATTCCTGAGGAAGAAAGGTGGGATGCCTACCGGGGCATCCCCAAGCTTAGATGCTTGAGACTTCTTGAAATATTATCTTGGGATGCCTTGGGCATCCCCAAGCTTGAGCTTTTGTGTCTCCTTAATTCCTTTTATATCACGGTTTCCCTAAATCTTAAAAACTTCATCCACACAAAACTCAACAAGAACTCATGAGAAAAGTTAGTATAAATCAAATGCAAAACCTTATCATTCTATACTGTAGAAAATCACTAAAATTATTATTTAACATTGCATACTAAATGCCTCTGCATACTCAATACTCCTATCCTCAAACAGAATCATTAAACAAGCAAACATATGCAAACATAACAGCAATCTGTCAAAACAGGACAGTCTGTAAAGTGTGCAATTGTACTCATACTTCCCTAACTCCATAATTTCTGAAAAATTAACACACTGTATAAAATTTGTTTTTACTCATTGTGTAAAAATGTCAAGATTTTATCACGTTCCGAATTTCCAGAAGAATTCAGACAATGATAGAAAACTTTCTGTTTTCAAAACAGCAACATATAGACTTGCAAAATAAGCATGGTAAAGGCTATACTCGACATTTTTATTGAAATAAACGATGCAAAACATTATTCTAAATAACAGCAAGCAAGTCCTAATAAAATAAAATGGCGCTCCAAGCAAAACTCATATCATGTGACGAATAAAAATATAGCTCCAAGTAAGGTTACCGATAATGTTGAGGACGAAAGAGGGGATGCCTTCCGGGGCATCCCCAAGCTTAGTTGCTTGGATATTCCTTGAATATTACATTGGGGTGCCTTGGGCATCCCCAATCTTAGGTTCTTGTCACTCCTTATTCTCCTCATATCGATATCTCACCCAAAACATGAAAACTTCAATCACACAAAACTTAACGGAACTTCGTGAGATAGGTTAGTATGATTAAACAAATCATTCACTTTGGTACTGTCAAGACAAGATTCAAAAATTTTCTCTCATTATTCCTACTGTACCCTATCATTTCTACAATTTATATTAAGCAATATAAGCCATAGAAACTAGAAAACAAGCAAATCGAAAATAGAATCTGTCAAAAACAGAACAGTTTGTAAAGATCTGAATTAATCTCATACTTCTGTAACTCTAAATATTCTGAAAATTTAGGACAACGTATAAAATTTGTATAAAAATCAAATGTAAAAAATTCAGAAGTTGTCCATGTTCCAGTATAAGATAGGAATTTCTGTACTGGACACAAAAGTTTCTGTTTTTGCACAGAATCAAATCAACTATCAACCACACTATCCCCAAAGGCTTTACTTGGCACTTTATTCAAACAAAAGATATAAAAAATGATTACTACATTAGCATAATCATGTGAACACAAAAAAAAGTAGGGGTAAATATTGGGTTGTCTCCCAACAAGCGCTTTTCTTTAATGCCTTTTTAGCTAGGCATGATGATTTTAATGATGCTCACATAAAAGATAAGAATTGAAACATAACGGGAGCATCATGGAGAATATGACTAGCACATTTAAGTCTAACCCACTTCCTATGCATAGGGATTTTGTGAGAAAACAAATTATGGGAACATGAATCAACTAGCATAGGAAGATAAAACAAGCATAACTTCAAATCTTTCAACACATAGAGAGGAAACTTGATAGTATTGCAATTCCTACAAGCATATATTCCTCCCTCATAACAATTTCCAGTAGCATCATGAATGAATTCAACAATATAACTATCACATAAAGCATTCTTTTCATGATCCACAAGCATAGAAATTTTATTACTCTCCACATAAGCAAATTTCTTCTCATGAATAGTAGTGGGAGCAAACTCAACAAAACAACTATCATGTGAGGCATAATCCAATTGAAAATTAAAATCATGATGACAAGTTTCATGGTTATCATTATTCTTTATAGCATACATGTCATCACAATAATCATCATAGATAGCAACTTTGACTTGGAACCTCTTCCAAAATAGTGGATTCATCATTAAATAAAGTCATGACCTCTCCAAATCCACTTTCATAATTATTACAATAAGATTCAACACCCTCCAAAATAGTGGGATCATTAGTACCTAGAGTTGACACTCTTACAAACCCACTTTCATCAATATAATCATCATAAATAGGAGGCATGCTTTCATCATAATAAATTTTCTCATCAAAACTTGGGGGACTAAAAGTATCATCTTCATCAAACATAGCATCCCCAAGCTTGTGGCTTTGCATATCATTAGCATCATGGATATTCAAGGAATTCATACTAACAACATTGCAGTCATGCTCATCATACAAAGATTTTATGCCAAACATTTTATTGACTTCTTCTTCTAACACTTGAGCACAATTTTCCTTTCCATCATTTTCACGAAAGACATTATAAAGATGAAGCATATGAGGCAACCTCAATTCCATTTTTTTGTAGTTTTCTTTTATAGACTAATTTAGTGATAAAACAAGAAACTAAAAGATTCAATTGCAAGATCTAAATATATACCTTCAAGCACTCACCTCCCCATGCAACTGCGCCAGAAAAGACCTTGATGTCTACTACGCAACCTTCTTCTTGTAGACTCGTGTTGGGCCTCCAAGCGCAGAGTTTTGTAGGACAGTAGCAATTTTCCCTCAAGTGGATGACCTAAGGTTTATCAATCAGTGGGAGGCGTAGGATGAAGATGGTCTCTCTCAAACAACCCTGCAACCAAATAACAAAGAGTCTCGTGTGTCCCCAACACACCCAATACAATGGTAAATTGTATAGGTGCACTAGTTCGGCGAAGAGATGGTGATACAAGTGTAATATGGATAGTAGATATAGGTTTTTGTAATCTGAAAATATAAAAACAGCAAGATAACTAGTAACAAAAGTGAGCAAAAATGGTATTGCACTGCTTGAAAACAAGGCCTATGGTTCATACTTTCACTAGAGCAAATTCTCTCAACAATGATAACATAATTGGATCACATAACAATCCCTCAACGCGCAACAAAGAATCACTCCAAAGTTTCTATCGGAGAATGTAGGACGAAAACTTGCATCAACCCCTATGCATAGATTACCCCAATGTCACCTCGGGAATCCGCGAGTTGAGTGCCAAAACATACATCAAGTGAATCAATAGAACATCCCATTGTCACCACAGATATCCCATCGCATGACATACATCAAGTGTTCTCAAATCTAATACTCAATCCAACATAACGAAACCTCAAAGAGCAAGACTCAATTCATGACAAGAAGGTAGAGGGGGAAGAACACCATATGATCCAACTATAATAACAAAGCTCGCGATACATCAAGATCATGCCAAATCAAGAACACGAGAGAGAGAGAGATCAAACACATAGCTACTGGTACATACCCTCAGCCCCGAGGGTGAACTACTCCCTCCTCGTCATGGAGACTACCGGGACGATGAAGATGGCCACCGGTGATGGTTTACCCCTCCGACAGGGTGCCAGAACGGGCTCCCGATTGGTTTTTTGTGGCTACAGAGGCTTGCGGCGGCGTAACTTCCGATCTAGGTTTCTTTCTGGGGGTTTCGGGATTTATAGGAATTTTTTGCGTCGGTCTCACGTCAGGGGGACGCTCGAGGGGCCCATAAGCCAGGGGGCGCACCCTGGGGGGGTGCCCCTCGACTTGTGGACTCCTCGTACACCTCCTGGCCTGGCTCTGATACTCCGTGGGCTTCTTCTGGTCCATAAAAAATCACCGTAAATTTTCAGCTAGTTTGGACTCCGTTTGATATTCCTTTTCTGTAAAACTCAAAAACAAGGAAAAAACATAAACTGGCACTGGGCTCTAGGTTAATAGTTTAGTCCCAAAAATAATATAAAATTGCATATTAATGCATATAAAACATCCAAAATAGATAATATAATAGCATGGAACAATAAAAAATTATAGATACGTTGGAGACGTATCAGATGCCCATATTGGTTCCTACATATTCTACGAAGATCTTTATCGGTCGAACCTTTATGACAACATACGTAATTCCCTTTGTTTGTCGGTATGTTACTTGCCCGAGATTCGATCGTCGGTATCTCCATACCTAGTTCAATCTCGTTACCGGCAAGTCTCTTTACTCGTTTCGTAATACATCATCTTGCAACTAACTCCTTAGTCACTTTGCTTGCAAGCTTCTTGTGATGTGTATTACTAAGAGGGCCCAGAGATACATCTCCGTCATAAGGAGTGACAAATCCCAATCTCGATTCACGCCAACTGAACAGACACCTTCGGAGATACATGTAGAGCATCTTTATGATCACCCAGTTACGTTGTGATGTTTGATAGCACACAAGGTATTCCTCCGGTATCCGGGAGTTGCATGATCTCATGGTCGAAGGAATATGTATTAGACATTAAGAGAGCAGTAGCAATAAACTGAACAATCATATGCTAAGCTAACGGATGGGTCTTGTCCATCACATCATTCTCCTAATGATGTGATCCCGTTATCAAGTGACAACTCATGTCCATGGTTAGGAAACCTTAACCATCTTTGATCAACGAACTAGTCTAGTAGAGGCTCACTAGGGACACGGTATTTGTTTATGTATCCACACATGTATTTAAGTTTCTGGTCAATACAATTCTAGCATGAATAATAAACCTTTATCATGAATAAGGAAATATAATAATAACAACATTATTATTGCCTGTAGGGCATATTTCCATCAGTCTCCCACTTGCACTAGAGCCAATAATCTAGATTACATAGTAATGAATCTAACAGCCATGGAGTCTTGGTGTTGATTATGTTTTGCCCGCGGAAGAGGTTTAGTCAACGGGTCTGCCACATTCAGATCCGTATGTATTTTGCAAATTTCCATGTCTCCATCCTTGACCTTTTCATGAATAAAGTTGAAGCATCTCTTGATGTGTTTGGTTCTCTTGTGAAGCCTGGATTCCTTCGCCAAGGCAATTGCTCCAGTGTTGTCACAAAAGATTGTCATTGGACCCGATGCACTGGGTATTACACCCAGATCGGATACGAACTCCTTCATCTAGACTCCTTCATGCGCTGCTTCCGAAGCAGCTATGTACTCCGCCTCACACGTAGATCCCGCCATGACGCTCTGCTTGGAACTGCCCCAACTGACAGCTCCACCATTCAATATAAATACGTATCCGGTTTGTGACTTAGAGTCATCCGGATCTGTGTCGAAGCTAGCATCAATGTAACCCTTTACGACGAGCTCTTTGTCACCTCCATAAACGAGAAATATATCCTTGGTCCTTTTCAGGTACTTCAGGATATTCTTGACCGCTGTCCAGTGATCTACTCCTGGATTACTTTGGTAACTCCCTTCCAAACTTATGGCAAGGCACACATCACGTCTGGTACACAACATGGCATACATAATAGAACCTATGACTGAGGCATAGGGAATGACTTTCATTTTCTCTCTATCTTCTGCCGTGGTCGAACATTGAGTCTGACTCAATTTCACACCTTGCAACACAGGCAAGAACCCTTTCTTTGACTGGTCCATTTTGAACTTCTTCAGAACTTTGTCAAGGTATGTGCTTTGTGAAAGTCCTATTAAGCGTGTCGATCTATCCCTATAGATCTTGATGCCTAATATATAAGCAGCTTCACCGAGGTCTTTCATTGAAAAATTCTTATTCAAGTATCCTTTTATGCTATCTAGATATTCTATATCATTTCTAATCAGCAATATGTCATCCACATATAATATCAGAGATGCTACAGAGCTCCCACTCACTTTCTTGTAAATATAGGCTTCACCATAAGTCTGTATAAAACCATATGCTTTGATCACCTCATCAAAGCATATATTCCAACTCCGAGATGCTTGCACCAGTCCATAGATGGATTGCTGGAGCTTGCATACTTTATTAGCACCTTTAGGATCGACAAAACCTTCTGGTTGCATCATATACAACTCTTCTTTAAGAAATCCGTTAAGGAATACAGTTTTGACGTCCATTTGCCAGATTTCATAATCATAAAATGCGGCAATTGCTAACATGATTCGGACAGACTTAAGCATTGCTATGGGTGAGAAAGTGTCATCGTAGTCAACCCCTTGAACTTGTCGAAAACCTTTCGTGACAAGTCGAGCTTTGTAGACAGTGATATTACCATCAGCGTCCGTCTTCCTCTTGAAGATCCATTTATTTTCAATGGCCTGCCGATCATCGGCAAGTCCACCAAAGTCCACACTTTATTCTCATACATAGATCCTATCTCAGATTTCATGGCCTCAAGCCATTTGTCGGAATCTGGGCTCTACATAGCTTCTTCATAGTTCATAGGTTCGCCGTTGTCTAACAACATGACTTCCAGGACAGGATTACCGTACCACTCTGGTGCGGAACATGTTCTGGTCGACCTACAAACTTCAGTAGTAACTTGATCCGAAGTTTTATGATCATCATCATTAGCTTCCTCTCTAGTTGGTGTAGGCATCATGGGAATGGTTTTCTCTGATGTGCTACTTTCCAATTCGAGAGAAGGTACAATTACCTCATCAAGTTCTACTTTCCTCCCACTCACTTCTTTCGAGAGAAACTCCTTCTCTAGAACTGACCGATTCTTAGCAACAAAGATCTTGCCTTCGGATCTGTGGTAGAAGGTGTACCCAATACTTTCCTTAGGGTATCCTATGAAGATGCACTTCGCCAATTTGGGTTCAAGCTTATCAGGCTGAAGCCTTTTGACATAAGCATCGCATCCCCAAACTTTAAGAAACGACAACTTAGGTTTCTTGGCAAACCATAGTTCATACGGTGCCATCTCAATGGATTTATACGGTGCCCTATTTAACGTGAATGCGGCTGTCTCTAATGCATAACCCCAAAATGATAAAGGAAAATCGGTAAGAGGGATCATAGAATGCACCATATCTAATAAAGTACGATTACGACGTTCGGACACACCATTACACTGTGGTGTTCCAGGTGGCGTGAGTTGTAAAACAATTCCACATTGTTTTAAATGAAGGCCAAACTCGTAACTCAAATATTCGCCTCCACGATCAGATCATAGAAACTTTATGTTCTTGTTACGATGATTTTCCACTTCACTCTAGAATTCTTTGAACTTTTCAAATGTTTCAGACTTGTGTTTCATCAACTAGATATACCCATACCTACTCAAATCATATGTGAAGGTCAGAAAATCATGATACCCGCCACGTGCCTCAACACTCATCAGACCGCATACATCAGTATGTATTATTTCCAATAAGTCATTAGCTCACTCCATTGTTCCGGAGAACGGAGTTTTAGTCATCTTACCCATGAGGCATGGTTCGCAAGTATCAAATGATCCATAATCAAGTAATTCCAAAAGTCCATCCGCATGGAGTTTCTTCATGCGCTTTACACCAATATGACCTAAACGGCAGTGCCACAAGTATTTTGCACTATCATTATCAACTTTGCATCTTTTGGCATCAATATTATGAATATGTGTATCACTACGATCAAGATTCAACAAGAATAGACCATTCATCAAAGGTGCATGACCATAAAAGATATTACTCATATAAATAGAACAACCATTATTCTCTGACTTAAATGAATAACCGTCTCGCAATAAACAAGATCCAGATTTAATGTTCATGCTCAACGGCGGCACCAAATAACAATTATTGAGGTCTAAATTAATCCCGGTGGTAGATGTAGAGGTAGCGTACCGACGGCTATCACATCGACCGTGGAACCATTCCCGACGCGCATCGTTACCTCATCCTTAGCCAATCTTTGTTTATTCCACAGCTCCTGTTTTGAGTTACAAATATGAGCAACCGAACCAGTATCAAATACCCAAGCACTACTACGAGCATTAGTAAGGAACACATCAATAACATGTATATCAAATATACCTTTGTTCACTTTGCCATCCTTCTTATCCGCCAAGTATTTGGGGCAGTTCCGCTTCTAGTGACCATTTCCTTTGCAGTAGAAGCACTCAGTTTCAGGCTTGGGTCCAGCTTTGGGCTTCTTCATGGGAGCAGCAACTTGCTTGCCATTCTTCTTGAAGTTCCCTTTCTTTCCCTTGCCCTTTTTTTGAAACTAGTGGTCTTGTTAACCATCAACACTTGATGCTCCTTCTTGATTTCTACCTCCACCGATTTCAGCATCGCGAAGAGCTCAGGAATCGTTTTCGTCATCCCTTGCATATTATAGTTCATCACGAAGCCTTTGTAGCTTGGTGGCAGTGACTGAAGGACTCTGTCAATAACACTCTCAACTGGAAGATCAATTCCCAGCGGAGTCAAGTGGTTATGATACCCAGACATTTTGAGTATGTGTTCACTGACATAACTGTTCTCCTCCATCTTACAGCTATAGAACTTGTTGGAGATTTCATATCTCTCAACCCGGGCATTAGCTTGAAATATCAACTTCAGCTCTTGGAACATCTCATATGCTCCGTGGCGTTCAAAACGTCTTTGAAGTCCCGGTTCTAAGCCGTAAAGCATGGCACACTGAACTATTGAGTAGTCATTAGATCGAACCCGCCAGACGTTGATAACATCTGCAGTAGCTCCTGCAGTAGGTCTGTCACCTAGTGGTGCATCAAGGACATAATTCTTCTGTGCAGCAATGAGGATAATCCTCAAGTTATGGACCCAGTCCGTGTAGTTGCTACCATCATCTTTGTACTTAGCTTTCTCTAGGAACGCATTAAAATTCAAGGGAACGGTAGCACGGGCCATTGATCTACAACATAGATATGCAAAAACTATTAAGACTAAGTTCATGATAAATTTTAGTTCAAATAATCAAATTACTAATGAACTCCCACTTAAATCAACATCCCTCAAGTTGTCTAAGTGATACATGATCCAAATCAACTAAACCATGTCCGATCATCATGTGAGATGGGGTAGTCATCAATGGTGAACATCTCTATGTTGATCATATCCACTATATGACTCACATTCGACCTTTCGGTCTCCAGTGTTCCGAGACCATGCCTGTACATGCTAGGCTCGTCAAGTTTAACCCAAGTATTCTGCATGTGCAAAACTGGCTTACACCCGTTGTATGTGAACATAGAGTCTATCACACCCAATCATCACGAGGTGCTTCGAAACGACGAACTTTAGCAACGGTGCATACTCAGAGAGAACACTTTTATCTTGAAATTAAGTGAAGGGATCATCTTATAATGCTACCGTCGTTCTAAGCAAAATAAGATGCATAAAGGATAAACATCACATGCAATCAAAATATGTGACATGATATAGCCATCATCATCTTGTGCTTTTGATCTCCATCTCCAAAGCATCGGCGTGATCTCCATCATCACCGGCACGACACCTTGATCTCCATCGTAGCGTCGGGATCGTCTCGCCAACTATTGCTTCTATAACTATTGCTAACGCACAGCGATAAAGTAAAGCAATTACATGGCGCTTAGTGATTGATACGCAGGTCATACAATAATTAAAGACAACCCTAAGGCTCCTGCCAGTTGTCATACTCATCGACATGCAAGTCGTGAACTTATTACAAAACATGATCATCTCATACATCAACATATATCACATCATATCTTGACCATATCACACCACAACATGCCCTGCAAAAACAAGTTAGACGTCCTCTACTTTGTTGTTGCAAGTTTTACGTGGGTGCTACGGGCAACTAGAAAGAACCGTTCTTACCTACGCAAACCCACAATGGTGATTATCGAGTTTGTTGTGTTAACCTTCTTCAAGGACCGACTGTAGTCAAATTCGATTCAACTAAAGTAGGAAATGTTGGAAATATGCCCTAGAGGCAATAATAAGTTGGTTATTATCATATTTCCTTGTTCATGATAATTGTTTATTATCCATGCTATAATTGTATTGATCGGAAACTCAAATACATGTGTGGATACATAGACAACAATGTGTCCCTAGTGAGCCTCTACTAGACTAGCTCGTTGATAAAAGATGGCTATGGTTTCCTAGCCATAGACACGAGTTGTCGTTTGATAACGGGATCACATCATTAGGAGAATGATGTGATGGGCAAGACCCAAACTATAAGCATAGCATGTGATCGTATCAAGTTTATTGCTATCGTTTTCTGCATGTCAAGTATCTGTTCCTATGACCATGAGATCATGCAACTCACTGACACCGGAGGAGTACCTTGTGTGTATCAAATGTCGCAACGTAACTGGGTGACTATAAAGGTGCTCTACAGGTATCTCAGAGGGTGTCTGTTGAGTTGGCATGGATCAAGACTGGAATTTGTCACTCCGTATGACGGAGGGTATCTCAAGGCCCACTCGGTAATACAACATCACAAGAAGCTTGCAAGCAATGTGACTAATGAGTTAGCCACGGGATCTTGTATTATGGAACTAGTAAAGAGACTTGCCGGTAACGAGATTGAACTAGTTGTGGAGATACCGACGATCAAATCTCGGGCAAGTAATATACCGACAGACAAAGGGAACTACATGCGGGATTAGCTGAATCCTTGACATCGAGGTTCGACCGATAAGATCTTCGTAGAATATGTAGGAACCAATATGGGCATCCAGGTCCCGCTATTGGTTATTGACCGTAGAGGCATCTCGGTCATGTCTGCATAGTTCTCGAACCCGCAGGGTCTACACACTTAATGCTTGGTGACAATATAAGTATAGTTGGGTCATTATGGTGGTTACCAAAGGTTGTTCAGAGTCTCGGATGAGATCTCGGACATGACGAGGAACTCCGAAACAGTCCAGAGGTGAAGATCGATATATTGGATGAAGGGTATTGGAGTCCAGAATTGTTCCGGGAGTACTAGGTGATGACCAGCATGACCGAAAGGGGTTTCGGGGGGCCCCGACAAGTGTTGGGGGGGCCTCATGGGCCAAGGGGAGAGGGCACACCAGCCCACTAAGGGGCTGAGCACCCCTCTCACCCCATCTCACGTAACCAGGAGAGGTGGGGCACCCTCCCTAGGGCAGCCGCCCCCTTTGCCTTAGGGGCCAAGGCTCCTAAGGGGTGGGGGGCCAAAACCCATCTAGGGTTTCCCCCTTGTGGCCGCCGCCCCCCTAGATCGGTATATAGGGTGCCCCCTCCTCCTCCCTTCCCCCTATATATAGAGGGGTAGTGGGAGGGCAGCCACACCCCATCTATGCCATGGCATTGCCCTCCCTCTCCCTCGTAGCCATCTTCTTCTCCGTAGTGCTTAGCGAAGCTCTGCCGAGATTTCTCCACCACCAACGCTGGTGGTGTCAAAACCGGCAGACCTTGGGGTAGGGGTCCCGAGCTGTGGATCTGAGATCGATGGGGAACAAGGGACGATGAACACGGTGTTTACCCAGGTTCGGGCCCTCTCGAAGAGGCAATACCCTACGTCCTGCTTGATTGTATTGGATGTATAGTATGGTTATAGAGTAGATCTACCTCGAGATCAGCATGAGCTAAACCCTAAGGTGATGAGGTGACGAATGTAGCTCTAACCCTAAAGACTACAACCCTCAGTTTATATAGACACCGGTAGGGTTAGGGTTACCGGAGATAGATTACAATAAGGGGTAAAGAGATCCTGCCTATCCTTGACTTGGAGGGCACACCATGGCTTCATAGACCTCCTGTCGCTGTACGGCTTCACCAGTTCGGCCCATATTCGATGGGCCGGCGCCCCGAGGACCCCTTAGTCCATAACTCCCTCAGTAGCCCCCGAACCTGCCTCCAACGCCAAGGCTTGTGTCCGGCATCCGCTCACCCAACAGTATTCGACTTGTGAGGCAAGTTCTCTAGTGTGCTTCGTTCATGTTCGGAGTCAAGTGATGTCCAGAATCCGAAACGACCGCTTTACTTAGCCATGAAGGCAAAAAATCATTCAAGTGTAAACAGTGCCTTCATTTGACAACTTTTTCTCGAAGAGTCGCATCCGGCCATAACGCCGAGCGGTTAGTATTTCTAGAAGCGCGGCTCGAGGCTGACGCCATGTTTGGCACATCTCCTCAAGGTGGAGATCGTGCTCCGCCTTTCAGGGGATATGATCAATGATTTCGATTCCCCACCCCGCACATAACTTTGCAAGCATATCGGGAAGTGGAGAAGCCAACGGTGTGAGAAAAGGAACTCTTGGCTTATCAACAACCTATAAAGGGGGAGCTACAACAGTCAGCATCCCATGCCTTCTTCCACCTTCCGCTCACGCAGATCTTCAGAGCTCCAGCGCCCCTTTTCTCTGCTTCCATAGCAAATCCCACCCCGTCTCCTTCAGCCATGGCCGGATCCGGCACCAACGGGAAGTGGGATGTCTCCATTGTCACTGATAGCGACATCCTGAAGCTGAAGCAGGCTGACTACTTGTCGGCCGACGTCGCCCACCGGGCCCCTGAGGCAGGCCAGATCGTCCCTACGCCCAGGCTGGGCGAAAGGGTCGTATTCCTCCACCATTTCCTTAGGTGGCTTGGATTTCCCCTGCACCCCTTCGTGAGGGGGCTGATGTTCTTTTACGGGCTAGATTTTCACGATCTAGCCCCCAACTCCCTCGTCCACATCTCGTCCTTTATTATCTTCTGTGAGGCTCTCCTCCGGGTCCGACCACACTTCGGCCTATGGCTAAAGGTGTTCAACATCAAGCCCAAGGTGGTCGGTGGCGAACATACGGACTGCGGCGGGGCCATGATCAGCAAACTGACGCGGGTCCCGTGGTCGGAGGGCAAGTTAATCGACACAGTTAAGGTGTGGCAAAAGGAATGGTTCTACATCACTGAGCCAAGGGGAGACTCCTGGGCGGCAGCTCCCGCATTCAGATCCAGACCCCCTACCAGGCTGGCCTCGTGGACCACCAAGAGCCCGGACTGGGGGTCCGCTGACGACTTGAAGGCGCTGCAGAAGCGCGTTGTTAGCGTAGTGGGGACCGGCGCGAAGCTGGTTAACGTGGTCCATATCATGCTCAAGCGTTGACTCCTTCCCTGTCAGGAGAGGGCCAAGCCAATGTGGGAGTATGACCCCGAAGATCCGGCCACCGTGCAACATCTTTTCGGCACGACCCACAAGAAAGTGTGGGGTCTGCTATTCAAGCCGCAGAAGGAGTGGCCGGTCGAGGGGGAGGACATCGGCCTCGATGCTGCGACCCCTCCGAAGAAGGTGAGCGGCATTTGTCTTAACATGAGTTTGAATATTCGCACCGTATGATTTGACCCGAACCTCTTTTATGTGGATTTTGCAGGGCTGGCTCGCCAAGGCCGAGAAGATCAGTGGCCCGGCGCTGCTACCAGAAGGGCCCCGATTCGAACAGCTAGAGAAGCTATTGGTCGTGGTGCCGTACAAGGCGCCCGACAAGAAGGGCAAGAAGATAGAGTTGCCGGAAGCCAGGGAGGGCCTCCGTCGCAGGGCTCGTCCAGATAGCCGGTCCAGAGACACTGCGGCCCTATCTGCACAGGAGGGGGACGAGGATGAGGATGAGGAGGAGAGTACCTCCTCGCACTCTAAGAAGAGGGCGGCGTCCAGCGACGTCGAGGAGGTTCAACCTTCTCAGGCCCCGAAGAGACAATGTCGGCCTAAGCTGGTCCTATCCGATAGCTCGGACTCCGACGAGGAGTCTGAAGCATCCGAAAAGGTTCCGAAGAGGGAACCCTGGGTCAAGCCCCATGCGACCAGGTACATATCGCGGCATTTTCAATTGCCTTATTCTTTAGTAGTCCCTGGTTGAATGTAGATTGATTGTTTTTTGGTGGCGCAGCCCTCCGCATGGCCACCCCGCCGAGGAGACCTCGGAGGGGACATCCCCGCCCGCCGAACTGGCGAACAGTGGCTCGCGTTCCGCACCTCCTCTAATCCTCGAAGAGGTTGGGGAGCTGCTGTCGCGAAAGACCCCTCCTCCTCCGAACTCAGGGGAGGAGGTCGAAGCCACCATGGCCGAGGCCGACGCCTCGGTCATTGAAGACCAGGGGGATGCATCCCTCCTGGCTAACGGGGAGGGATGATCCGGGACATCCGAACCCCAACAGCATCCGGCTCCCGAGCCCCTGAGGCCCTCGAGGGAGCCGATTCCTTCTTTCGGTGGGGAAGGTGCTGAGGGCCCGACGCCTACACCGAACACCTCTATTCGAGCGGCCGCAGGCTGGTCGGACACGCTGGCGGAGTTGGTGAGCAACTCTGCCGTCGTCGATGAGCACCGCACTCTTATGGGTGCGGTTATACAGGGTGTTCGGTCCATTCATTCTGAACTGAACGACGTTGTTCAAGGCCTGCTAACAGGTTTTGAGGTAAGTCAAGTAATGCTCTTATCCTGTAAAGTAGTTGTAATCTTTAGTTTGGGTAGGCCGTGTACATAGTAGCCCCCGAGACTCTGCGAGGACTTCAGAGAAGCTTGCAGAGGATCAAACTCTGTAGGCCGATTAATAATGTCGATGTTTCTTTTGCTGACGTAGGCATCTTCCTTGGCTGCGGCTGCTAATGCTGCGGCACTAAAGGAGATGACCAGAAGTTCAAACGCTCCAACGGGGAGCTTGACCTTGTCAACAAACGGCTTGACGAAGCATAAGGTAAGCTTTTCATTAATGTGTGTGATTGCTCGTCGCCGGGTACTTATACGCCTGGACTGTATGTTGATCATTCTATGTGTGGATTTTTCAGCTGCTGCTGCTGAGGTGGAGGGCTTGAAGGAGGCCCTAAAGAAAGCCGAGGCTGAGGCAGCCGCCAAGAAATTGGCCGCCGAAAAGGCGATGGACGAGCTTGAGGAAACCAAGCTTTCCAGCCAAAAGCACGAGGCTCGAGTGGCCGAAGTGCAGGTGGAGCTCAAGGATGCTACCACGAAGCTGGAGGGCCTTGAGAAGGAGAAGGAGAAGTGGTCCTCCACGCTGTCCAAGGTGGAGAAAGAACTTTAGGAGGCGAGGACCAAAGTGCGAGGTGTCTGAGAGGAGCTCCACCAAGTGGGTCAAATTGCAAACGGTAAGAAATACTTACTGCAGAGTGTGTTCGGAGGCAACAAGTTCGCCTTGCTGACGCAGGTCTGGTGCTCCGCAGGCAGCTTTGCCGAACTTTCGAGGAGTGCAGCGGCCGCAGCGGAGCACTATGCCTCTCGCGAGGAGGACTCCCTGCAACGGCTCTTCTGGTCACAGTTTTCGGCCTTCGAGCATCCTCCCCTCCTCAGCAACCAAATGAAGCAGCTGATGGAGATGCATAGGATGTCCGAGCTGGCTGTGAAGGACCTCTGGGTCAATCTGTGGCCCGCTGAGCCGATTCCGGACACCTACTTTGGCCTTGTACAGAAGCTGCGGGAGGCGCCGCTCCGGATTGACGACATGAAGCGCTCTGCGTGCCTTGAGGGGGTGAGGCTTGCGTTTGCAAAGACCATGGTGCATTGGCCAAAGATTAATCCGATGGACATGGCTACTGGCCCTCCGCCCAAGGGGAAGGAGCACCGCCACCCTGAGCTATACTTTGTGCAGGTGATGAATGGACCGCGGGCGATAGAGGGCCAGTGCTCGAAAGATGTAATGCTTGAATGACTGTATTAAGTTTTTATCACTTGGACCCTATGCTTTATGATGCGTCCACCTGACTTATTTTGTCTTGTCCTGATTTAATTTTGACTCCTATGCGGCCGTATGTTTATTATGAAAGCTACCAGTCGTCGGCTTCAGCCCCCAGGTGAATATCACGAGGGGTGTCTTGTCTCCGCACTGTTACCCTTAGCCAATGCCTTGGAGCCCGGAGGTGGTAGTGCGTGAGCGAAACTAGGCAATTAGACTATTCGGTTTTATTGCTTTCACTTAACCTTAGGAGCTTAACGGTGGGGGCTAAGGACCAGCCCCCATAGTTTTGTGATGTACTGGGGGGGGGCAATACCTGCCCTTTCCGATCACCTGGTTTGCATTAAAACGTACCCTTTGTGTGACACGGTGAAATCGCCAACGATTTTTAGAGTCAAACCTGGTCGTCGGATCGCTGACCAGTTCGCGCTTACTATGATGTTCAGTTTTCGGCTTTCTCCTCCTGAGGTACTTGACCGGGCTAGCCAGAAGTACAATCGCAGGGGTTCTCCCTTTGCCCTCTTAGCCGAACGAGTGGAACATAAGGGGCAAGCACAGGAGCTGGGCAACCCAACTATTGACCCAAGACATAGTTCGGGACTGATGCATATAGTGCAATATCCGAGATGCCGAACACTCAGCGAAAAGTGGTGTCAGACTTGGGGTACGGAGTCGATGGTTAAATCGAGCTCTAGGTTAGTTAACCGATCATGTTTTCATGCCGGGCTGTTTGAAGAGCGAGGGGAGAATCGGAAGGAAAGGAGACAATCGCAAGATGTGGATATCCGAACACCATAAAGGGCGTTTTTAATACTTCTCATAGGCTCAAGATGTCTAACCGTACATTTCGAACTGCCATGGCATTATTTGTAAAAAGGAAAAGTGTTTTACAGAGTAAAGGTTTACGCAGGGCCTTGATGCGTGAGTCGAAGCCTCCACTATGCCATGCTGCATGTCTACGCCTTTGCTTCTGAGAGGTGGGGGTTGGGACCTTCGATGAAACCTTGAGGGGCGAGGATCCCACTGATGGAGCTTTATGCTTGGGGGGGGGGGGTTCCGGAATTGGACCCCGTGTCGTCTGAAGACAAGGTAATTCTGAAGTTCGGGTTAGCCGAACACATGCTTCAGATTTATTAATATATGCCTCACGGCTACCCATGGTATTTTGAGTGCGAAATTGTGCTGACGAGGCACGTGAAGCGCGAAGAATGTGGGTGTGCCATGGGGCGCACATCCCTATTTGCGGCAAATGCATGCGGGTTCCCATGACGGGGAGCGGGTTCGGGCCTGTTTACTATTGTCGCCGGCCTTTACGGCGGGCCCGTAAAGGGACCCGTATGGGCTGGTTTGGTCTTCGGCCGCTAGGGCCGCAGTGTGCTCTTCGGTTCGAAGTGAGCGTTCTGTATTGCAGTTGATAGTTATGACACACGAAGGACCGGGCATCTTCAACTTGAGGTACGCGTAATGCGGGACGACATTGAATTTAGTGAACGCCATTCGGCCGAGGAGGGCGTGATAGCCGCTGCGAAAAGGTACAATGTCGAAGATCAAGTCCTCGCTTTGGAAGTTGTCTGGAGAGCCAAACACTACTTCAAGCGACACAGTGCCTGTGCAGCGGGCCTCCACTCCCGGAATGACCCCCTTGAAGGTGGTGTTGCTGGGTTTGATCCTTGATAGATCGATCCCCATCTTCCTCACTGTGTCTTCGTATATCAGATTGAGGCTACTGCCCTTGTCCATTAGGACTCTAGTGAGGTGGAATCCATCGATGATGGGGTCGAGTACTAAGGCTGCGGATCCTCCATGGCGTATGCTGGTCGGGTGATCCCTGCGATCGAAAGTGATCGGGCAGGCTGACCACGGATTGAACTTCGGCGCTACGGGCTCGACGGAATATACGTCTCGCAGTGCTCGCCTCCTCTCCTTCTTTGGTATGTGGGTTGCGTAAATCATGTTCACCGTCTTGACCTCGGAAGGGAAGGGTTTCTGGCCTCCACTATTCAGCCTGCAGGGCTCATCATCGTCCTTGCTTCGTGGGCTTTTGCCCGAGTCTTCGGCTGTAAGCTTGCCGGCCTGCTTTATCACTCAACAGTTATGGTTGGAGTGGTTGGCGGGCTTCTCTGGCGTGCCGTGGATCTGGCAAGTCCTGTCCAGAATTGTGTCTAGTCTAAATGGGCCATCACCGTTGCCTTTAGGGGTTTTCTTTCGGGGTCCGAACTTCGGGTTTCTGAACCCGACATTTACTGCCGTATCCTCACCTTCGCCATCATTGTGGCGACGTTTACTCTTGCTACGTCGCGACTTTCCATTAGCGTCCCGAACCTCAGAGGTACCGGGTGTGTCGGGGTTGGTGTTTTTATGAGGGAGCCAACTGTCTTCGCCCGTGCAAAAGCAGGTCATGAGAGAAGTAAGGGCTGCCATCATTCTTGGTTTATCCTGGCTGAGCTGTCTTTTGAGCCATTCGTCCTTAACACTATGCTTGAAAGCGGCCAGGGCTTCGGCATCCGAACAGTCGACAATCTGGTTCTTCTTGGTCAGGAATCGGTTCCAAAATTGCCAGGCAGATTCTCCGGGCTGTTGTGTGATGCGGTTTAGGTTGTCCGCGTCCGGAGGCCGGACATAGGTGCCCTAAAAGTTTGCTCAAAAAGCGTCCTCAAGCTCTTCCCAACAGCCTATAGAGTCTTCGGGAAGGCTGTTCAACCAGTGTCGAGCTGGTCCTTTAAGCTTTAGTGGCAGATATTTGATGGCGTGGAGGTCATCTCCTCACGCCATGTGAATGTGGAGGAGGAAATCCTCTATCCATACGGCCGGGTTTGTGGTTCCGTCGTATGGCTCGATGTTCAGAGGCTTGAAGCCTTCTGGGAATTGGTGTTGCATTACCCTCTCTATGAAGCACAGGGGGTGTGCGGCACCCCGAACTCGGGCTACATCGCGTCAGAGGTCTTCGGCCATCCGAGTCCGCTGCTGCTCCCGGACTATCATTTTGGTTCAGCCAATCGTGATATCCTTCCCGGTGAGTGGGTGGATCTTCTCTGGGTCCATAGATGGACCTGGTACGGCCTCCTCGAGCGTCTAGGTCGTGGCGGAGGTCGTATTTGTAGGTAGGCCGCACTTGATCCTTGCCGTAACAGCGAGGTGGGGCGGCGGGGTGCTCGGCCTCATCAGCTTCTCTGTCCCGCCCTCTAGGGGGGTAGTCCGGCTGTTCGGCGCGTGTGTATGTCGGACGTGTGGGCTCTACAGCCTCATCGTCGAATTGCGGCAGCAATCTTTGATTGGGATAGCTTTTGATCGGTTGTTCGCGGCCGTACCCTTCTTCGGCGGCTAGGACTTTGGTCCATCGATTGTTGAGGGTATCCTGTTCGGCCTTGATTCTGTGTTTTTGTTTCTTCAGACTGCGGGCGGTGGCTAGAAGCCTCCATTTAAACCGCTCCTGCTCCAGCGGGTCTTCGGGGACGATGATATCATCATCCTCGAGACTGGCCTCCTCTTCGAAGGATGGGAGGTAGTTGCAGTCTTTGGAGTCATCAGGGTTTTCTGGGTTGAATGGGTCCTCCTGCCCCGTGGGGTCATCCTGATGATGTTCGTTAGCTGCGGCTCCGGTGAGGTCATCCGTATTATTCGCGGTGCCGTTCTCCGCAGAGTCCATGTTGCTCGCATGGCTTGGACGTGGCTTTGATCGACGGCGCTGTCTTCGGCGTTTGGGCGGCTCATCTTCGGGCTTGTCTCGGTCCTGATTGGGAGTGCCCTTGCCGTCCTTGGGGGTGTCCACCATGTAAATATCGTAGGTGGACGTGGCCGACCAGCGACCGGTGACCCGGGGGGGGGGGGTGTTGACCATCGTTAACTAGCCATGGCTCCGCTATCCTCATCCATGTATTCGGCATTTTCTGAATTATAATCTAGCATATCGGTTAAATCATCGACAGTGGCTACCAAGTGGGTGGTGGGTGGGATGTAAAATTCCCTATGGTACGCCTCAAAGGGTTGATGATTGTGGGCGGAGGGCAGGTCCTCCTGGATGGTCATTTTTTGGATTCGGTCTAGCGCCTCTTTTAACATAGCGAGGGTCGCCGAATTCGAGGGCTCTAGGCCAAATTTCGTTGTAACGGGGTGGGGGGCAGTCAGTGCCCCATCACGCCGTCATGCTGCCGGAGGACTCAAGCTACTACTTCACCATCGCTCGCTGGATCAAGGAGGTGAAGGCGTCATCAAGCCATACGTGTGTTGAACGCGGAGGTGCCGTCCGTTCGGCACTTGGATCGGGAGTTCGCGGGACGGATCGTGATTGGATCGTGAAGACGTTCGACTACATCAACCGCATTTTTTAATGCTTCCGCTTAGCGATCTACAATGGTATGTAGATCTAATCTCTCCTCTCATAGATGGTCATCTCCTAGATTGGATCTTGGTGAGCATAGGAAATTTTTTATTTCCCATGCAACGTTCCCCAACAGTGGTATCAGAGCTAGGTCTATGCGTAGATGACATCACGAGTAGAACACAAAGGAGTTTGTGGGCGTTGATATTCAGATTGCTTCCTTCCTTGGTCTTTGCTTGATTCGGCGGTATTGTGGGATGAAGCGGCCTAGACCAACTTTACATGTCCATGTACATGAGACCGGTTCCATCGACAGACATGCAACTTGTTGCATAAAGATGGCTAGCGGATGTCTGTCTCTCCCACCTTAGTTGAATCAGATTCGACAAAGGCGGTCCTTGTAGAAGGTTAAATAGCAACTTGCATATCACCGTTGTGGCTTTGTGTAGGTAAGAATCATTCTTGCTAGATACCCATAGCAGCCACGTAAAACATGCAACAACAATTAGAGGATGTCTAACTTGTTTTTGCAGGGTATGTTGTGATATGATATGGCAAAAGACATGATGAAATATATTTGATGTATGAGGTGATCATGTTTGTAATAGTTTATATCGACTTGCATGTCGATGCATACGGCAACCGGCGGGAGCCATAGGGTTGTCTTTAATTATTGTATGACCTGTGTGTCAATCATTAAGCGCTATGTAATGCTTTACTTTACCGCTAAGCGGTAGCAATAGTAGTAGAAGCATGGTTGGCGTGACAACCCCGATGGCGACACGATGATGGAGATCATGATGATGGAGATCATGGTGTCATGCCGGTGACGATGGAGATCATGCCGGTGCTTTGGAGATGGAGATCAAAAGCACAAGTTGATGGCCATATCATGTCACTTATGATTTGCATGTGATATTAATCCTTTTATGCATCTTATTTTGCTTAGGACGACGGTAGCATTATAAGGTGATCCCTCACTAAAATTTCAAGATAAAATTGTGTTCTCCCCAAGTGTGCACCGTTGCGAAAGTTCATCGTTTCGAAGCACCATGTGATGATCGGGTGTGATAGACTCTACGATCGCATACAATGGGTGCAAGCCAGTTTTGCACATGCGGAACACCTGGGTTAAACTTGACGAGCCTAGCATGTACAGACATGGCCTCGGAACACAAGAGACTGAAAGGTCGAACACGAGTCATATAGTAGATATGATCAACATAGAGATGTTCACCATTGAAACCACCTCATCTCACGTGATGATCGGACTTGGGTTGGTGAATTTGGATCGTGTTACACTCGGACAACCAGAGGGATGTTGATTTGAGTGGGAGTTCTTAAGTAATATGATTAATTGAACTCATTATCATGAACAATAGTCTAAGTTGTGTTTGCAAATTATGTTGTAGATCAATAGCTCGCGCTGTAGCTCCCTGTTTTAATACGTTCCTAGAGAAAGACTAAGTTGAAAGATATTGTAAGCAATTATGCGGACTAGGGCCGTAGTCTGAGGATTGTTCTCATTGCTGCACAGAAGGCTTATGTCCTTGATGCACTGCTCGGTGTGCCAACCCCACTAGCGTCGCCTGTGGATGTTGTGAACATCTGGCAGACACGTTCTGTTGAATACTTGATAGTTTAGTGCGCCATGCTTTACGACTTAGAATCAGGGCTCCAAAGGCGTTTTGAACGCCATGGAACATATGAGATGTTCCAAGAGTTGAAATTGGTATTTTAGGCTCATGCCCGTGTTGAGAGGTATGAGACCTCTAACAAGTTCTTTGCCTACGAGATGGAGGAGAATAGATCAGCAAGTGAGCATGTGCTCAGAATGTCTGGGTGCTATAATAGCTTGAATCAAGTGGGAGTTAATCTTCCAGATAAGATAGTGATTGACAGAGTTCTCCAGTCACTATCACCAAGCTACTAGAGCTTCGTGATGAACTATAACATGCAAGGGATGGAGATGATCCTAGAGCTGTTCACGGTGCTTAAGGCCGCGAAGGTAGAAATCAAGAAGGAGCATCAAGTGTTGATGGTTAACAAGACCACTGGTTTCAAGAAGGGCAAGAAGGGAAACTTCATGAATGGCAAGCCAGTTGCCGCTCCAGTGAAGAAACCCAAGGTTGAACCCAAACCCGAGACTAAGTGCTTTTATTGTAAGGTGAACGGTCACTGGTAGCGGAACTGCCCCAAATACTTGGTAGATAAGAAGGCTGGCAACTTCAACAAAAGTATATTTGATATACGTGTTATTGATGTGTACCTTACTAGTATTCCTAGTAGCACCTGGGTATTAGATACCGGTTCAGTTGCTAATATTGGTAACTCGAAACAAAAGCTGCGGAATAAACGGAGACTAGTTAAGGGCGAGGTGACGATGTGTGTTGGAAGTGTTTCCAAGGTTGATGTGATCACCATCGCACGCTCCCTCTACCTTCGGGATTAGTGTTAAACCTAGATAAATGTTATTTGGTGTCTGTGTTGAGCATGAACATGATGAGATTTTGTTTTAATGCGGTTATTCATTTAAGTCAGAGAATAATGGTTATTCTGTTTGCATGAATAATACCTTCTATGGTCATGCACCCAATGTGAATGGTTTATTGAATCTCGATCGTAGTGACACACATGTTCATAATATTGATGCCAAAAGATGCGAAGTTAATAATGATAGTACCACATACTTGTGGCACTGCTGCTTAAGTCATATTGGTGTAAAGCGCATGAAGAAACTCCATGCTGATGGACTTTTGGAGTCACTTGATTTTGAATCACTTGACACTTGTGAACCATGCCTCATTGGCAAGATGTCTAAAACTCCGTTTTCCGGAACAATGGAATGGGCAAGTGACTTGTTGGAAATCATACATGCTGATGTGTGCGGTCCGATGAGTGTTGACGCGTGTAGTGGATATTGTTATTTCTTCATCTTCACTGATGATTTGAGTAGATATGGGTATGTTTACTTGATGAAGCATAAGTCGGAAACGTTTGAAAAGTTCAAGCAATTTCAGAGTGAAGTTGAGAATCATCGTAACAAGAAGATTAAATTCCTACAATCCGATCGAGGGGGAGAATATCTGAGTTATGAGTTTGGCAATCTCTTAAGACAATGTGGAATTGTTTCACAGTTGACGCCACCTGGAACACCAAAGCGTAATGGTGTGTCCGAACGTCGTAATCGTACCTTATTGGATATGGTGCGTTCTATGATGTCTCTTGCCGATCTACCACTATTGTTTTGGGGTTATGCATTAGAGACAACTACATTCACTTTAAATAGGGCACCATCTAAGTCCGTGGAGACGACACCGTATGAACTGTGGTTTGGCAAGAAACCTAAGTTGTCGTTTCTTAAGGTTTGGGGCTGCGATGCTTATGTCAAAAGGCTTCAGCCGGAAAAGCTCGAACCCAAAGCGGATAAATGCGTCTTCATAGGATACCCAAAAGAGACGGTTGGGTATACCTTCTATCTCAGATCCGAGGGCAAAGTGTTTGTCGCTAAGAACGGGTCCTTTCTCGAGAAAGAGTTTCTCTCGAAAGAATTGAGTGGGAGGAAGATAGAACTTGATGAGGTTGTTGAACCTTTACTTCAACCAGAGAGTAGCGCAACACAGAAAGATGTTTCTGTGGCACCTACGTCAGTTGAAGAGGAAGCTAATGATGATGATCATGAAGCTTCGAATCAAGTTACTGCAAACCTCGTAGGTCGACAAGGGTACGTACAGCTTCTGGGTGGTACGGTTACCCTATCTTAGAGGTCACGTTGTTGGACAACGGTGAACCTACGAGCTATGGAGAAGCGATGGTGCGCCCGGATTCCAACAAATGGCTAGGAGCCATGCAATCCGAGATAGGATCCATGTATGAGAACAAAGTATGGACTTTGGTAGACTTGCCCGATGATCGACAAGCCATTGAGAATAAATGGATCTTTAAGAAGAAGACAGACGCTGATGGTAATGCCACCATTTATGAAGCTCGACTTGTTGCAAAGAAGTTTCCGACAAGTTCAAGGAGTTGACTATGATGAGACTTTCTCACTCATAGCGATGCTAAAGTCTGTTGGAATTATGTTAGCAGTTGCTGCATTTTCAATTACGAAATCTGGCAGATGGATGTCAAAACAAAGTTTCCTTGACGGTTTCCATGAGGAAAGGTTCTATGTCATACAACCAGAAGGTTTTGTCGATCCTAAGGATGCTAAAAGGTATGCAAGCTCCAGTGATCCTTCTATGGACTAGAGCAAGCATCTCGGAGTTGGAACATACGCTTTGATGAGGTGATCAAAGCTTTTGGGTTTACACAAAGTTTGCAAGAAACTTGTGTTTACAAGAAAAGTGAGTGGGAGCACTATAACATTTCTGATAAGTATATGTGGATGACATATTGTTGATCGGAAATGATGTAGAATTTCTGGAAAGCATAAAGGGTTGTTTGAATGGAGTTTTTCAATAGAAGACCTGGGTAAAGCTGCTTACATATTGGGCAACAAGATCTATAGAGATAGATCAAGACGCCTGATAAGACTTTCACAGAGCACATACCCTGCCATGATTTTGAAGGAGTTCAAAATGGATCAGTCAAAGAAGGAGTTCTTGCCTGAGTTGTAAGGCGTGAAGTTGAGTAAGACTCAAAGCTCGACCACGACAGAAGAAAGAAAAAGGACGAAGGTCCACTGGTACAGCGAGGTGCTATACAAACAGTTTTTAACCCCTTTCCGCGACGGCGTTTTGAACCGTCGCCAAGTGAGTGACTGCGATAGGGGGGTCCTTCCCACACGACCCAGAAATCGTCGGGGATAGGCCCTTCTGGCACACACACTCGGCAAAATGAGGTCATGTGCGACGGGCGGGCGATCAAATACGGTTATACGTACAGTTGTGCTAAAAAATACAATTATACAGGCCAAATCGTTTCCGGTCGTAAGTACATCCCACACTGTCAGTTCCGGCTAAACGTTTTCGTTCGTATGTACATTCCACATAGTCAATCCAAGGAATACATTTCCGTTAGTATGTACATCCCTCACAGTTAATCCAAGAAGTACGTTTCCGTTCGTATATACATCCCACACGGTCACTCCAAGGAAAACGTTTCCATTTGCAGGTACATCACACACAATTTTCCCCATTAAATCATTTGTGATAGTGTTGCCATTGCACACGATATTAACAATTTTATCGTTTGTGTTATTGAATGCATCACACACGGTGCGTAGAAGAAACTTTGTGGCAAAGGCTGTCCATCACACACACTTTTTATGTGGTAAATGTTTGCGCAAGGTGGCCTAACGCAAACAATTTTCAAGAGGATGTCGTGTGTGATTGTTCATTGATCCAACACGGTTTATTCCTAGAAACTATGTGCGTTGCGTGAGGTCATCGCCCACGGTGTTTTCTCAATAACCGTGTGCAATAGAAAAACCCAATTAGCAGGCTAATTGCCCTATTATTAATAATCCATTTATTAATCTAATTGACATTTCATATTAAGCACACAATATATTTCATTTTCATATTAAGGAAGCAGGATTTCATAATTGAAATACATCAGAGTACAACATCATATAGCGTCAGCACTCAGCCACCCCATTACACAACTACACCAGCACCAAGTTTCACATGCAACATCTATAACCTTTTGAAATTAGCATCATAGACGGTACATAGACAGATGGATCTCATCTAGAAAACTGCTGAAGCGGAAGGCGAATATTGAGCCTTCATTGATGTTGAAGGTCTTTGCAACTTTAGGCCAGTGCCTGTCCATCCTTCGTCCTCTTCAGGAACACTTCAATATTAAACCGTGGGTGTTGTATGAATACCTTCCTCGCCTCCTGACCATACAGGTGGTTTGAGAGGTAATCATCAGTGAACTACTTTGGAAAGGCCTGAAAACAAGGACATGCATAAATATCTTCTCTAGATTTGAAATGGCGCAAAGGAATTAAAAAGACAAGGTATAACAGTTAGTACCATCCTGTAGTGAACTGATGTCTTCTTCATTGTGCAGACAAAGATCTTGTTGTTTTTTGTCGCTAATTTATTTATCGTAACAATCTTTCTGAGTTTCTTGACTTGACTGATATTCATGGACAACTCATTTCCACATATGCAAAAAGGGTCAAACAGTGGGTCAAAACCTCTGACAGCAGGACCTACATGTGCAAGACCAAATTGTTAAAAACCTAATATTTAAAAACAAGAAGTGGAAAGGTGTGTTATTAACTGCAACATGCCTAATATTTAAAAACAAGCAAACATAGTCATTCAAACTTGTATTGTGCAGGTCTAAGTACACTAGTTATTGGCCATGTTTGGATCCATGGGTTAGAGTTAGTTTGAGCTAGTTTGGGCTCAAATAGCCCTAAAGTATCCAAACATGAGGGCTAGTTTGAGCTAGTTGCGTCTAACCCACCCAAAACAACTATCCCACCCAAGAGGTGCTGATTGGGGCTAGTTCTCCCAGTGCATTTATTGTCAATCTAACACTGTCATCCAAACACCTCTTTGGCTAGAGTTAGTTCAGGGTTAGTCATTGTTGAGTATCATTGTTATTTAGAAAACGTAGGATAGCGTAGGATTTATTCTACCTTGATTTGTATTCCAAGATGACCATGTACTCCTATATATATGCCCATGAGGCTCAAGCAATACAATCAACAATTCCACCAATCTCTCTCTCTCTCCCTTTTAACTGTCATGAGCTAGAAACTAACTCTAACCTCTAGCTAAGTTAGAGTATCCAAACAGTGCCATTGTTAAATCAAATGGAAAGGTGTGGTAAATAATCCCTCCAGTCCTTTTTACTCTGCATATAAGAATTGTCTGAAGTCAAACTTCATAAAGTTTGACCTTATTTATATGAACAATATCAACATCTACCATGCTAAAGTTATACAATATGAAAACTTAAGTCATGATACATGTACTGATATTGATTTCATATTGTGAATGCTGGTATTTTTTTCTATAAAGTTGGTCAAACTTTACGAGGCTTGACTTTAGACAAATCTTATATGCAAACTAAAAAGATCCGGAGGGAGTTCAACATGCTTAACAGCAACCAAATATAGTCATTCATAGAGCTATTGTTAAAATTGGTATTGATGAAATTGAACTGCACAGTTCATACTAGCACATATAGAACATCACACTGTTAATAGCTGAAATAAACAAGGCATACTACGAACAACCAAAGATGGCAATTGAAACTGGACATATGCTAACTACAAAGAACCGAACAACCATAAACTGTAGAAATAAACAAGGCGTAATGCAAACAACCAAATATAGCAATAAATACTGGACAGGTTCTCACTACAAAAGGGGTTCGAGAAAACAAATCATGGGTTTCCTCACTTGTCACAGATTGGCTCCTCCTCGTGGTCGCCGTCGATGAGGTCTGACTTGCCAGCTGAGGATCCCAAGCCAGCGTTGCAGAACGTGTCCTTCAGAAATGACAAAAGGGGCTCCATGGTGATGAAGGATGGCAAATTGTTCATAACGAGCCACAGGAGATCAGCGGCAGGGCCATCGATGAGATCGACGGCTGTCAAACCTGAAGGGTTGGGGGTGGGCAACTTAACTTGTGACATAGCCCGAGTCAAGCCATCGGTGTCGACGACCTCGATGTCGTAGCCGGCGTCCGCGACATGCCAGAATACTCTAACCCACTGATTGAAAGGCTCAATCCAGGTCCAGTCATCATCATCAGCTTCCTCGGCGGCCACCTCGCCGACGTCGGGCGAAGAGGCCACGGTAAAGCTCTTTTGGGCAATTCGCTCCTCGAGCTCTCTGGGAAGCGTAGCTGGGCTTAGGCTGCGATGCTCTGGAGTGGGGGAGGAGGGTGGGGATGGGGATCTCTGGGAAAGGGGCATTTCGTAGGCGTCATCTAATAAGAAACTCAGGGCGGCGAGGGTATGTATATCAGTGGTAAACTGCACGGGCAGACCGGCAGAGGTTGACGATGGAGGCGGCGGCGGCGACCTAGCTAGGTTTGGAGCGAGGGAGGGTGGTGTGTATGTGTGTGAGCGGGGGATTTGGGTTGAGCGAAGGATTTGGGGTGTGTGTGTGGAGGGGGTCCAAGGTTGTGTTTGAGGAAATGCCGCCGGTACTGAAAATTTTACTAGGCGGGAGTAAAATGGCGGGGCTACCGAAAATTTGGATCTAGGGATCGAAGCAGAGCGGGGCGGGAGTAACAAACATCACACACGGTTAAAACATAATAGTCGTGTGCTATCAAACAGAAAACCACTTCAGCCGAGCAGATATTTTTGAGATTGCGAGGGATGCAGGCGGGAGTAAAATGCCAGGGCTCCGTTCAAAAAAAATCCGGGGCTACTGAAAATTTGGATCAACTGATTGAAGCAGAGCGGGAGTAACAGACATCGCACACGGTCCACACATACGAATCGTGTGCTATCAAACAGAAAAACCCTCTACGCGGGTAGATATTTTTGAGATTACGAGGCAGTAGATATTTTCGAGAGCGGGAGACAAGCCTCGTGGAGCCCAATCTACTATGCTGATGTGAGTGACTGCATGGGCATGGGCGTGGCACACGGGTAGTCTGAACGAACCATGTCTGTTGCGTACCCAATCGCAGACGGTTTCTGCATCCAACTCATGTGCTGTTTATAAATTTGGCAAAAAGAATAACGCGGGAAAGGGTCAGAACACGAACACACTTACATGTGGAACAAATATATGTATGAGAAGGGTGGTTTGATGTTTGAATACCCAATGCACAACTTTGATGTGGCACCTGTCACACAAAGCGCACAGTATTGCTAGTCAGCCACTCCCTACGAACCCCACTTCATGTCAGCGGTAAGGGAATCCTAGCTATGAATGTGTGCCCCCAGATAGTTAGGTTTGAAATCTCACCCTACCGTAACACAAAACCTATAGGAGTCCATCATATATATGGTCAAACTTCCCCTTTCACTTCCGGACAAAGGTGGACCGTGTCCCGACCCACAAATGTTTGCTTGTGGCGGGAGATGGGTGAGACCACATACGAACCACCTGCGGGTGGCCCTATACTATATGTATGAAAAGGGTGTGGTGTGATATTTAACTATACCATTCACAACTTTGATGTGGCATGTGTGCCTCGCAAAATAACCGGACTTCCCCAACCGCACAGAGGTTGCGGGTGGTGCGAAGTACTGAGTTGGATTGAACTACGTCGGTATTTCCCCAAAGAGGAAGGGATGATGCAGCACAGCAACGGTAGGTATTTCCCTCAGTGATGAGACCAAGGTTATCGAACCAGTTGGAGAACCAAGCAACACTACGTAAACAACACCTGCACACAAAGAACAAATACTTGCAACCCAATGTGTTAAAGGGGTTGTCAATCCCTTTCGGGTAACGGCGCCAGAAATTGGCAAACGGACATGAGATAAATTGTAGTAGGTTGGATAAATTGATCCCGAATAAAATAAAGTGAAGCAAAATATTTTTTGTGTTTTTAGAAATATAGATCTAAAAATAAAAGTGGCAAATAAATAAAAAGGCAAATAGCAAAATAGATCTGAAAATATATGATGAGAAAATAGACCCGGGGGCCGTAGATTTCACTAGTGGCTTCTCTCGAGAAAAATAGCATACGGTGGGTAAACAAATTACTGTTGGCAATTGATAGAACTTCAAATAATTATGACGATATCCAGGCAATGATCATTATATAGGCATCACGTCCAAGATTAGTAGACCGACTCCTGCCTGCATCTACTACTATTACTCCACACATCGACCGCTATCCAGCATGCATCTAGTGTATTAAGTTCATGGAGAAATGGAGTAATGCAATAAGAACGATGACATGATGTAGACAAGATCTATTTATGTAGAAATAGACCCCATCTTGTTATATTTAATAGCAACGATACATACGTGTCGGTTCCCCTTCTGTCACTGGGATCAAGCACCGTAAGATCGAACCCATCACAAAGCACCTCTTCCCATGGCAAGAAAAATCGATCTAGTTGGCATAACTAAACCAAAGATTCGAAGAAGAAATACGAGGCTATAAGTAATCATGCATATAAGGGATCAAAAGACTCAAATAACTTTCATGGATAAAAACATAGATCTGATCATAAACTCAAAGTTCATCGGATCCCAACAAACACACTGCAAAAAAGAGTTACATCAAATAGATCTCCAAGAGACCATTGTATTGAGAATCAAAAGAGAGAGAGGAAGCCATCTAGCTACTGCCTACGGACCCGTAGGTCTACAATGAACTACTCACGCATCATCAGAGAGGCACCAATGAGGATGATGAACCCCTCCGTGATGGTGTCTAGATTGGATCTGTGGTTTTTGGAACTTGCGGCAGCTGGAATTGATTTTCGTCGACTCCCCTAGGGTTTCTGTAATATTGGGGTATTTATAGAGCAAAGAGGCGGTGCGGGAGGTGGCCGAGGTGGGCACAACCCACCTGGGCGCGCTTGGGCCCCCAGGCGCGCCTTGGTGGGTTGTGCTCCCCTCGGAGCTCCCTCAGGTACTTTCTTGGCCCAACTTGTGTCTTCTGGTCCATAAAAAATCACCAAAAAGTTTCGCTGCGTTTGGACTCCGTTTGGTATTGATTTCTTGCGAAGTAAAAAACAAGCAAAATAATTTTTGATGTGGAATGCTGCTTAACATGTTCATCACATATTGTTTTCTTTGTAGCATGGACATTTGGACTTTTATATGATTCAAAGCAATAGTCTAGTTTTGACATGAAGATTTCAATACTCAAGCATATCAACAAGCAACCATGTCTTTCAAAATATCAATACTAAAGCAAGTTATCCCTAGCCCATTATGCTCAATCATTGATCCATTCATGAAACACACTCGCATATTAGCTACACTGAATGCTCAAGTACGATCATAGTGCCCCTTAGTTGGTGCTTTATAAGAGAAGATGGAGACTCAAAATAAAATAAAAATTGCATGAAGTAAAAAAAGGCCCTTCACAGAGGGAAGTAGGGATTTGTAGAAGTGCCAGAGCTCAAAGCGAAAAAAGTAGAGATAAAACATTTTCGGTGGCATGCTTTTCCTGTCAACGAAAACGATCGAGTAGTTCCCAATACTTTCCATGCTAGATATATCATAGGCGGTTCCCAAATAGAAAATAAAGTTTATTCCTTTTTCCACCATACTTTCACTTTCCATGGCTAGCCGTATCCATGGGTGCCCTCCATACCAACACTTTCCAAGGAATTTATTATTTGACAACATAAAGTAAATTCATTTTTCATTTCGGGACTGGGCATCCCTAATACCTTTGCCGTACTCTCGTGCAATGACAAGTGAATGAACACTCATCTTGAGAATAACACATCTAGCATGGAAATATACCAGCCACCCCCTACTGTTTCATGAGCGGTATGAGCACACAAAAGAGAAATTTATTTTGAAATTAGAGATGGCACATACAAATTTGCTTAGAATGGCACGAAAATACCGCATATAGGTAGGTATAGGGGACTCATATGGCAAAACTGGTTTAAGGATTTTGGATGCACAAGTAGTGATCATACTTAGTGCAAATGAAGGCTAGCAAAAGATTGAGAAGCATCCAACCAAGAAACGAAAAATCTCATAAGCGAGCATTAAGCATAACTAACACCGAATAATGCACCACAAGTAGGATGTAATTTCATTGCATAACTATTGACTTACGTGCTTGCATAGGGAATTACAAACCTTAACACCAATATTCTTACTAAAGCATAATTACTCATCAACATGACTCACATATTATATCAACATATCGCAAAACTATTACAAGGAATCAAGTTTATTTTGTCCAATGATCTTCATGAAAGTTTTTATTATATCCCTCTTGAATATCTATCACTTTGGGACCAGTTTAATGTGTTGCTTTTGATAGCTCAAACAAATCTAAGTGAAGAACATGAGCATAAAAATTTTCTTCTCTCAAAATAATTTAAGTGAAGCATAGAGAGAATTTCTAAAAAAAAATTAATAACTCTCAAATAAATCTAAGTGAAGCATGAGAGCATTTCTTCAAAAATACTAAAGCACACCATGCTCAAAAAGATATAAGTGAAGCACTAGAGCAATTCCATAGCTCATAAAAATTTAAGTGAAGCATAGAGAGCAATTCTAACAAGTCATAGCATAATTTTGGCTCTCCCAAATAGGTGTGTCCAGCAAGGATTCATGACTAAAAATAAAAAGGAAAGCAAGCAAAGATTCATATCATACAAGAGACTCCAAGCAAAACTCATGATATGTGACGAATAAAAATATAGCTCCAAGTAAAATACCGATGGTCGTTAGAAGAAAGAGGGGATGCCACTCGGGCATTCCCAAGCTTAGTTTCTTGCTTCTCTTTGGATAATGGTTTGGGGTGCCATGGGGCATCCCCAAGCTTAGGCTCTTCTTACTCCTTATTCCTTCACCCATCGTAATCTCACCCAAAACTTGAAAACTTCAATCACACAAAACTTAACAAAACCTTCGTGAGATCCGTTAGTATAAGAAAACCAATCTTTACTTTAAGTACTTTAGAAAACCCATTCAAATTTTGTTCTTGCATTATATCTACTGTATTCTAACTTTACCATGGCTCATACCCCCCGATGAAAACCATAGATTCATCAAAATAAGCACACAATGCAAAGAAAACAGAATCTGTCAAAAACAGAAAAGTCTGTAAAGATGCGAATTGTTCTCATACTTCTGTAACTCCAAAAATTATAAAAAATTAGGACAACATAGACAATTTGTACATCAATATTTTGTAAAAATTTCAGAATTTTTCGTCGCTTCTGTGAATTTTAATTTTTTTTACTGGACGCAAAAGTTTCTGTTTTCCAACAAGATCAAATCAACTATCACCAAAGCTATCCCAAAGGCTTTACTTGGCACAAACACTAATTCAAACACAAAAAACACAATCATAACAGTAGCATAATTGTGCAAACACTCAAAAAACAGAAAGAAAAAGACAAAATAAATTTTATTCATTGGGTTGCCTCCCAACAAGCGCTATCGTTTTATGCCCCTAGCTAGGCATAATGCATAGATCTAAGTGTTGTCATCTTTGTTTCTAGATCCATAAGATGCCCTCATGATTGATTCATATGGTGGCTTAATTCTTGTTCTAGGGAAGTGTTCCATACCCTTTCTCAAAGGAAATTGGAATTTGATGTTCCCTTCTTTCATATCAATCACGGCACCTATAGTGCGCAAAAATGGTCTACCAAGAATAATGGGACAAGATGGATTGTAATCAATATCAAGAACAATAAAATCTATGGGCACATAATTCCTATTTGCAAGAATAAGAACATCATTAATTCTTCCCATAGGCTTTTTAATAGTAGAATCCCCCAAGTGCAAATTTAAAGAACATTCTTCAATATCGGTAAGACCAAGCACATCACATAAGGATTTCGGAATTGTAGAAACACTAGCACCCAAGTCACATAAAGCAAAACACTCATAATTTTTAATCTTGACTTTTATAGTAGGTTCCCATTCATCATGTAATTTTCTAGGAATTGAAATCTCTAATTCCAACTTTTCTTCCAGAGCTTTCATCATAGCATCAATAATATGTTTAGTAAAAGCTTTATTTTGTTCATAGGCATGGGGTGAATTTATCATGGATTGCAACAAAGAAATACAATCAATCAAGGAGCAATTATCATAATTAAAGTATTTGTAATCCAAAAGAGTGGGCACATCACTAGTTAAAGTTTTGACCTCTCCAAACCCACTTTTATCAATTTTCTCAACAAGATTTTCACCCTCCAAATTATCGGGACGCCTTCTAGCTAAAGGTTACTCTTCTTCAGTCCCTTTTTCATCAATTTTAATTTTACTAAACAAGGAATCAATAGAAGAAACACCAATCACTTTAAGATCTTCATCATTTTTATGAAAGCAATCACTGGAAAATGCTTTTTCTAAAAATTCTCTTCTAGCTCTAAGCATAGCGGTTCTTTTCTTACTTTCATCCATAGAAACATATAAAGCTTTAATTGATTCTTCAACCCTAGGCACAAAAAATTTCATCTTGAGATTTTCTACATCATGAGAAATTCTATCAACGCTTCCAGACAAATCATCAATCTTACTCAATTTTTCTTCCATCGTAGTATTAAAATTCTTTTAAGCATTGATAAATTCTTTAATATTATTCTCAAAATCAGAGGTGTTCTTATTATTATTAGAAGAAGGATTACCATAGGAATTACCATAATTATTAGAGGAATTACTAGGAAAAGGCTTAGGATTAAAATTACCTCTATAAGCATTGTTATTGAAATTGTTTCGAGAGATAAAATTCACATCTACGGCATCACTATTTTGCTCAGTCAAAGTAGACAAAGGCACATCATTAAAATCAATAGGAGCACTTTTATTAGCAACCAATTTCATAAGAGCATCAACCTTTTCAGTAAAAGAAGAAATTTCTTCTACCGAATTAACCTTTTTACTAGTAGGAGCTCTTTCGGTATGCCATTGTGAATAATTTGCCATAATATTGTCTAGCAATTTAGTAGCTTCACCCAAAGTAATTTCCATAAAGGTACCACCCGCGGCGGAATCTAAAAGATTTCTAGAAACAAAATTCAATCCCGCATAAAATTTTTGTATGATCATCCAAAGATTTAAACCATGAGTAGGATAATTTCTTAGCATTAGTTTCATTCTTTCCCAAGATTGCGCAACATGTTCATGCTCAAGTTGCTTAAAATTCATGATTTGTGTCCTAAGGGAAATAATTTTCGCGGGCAGAAAATACTTAGTAATAAAAGCATCTTTGCACTTATCCCAAGAATTGATACTATTGCGAGGCAAAGAAGAAAAACAATTTTTTGCACGATCTCGCAAAGAAAACAGGAATAATTTCAACTTCATAATATCATTGTCCACATCTTTTTTCTTTTGCATATCGCATAATTCCACGAATGTGTTAAGATGGGACGCGGCATCCTCACTAGGAGTACCGGAAAATTGATCTTTCATAACAAGATTCAACAAAGCGGCATTAATATCACAAGGCTCCGCACTAGTGGCGGGAGGAGCAATAGGAGTGGTAATAAAATCATTGTTGTTGGTATTGGAGAAATCACACAACTTGGTGTTCTCTTGAGTCATCGTGACTACGCAACAAGATTGCACTCAAAAAACGATCTGACGAGAAAACGGCGAACGAAAAAGAGGCGAATAAAACGGCAAATTTTTGTGAAGTGGGGGAGAGGAAAACGAGAGGCAAATGGCAAATAATGTAAATTGCAAGGAGATGAGATTTGTGATTAGGAACCTGGTAGATGTTGATGATGTCTCCCCGGCAACGGCGCCAGAAATTCCTTTTGATGTTGGCTTAAACTACGTCGGTATTTCCCAAAAGAGGAAGGGATGATGCAGCACAGCAACGGTAGGTATTTCCCTCAGTGATGAGACCAAGGTTATCGATCCAGTAGGAGAACCAAGCAACACTACGTAAACAACACCTGCACACAAAGAACAAATACTTGCAACCCGACGTGTTAAAGGGGTTGTCAATCCCTTTCGGGTAACGGCGCCAGAAATTGGCAAACGGACATGAGATAAATTGTAGTAGGTTGGATAAATAGATGGCGAATAAAATAAAGTGAAGCAAAAATATTTTTTGGGTTTTTAGAAATATAGATCTGAAAAAAAAGTGGCAAATAAATAAAAAGGCAAATAGCAAAATAGATCTGAAAATATATGATGAGAAAATAGACCCGGGGGCCGTAGATTTCACTAGTGGCTTCTCTCGAGAAAAATAGTATACGGTGGGTAAACAAATTACTATTGGGCAATTGATAGAACTTCAAATAATTATGACGATATCCAGGCAATGATCATTATATAGGCATCACGTCCAAGATTAGTAGACCGACTCCTGCCTGCATCTACTACTATTACTCCACACATCGACCGCTATCCAGCATGCATCTAGTGTATTAAGTTCATGGAGAAACGGAGTAATGCAATAAGAACGATGACATGATGTAGACAAGATCTATTTATGTAGAAATAGACCCCATCTTGTTATCCTTAATAGCAATGATACATATGTGTTGCTTCCCCTTCTGTCACTGGGATCAAGCACCGTAAGATCGAACCCATCACAAAGCACCTCTTCCCATGGCAAGAAAAATTGATCTAGTTGGCCTAACTAAACCAAAGATTCGAAGAAGAAATACGAGGCTATAAGTAATCATGCATATAAGAGATCAAAAGACCCAAATAACTTTCATGGATAAAAACATAGATCTGATCATAAACTCAAAGTTCTTCGGATCCCAACAAACACACCGCAAAAAAGAGTTACATCAAATAGATCTCCAAGAGACCATTGTATTGAGAATCAAAAGAGAGAGAGGAAGCCATCTAGCTACTGCCTACGGACCCGTAGGTCTACAATGAACTACTCACGAATCATCGGAGAGGCACCAATGAGGATGATGAACCCCTCCGTGATGGTGTCTAGATTGGATCTGTGGTTTCTGGAACTTGCGGCGGCTGGAATTGATTTTCGTCGACTCCCCTAGGGTTTCTGGAATATCGGGGTATTTATAGAGCAAAGAGGCGGTGCGGGAGGTGGCCGAGGTGGGCACAACCCACCTGGGCGCGCCTGGGCCCCCAGGCGCACCCTGGTGGGTTGTGCTCCCCTCGAAGCCCCCCTCAGGTACTTTCTTGGCCCAACTTGTGTCTTCTGGTCCAGAAAAAATCACCAAAAAGTTTCACTGCGTTTGGACTCCGTTTGGTATTGATTTCCTGCGAAGTAAAAAAACAAGCAAAAAAACAGCAACTGGCACTGGGCACTATGTCAATAGGTTAGTCCCAAAAAATGATATAAAGTTTCTTTAAAATGATTGTAAAACATCCAAGAATGATAATATAACAGCATGGAACAGTAAAAAATCATCCACGTAACACGAACCAAAGAAGAAGAATCCATCCTGGTAACCTTTCTCATTGTCGGTCGAAATGATGGACATCCACGCGGGCCCACAAATATATATAGGCTTGCCGCCCATATATAACCAAGCGAATGAGAGTGTGCAAAGATAACCATTGCATGTATGTGTCCCAAACATATTTATGGAGGTGCGTGATGCATGCATATGTGTTGAATTAATACCTAATGCACAACATTGATGTGGTGCATGTGTTAAAAATCGCACAGGTCCCCACACAGAGCAAGAGGTTCATGACGTGTCATGTGCTCGCCCCCCCTTCGATCCAGCGGGATGGATTCATGTGTACACATGCGCTATTATATATGTAATCTCGCCTATATCGTGAGACAAGCAAAAAATGAATCCCCTCCTAAGTCAAAATAATTAACCTCTCTCGTTGTCGATGAAAGTGATGGACCAAGCAGGCCGACAGATGGAAGCATCGCCGATAACCATGTGAGTTAGTGCCACAGGACAACCACCATTGCTTGCATGTGTGCCAAAACATATATGGAGAGGTGTATGGTTGTGATGTTTTGAATACCTAATGCACAACCTTTGATGTGGCATTTGCCTCAAAAACCGCAAAGTCCCCCACACAGAGTGAGGTTCATGTGTGACACCTAGTATATGTTGGTCCCATCTCCCCTTCGACACGTACTATATATATACTCCTACCCTAACACAGCCCTAAAAGAATTAATCCTCCGTGTTCGTCAAATGTGCCTCTCTCTCTCGTTGGGTTAAAGTGCTGGAGGACGGCCTCTTGCGGGCCCACAGATGGAAGCGCCGCACGCGGGTGAGTTCCTATAGGGCAACCACCACCTGCATGGTATTGCGTGGTGTTTGAATACAAATGCACAACTTTGATGTGGCACCTGCCTCGGGAACCGGAAAGTCCCCACATGGAGCGAGGTTATGACACACACACACACACACACATATCCCGCACCACCACCTCCACTCTGAGGCATGTCAAACTTTTTCTATAGTGAACATGTGACCAAAGGAGTGTCATGTTAAAGTTTGAAAAAAAACAGAGATCATTCGACCCGTTTTATACATTGATTGATTTCCTAGGGATTTAATGTGCAAAAATCAAATTTGAGCTACATGTGCACCAAACTGGATTGCAAAATCATATGTGTGTCCCTCGGTGCATGTTTCCCCGTGAAAGAAATTTCAAAACATTGGAATATTGATTTTTAAAATTCAGTAAATCCAAAACTTAGTTGAAATTCATGAAACTTATCGTTGTGTCATATATGGACACCAGTAGACTGTGATATTGTATTTTTCTCGTCAAATTTGAGATAAGTTTTGATATAATCTACTTACAAACGGGAGTTTGTTGATAACTGGCAACCAATATCTCGTACGAAATATTTATTCGGACCGTGTGCATTGGACCGTGCCATGCTTCAGTTAAACATTAAAGCGGCAGAATGAATCATCAAAAAACAAAAAAAAAATATGTGCCACGCACCCCGTGTGGCGTGCGAGCAGGTGTGAGCTGACGAGACGCATGCGAGCAGTCCGCCGTGCAGGCAGATTGGGAGGCGTGCATGCAGGCGTGTGAATTGACGGGAGGCATTTTCGCTGCGTAGTGTCACCGGGAGGCGTGCGAGTAGCTGTGTGAAATGATGGAATAGGAATGCCAGAAGTCCGCCGCGCAGGCTCACCGGGAAGCGAGACAGCCTTTGACCGCCGCCCGCCTCGCTTCCACCGGTCCATATTAATGGTGTGCCCGAGCGGCCGCACCCTCCCATCCTCGCCACACACACAATCCTCTCTCTCCGCCCGCATCATCGACGCTGCTCTCAGTCCTCAAAGCCGTCAGTGTATGAGGATGCCGCCGAAGCGCCCCATCGGAGGGAGTGGCGACGCCGGGGATGCTGAAGCACCGGAGCATGGCATGAATGTGGAGACAGAGGTTTCCATCGCCACCGACGAGGTGGAGAACGAGGCTGCCAACAAGCGGAGGCGGGTCGAGAAAGAACCGCAAGCGACTCCAGCAGGCCTAGACTTCATCAGCAGCCTCCCCGATGATATGTTGACAGTCATCATATCCCTCCTCCCAATCAAATATGGGGCAAGGACAACCGCCCTTTCCCGGCGGTGGCGCCCCCTATGGCTCTCCACCCCTCTCGACCTCCTCGACGCCCACGAGCTCTGCCATGGCTATCGCAAAAGCTTGGATGCGTTCTCCCAGATCCTCGGCAGTCACCATGGCCCAATCAGAGGCCTTATCACGGGTAAGTTCCGTTCCAATGGCAAGGACCGAGCCAAGCTTGACGAGTGGCTCCGATCCCCCACCCTAGATCAGCTCGAGGAGCTCAGTTTTAATGATGGGCATATGCGCTCGCTGCCAACGTCCATGCTCCGCTTCGTGCCCACACTGCGCCTCGCCAAGTTCATGAACTGCCATCCCCCCTTAATGACGCGCCCGCTCTTTTTCTACCACGACTGAAGCACCTCGAGCTCGTCGCCGTCTGCATCCCAAAGGATGACATGGAGCACCTGCTCCGCGGCTGTACTGGACTCGAGTTCCTTCGTCTTCAGGCAATGAATTGGTCAAGTAGCTTCGACATCACCTCCATGACTCTCCGGACTATTTATGTGTGTTGCTGGTGCTGCAACGAGAGATCACAAAAGGTGGACCACAATATGGTCATTGAGGACACACCTTCACTTGAGAGATTACTTGTAGTTGATCAACAAGGTCCATCAAGAATCAATGCCATTTATGCACCGAAATTGACAGTGGTGGGATACTCGTCTGTCAAATACTTTCTGGTACAGTAGTCGCCTTCTACCTCTCCTTCTTGATATCAACATTATTTCTAATTTTGAAGATGTATGTTCGTCTGTCATCCAGAAAAGCTTCACCCAGATTCTGTGCACAGTGAAGGTCTTGGCACTAGAATCTATCGGCCCCAACCTGGACCAAGTTGTCAGTTTCCTGAGATGCTTTCCGTGCCTGAAGAAGCTGTATATCAAGGTGATGTTCCTTTCCTGTTAAATGTTAACCATAAGGGAGTTCAATTTTTGGCACCTTTTCCCAAGTTTACAATGACAATGTACTACTAATTCTGAAGGAATTTTGGAGGATTTCAGGACATACACCCCCACCCCATATTGGTTGCTTGATTCATCTGGTTACAATACATAAGCATTTCTCCTTTGGATTCATCTATACTAGTTTTCTTAGGGATTTTTCCATCCACTCCAACCTCTTGTGAAGAAGGCTACATTTTTCTAGATTGTAATCAAATGCCCATGTTAATCATGTTAGATCGAAGATGCATGGGACGTTGGTGCATTTTACAAATCCTGCAAACCAAATAGGCATGTAGTAGTGTTCAAAACTGCATGTAGCCACTAACACGTTCTCTTCTTTTGCAGATAATAATAGGCCCGGTGGTGGATAATGTTTATAACGACAATCACATCGAATGCCTAGATCTGCATCTCTCAAAAATTACTTTGAACTCCTACCGAGGGACCTTACCGGAGATTATATTCACCAGGTTCTTTATTGCCAGAGCAAGGGTGCAGAAGGTAATGAGGTTGAACATGCATTTAAATAGGAAATATGAATGGTTTGTTGATCAGAGCCGGCAGCTACTGCAGAATGGAAGAGGCTCCAAAAAAGCTAAACTTCGTATTTGAACTGCATATGACAGAGTAATTGGAAGTCATTGTGTCAACCCCATACATGACTTGTCAGCGGCTAATCCCTTTGTAGAAATGATGAGGTTTCGAAACCGGCCTTACTATTTGTATTTTTAGTTTGAACCTCTCTTATATCTATGTTCAGCTGATCAGCACGGGCATTTGCAGCTGAATGAGCTGAATTTCATTTCTAATATCAATTTGAACCTTGTAATCTTCGAATTTGAGCCATGTAACTCTGGAATTTGAACCTTGTAATATTTCAGGCTTTTGTGGTACAGTCATTGAAATGGCATCGTATGAGACTTGTATATTGGTAGTACTATTTTGACCTTAATATGCAATAGACTTAGATTTTATTTGTCGGCGTTCTCGGAACCAGGGTACCCAGACTTGCCTGCCTGTGGCCCACGGCATGGCTCCTTCGACGGCCTGGTACGGCCCAGCTTCAGCACCAACAAGACAAGACCCTCGCGAGGGGCCAAGCCTCGCAAGGCAGACATCGCCAAGACCTCCTGAGGGAGCGGCCACCCCAGGCTGCCTCCTGAGCAGCGGAGTTTCCTATGCAAGTGCCCAACCTCATGAGGTTGCAGTGACGCAAGCCATGACGACCAAGGCCAGGCGGGCAACAGCGGGCGCAGAGGAGCAGGTTTCCTCTTTGGTGCTAAGGAGGCAAGCGCAGGCGCGGGGTCCCGAGGAATCAGCCAAAGGTCTCCATTCCCGTGCAATGAGACCAAGACCGCCAGGATGGCAGGACGGATGTCATCGCCGAGCCCACCGTAGAGTCACGACCAGAGCTTTGCAGGAAAAGACCACCTTTCGTCAGGATAAGATGTACTGCTTGTCCCCTTTCAAATTGGCCGTTGTGGAATCCCTTCCCGCGTTCGTTTTGTGGAAGAGGACCAAGGCCGCTATAAATATAGGTTAGCCACCACCATAGAAGGGGTCGACTCATTCTGACTAGAGCAAGCCTCGCGAGCTTGTTCATCCTCTATACTAGTTCATCCTCAACCCCTCGTGAGACAAATCCACCACAAAGCAGGAGTAGGGTCTTACACCGCAAGGTGGCCCGAACCTGGGTAAACTGCTGTGTCCATCTTCTTTCCTGTTCATCGAGCTAGGCTATAGGGTGACGGGTTGGTTGGCTGGAGAGGTTGAGTTCTTTGCACACGCCCTAGAGTTCGAACCTCCTCGGGTCTACGGAGCCCTGAATCTGACATTTGGCGCACCAGGTAGGGGTGTGTTGAAGCTCTACCCCTCTCATCAGCCGTGCGCCGCCTGCATTGCATGCCTCCCATGGCAGGCGCCGGTCTACCCGCTAAGCCGCTGGGCGCACTCGGAGCTGCCGCGGGCCACCGGGCATTCTCCCCCGCCCTACGGCAGGTGCGGTGGCCGCCGAAGTTCAGGCCGACGCTGCCCCCGCGGTACGGCGGCGCGGGGGACCCCACGGAGTTCCTTCGCCTGTACGAGCTGAGCATCGAGGCGGCAGGTGGCGACGAGAAGGTCATGGCAAACTGGCTCCCCATGGCTCTCATGGGCGTGCCGCGTTCCTGGATGCTTATCCTGCCGGAGTTGTCGGTGGCCTCCTGGGAGGAGCTGCGCAATCAGTTCATCGCGTGCTTCACGGCACCGGCGCCCCATGCCGTTGCGGCCATCCTCGGTGGGTCGCAGGCGCCGGCCTCAGGCCGCCACGTCAAGCAGTTCTTCCGGCGGACGGGGGCCGCCCTACCACGACAGGGGGCTCCTTCGGGCCGACTGGCGCGTGAGAGCGGCATCACCTTCGACTCCAGGGATCACCCCAAGACTACGGTCGGCGTGGGCGTAGTTCCCTTGCTGTGCACGCCCACCATCAGCAGCGTTGCGGTCACCAGAACCCTCATCGATGGCGGCGCTGGCCTCAACATCCTTTCCGTGGAAGCCTTCAACCTGCTTCAGGTGCCTTACGACCGGCTCGCCCCCACCAGGACCTTTTCAGGGGTGCTCGACGGCTCCATCATTCCCCTGTGGCAAATCCGCCTCCCCGTTACCTTCGGCACGCGCTGCAACTATCGCTCCAAGCTCGTCGACTTTGACGTCGCCCACATCGGCCTCCCGTACAATGCCATCCTGGGGTACCCAGCCCTTGCCAAGTACATGGTGGCGACGCACCCCAGCTACAACGTCATCAAGATGCCTGGGAGCAGCGGCATCCTTACTATGGTGGGAGACACCAAGGATGCCCTCCTGGCCCTCAAGCTCGCTTTCAAAGCCGCGGCGGCCGCGCGGCCGGACGCGGAAGGTGCTCCAGAGATCCCGGAGGCCGCGCTCGCGGAGAAGAAGCAGCTATTTTCTCAGGACCGGGCTGAGATGAAGCAGGATGCGGGTCGACGATGAGGGTTCAAGCCTCACCTTCACCATAGGCGCCGGCCTCCCACCGGACTGATGTCTACTACGCAACCTTCTTCTTGCAGACTCGTGTTGGGCCTCCAAGCGTAGAGTTTCGTAGGACAGTAGCAATTTTCCCTTAAGTGGATGACCTAAGGTTTATCAATCCGTGGGAGGTGTAGGATGAAGATGGTCTCTCTCAAACAACCCTGCAACCAAATAACAAAGAGTCTCTTATGTCCCCAACACACCCAATACAATGGTAAATTGTATAGGTGCACTAGTTCGGCGAAGAGATGGTGATACAAGTGTAATATGGATGGTAGATATAGGTTTTTGTAATCTTAAAATATAAAAACAGCAAGGTAGCAAGTAACAAAAGTGAGCAAAAACGGTATTGCAATGCTTGAAACATCTCTTCGCAAGACATACATCAAGTGTTCTCAAATCCAATACTCAATCCAACATAACGAAACCTCAAAGAGCAAGACTCAATTCATCACAACAAGAGATAGAGAGGGAAGAAACACCATATGATCCAACTATAATAACAAAGCTCGCGGTACATCAAGATCATGCCAAATCAAGAACACGAGAGAGAGATCAAACACATAGCTACTGGTACATACCCTCATCCCCGAGGGTGAACTACTCCCTCGTCGTCATGGAGACCGCCGGGATGATGAAGACGGCCACCGGTGATGGTTTCCCCCTCCGGCAGGGTGCCAGAACGGGCTCCCGATTGGTTTTTCATGGCTACAGAGGCTTACGGCAGCGGAACTTCCGATCTAGGTTTCTTTCTGGGGGTTTCTGGATTTATAGGAATTTTTGGCGTCGGTTTCACATCAGGGGGGTCCACGAGTCAGCGACATGGCAGGGGGGCGCGCCCTAGGGGGGTGGGGGCGCCCTACACCCTTGTCGTTGATTCGGGACTCTTCTGTATCAACTCTTTTGCTTCGGGGCTTCTTCTAGTCTATAAAAAATCACCGTAAATTTTCAGGTCATTTGGACTCCATTTGATATTCCTTTTCTGTAAAACTCAAAAACAAGGAAAAAATAGAAACTGGCACTGGGCTCTAGGTTAATAGGTTAGTCCCAAAAATAATATAAAATAGCATATAAATGCGTATAAAACATCCAAGATGGATAATATAATAGCATGGAACAATAAAAAATTATAGATACGTTGGAGACGTATCAAGCATCCCCAAGCTTAATTCATGCTCGTCCTCGAGTAGGTAAATGATAAAAACAGAATTTTTGATGTGGAATGCTACCTAACATATTTATCAATGTAATCTTCTCTATTGTGGCAAGAATATTCAGATCCATAAGATTCAAAACAAAAGTTTAATATTGACATAAAAACAATATCAAGCATAGTATCAAAGCAATTATGTCTTCTCAAAATAACATGGCCAAAGAAAGCTATCCCTCAAAATCATATATTCTGGCTATGCTCCATCTTCATCACACAAAATATTCAAATCATGCACAACCCCGATGACAAGCCAAGCAATTGTTTCATACTTTTGATGTTCTCAAACCTTTTCAACTTTCACGCAATACATGAGCGTGAGCCATGGACATAGCACTATAGGTGGAATAGAATATGGTGGTTGTAGAGAAGACAAAAAGAAGGAGATAGTCTCACATCAACTAGGCATATCAACGGGCTATGGAGATGCCCATCAATAGATATCAATGTGAGTGAGTAGGGATTGCCATGCAACGGATGCACTAGAGCTATAAGTTTATGAAAGCTCAAAAAGAAACTAATTGGGTGTGCATCCAACTTGCTTGCTCACGAAGACCTAGGGCAATTTGAGGAAGCCCATCGTTGGAATATACAAGCCAAGTTCTATAATGAAAAATTCCCACTAGTATACGAAAGTGACAACATAGGAGTCTCTCTATCATGAAGATCATGGTGCTACTTTGAAGCACAAGTGTGGTAAAAGGATAGTAGCATTGCCCCTTCTCTCTTTTTCTCTCATTCATTTTTTTTTTTGGGCTCTCTTTTTTTTGGGCTCTTTTTTTTATTTTTGGTCTGGAGTCTCATCCCGACTTGTGGGGGAATCATAGTCTCCATCATCCTTTCCTCACTGGGACAATGCTCTAATAATGATGATCATCACACTTTTATTTACTTACAACTCAATATTACAACTCGATACTAGAACAAAAGATATGACTCTATGTGAATGCCTCCGGCGGTGTACCGGGATGTGCAATGATCAAGAGTGACATGTATAGAAAATATGAACGGTGGCTTTGCCACAAATACGATGTCAACTACATGATCATGCAAAGCAATATGACAATGATGAAGCGTGTCATGATAAACGGAACGGTGGAAAGTTGCATGGCAATATATCTCGTAATGGCTATGGAAATGCCATAATAGGTAGGTATGGTGGCTGTTTTGAGGAAGGTATATGGTGGGTGTATGGTACCGGCGAAAGTTGCGCGGTACTAGAGAGGCTAGCAATGGTGGAAGGGTGAGAGTGCGTATAATCCATGGACTCAACATTAGTCATAAAGAACTCACATACTTATTGCAAAAGTCTATTAACTATCAAAACAAAGTACTACGTGCATGCTCCTAGGGGGATAGATTGGTAGGAAAAGACCATCGCTCGTCCCCGACCGCCACTCATAAGGAAGACAATAAATAAATAAATCATGCTCCAACTTCGTTACATAACGGTTCACCATACGTGCATGCTACGGGAATCACAAACCTCAACACAAGTATTTCTACAATCCACAATTACTCACTAGCATGGCTCTAATATCACCATCCTCATATCTCAAAACAATCATAAGGATTCAAACTTCTCATAGTATTCAATGCACTTTATATGAAAGTTTTTATTATATCCTTCTTGGATGCCCATCATATTAGGACTAAATTCATAACCTAAGAAAATTACCATGTTGTTTAAATACTCTCAAAATAATATAAGTGAAGCATGAGAGTTCATCAATTTCTTCAAAATAAAACCACCGCCATGCTCTATAAAGATATAAGTGAAGCACTAGAGCAACTGACAAACTACTCCAAAAAGATATAAGTGAAGATCAATGAGTAGTCAAATAATTATGTTGCTATGTGAGGACTCTCTCTCATAAAAGAATTTCAGATCTTAAGTACTTTATTCAAACAGCAAGCAAAACAAAATAAAATGACATTCCAAGGATAGCACATATCATGTGAAGAAGCAAAAACTTAGGCTCAACCAAAATTGACCGATCATTGTTGAAGAAGAAAGGTGGGATGCCAACCGGGGCATCCCTAAGCTTAGATGCTTGAGACTTCTTGAAATATTAACTAGGGATACCTTGGGCATCCCCAAGATTGAGCTTTTGTGTCTCCTTTATTCCTTTTATATCACGGTTTCCCTAAATCTTAAAAACTTCATCCACACAAAACTCAACAAGAACTCGTGAGAAAAGTTAGTATAAATCAAATGCAAAACCTTATCCTTATCTACTGTAGAAAATCACTAGAATTATTATTTAACATTGCATACTAAATGCCTCTGCATATTTAATACTCCTATCCTCAAATAGAATCATTAAACAAGCAAACAATGCAAACATAACAGCAATCTGTCAAAACAGGACAGTCTGTAAAGAGTGCAATTGTACTCATACTTCCCTAACTCCAAAAATTCTGAAATATTACCATAATGTATAAAATTTGTTGTTACTCATTTTGGAAAAATTTCAAGATTTTATGATGTTCTGACTTTCCAGAAGAATTCAGACAATTATAGAAAACTTTCTGTTTTCAAAACAGCAACATATAGACTTGCAAAATAAGCATGGTAAAGGCTATACTTGACACTTTTATTGAAATAAAATATGCAACACATTACTCTAAATGACAGCAAGCAAATCCTAATAAAATAAAATGACACTCCAAGCAAAACTCATATCATGTGACGAATAAAAATTTAGCTCCAAGTGAGATTACCGATAATGTTGAAGACGAAAGAGGGGATGCCTTCTGGGGCATCCCCAAGCTTAGTTGCTTGGATCTTCCTTGGATATTACCTTGGGGTGCCTTGGGCATCCCTAAGCTTAGGGTCTTTTCACTCCTTATTCTCCTCATATCGATATCTCACCCAAAACTTGAAAACTTCAATCACACAAAACTTAACGGAACTTCGTGAGATGGGTTAGTATGATAAAACAAATCATTCACTTTGGTACTGTCAAGACAAGATTCAAATTTTTTATCACCTGATACCTACTGTACCCTATCATTTCTACAATTTATATTGAGCAATATAAGCCATAGAAACTAGGAAACAAGCAAACTATGCATCGAAAACAGAATCTGTCAAAAACAGAATAGTCTGTAAAGATATGAATTAATCTCATACTTATGTTACTCCAAAAATTCTTAAAACTTCGGACAACGTAGAAAATTTGTGTACCAATCAACTGTAAAAATTTCAGAATTTTTCCACCTTCCAGTAAAATATAGGAATTTCTGTACTGGACGCAAAAGTTTCTGTTTTTGGACAGAATCAAGTCAACTATCATCCACACTATGCCAAAGGCTTTACTTGGCACTTTATTGAAACAAAAGCTATAAAACATGATTACTACAGTAACTTAATCATGTGAACACACAAAAACATTAGGTATAAATGTTGGGTTGTCTCCCAACAAGCGCTTTTCTTTAATGCCTTTTTAGCTAGGCATGATGATTTCAATGATGCTCACATAAAAGATAAGAATTGAAACATAAAGAGAGCATCATGAAGCATATGACTAGCACATTTAAGTCTAACCCACTTCCTATGCATAGGGATTTTGTGAGCAAACAATTTATGGGAACAAGAATCAACTTGCATAGGAAGGCAAAACAAACAAAACTTCAAGATTTTCAATACATAGAGAGGAAACTTGATATTATTGCAATTCCTACAAGCATATATTCCTCCCTCATAATAATTTTCAGTAGCATCATGAATGAATTCAATAATATAACCATCACATAAAGCATTCTTTTCATTATTCATAAGCATAGAAATTTCATTACTGTCGACATAAGCAAATTTATTCTCATGAATAGTAGTAGGAGCAAACTCAACAAAATAACTATCATGTGAGGCATAATCCAATTGAAAATCAAAATCATGATGACAAGTTTCATGGTTATCATTATTCTTTATAGCATACATGTCATCACAATAATCATCATAGATAGCAACTTCATTGTCATAATCAATTGGAACCTCTTCCAAAATAGTGGATTCATCACTAAATAAAGTCATGACCTCTCCAAATCCACTTTTATCAATATTGTAATAAGATTCAACACCATCCAAAATAGTGGGATCAATACTACCTAGAGTTGACACTCTTCCAAACCCACTTTCATCAATATAATCATCATAAACAGGAGGCATGCTATCATCATAATAAATATTCTCATCAAAACTTGGGGGACTAAAAATATCATCTTCATCAAACATAGCATCCCCAAGCTTGTGACTTTGCATATCATTAGCATCATGGATATTCAAAGAATTCATACCAACAACATTGCAATCATGCTCATCATTCAAAGATTTAGTGCCAAACATTTTATTGACTTCTTCCTCTAGCAATTGAGCACAATTATCGGAATCCTTATTTTCACGAAAGACATTAAAAAGATGAAGCATATGAGGCAACCTCAATTCCATTTTTTTTGTAGTTTTCTTTTATAAACTAAACTAGTGATAAAACAAGAAACTAAAAGATTTGATTGCAAGATCTAAAGATATACAATCAAGCACTAACCTCCTCGGCAACGGTGCTAGAAAAGAGCTTCGTTGACGGGATGTGAGTGCCGCTTACCTAGCCTCCTCGGCAACGGCGCCAGAAAAGAGCTTGATGTCTACTACGCAACCTTCTTCTTGTAGACTCGTGTTGGGCCTCCAAGCGCAGAGTTTTGTAGGACAGTAGCAATTTTCCCTCAAGTGGATGACCTAAGGTTTATCAATCCGTGGGAGGCGTAGGATGAAGATGGTCTCTCTCAAACAACCCTGCAACCAAATAACAAAGAGTCTCTTGTGTCTCCAACACACCCAATACAATGGTAAATTGTATAGGTGCACTAGTTCGGCGAAGAGATGGTGATACAAGTGTAATATGGATGGTAGATATAGGTTTTTGTAATCTTAAAATATAAAAACAGCAAGGTAGCAAGTAACAAAAGTGAGCAAAAACGGTATTGCAATGCTTGAAAACAAGGCCTAGGGTTCATACTTTCACTAGTGCAAATTCTCTCAACAATGATAACATAATTGGATCACATAACAATCCCTCAACGTGCAACAAAGAATCACTCCAAAGTTTCTAGCGGAGAACGTAGGACGAAAACGTGCATCAACCCCTATGCATAGATTACCCCAATGTCACCTCGGGAATCCGCAAGTTGAGTGCCAAAACATACATCAAGTGAATCAATAGAACATCCCATTGTCACCACAGATATCCCATCGCAAGACATACATCAAGTGTTCTCAAATCCAATACTCAATCCAACATAATGAGACCTCAAAGAGCAAGACTCATTTCACCACAACAAGAGATAGAGAGGGAAGAAACACCATATGATCCAACTATAATAACAAAGCTCGCGGTACATCAAGATCGTGCCAAATCAAGAACATGAGAGAGAGATCAAACACATATCTACTGGTACATACCCTCAGCCCCGAGGGTGAACTACTCCCTCCTCATCATGGAGACCGCCGGGATGATGAAGATGGCCACCGGTGATGGTTTGCCCCTCTGGCAGGGTGCCGGAACGGGCTCCTGATTGGTTTTTCGTGGCTATAGAGGCTTACGGCGGCGGAATTTCTGATCTAGGTTTCTTTCTGGGGGTTTCTGGATTTATAGGAATTTTTGGCGTCGGTTTCACGTCAGGGGGGGTCCACGAGTCAGCGACAAGGCAGGTGGGCGCGCCCTAGGGGGTGGGGGTGCCCTCCACCCTTGTCGTTTACTCGGGACTCTTCTGGCCCAACTCTTTTGCTTCGGGGGCTTCTTCTGGTCCATAAAAAATCACCATAAATTTTCAGGTCATTTGGACTCCGTTTGATATTCCTTTTCTGTAAAACTCAAAAACAAGGAAAAAACAGAAACTGGCACTGGGCTCTAGGTTAATAGGTTAGTCCCAAAATAATATAAAATAGCATATAAATGCATATAAAACATCCAAGATGGATAATATAATAGCATGGAACAATAAAAAATTATAGATACGTTGGAGACGTATCACAGACCAGGAAGAAGCGCTGGTCGGCTTCCTCCATGCGAACAAGGATGTGTTTGCATGGGAGGCGACGGACCTGGTTGGCGTCTCACATGACGTGATTGAACACCACTTGATGGTGTGCCCCAGCGAGCGCCCGGTAAAACAAAAGGCGCGGCGACAAGCCCCGGAGAAGCAATCGTTCATCGTCCAGGAGGTCCACAAGCTGCAAGAAGCCGGCATCATCTCAGAAGTGCGGCACTTGGATTGGCTGGCCAACCCGGTCATCGTTCCCAAGAAAGGGGGAAAGGAGCGCATGTGCGTTGACTTCACGAGCCTCAATAAGGCTTGCCCTCAAGACCCCTTCCCTCTTCCGCGCATCGACCAGATCATTGACTCCACCACTGAGTGCGACCTGCTGTGTTTTCTGGATGCCTTCTCGGGCTACCACCAGATCAAGATGGCGGTGCAAGACATCAAGAAGACAGCCTTCCTTTCCCCGTGCGGGGTGTACTATTACACCTACATGCCGTTCGGGTTGTGCAATGCCGGCGCGACCTTCCAGCGATTGATGCACATCGCCCTGGGCAAGCAGCTCGGGAGGAATGCCGAGGCGTATGTTGACGACATAGTGGTCAAGTCGCGGGAAGCAAGAACCCTCGTTGAATATCTGGAGGAAACATTTGCCAACTTACACACAGTAAAACTGCACCTCAACCCAGAGAAGTGCGTGTTCGGCGTTCCGTCTGGCAAGCTGCTGGGTTTCCTGGTGTCACACAGAGGGATCGAGGCTAACCCAGAGAAGATCAAGGTGATAGAGAGAATGAGCCCGCCGCAGACCCTCAAGGAAATGCAGAAGCTCGCCGGCTGCATGACTTCGCTGGGGTGCTTCATCTCCAAGCTCGGTGAGCGCGCCCTCCCGTTTTTCAAGTTGATGAAGAAGAAGGGCTCGTTCGAATGGACTCCAGAGGCTGAGGAAGCCTTCCAAGACCTCAAGAGGTACCTCACCAGCCCTCCGGTGATGGTGGCGCCTCGACCTCTTGAGCCCCTGGTGCTTTACCTGGCCGCCACACCCCACTCAGCGAGCGCGGCACTCGTGGCGGTCCAGGAAGAGCGCGCGGGCGCAGGTGCGCGGCACAGCACCTCGTCTTCAGCCACACCATCGCCACCTCAGGACGGCACTCCTGAGGCCCCGATTACCCTGATAGAAGGCGAGGCTCCTGAGGCCCCCACGCCTCAGGCAGGGGCGGACACCATCGACACCTCTTCCCTTGTCGAGCACCCCGTGTACTTCGTCAACACGGTGTTGCGCGACGCGCGTGCTACCCCATGCCGCAGAAGCTCCTGCTCACGCTCCTCATCACCTCCAGGAAGCTGCGCCACTACTTCCAAGGCCACCTCATCAAGGTCGTCTCCATGTACCCCCTGGAGAAGGTGCTTCGAAGCCCTAACGCTGCGGACAGGGTTGCTGAATGGAACATCGAGCCGCAGGCTTTCCAGCTGGAGTTCAGCACCACTAGGGTCATCAAGGGCGCGGCCCTCGCTAACTTTGTGGCGGAATGGACAGACGCCCCCAACCGAGGGGAGGGCGAGGATCGTTCCCTCACGCCTGGGGATGAGGCGCCGGATGGCTGGGTCACGTACTTTGATGGCGCGTTCGCACGCCGGGGCGCGGGGGCTGGAGCCGTGCTCATCTCGCCTACCTAGGACAAGCTCTACTACGCTGTGCAGCTCTGCTTCCAGCATGGCGAGAAGGTCTTCAGCAACATCGCGGAATATGAAGGCCTGATCGTGGGCCTCAGGGCCGCGGCGGGCCTGGGGATCAAGCGCCTCACCATCAAGGGCAACTCTCAGCTCCTCGTCAACTTCTCCAACAAGGAGTACACGCCCAAGGACGAGCACATGGAGGCATATCTGGAGGAGGTACGCAAAATTGAAAAACAGTTTTGGGGTTTGAAGTTGCAGCACGTCCCATGTGGCACGAACAAGGAGGCGGACGACATCGCCAAGAGAGCGTTGCGGCGCGACCCCCAAAAGCCTGACGTCTTCGAGGAGAGGCTCTTCAAGCCATCGGCGGCAACCTCCGTCGCGGGCCCGATGTTGCTCTGGGAGGAACTGCCCCTGGCCCCCTCCTCGGGTGCCCTGGCCTATGGTCCAACCTCCGGAGCCCGCCTGCTCCTGGCCCTCAAACCTCAGGAGGGGTGCTGGATCGAGGAGTTCAAGGCGTACCTGCTCCAAGGCGCCTTGCCAGAGAAGGAGGAAGACGCAGAACGCGTGGCCCACTAGGCCACCGCCTACTGCTTGCAGGATGGCGAGCTCAACCGAAGGCGCGCAAACAACACGTCGCTGCGGTGCATCTCCAAGGAGCAGGGATGCGAGCTGCTGGCTGATATCCACAGTGGGGATTGTGGGCATCACTCTTCGTCGCACACCCTCATGGGCAAGGCGTTTCGCAGTGGGTTCTACTGGCCCACGACGCTCAATGATGCCACCGAGCTGGTGAGGTCCTGCGAGGCATGCCAATTCCACGCCAAACAGATCCGCCAGCCCGCTCAGGGCCTCCAGACCATCCCGCTCTCATGGCCGTTCGCGGTATGGGGGCTGGATATCCTAGGACCGTTCCCTCGAGCAGTTGGGGGCTACCGCTACCTCTACGTCGCCATCGACAAGTTCACCAAGTGGGCGGAGGTGGAGCCCGTGCGCACCATCCCAGCTGGCTCGGCCGTCAAGTTCATCAAGGGCCTCGTGAGCCGATTCGGGGTCCCCAACCGTATCATCACCGACAATGGCTCTCAGTTCACGAGCAACGTTTTCAAAACATATTGTGCTAACCTTGGAACGCAGATATGCTACGCTTCGGTGGCGCACCCACGGAGTAACGGCCAAGCTGAGCGCGCCAACACGGAGGTCTTGAGAGGCCTCAAGGTGAGGAGCTTCAAGAAGAAACTTGAGGCCTGCGGCAGGGGTTGGCTCGATGAGCTCCAATCCGTGCTGTGGTCCATACGCACCACCACAACCAAGCCTACCGGCGAGACCCTGTTATTCCTCGTCTACGGGGCTGAGGCGGTCCTCTCGCATGAGGTCAGACATCGCTCCCCGCGGGTCTTGGCATTTGACGAGGCACGCCAGGATGCCTCGCAGGGGATGGACCTCATGCTCGGGGAGGAGGGCCGCCGCCAAGCCTTGCTCCGTGCCGCGAGGTACCAGCAGGCGCTGCGGCGGTATTACTGCTGTAGCGTCCGCTCCAGGACACTCGAGCTGGGTGACCTCGTCCTGAGGCGGGTGCTCTCCAGGGAAGGGCTTCACAAGCTCCCACCCATGTGGGAGGGCCCGTTCAGGATCGCCCGTGTCTCCAGGCCTGGCACCACGCACCTGGAGACACAGGACAGGGTCCTCATCTAGAACGCGTGGAACATCCAGCATCTCCGGAAGTTCTATCCGTGAATAAGGCCATGTGCCTTTCAAGTCTCCGCCCGTGACACTCTCACATAATAATGAGTGGGGCTGTACACGCCCCGGAGTCTCCTGAGCGCCACCCTTGGGCCTCACGGGGGCTCCCACCCACGTCCTAGTGGAGGCCCCATGCTCCATGCTGGCGGGAAGACCAGAAGACTAGTCTAGGTGCCGGACGCAGCTGTTCTTTTGCTTGCTTTCTGTAGTTGACTTGCCACTTCTTGGAATGAAATTTGAAGTTCTCACGTCTTTATTTGAAAGGGTTGGGAATTTTCTCTCCTCGCAACACTCGCTCTTTTCGGGCTTGTTTTAGGGAGAGTGACAGTTGCCCGTCGCTCTTCCTCACGCGTCTCGCGCGTGGGGGCTGGGCACGGTGTGTACGCTTGGGCCCGCCCGCGAACACACCTCGCCAAAGCCTTGGTGTCTTGGCCTTTGGCGTCTTAATCCTCGCGTGACGCCCTCAAACGAGCCAATAGGCACGTACGCCCTCCTGAGTCCATGCCTCCGAGCATCGTGACGCGGCGTACAGCGACCCACGCTCAAGGGCTCGCGCGGGGCACGACACCTCCAGAGGTCCCCTGACCCCGCGGCCACCGGCTGCCTCCCGAGGCCTGGGAAGGCTCCAGAGAAGCATGCTCCCGCCGCGTGGGAATCTACCACAAGCACACTAAGCTAAGTCATCCCAATCACGATCAGCAAGAACCCATCAATTAGCAGCAACACGGATATCAGGACGCAATATAAAAACAATAATATAGCGGCGCAAGCGCCATGGTTCATTACACACCCTAGCAGGGCTTTCTACTTTTTGATGCAGGCAAAAGAAAGAAGCAAAAGAGGCCGCACGACCGCCGCGGCTCCCGAGTCCCACCTCCAGCCGTGCCCGCACTCAGTCAGAGTCCTCCTCCTGCTTCACCGGGGCGCGGCGGCGGGGCGGCTCATCTCCATCCCTGGTCCGAGCTCGGCGGCGTGGCGGCCCGTCGTAGTTGCCGTCGCTCGTGCTCTCCCCAGAGGAGGAGCCACCGCCGCTGGAGGCGTCGCGGCCGTCGCCAAGGGCAAGCTCACCGCCGGAGATGGTACCGCCCCTTCGGCCGTCGCCGTCGGAGGGGTGGACGTCGTCGTCGTCGCTGTCGCTCTCCGGGCAGCACCCCAGGCGCATGCCGTCCTCCCCGAAGACCCTGACGTCGAGAGTCGTGGCGCCGTCGTGCCTGAAGTGGAGGGTGCACCTCCCCTGCAGACCGCGTGCGCGAGAGAACGGCTGCCACCCGCGGTTCAGGAACACATTGCCGGCGGGGGTGACCTCGACCTCCACCCAGGAGGACTTGCTGTAGCAACCATCGGCCTGCAGCCAGAGGCCGCCAGGTCCCCCGTCCGGCAGCGCGCCCGCAAAGAAGTGTGGGAGATAGAGCCAGGCGCCGGCGGGCCTCTCCACCCACACCACGAACTCCGAGGACGCGTCGGCCGAGTGGAGTCACGGGCGCGGTGGCCGGACGACTGCCACATGCCTTCCCCCTTTGCTGCGGCTACCCCGGCCGCGGCAGCTTCCTCCGCGGGAAGGAGCACCCCCACGACTGCTGGAGGCAGTGCCAGCCTTCGAGGGCATGCGCCCACATCCTCGGGGGCCACCGCTTGCGTCGCGGCATACTTGCGGGGGCGGTCGCGGCCTCTCTTGGGCGGCGGCGAGTCTGGTCCCTCCTTGGGAGCCTTTCCCTTCTCCGCGGCGGAAAACCTCCTCACTGGTGCCATGGATGCTCTGGCAAGCTGACGGGAAGGAGAAGAAGGAGGAGCAAGGGGCGAGAAGATGAAGATGGCTGGGGGCTCCGCCCCCTCTTCCATTTATAGCCGGAGGAAGGCTAACCGCCGGCCCCTCATGTTCCGAGCAATGATGGGTGATTTGCAAGCACCAAGCAATTGTCAAGTCATGCGGTTGCCGAGGCGATGTGGGGAAGTGGAGATGCCCACGTCCCATCAAGCGCCACATGTTGGCTCGGTCCGCAGGCAATTGGGGCCCATGACGCTTCGCCCTTGCCCTTTGGCTTCGCCTCGAAGCCAAGTCCGAGCGCGCCTTGGGCCCGGGGGCTACTGTCGGCGTTCTGGGAACCAGGGTACCCAGACTTGCCTGCCTGCGGCCCACAGCGTGGCTCCATCGACGGCCTGGTACGGCCCAGCTTTAGCACCAACAAGACAAGACCCTCGCGAGGGGCCAAGCTTTGTGAGGCAGACGGCGCCAGGACCTTGTGAGGGAGCGGCCATCCCAGGCTGCCTCCTGAGGAGCGGAGTTTCCTATGCAAGTGCCCAACCTCATGAGGTTACGGTGATGCAAGCCATGACGACCAAGGCCATGCGGGTGCCAGCGGGCACAGAGGAGCAGGTTTCCTCTTTGGTGCTAAGGAGGCAAGCGCAGGCGCGGGGTCCCAAGGAATCAGCCAAAGGTTTCCATTCCTGTGCAACGAGACCAAGACCACTAGGACGACAGGACGGATGTCATCGCCGAGCCCACCGCAGCGTCACGACCAGATCTTTGCAGGAGAAGACCACCTTTCATCAGGATAAGATGTACTGCTTGTCCCCTTTCAAATTGGCCGTTGTGGAATCCCTTCTCGCGTTCGTTTCGGGGAAGAGGACCGAGGCCGCTATAAATATAGGTTAGCCACCACCATAGAAGGGGTCGAGTCATTCTGACCAGAGCAAGCCTCGCGAGCTTGTTCATCCTCTGTACTAGTTCATCCTCAGCCCCTCGTGAGGCAAATCCACCACAAAAGCAAGAGTAGGGTCTTACACCGCAAGGTGGCCCGAATTTGGGTAAACTGCCGTGTCCATCTTCTTTTCTGTTCATCGAGCTAGGCTGTAGGGCGACGGGTTGGTTGGCTGGAGAGGTTGAGTTCTTCGCACAGGCCCCAGAGTTCGAACCTTCTCGGGTCTGTGGAGCCCTGAATCCGACATTATTAACCATTCACGACCAGGGATCCACCCGGAAGCAGAGCAATGGCAAAAGTCGTCGCAACAAGATGTAGATATGCTCGTTTCTCCTAGTTTAGTATGCATGTAATTGCTTACTTTGGTGTGTGGAAATGTTATGTGTATAGTCACTTATGTAATTGTATGCTTAATTTGGCTATGAAATACTGTCCTTATAAGTATATATGTTGATGTTCTGTAGACAGAGCATATCACATCGCACACGGACCACACTAGGGAACCCGTCGGTCATGAATTCATCAATCGCAGACGGTTGTATACCAGCAAGCATTTGCCCACAACACACATGACTTATTCCATCACAAACAACTCGGGTGGTCTACTATATGCCACGTATCACACACGCAACTCTAATCTGATTGATGCTTGACGTCTCCGCCATCGCTCGCACAGTTCATCTTATTTGCCACGTATCACTGTGCTGGCCTCTGCTCGCGTCCCTCGGCGCGCTCTGCTCGCCGTTAGGCACCGCAGCGCGCTGTGATCGTCGTTAGGCGCCACGGCACGCTCTGTTCGCATCCATCGGCGCGCTCTGCTCGCGTACCTCCACGCGCTCGGCTTGTGGACAGCTTTTCCTTGCGTGTTCAACTGCTATATGCATATATATGGTTGCTCGCCGTTGAGGCGCCGCGGAGCGCTCTGCTCGTGTCCCTGCACGCATGCTCTGCCAGCGGTTGGGGCCTGCGGACGATCACGTTGGGGGCCCATATGCATGCGGTTGCGCCGTGCGCGTCGCCATGATGCAGTTACGTGCAGCACGATGGAGTTATGCGCTGCAAATTAGAACTGCCATCTGGGTGTGCGGATATTCCAGTCTGTCCGGCTTCCCCATTAATTCCCGCGGCCATTATAACCTTAGTCTCTTCAACCTTTCGATCTCGCCCCACAACACAACAAGCACACCCACGACAGCACATACAAAGAGGATATCTAGCGGCGCTCCAATGGAGTTCGGCGAGCATAAAGTCAAGACCCACGCGAGGGAGACGGATCTCTCGGTGGCGTACACCATCGACCTGGCCGTGGTGGAGGACTACATCAACACCGTGGAGCAGTTGCTTGCTCGAGACAAGTACAAGGTGGTCGGCATCGACCTCCAGTACACCGCCGGTCTTCCCGGCAAAGATCAGAAGGTTGCCGCCGCCCAGTTGTGCGTGCGCCATCATGTCCTCATCTAGCACTACTGCATGGCCACATAGCCTTGCGACTGTTTCGCTAGGTTTGTCAACAGCACCGACTACAAGTTCACTACGGTGGAAACCACCGATGATGTAAAAGCGCTCAGGGTTACGGGCTTGGCCTGCAAGAACCTTGTCGAAATCCATGAGCACTACAGGGTCTGGGCAGCACGAAGGACTCCCTGGTTGAACTCACCTCAGCCATCATCGACCCCTACTACGAAAAGATGAAGCAGGATGACAAGAGAACAAGTCCCGTATCCTGGCACGGGGCCTGGATGCGGCAACTGGATGAACCTCACCTCAGGTTCACGGCCAAGAGCGTGTACACATGCTACGAGATGCACAGGCAGATCGTTGACATGAGGAAGTACCTCGTTACCGAAATCGACGAGGCCGGATCGAGCCACAAGCAGAGCAGTAGCGGCAAGTGTCACAAGAAGTAGATGATGATCAGATGATCGTTTATCCTAGTTAATTATGCATGTAATATATAGTTGCTTTGGTGTGTGGAAATGTCATGTGTGTAGTAGCCACCTATGTAATTGGATGTTTAATTTGGTTATGCAACCATGTCCTTATAAGTGTGTGTATATATATATATATATGTTATTGTTTTGTATGCAATCCCAACGCACAACACACACCTCTTATTAGCAGCAATCGTTTGTGTTATTATCGGTCTTCGCACACATTTCTGATTACAGACCTGTTTGCCGCGTATCACACACATCTTGTTAAATTGAACCGTTTCTGTTATCTTGGCTCAACGCAAACAGTTCATCCGAGTGAACTGTATGCCGTATATCGCACACACCTTCATCTGGCTGCCCATTTCTGTTGTTCCGCCTCATCACAAACAGTTTATCCGAGTGAACTATATGCCGTATACCGCACACGCCTCCATCTGGCTGCCCGTTTCTTTTGTTCTTCCTCATCACAAACAATTCATTGAACTGAACCGTATGCCCCACAACGCAAATGCAACTAAAATCTGAACCGTGTTTGATGTATCCGCCATCGCAAATGTTTTGCATCTTTTTTGACGGTTTTTTTACATCACCATTTGCGATTAATGCATCGCACACAGTTTCGTCAAAGGGTCTCTGATTGTAGTGTCGCGTTAGCAGCATCCTGTAGTAGTGGTCATCCCCTATGCCTCAGCCATAGGCTCTATACGGTATTCCATGTTGTGTACCGCACCTGATGTGTGCCTTGCCACGTGTCTGGCAAGGGGGTTCAAGAGTGATCCAGGAGTGGATCACTTGACAGTGGTCAAAATTATCCTTAGAGGAATAAGGAAATGTTTCTCAGTTATGGAGGTGATAAAGAGTTCGGCGTAAAGGGTTACATCGATGCAAGCTTTAACACCAATCCGGATGACTCTGAGTAGCAAACCGGATACGTATAGTGGAACAACCATTTGGAATAGCTCCAAGTGGAGCGTGGTAGCAGCATCTACAAATATGACATAGAGATCTGCGAAGTACACGCGGATCTGAATGTTGCAGACCCGTTGACTAAAACCTCTCTCACAAGCATAACATGATCTAACCGCAAAACTCATTGGGTGTTAATCACATGGTGATGTGAACTAGATTATTGACTCTAGTGCAAGTGAGAGACTGTTGGAAATATGCCCTAGAGGCAATAATAAATTGGTTATTATCATATTTCCTTGTTCATGATAATCGTTTATTATCCATGCTATAATTGTATTGATCGGAAACTCAGATACATGTGTGGATACATAGACAACAACGTGTCCCTAGTGAGCCTCTACTAGACTAGCTCGTTGATCAAAGATGGCTATGGTTTCCTAGCCATAGACAGGAGTTCTCATTTGATAACGGGATCACATCATTAGGAGAATGATGTGATGGACAAGACCCAAACTATAAGCGTAGCATGTGATCGTATCAAGTTTATTGCTATCGTTTTCTGCATGTCAAGTATCTGTTCCTATGACCATGAGATCATGCAACTCACTGACACCGGAGGAGTAACTTGTGTGTATCAAATGTTGCAATGTAACTGGGTGACTATAAAGGTGCTCTACAGGTATCTTCGAGGGTGTCTGTTGAGTTGGCATGGATCAAGACTGGGATTTGTCACTCCGTATGACGGAGAGGTATCTCAGGGCCCACTCGGTAATACAACATCACAAGAAGCTTGCAAGCAATGTGACTAATGAGTTAGCCATGGTATCTTGTATTACGGAACAAGTAAAGAGACTTTCCGATAACGAGATTGAACTAGGTAGGAGATACCGATGATCGAATCTTGGGCAAGTAACATATCGACAGACAAAGGGAACTGCATACGGGATTAGTTGAATCCTTGACATCGAGGTTCGACCGATAAGATCTTCGTAGAATATGTAAGAACCAATATGGACATCTAGGTCCCGCTATTGGTTATTGACCGTAGAGGCGTCTCGGTCATGTCTGCATAGTTCTCGAACCCGCAGGGTCTACACACTTAACGTTTGGTGACGATATAAGTATAGTTGAGTCATTATGGTGGTTACTGAAGGTTGTTCGGAGTCCCGGATGAGATCTCGGACATGACGAGGAACTCCGGAATGGTTCGGAGGTGAAGATTGATATATTCGATGAAGGGTATTGGAGTCCCGAATTGTTCCGGGGTACCGGGTGATGACCAGCATGACCGAAAGGGGTTTCGGGGGGCCCCGGCAAGTGTTGGGGGGCCTCATGGGTCAATGGGAGGGGGCACACCAGCCCACTAAGGGGCTGAGTGCCCCTCTCACCCCATCTCATGTAACTAGGAGAGGTGGGGCGCCCTCCCTAGGGCAGCTGCCCCCTTTGCCTTGGGGGCCAAGGCTCCTAAGGGGTGGGGGGCCAAAACCCATCTAGGGTTTCCCCCTTGTGGCCGCCGCCCCCTAGATGGGATCTAGGGCGCCCCCTCCTCCTCCCTTCCCCCTATATATAGAGGGGTAGAGGGAGGGCAGCCGCACCCCATCTATGCCACGACGCTGCCCTCCCTCTCCCTCGTAGCCATCTTCTTCTCCGTAGTGCTTAGTAAAGCTCTGCCAAGATTTCTCCACCACCACCGCCATCACGCCGTCGTGCTGCCGGAGGACTCGAGCTACTACTTCACGATCACTTGCTGGATCAAGAAGGTGAAGGCGTCATCAAGCCATACGTGTGTTGAACATGGAGGTGCCGTCCGTTCGGCACTTGGATCGGGAGTTCGCGGGACGGATCGTGATTGGATCGCGAAGACGTTCGACTACATCAACCGTGTTTCTTAACACTTCCGCTTAGCGATCTACAAGGGTATGTAGATCCAATCTCTCCTCTCATAGATGGTCATCTCCTAGATTGGATCTTGGTGAGCGTAGGAAATATTTTGTTTCCCATGCAACGTTCCCCAACAGGAGAAACAGACACCCGCCAGCCACCTTTATGCAAAACAAGTTGCATGTCAGTCGGTGGAACCAGTCTCATGTGCGTGGACATGTAAGGTTGGTCCGGGCTGCTTCTTCCCACAATACCGCCAAATCAAAATAAGACGTTGGTGGTAAGCAGTATGAACATCACCGCCCACAACTCCTTTGTGTTCTACTCATGGATATCATCTACGCATAGACCTGGCTCATGATGCCACTGTAGGGGAACGTTGCATGGAAAACAAAAAAAATTCTACGCACACGCAAGATATATCTATGGAGATGCATAGCTACGAGAAGGGAGAGTATGTCTATGTACCCTCGTAGACCGTTAAGCGAAAGCGTTTATCAACATGGTTGATGTAGTCGTACACCTTCACGATCCGCTCGATCAAGTACCGAACGCACGGCACCTCTGCGTTCAGCACACGTTCAGCTCGATGACGTCCTCGCCTTCTTGATCCAGCAAGTCGGGCGAGGCAGTAGACGAGTTCCGCCAGCACGACGGCGTGGTGACGGTGGTGCAACTATCTCCGCAGGGCTTCGCCGAGCACTACGAAAATTATGACCGAGGACAAACTAGAGGGAGAGGGGCGACGCACACGGCTTGGGGATCGTGGTGTGTGTTTCCTCTCTCCCTCCTTACATATATATAGGTGGTGGGGGGAGGGGAGGCAGCCCTAGGCGCACCCCAAGGGGCTGGCGGCTGCCCTAGGGCGCCTGCCCTGGCTGCGCCCCCTTCCATATTTGTGCATGGGGGGAAGGAAAGGGGGGCTGGCTACCTTAGGGCGCCTCCCCCTTCCTTCCCTCCCTTCCTTGGCGCATGGCCAGGGGTGGAGGGGCGTTCCATCCCCCTATGGGCTTGTGTGCTTCCCCCCTTTGGCTCATAAGGCCCACCACTTACCGGTGGCCTCCCGGAACCCCTTCCGGCACTTCGATAAATAACTGGTACTTTCCGAAACCTTTCCGGTGACCGAATAGCATCGTCCTATATATCAATCTTTACCTTTGGACCATTCCAGAGCTCCTCGTCATGTCTGTGATCTCATCCGGGACTCCGAACAACATTCGGTCACCAACTCACATAACTCATATAGTTCTATATCGTCAATGAACGTTAAGCGTGTGGACCCTACGGGTTCGAGAATGATGTAGACATGACCGAGACGCTTCTCTGGTCAATAACCAATAGCGGGACCTGGATGCCCATATTGGTTCCTACATATTCTATGAAGATCTTTATCGGCCGAACCTTTATGACAACATACGTAATTCCCTTTGTCTGTCGGTATGTTACTTGCCCGAGATTCGATCGTCAGTATCTCCATACCTAGTTCAATCTCGTTACCGGCAAGTCTCTTTACTTGTTTCGTAATACATCATCTTGCAACTAACTCCTTAGTCACTTTGCTTGCAAGCTTCTTGTGATGTGTATTACCGAGAGGGCCCAGAGATACCTCTCTGTCATACGGAGTGACAAATCCCAATCTCGATTCACGCCAACTCAACAGACACCTTCGGAGATACCTATAGAGCATCTTTATGATCTCCCAGTTATGTTGTGATGTTTGATAGCACACAAGGTATTCCTCCGGTATCCGGGAGTTGCATGATCTCATGGTCGAAGGAATATGTATTTGACATTAAGAAAGCAGTAGCAATAAACTAAACGATCATATGCTAAGCTAATGGATGGGTCTTGTCCATCACATCATTCTCCTAATGATGTGATCCCATTATCAAGTGACAACTCATGTCCATGGTTAGGAAACCTTAACCATCTTTGATCAACAAGCTAGTCTAGTAGAGGCTCACTAGGGACACAATATTTGTTTCTGTATCCACACATGTATTTAAGTTTCCAGTCAATACAATTCTAGCATGAATAATAAACCTTTATCATGAATAAGGAAATATAATAATAACAACTTTATTATTGCCTCTAGGGCATATTTTCATCAATACCTACCTATATGCAGTATTTCTGTGCCCGTTATAAGTAAATTTGGTATGTGCCAACTCTAATTTTCAAAATGAATTTCCTTTCTGTGTGCCCGTACCGTTCATGAAGCGGCAGGGGGTGGCCAATATTTTTCCATGCTTGAAGTGTTATTCTCAAGATGAGTGTTTATTCACTTATCATTGCATGAGAGTGTGGCGGTAATAGGGATGCCCAGTCCCAAAATGAAAAAGAAATTTACTTTATGTTGTCAAAGAATAAATTCCTTGGAAAGTGTTAGTATGGAAGGAACCCGTGGATACGGCTAGCCATGGATTGTGAAAGAATGGTGAAAAAAAGGAATAAACTTTATTTTATGTTTGGGAACCGCCTATGATGTATCTAGCATGCAAAGTATTGGGAACTACTCGGTCGTTTTCATTGACGGGAAAAGCATGCCTCTCAAAAAAATTTATCTCTCAATTTAAGCTTTGAGCTCTGGCACCTCTACAAATCTCTGCTTCCCTCTGCGAAGGGCCTATCTATTTACTTTATGCATTTTTTATTTTTTATTTGAGTCTCCATCTTCTCTTACAAAGCACCAACTAGAGAGCACTATGATCGTACTTGTGCATTTGATGTAGCTAATATTCGACTGTGTTTCATGAATGGATCAATGATTGAGCATGATGGGCTAGGGATAGCTTTCTTTAGTGTTGATATTTTGAAAGACATGGTTGCTTGTTGATATGCTTGAATAATGAAGTCTTCATGTCAATTATAGACTATTGCTTTGAACCATCTAAAAGTCCAAATGTCCATGCTACAAAAGAAAAGAATATGTGATGAACATGTTAGGCAACATTCCACATAAAAAATTCTATTTTTATCATTTACCTACTCGAGGACGAGCAGGAATTAAGCTTGGGGATGCTGATACGTCTCCAACGTATCTATAATTTTTTATTGTTCCATGCTATTATATTATCATTCTGTGATGTTTTATATTCATTTTATAGCAACTTTATATCATTTTTTAGGACTAACCTATTGACATAGTGCCCAGTGCCAGTTGCTATTTTTTGCTTGTTTTTTTACTTCGCAGAATATCCATATCAAATGGAGTCCAAACGCAATGTAACTTTTTGGAGATTTTTTTAGCCCAGAAGACAACATGGGTGCCAAGGAAGTACACGAGGGGAGGCCCGTGGGGCCCACAACCCACCTGGGCGCGCCAGAGGCCCCTAGCGCCCCTGATGGGTGGTGGGGCCCACGAAGGTCTCCTCCACCGCCTCTCAGCTCTATAAATACTCAGATATTCCAGAAACCCTAGGGGATTCATTGAAACACAATTCCAGCCGCCGCAAGTTCCAGAACCACGAGATCCAATCTAGAGCCCTATTCTGGCACTTTGCCGGAGGGGAACACGACCACAGAGGGGTTCATCATCCTAATTGGTGCTCCTCCGATGGTGCATGAGTAGTTCACCATAGACCTACGGGTCCGTAGGCAGTAGCTAGATGGATTCTTCTCTCTTTTTGATTCTCAATACAATGTTCTCCTCGATGTTCTTGGAGATCTATTTGATGTAATGACTTTTTGCGGTGTGTTTGTGGGGATCCGATGAAGTGCGAGTTTATGATCAGATCTATATATGAATACAATTTGAGTTTTCTTTGATCTCTTATATGCATGATTGTTATAGCCTCTTATTTCTTCTCCGAAACTTTGGTTTGGTTTGTGTCGTGGTTCAACACAGCCACCTATGGGGCCATCGACCCCTTGTGGTTCGGCAAGGGGGAAGGGCGCGTTGCACAAAGAGCGAAGACCGTAGAGCAGCACGATAGTGGTGACACGGGCAGTTTTTGCCCAGGTTCCAGCCGCCGCGAGGCGTAAAACCCTACTCCTGCTTTAGTGGATTGATGAAAGGACCGTGGTGGAGACGCAGCGCTCCAGCCCGGCAAGGTTTCCTCGGGACGAGAGCAGCTACGCGCGTACGAGTTTACAAGGGTCCGAATTCTTTCTAAGGTTGCTATGACCCTCCTTTTATAGGTCAAGGGGTTACCACAATGGCAAAACAGTCATTATCCAGTGATTAGATAGCCAGAGTGCTATCATACCTAACTCTGCAGACAGGACAGGGTGCACTAAATGCACCGCTTAGTGTCACATCGCGGGGGAGCCCGGCAAGCCTTGCCGTGGTATTTATCCACCTTCTCGCCTGCCTGCGTGACACGCCTCTGGACGGGTGTCATTCGGGGGTGATCTTCCTCAGAAATGGCTGCAACGTGCCAAATAATAGCCACTTAATCACTTGGGGGCTCGACACCGCACTGATAGGTGACTTGCATTGCTGTGAGGTGGAGCGGTGGCGCCTTGACGGGGTGATCCGCCCTTGGCATCCCCGGCAAGCTTGTCGGGGGAGTCTTGAGACTTGTCTTCGGGGTGACCTCAACCTTGCCAGGCTCGCCTGCCCGGCAAGGGAGGTTTTTCCTTAGTGGTATCTTGCTTCTTTGGCTTGTCTTGGTCTTCTTGATCCGCCCTTTGATTTCCCAAAGAGTTATATCTTCTGCTTGGCCCTGTCTTGGATGCTGTAACCTTACCCTTGAGCCTGTGTACAGTCCGGGCAACACACACCAGGGTTTGTTGCATCGACAGGAGCCCTCGGGCCTGGTCCGAACGCGCTGCCGAGCGTCGTCGGGGTACGCCCTATCCAGTACACAGGTGAAGAGTTTGTGGTCGCTCATCCTTGAGATTTTCTTTGCTTCTTCATTAACCTGTGCTTGAGTCAGTTTCCGGTTTTTCCGTGCATCGTGCATGATGTTATGAGGAAGTTGCGAGCCATGATCCGTGGGCTACCCATGTTCCACGTTCACGGGGCGGTAACTGCCATTCCACTAGCTTCTCCGCTTCTGGCGTTTCTGCCATGTTTGCTGCATGCATTGCACAAGGTTGGTGGCGGGCGTGGAGGGTGCGGAAATGTGTGCCATGGCAGAAAGCCAGACGCCATGGATTGGCGCAAGGTGTCGGCCTTGATTCCACGAGCCGTTGATGGCGTGGGGGAGCCGGATTGGCAGAGCGGGGCGGTTGCCTCCCCTGAGTGAGGAGCCACCCCCGGCCCCGTTTGCCTATAAAAGGGGACACGGCGAGGTGCTGGCTCACACCTATCTCCTCCTTCTTTCTTCTGATCTTGTTTTCCATCATGGTGAGGGGGAGAGGTCGTGGTGGCACTCCATTAGTGGCGACGAGGGCTTCTGCCTGACAGCGCCTCCCTCCTCCTGTCGGGGACGCGGGAGCTGAGCCCGCTGGGAGGGGAGGCGGGAGAGGGCGGGAACGCGGCCATCGCGGCGCTCGGGGTCGAGGAGGATGGGGCGGTGCGCTGATCGCACCTCCTCCGGCCGTCCAGGACCCGAACGAAGGCCACGCTGGGAACCAGCCACTGGAGTTTACTTGGAGCTATATTTTTATTCGTCACATATCATGAGTTTTGCTTGGAGCATCTTGTATGATTTGAGTCTTTGCTTGTTTTACTTTTTATTTTTAGTCAAGTATCCTTGCTGGACACACCTATTTGAGAGAGCCAAAGTTATGCTATGATTTGTTAGAATTGCTCTCTATGCTTCACTTAAATCTTTATGAGCTATGGAATTGCTCTAGTGCTTCACTTATATCTTTTTTAGCACGGTGTGCTTTAATATTTTTGAAGAAATGCTCTCATGCTTCACTTAGATCTATTTGAGAGTAGTAATTTTGAAGAAATTCTCTCATGCTTCACTTAAATTATTTTGGGAGAAGGAAATTTTTATGCTCATGTTCTTCACTTAGATTTGTTTGAGCTATCAAAAGTAACACATTAAACTAGTCCCAAAGTGATAGATATTCACGAGGGATATAATAAAAACTTTCAGGAAGATCATTGGACAAAATAAACTTGATTTCTTGTAATAGTTTTGCGATATGATGATATAATATGTGAGTCATGTTGATCAGTAATTATGCTTTAGTAAGAATATTGATGTTAAAGTTTGTGATTCCCTATGCAAGCGCAAAAGTCAATAGTTATGCAATGAAATTATATCCTACTTGTGGTGCATTATTTGGTGTTAGTTATGCTTCATGCTCGCTTATGAGATTTTTTGTTTCTTGGTTGGATGCTTCTCAATCTTTTGCTAGCCTTCATCTGCACTAAGTATGATCACTACTTGTGCATCCAAAATCCTTAAACCAGTTTTGCCATATGAGTCCACTATACCTACCTATATGCGGTATTTTCGTGCCGTTCTAAGCAAATTTGTATGTGCCATCTCTAAGTTTCAAAATAAATTTCTCTTTTGTGTGCTCGTACCGCTCATGAAACGGTAGGGGGTGGCTGATATTTTTCCATGCTAGATGTGTTATTCTCAAGATGAGTGTTTATTCACTTGTCATTGCACGAGAGTACGGCAAATGTATTAGGGATGCCCAGTCCCGAAATGAAAAATGAATTTACTTTATGTTGTCAAATAATAAATTCCTTGGAAAGTGTTGGTATGGACGGCACCCGTGGATTCGGTTAGCCGTGGAATGTGAAAGTATGGTGGAAAAAGGAATAAACTTTATTTTCTGTTTGGGAACCGCATATGATATATCTAGCATGGAAAGTATTGGGAACTACTTGATCATTTTCGTTGACAGGAAAAGCATGCCACCCAAAATGTTTTTATCTCTATCTTTTTCACTTTGAGCTCTGGCACCTCTACAAATCCCTACTTCCATCTGCGAAGGGCCTTTCTATTTACTTTATGCAATTTTTATTTTTGAGTCTCCATCTTCTCTTATAAAGCACCAACTAAGGGGCACTATGATCGTACTTAAGCATTGGGTGTAGCTAATATGCGAGTGTGTTTCATGAATGGATCAATGATTGAGCATAATGGGCTAGGGATAACTTGCTTTAGTGTTGATATTTTGAAAGACATGGTTGCTTGTTGATATGCTTGAGTATTGAAATCTTCATGTCAAAACTAGACTATTGCTTTGAATCATATAAAAGTCCAAATGTCCATGCTACAAAGAAAAGATTATGTGGTGAACATGTTAGGCAGCATTCCACATCAAAAATTCTGTTTTTATCATTTACCTACTCGAGGACGAGTGATACGTCTCCAACGTATCTATAATTTTTGATTGTTCCATGCTATTATATTATCAATCTTGGATGTTTTAGAATCATTTTATAGCAACTTTATATCATTTTTTGGGACTAACCTATTGACATAGTGCCCAGTGCCAGTTGCTGTTTTTTGCTTGTTTTTTACTTCACAGAAAATCAATACCAAACGGAGTCCAAACACAGCGAAACTTTTTTGTGATTTTTTTCTGGACTAGAAGACACAAGTTGGGCCAAGGAAGTACCAGAGGGGTGCCCCGAGGGGGGCACAACCCACCTGGGCGCGCCTGGAGGCCCAGGCGCACCCTGGTGGGTTGTGCCCACCTTGGTGGCCTCCCGCACCACCTCTTTGCTCTATAAATACCCCAATATTCCAGAAACCCTAGGGGAGTCGACGAAACACAATTCCAGCCGCCGCAAGTTCCAGAAACCACACATCCAATCTAGACACCATCACGGAGGGGTTCATCATCCTCGTTGGTGCCTCTCCGATGATGCGTGAGTAGTTCATTGTAGACCTACGGGTCCGTAGTTAGTAGCTAGGTGGCTTCCTCTCTCTCTTTTGATTCTCAATACAATGGTCTCTTGGAGATCTATTTGATGTAACTCTTTTTACAGTGTGTTTGTTGGGATCCGATGAACTTTGAGTTTATGATCAGATCTATGTTTTTATCCATGAAAGTTATTTGAGTCTTTTGATCTCTTATATGCATGATTACTTATAGCCTCGTATTTCTTCTTCGAATCTTTGGTTTAGTTAGGCCGACTAGATCGATTTTTCTTGCCATGGGAAGAGGTGCTTTGTGATGGGTTCGATCTTACGATGCTCAATCCCAGTGACAGAAGGGGAAATGACACGTATGTATCGTTGCTATTAAGGATAACAAGATGGGGTCTATTCCTACATGAATAGATCTTGTCTACATCATGTCATCGTTCTTATTGCATTACTCCGTTTCTCCATGAACTTAATACACTAGATGCATGCTGGATAGCGGTCGATGTGTGGAGTAATAGTAGTAGATGCAGGCAGGAGTCGGTCTACTAATCTTGGACGTGATGCCTATATAATGATCATTGCCTGGATATCGTCATAATTATTTGAAGTTCTATCAATTGCCCAACAGTAATTTGTTTACCCACCGTATGCTATTTTTCTCAAGAGAAGCCACTAGTGAAATCTACGGCCCCCGGGTCTCTTCTTTATCATATTTGCCTTCGAGATCTATTTTTATTTGCTTTTATTTTCAGATCTATTAATCCAAAACCCCAAAAATATCTTGCTGCAATTTATTGTTATTTATTTTATCTCACATTCCCGCGAGATCTATTTATCCGATCTACTACAAATTTATCTATCTCTTTACCCGGGAGGAATTGACAACCCCTCTTTTACGTCGGGTTGCAAGTATTTGTTCTTTGTGTGCAGGTGCCATTCACGTAGTGTTGCGTGGTTCTCCTACTGGTTCGATAACCTTGGTCTCATCACTGAGGGAAATACCTACCGTAGCTGTGCTACATCATCCCTTCCTCTTTGGGGAAATACCGATGTAGTTCAAGCGACATCATGCCTCCCCTCCTCAGTTCAGGCACACTTATCCGCCAAAGTGTACAACACATTCACAGTCTTGGGCAACCGGACGTTCATCTTGGAATGTATCCTGCGGTTGCGTACGTTGGACTGGAACGCTGCTATCACAGCTGCCGGGTGGATGTCCGGAATGTTCCTGTGCACCCGGCTGAATCTCTGCATATACTTCCGCAAATCTCTCCTTCCTTCTGTGGGAGGAGCTGCAAGTCGCTGGGCCGCCCTGTTTCTTGATAGCCGCCCGTGAAGGCGCCAACAAACTCATTACAAAGGTTAGCCCAGGTCGAGATGGAGTTCTCCGATAAGTGCATCAGCCATGACCTCACATTTGGCTTGAGTGCCAAAGGGAAGTAGTTGGCGAATACCTTCTCATCTGTTCCTTCGGCGGCTTGAACAGCGATGGTGTAGATGCTCAAGAACTCTGTCGGGTTCAGTCTTCCATCGTACTTTTCTGGTATCTCTGGCTTGAACATATGGGCAGACGGCCAACGGATTTGCCGTAGCTCGCGAGTGAAGACACCCAACCTCGAAAGGCAGGTATCCATCTCCACTGGGCGCGGGCTCGTCGACGTCGGGACTATTGCGCCTATCAGACTGGCGGCGGGTGTCACAGCGCCATTCTATAGTGACGCGCGCGTCTCCCCCCCCCCCCCCCCCCCCCCGCCTGTCTTCCAGGACCCGCCGCTGATCTCGACGGGCTCGAGGATCAGACGAAGCCATTGACACCTCGTCGGGTTCTTGATTGCGTGGCTCTGGCCGTGCCCCCTGCGCTGGCCCACCGTAGGAGTGACATCTTCGGTACGGCCAGTGGCTCAGGCCATTGTTGCTGCCTGTGGAGGCCGTGACGGGCCTGCCCGCTGTGATCCTCCCGCCTCAGTGAAACCAATCAGGCTCTGAATGGTGGCTCTCCACTCATCCATTTGATCGGCCGCTGGCGGAAATCTCAACAGGAGTTGGGCCCACGCCATGGCTTCCGAAGCGGTGCTCGGCATAGAAAACGACGCAGATCACGACGTCGCCTGACTTCTGACGGTGCCGGTAGTGGCGGCGCCGTACTCTCGTCGCCGCGAGGATGTCACCATGGTGGCATGGCGATGAGGTGGATGTGCTTGGGGATTGACGACCCCATTCGGCGCATCGCCTTGGCCAGCTTGCCCTGGGGATGGCGCGTGCCCTGCAGCTGCACCCGCAGCGGGTGTAGCTAGGATGTTGCGATTCGCACCAGAGCGAGTGCCATCGCTGCGGCTGCATCCTTCAGCGAGGTGGAGAGGCGGAGATGGGATATTCTCCCCACCTGCATCTTGTGGAGCATGGCCGCTAGGATGCTGCTGACGCTGTCCTCCCCCGGAGCCCCCCGCTCCCGCTTTGGCCGCAGGGGAAATGGTGATGGCGCCGCCTGCGCCGGTCACATCCCCCGCGGCGTCCACGTCCCCGTGCGCCCCCGCAGCCCCCACGGCATCAGTGGCTGCATGCGAGGGGGCCTTCGAGGTGGACGGGTGAGCTGTAGCGCCGGACTTTTTCTTGGGCACCATGGATGATGAAGCCGTCGATGAAGAAGACGATGATGAAGATGACGCGCTGCTTACACCCTCGGGTTCGTGATACGTCTCCAACGTATCTATAATTTTTGATTGTTCCATGCTGTTATCTTATCATTGTTGCATGTTTTCCAATCATTTTATAGCAACTTTATATCATTTTTTGGGACTAACCTATTGACATAGTGCCCAGTGCCAATTGCTGTTTTTTGCTTGTTTTTTACTTCACAGGAAATCAATACCAAACGGAGTCCAAACGCAACGAAACTTTTTGGTGATTTTTTCTGGACCAGAAGACACAAGTTGGGCCAAGAAAGTACCTGAGGGGGGCTCCGAGGGGAGCACAACCCACTAGGGTGCGCCTGGGGGCCCAGGTGCGCCAAGTGGGTTGTGCCCACCTCGGCCACCTCCCGCACCGCCTCTTTGCTCTATAAATACCCCAATATTCCAGAAACCCTAGGGGAGTCGACGAAAATCAATTCCAGCCGCCGCAAGTTCCAGAAACCACAGATCCAATCTAGACACCATCATGGAGGGGTTCATCATCCTCATTGGTGCCTCTCCGATGATGCGTGAGTAGTTCATTGTAGACCTACGGGTCCGTAGGCAGTAGCTAGATGGCTTCCTCTCTCTCTTTTGATTCTCAATACAATGGTCTCTTGGAGATCTATTTGATGTAACTCTTTTTTGCTGTGTGTTTGTTGGGATCCGATGAACTTTGAGTTTATGATCAGATCTATGTTTTTATCCATGAAAGTTATTTGAGTCTTTTGATCTCTTATATGCCTGATTGCTTATAGCCTCGTATTTCTTCTTCGAATCTTTGGTTTAGTTAGGCCAACTAGATCGATTTTTCTTGCCATGGGAAGAGGTGCTTTGTGATGGGTTCGATCTTACGGTGCTTGATCCCAGTGACAGAAGGGGAACCGACACGTATGTATCGTTGCTATTAAAGATAACAAGATGGGGTCTATTTCTACATAAATAGATCTTGTCTACATCATGTCATCGTTCTTATTGCATTACTCCATTTCTCCATGAACTTAATACACTAGATGCATGCTGGATAGCGGTCGATGTGTGGAGTAATAGTAGTAGATGCAGGCAGGAGTCGGTCTACTAATCTTGGACGTGATGCCTATATAATGATCATTGCCTGGATATCATCATAATTATTTGAAGTTCTATCAATTGCCAACAGTAATTTGTTTACACACCGTATGCTATTTTTCTCGAGAGAAGCCACTAGTGAAATCTACGGCCCCAGGGTCTATTTTCTCATCATATATTTTCAGATCTATTTTGCTATTTGCCTTTTTATTTATTTGCCACTTTTATTTTCAGATCTATATTTCTAAAAACCCAAAAATATTTTGCCCCACTTTATTTTATTCGCGATCTATTTATCCAACCTACTACAATTTATCTCATGTCCGTTTGCCAATTTCTAGCGCCGTTACCCGAAAGGGATTGACAACCCCTTTAACACGTCGGGTTGCAAGTATTTGTTCTTTGTGTGCAGGTGCTGTTTACGTAGTGTTGCTTGGTTCTCCTACTGGTTCGATAACCTTGGTCTCATCACTGAGGGAAATACCTACCGTTGCTGTGCTGCATCATCCCTTCCTCTTTGGGGAAATACCGACGTAGTTCAGGCCAACATCAGTTCGCACAAGCGCTCCCCCCTACCTGGCGCGCCAAAGATGTCGTGGTTCAACACGGCCACCTATGGGGCCATCGGCCCCTTGTGGTTCGGCAAGGGGGAAGGGCGCGTTGCACAAAGAGCGGAGGCCGTAGAGCAGCACGGTAGTGATGACACGGGCAGTTTTTACCCAGGTTCGGGCCGCCGCGAGGCGTAAAACCCTACTCCTACTTTGGTGGATTGATGAAAGGACCATGGTGGAGACGCAACGCTCCAGCCCGGCAAGGTTGCCTCGGGACGAGAGCAGCTATGCGCGTACAAGTGTACAAGGGTCCGAATCCTTTCTAAGGTTGCCACAGCCCTCCTTTTATAGGTCAAAGGGTTATCACAATGGCAAAACAGTGATTATCTAGTGATTAGATAGCCACAGTGCTATCATACCTAACTCTGCAGACAGGACAGGGTGCATTGAATGCACCGCTTAGTGTCACATCGTGGGGGAGCCTGGCAAGTGTTGCCGTGCTATTCATCCACCTTCTCGCCTGCCTACGTGACACGCCTCTGGATGGGTGTCATTTGGGGGTGATCTTCCTCAAAAATGGCTGCCACGTGCCAAATAACAGCCACTTAATCACTTGGGGGCTCGACACCGCACTGATAGGTGACTTGCGTTGCTGTGAGGTGGAGCGGTGGCGCCTTGGCGGGGTGATCCACCCTTGGCATCCCCGGCAAGCTTGCCAGGGGATTCTTGAGACTTGTCTTCGGGATGACCTCGACCTTGCCAGGCTCGCCTACCCGGCAAGGGAGGTTTTTCCTTAGTGATATCTTGCTTCTTTGGCTTGTCTTGGTCTTCTTGATCCGCCCTTTGATTTCCCAAAGAGCTATATCTTCTGCTCGGCCTTGTCTTGGATGCTGTAACCTTACCCTTGACCCTGTGTACAGTCCGGGCAACACACACCAGTGTTTGTTGCACCGACAGTTTGGCCAACTAGATTGATTTTTTTTGCAATGGGAAGAGGTGCTTTGTGACGGGTTCGATCTTGCGGCGTTCTCACCTAGTGACAGAAGGGGTAGCGAGGCACGCATGTATCATTGCTATTAAGGATAAAAATATGGGGTTTATTCCTACATGAATAGATCTTGTCTACATCATGTCATCGTTCTTATTGCATTACTCCGTTTCTCCATGAACTTAATACACTAGATGCATGCTGGATAGCGGTAGATGTGTGGAGTAATAGTAGTAGATGCAGGCAGGAGTCGGTCTACTAATCTTGGATGTGATGCCTATATACATGATCATTGCCTTGGATATCATCATAATTATTTGCTCTTCTATCAATTGCCCAACAGTAATTTGTTTACCCACCGTATGCTATTTTCTCAAGAGAAGCCACTAGTGAAATCTACGGCCCCCGGGTCTATCTTTTATCATATTGTTTTCAGATCTATTATTCCAGAAACCCAAAAATACCTTGATGCACTTTTTCTTTACTTATTTTACTTCGTGTTTTTGCTAGATCTATTTATCCAATCTCATACAATTTTATCTATGTTTTTATCATGGAGGGATTGACAACCCCTCTTACGCGTTGGGTTGCAAGTATTTGTTCTTTGTGTGCAGGTACCGTTTACATAGTATTGCTTGGTTCTCCTACTGGATTGATAACCTTGGTTTCATAACTGAGGGAAATACTTACCGTTGTTGTGCTGCATCATCCTCTCCTCTTCGGGGAAATACCAACACAGATACAAGCAATCAACGTCCTAGCCCAATTCTTGGTAAATAAAGGTTGTTATTTTGTTCAAAAAATTTATCAATCAAAATAGATGGGGGAACCTTTTTCTTAGATTTTCATTGTAAGCGCCATAATCTGGAGATTTAATCTCCTTATTTCTTCTTGATTAAAAAGGGTCTCCTCTATAGGAGGGCAACCACAATTTATATTGTAATGAGCAAATATTTCACTAGCTTCTTTCATAATATGCCAAAATTCATAAGCTTGAAATATAGTAGTAACACGCTTAACGGAAGGATCATGAATATTAGAAAATTCTAGAAGGATCCTTTGTATGGAAGGATGCATGTGAACAAATTGTCTTTCGAGTTCAACTATGAGCAAAGATATTGCATCTGCAAGACTAGAGGTTTTATTAAGAATAGACCCTCCTAGCATAGGTAACGTACCGGCACAAGTAAAGAAATCTTGAATAACACCTTTTCCAATAATATTACTGCTACCTACACGGAGTTTTTTAGTGTGCATGATAGTAGTTTCTTTCTCATGAGGATCATCATAAACAAAATCATCAAAGTTTTCCTCAAGATTATTAATGGTTTTTTCAACGATAACCTCCCCAAATTCAGACATGATGATAAAGCAATCTAGCACACAAGCAAACAAACAGCAAACGAGAAACGTGAACGTAAAGAAGGCAAATATTTTTGTGTTTTTCTGAAAACATATTAGAAGTGGAGGAGAGGCAAATGGTGAATAATGTAAGTGCAAGAGGTGAGAGTTTATGATGGGTACTTGGTAGGCTTGATGTAGATCCTCCCCGACAACGGCGCCAGAAATTCTTCCTGGTACTTCTTGAGCTTTCGTTGGTTTTTCCCTTGAAGAGGAAAGGGTGATGCAACAAAGTAGAGATAACTATTTCCCTCAGTTAAGAACCAAGGTATCAATCCAGTAGGAGGAACACACAAGTCTCCAATAATTGCACCTACAGAAACGAACAAATACTTGCACCCAACGGGATAAAGGGGTTGTCAATCCCTTCACGGTTACTTGCAAGGATTAGATCTGATAGTGATAGATATAAAAGATAAGTAAAAGTACTAAATAAAATAAAAGTAAATAAATTACAACAAGGTATTTTTGTGTTTTTGATTTTATAGATCTGAAAATAATATGATAAAAGATAGACCCGGGGCTATAGTTTTCACTAGAGGCTTCTCTCTTGAAAGAAAGCATACAGTGGGTAAACAAATTATTGTTGAGAAATTGATAGAAAAGCGCAAAGTTATGACGATATCTAAGGCAATGATCATGTATATAGGCATCACGTCCGTGACAAGTAGACCGACTCCTGCCTGCATCTACTACTATTACTCCACACATCGACCGCTATCCAGCATGCATCTAGTGTATTAAGTTAACAAGAACGGAGTAACACCTTAAGCAAGATGACATAATGTAGAGGGATAGATCCAATCAATATGAACAAACCCCATCTTTTTATGCTTACTGGCAACAATTCAAATATTTGTCATGTCCCTTTCTGTCACTAGGATTGAGCACCGCAAGATTGAACCCACTACAAAGCACCTCTCCCATTGCAAGAAAAATCAATCTAGTTGGCCAAACCAAATCAATAGATCAAAGAGAAATGCAAAGCTATCTTAATCATGCATAGAAGAGTTTAGATAAGACTCAAATAATATTCATAGATAATCTGATCATAAATCCACAATTCATCAAATCTCAACAAACGCACCGCAAAAGAAGATTACATCGAATAGATCTCCAAGAACATCGAGGAGAACATTGTATTGAAGATCAAAGAGAGAGAAGAAGCCATCTAGCTACTAGCTATGGACCGGTAGGTCTGTGGTAAACTACTCACACATCATCGGAAGGGCAACAAGGTTGATGTAGAAGTGATCCGTGGTCGAATCCCCCTCCGGCAGAGTACCGGAAAAGGTCCCCAGATGGGATCTCATGAAGACAGAAACTTGCGGCGGCGAAAAAGTACTTTTGGTGTGCCCTCTGGTCTACGGGGAGTATTTGGGTATTTATACAAAAAAAATTAGGGTTGGAAGTGCCATGGGGGGCCCACAAGCTTGCAGGCCCCCCCTAGGGCGCGCCTTGTGAGCTTGTCACCGACTCGTGGCCCTTCTGGCCTCCTCCCGAATCTTCCAGGGTGTCTTGTGGTCCAAGAAAAATCATCAAATTTTTTTGTTCTGTCTGGTATTGATTTTCTGTAAAGACAAAAACAAGGAAAAAAAAACAGCAACCGGCACTGGGCACTAGGTTAATAGGTTAGTCCCAAAAAATGATATAAAATAGCATAGTAATGCATATAAAACATCCAGGGTGGATACTATAATAGTATGGAACAATAAAAAATTATAGATACATTGGAGATGTATCAAGCATCTCCTCTCGATGAAAGAGCTCAATCAATATGTCCGCTATCTTGGTCTCCTCGTGGGTAGGTCCGGATCTACCTAGGACAGAGCGTAGGTGTTCTAGAACAGTTTTCAATTGGTGAATCTCTGTCTTTACCGATCCGAACTGGGTGCGATCCCATGTTGAAAGGTCACCCGCTAGGTCCCCTAGTTTTGCGCACAGGGTATCGACAGAATCTGTAGCATGCATGCTCCACCGCCTACTCACAGTGGTAAATAATGATTCTTCTCTCTCCCACATTGTTTCATATTTAAAAGCCCCCGGTCCCACCTTGCATGCATGCACTTCACATAGTGTAAGCAGAATAGGAACATGATTAGAACTCGCTGCAGTTTTATGAGCTAGGCTTGTGGAGGGTAGAGCCAAAGACCATTCCGGATTGACCAAGCACCTGTCCAGTCTCACCCTTGAGTAAGTGCCTCCCGCAACCTTCTTTTCAAAGGTCTAATCTATCCTTATATATCCTATATCTGACAAGCCACAAGTGTCAATAGCATCCCTAAACCCATCAATCTAGGCTTGACTTCGATTACCAATCCCATCATGCTCATGGATGTGTAATACTTTGTTAAAATCGCCAAAAACCGCCCATGGCCTGCCTTGTGTTTCAGAAATCCCTCGAAGGACGAAGGGTATCCCATGTTTTGTATCTCTTTGGCACTTGTGCTTCACCATACACAAAGGTCACCCTGACCTGCATATCAATCATCTCATCTATCAAAACATCAATGTGATACTTGGAGTAACCGATAACTTCAACTTTTATTTCATCTTTCCAAAAAATACCAAGACCCCCGCTTCTACCAGAACTGCTTACAACAAAGCTTTTATTGTAACCCAAAGTTTCTACCAAGTTCTCAACTCTCGAACCCTCTATTTTTGTTTCCAGGATACAAAGGATAGAGGGGGAAAATTGCCTCACTAAATTGCGAAGCTCTCGAACTGTCGCAGCCTTGCCAATTCCACGACAGTTCCAGCAAAAGATACTCATTGCGCAAGGCGCGAACCCCCTTGGAGGCCTGCCAAACACGCATCAGAGTTTTTGTTAGGGACAGAATTCTTAGCCAGATTTGTTTCATTCATTGATGGACTTGGCTTTGTTCTCTTCGGCTCCTACTTCAAGGAAGGGCCGATGGGAGTCTCCGATGGTGGCAGAAGCAATGGTTTATTTGTTTGGCTTGTAGTAGTTGGTACCTTCTGGATAGCCTTCGCATCTGCACCTATCGCAACCCTCTTCCTATTCCCATCTGCTTCCTGCGTAGCTATATCATGCTCGGTGGCCTTTGAGCCCTCATGGTCTTGGTTGTTATAAGCATTGTTCTGTGGTCTTGCTCGTCCTCCACCTCTCCCAGCACGGCCTCTGCCACGTCCATCCCTGGACCCGATGCCTTCACCCGGCCCGCTACCAGGGCCTCTGAACCAAGTTGCTTTGAGGTCCTTGAAGACCAGTGCTTTGGGAGGATGGACCCCATCACCACATTCTTTGAACAGGTAGTCTGATAGCAAAATAATTTATAAAGTGCAGCAAGGTAGCCCAATCCTTTTGTGGCTAAGGAAAGGCCAAAACGGTCTCTTATAATAAGCAAAGCGTTCTTGAGGGTACACGTGAATTTCATCTAGTCACTTTCATCATGTTGGTTTTATTCGTGTTCACTACTTTGATAATTTGATATGTGGGTGGATCGGTGCTTAGGTGTTGTTCTTACTTGAACAAACCTCCTAATTATGATGAACCCCCTTGCAAGCATCCGCAACTACGAGAAAAGTATTAAGATAAAATCTAACCATAGCATTAAACTTTTGGATCCAAATCGGTCCACTACTGCACGATGCTGCTAACGCGACACTACAATCAGAGACCCTTCGATGAAACTGTGTGTGATGCATTAATCGCAAACTGTGATGTAAAAAAATCATCAAAAAAGATGCAAAACATTTGCGATGGCGGATACATCAAACACGGTTCAGATCTTAGTTGCGTGTGCGTTGCGGGGCATATGGTTCAGTTCAATGAACTGTTTGTGATGAGGAGAACAAAAGAAACGGGTAGCCAGATGGAGGCGTGTGCGGTATACGACATACAGTTCACTCGGATAAACTATTTGTGATGAGGCAGAACAACAAAAATGGGCAGCCAGATGAAGGTGTGTGTGATATACGGCTTACAGTTCACTCGGATGAACTATTTGTGATTAGGCAACACAAAAGAAACGGTCAGCTCGATGAATGTGTGTGTGATATACAGAATACAGTTCACTCGGATGAATGGAACAGTATTCTTTACTATGAATAGTGTGCTCTGTTGGGCACACAAGTATATGGATCATAGCCTTGGGCGAGCAATGTGCCCGCACGCGTCGTGCTAGCTCGATGTTCCTTCTATGCTAAGTTTCCATTAATTGATGGCATTTTATGAACACGCCACTGTTTCCCGCCATTTCCTCACCGGTTTCCCGCCGCCACCTAGCGATATTGCGCGTGGCACGTGACGCACGGAGGCAACAAGCGCAGCCTGTAGCACATCCACCTTTTCCAAGCATGCCAACCCACCAAAGCGCTGCCTCTACCATCAACCTCCTCGACGAGGAAAACGAGAAGGCTCCACGGCCCGTCAAGGCCGAGGCGCTCCCCGGCAACGCGATGGACGACGCCGTGATGCGCGTCATCGCCAGGGTTGAGCAGACCATTGGCGCATGGCGCTTCAGCGCCGCGGATCAAGATAGGCATGTCAGCACCGAGAGGCTGCAGCTCGCCGCACAACATGATCGATGGCGCGCCGCAGAGCAAGCTAGGCGCGTCCGCACCGATAGGCTGCGGCTCGCCGCACAGCGAGACCGTTGGAGCGCCGCAGAGCGAGTGGCACGGCATGCCGCACAGCAAGAGCGGATCCATCGGTGCTTGCCTGCTGTCGACAGGGCGTCGCAGCTAGGTACATGTCCCGTCAGTACCCCCATTCCTCGCCAGGAGTGGGCAGAGGCCGTCTGCGCCGTACTTGCACCAGAGGCCGACCGCGCCGTACTTGCACCGGATGCCCGCCACGCCGTTCGCATGGGTCACGCCGTTCACCTTGTCCGCGGCCCACTCGATGCCAATGTGTTGGTCGCTAGGCTCGACCGCCTCCTTGGCCCAGGTGTCCACCTAGGCGCAGTAGATGAACATGGCCATCGCATTCTTGAGCTGGTGATCTCCGATGAAATAGCCAACTTGGAGCTCGAGATCGTGCTCCAGATGTACCGCGAGCCTGTCGACTACTTGGACGAACACCTGCACGAGTTCAGGCAGAGCCAAGAGCTACCGTAGGCAAGGGCTGCTGGTCATGGTCTCAGGGACGTGTTTTATTTTGTTGAGTCATTTCGACGTGGATCGCTATGTATTCACAGCAATCATAATATTGCTATGTTTCAATGTGTGTACTCTGTTTTCCGTTCTTATATGTTCTGTTTCAATGTGTGTGTATATGCTTTCCATTCTGTATATGTGGATGATAATAGCTAGATACAAATTAGTATACGAAAACAGATAGAAAATGGAATTCATAATATATATTAATTGTTCATTAGTTCATCACAGAATATATATAATATCATCACATATACGTGATGATACTTAACTACTAGGTACAATGCATAAAATTGAAAACGAACAATACTAAAACTAATAATCCCTCATAGGGGCAGTATTCCGGTAGCCCCTCGCCAGCAGCTCCCTAGTGCACAACATCTTCCTAGCGTGGAGGCAGTACTCCGCCTCCTCCGCCTCGCAGTGCTTGACGTACCGATCTGCCTCTTGCTGGTGGACGAGCGCGAACGATCTTGCCATTTCGTTGGGCACCCACCGGAGCTCCTCGTTGGTGGCACGCTGGAGCTTTTCGGCTCACCTCCACGCAGCGATGAGGCTCCTAGCGCCTTTGACCTTCCTTACAAAGTACCCGTCTTTGTACACCTCCTCCGCACGACGACGAGCCCGCCCCCAAAGCTCCACCGCCTCCTTTTTTTAGGCGGCATCCCGGGCTTCACAGGCCGCCTAGTACCTGGCTTCCTTCTCCGCCATCTCCTTCTTGAACGCCACTTGCCTGGCTTTCTCAGCCGGCGGCAGCGATTTCCACAGACAAAGATTGTACTGGCCCCAAAACCACTCCAAAGTTGGGGGGTCCGGCGCAACCTTGTCCGGCGGCGCGTAGGGGTCCTCCTTGTCGCTCCTCTTTGACTGAGCGTCCTCGGGGGGCGGCGCCTCCTCGTCGGAGCATGGGCAGATCGGCAGCGCCATGGCAGAGATTTGAGAGAGAGAGAGAGAGAGAGGGCGAGCGAGGGGAGGATGTAGATGAGAATGCAGGCGAGATGACGTGAGGAAGGTAGTATTTATTGGCGGCCGAAATCTAGATCGACGGGAACAGTACACACGCCGGTCGCCGAAATTTACGAGTACTGTAGTTTGGATTACACACGATTCCCGCAGCAAAATCCGTGTGTGAACTTAATAGCTGACGGTTTCCAATACATAACCGTGTCTGATTAATAACCCGCGCCACTCACCTTCCAAACCTCAAGGCGCGAAATAGAGTGGCAATCGTCTAGGGCCCGGTTATCTTGCCAGATCTTTATATTTTCATTTTTGAACACCAGATATTTACATCGTCTGATCATTTTTAAATTTTTAGGAATTTAAATGACATGGCACTCCATGCATGTGTCCAAGCCGTGACACCAATATGTTTGAAAATTCGTTCCAATTTACTGCACATGGAATTAACTCACACACAAGTACACAAATATGATTTTTCAAACCGTTATCGTTAGCCGCTGCATGTAGATGTAGTTCAAATTTGGATTACGGTCATTAAATGGCTAGAAAGTCACTTAAATGTCTTAAAAAGGTCAAATGACCCATAGAATTTTCCAATTTTTCACATGACAGTTGTATTAGTGCACGTTAAATGTAGAAAAAATTTGAAGGCCGTAAGAGGAAGCTATCTCCTGTTCGTCATCAAACATGCATTGTTCCCTCTCAAAACGATGAGCCTTCTAGTGAGTTGCTCCGGTTTGTGAGGGGTGTGTGTCCAAACTTTCGTCAAACATGCCAAATTTTTTACCATATCATCTTCATAGCATGACATTACATCAAGCAATGTTTCATATGTTTCTGATCATTTTTTCATTTTTTGGAATTTAAATGCCATGGCACTCCATGCATGTGTCCAGGCCGTGACACCAATATGTTTGAAAATTCCTTCCAATTTACTGCACATGGAATTAACTCGCACACAAGTACAAAAATATGGTTTTCAAACCGTTATGGTTAGCCGTTGCATGTAGATGTAGTTCAAATTTGAATTATGGTAATTAAATGGCTAGAAAATCACTTAAATGTCTTAAAAAGGTCAAATGACCCCTAGAATTTTCCAATTTTTCACATGACTGTTGTATTAGTGCACGTTAATTGTAGAAAAAAATTTGAAGGCCGTAAGAGGAAGCTATCACCCGTTCGTCATCAAACATGCATTGTTCCCTCTCGGAACCATGAGCCTTCTAGTGAGTTGCTCCGGTTTGTGAGGGGTGTGTGTCCAAAATTGCGTCAAACATGCCAAATTTTTTACCACATCATCCTGGTGGCATGACATTACATCTAGCAAGGTTTCATGTGTTTCTGGTCATTTTTTAATTTTTTGGAATTTAAATTCCACGGCACTCCATGCATGTGTCCAGGCCGTGACACCAATATGTTTGAAAATTCCTTCCAATACTGCACATGGAATTAACTCGCACACAAGTAAAAAAATATGATTTTTCAAACCGTTATGGTTAGCCGTTGCATGTACATGTAGTTCAAATTTGAATTATGGTCATTAAATGGCTAGAAAATCACTTAAATGTCTTAAAAATGTCAAATGACCCCTAGAATTTTCCAATTTTTCACATGACAGTTGTATTAGTGCACGTTAAAGTAGAAAAATTTGAAGGCCGTAAGAGGAAGCTATCTCCTGTTTGTCATCAAACATGCATTGTTCCCTCTCGGAACCACGAGCCTTCTAGTGAGTTACTCCAGTTTGTGAGGGGTGTGTGTCCAAACTTTCGTCAAACATGCTAAATTTTTTACCACATCATCTTGGTGGCATGACATTACATCAAGCAAGGTTTCATGTGTTTCTGATCATTTTTTATTTTTTTGGAATTTAAATGCCATGGCACTCCATGCATGTGTCCAGGCCGTGACACCAATATGTTTGAAAATTCCTTCCAATTTACTGCACATGGAATTAACTCGCACACAAGTACACAAATATGATTTTTCAAACCATTATGGTTAGCCGTTGCATGTAGATGTAGTTCAAATTTGAATTACGGTCATTAAATGGCTAGAAAATCACTTAAATGTCTTTAAAAGGTCAAATGACCCCTAGAATTTTCCAATTTTTCACATGACAGTTGTATTAGCGCACGTCAAATGTAGGAAAAATTTGAAGGCTGTAAGAGGAAGCTATCTCCCGTTTGTCATCAAACATGCATTGTTCCCTCTCGGAACCACGAGAATTCTAGTGAGTTGCTCCGGTTTGTGAGGGGTGTGTGTCCAAACTTTCGTCAAACATGCCAAAAATTTTACCACATCATCTCGGTGGCATGACATTACATCAAGCAAGGTTTCATGTGTTTCTGATCATTTTTTAATTTTTTGGAATTTAAATGCCATGGCACTCCATGCATGTGTCCAGGCCATGACACCAATATGTTTGAAAATTCCTTCCAATTTACTGCACATGGAATTAACTCGCATACAAGTACACAAATATGATTTTCCAAACCGTTATGGTTAGCCGTTGCATGTAGATGTAGTTCAAATTGGAATTACGGTCATCAAATGGCTAGAAAATCACTTAAATGTCTTAAAAAGGTCAAATGACCCCTAGAATTTTCCAATTTTTCACATGACAGTTGTATTAGTGCATGTAAAATGTAGAAAAAATTTGAATGCTGTAAGAGGAAGCTATCTCCCGTTCGTCATCAAACATGCATTGTTCCCTCTCGGAACCACGAGCCTTCTAGTGAGTTGCTCCAGTTTGTGAGGGGTGTGTGTCCAAACTTTCGTCAAACATGCCAAATTTTTTACCACATCATCTTGGTGGCATGACATTACATCAAGCAAGGTTTCATTTGTTTCTGGTCATTTTTTAATTTTTTGGAATTTAAATTCCATGGCACTCCATGCATGTGACCAGGCCGTGACACCAATATGTTTGAAAATTCCTTCCAATTTACTGCACATGGAATTAACTCGCACACAAGTAAAAAAATATGATTTTTCAAACCGTTATGGTTAGCCGTTGCATGTACATGTAGTTCAAATTTGAATTATGGTCATTAAATGGCTAGAAAATCACTTAAATGTCTTAAAAATGTCAAATGACCCCTAGAATTTTCCAATTTTTCACATGACAGTTGTATTAGTGCATGTTAAATGTAGAAAAATTTGAAGGCCGTAAGAGGAAACTATCTCCCGTTTGTCATCAAACATGCATTGTTCCCTCTCGGAACCACGAGCCTTCTAGTGAGTTGCTCCGGTTTGTGAGGGGTGTGTGTCCAAACTTTCGTCAAAGATGCCAAATTTTTTACCACATCATCTTGGTGGCATGACATTACATCAAGCAAGGTTTCATGTGTTTCTGATCATTTTTTATTTTTTTGGAATTTAAATGCCATGGCACTCCATGCATGTGTCCAGGCTGTGACACAAATATGTTTGAAAATTCCTTCCAATTTACTGGACATGGAATTAACTCGCACACAAGTACAGAAATATGATTTTTCAAACCATTATGGTTAGCCGTTGCATGTAGATGTAGTTCAAATTTGAATTACGGTCATTAAATGGCTAGAAAATCACTTAAATGTCTTTAAAAGGTTAAATGACCCCTAGAATTTTCCAATTTTTCACATGACAGTTGTATTAGTGCACGTCAAATGTAGAACAAATTTGAAGGCTGTAAGAGGAAGCTATCTCCCGTTCGTCATCAAACATGCATTGTTCCCTCTCGGAACCATGAGCCTTCTAGCGAGTTGCTCCGGTTTGTGAGGGGTGTGTGTCCAAACTTTCGTCAAACGTGCCAAATTTTTTACCACATCATCTTGGTGGCATGACATTACATCAAGCAAGGTTTCATGTGTTTCTGATCATTTTTTTATTTTTTGGAATTTAAATGCCATGGCACTCCATGCATGTGTCCAGGCCGTGACACCAATATGTTTGAAAATTCCTTCCAATTTACTGCACATGGAATTAACTCACATACAAGTACACAAATATGATTTTTCAAACCGTTATGGTTAGCCGTTGCATGTAGATGTAGTTCAAATTGGAATTACGGTCATTAAATGGCTAGAAAATCAATTAAATGTCTTAAAAAGGTCAAATGACCCCTAGAATTTTCCAATTTTTCACATGACAGTTGTATTAGTGCACGTTAAATGTAGAAAAAATTTGAATGCTGTAAGAGGAAGCTATCTCCCGTTCGTCATCAAACATGCATTGTTCCCTCTCGGAACCACGAGCCTTCTAGTGAGTTGCTCCGGTTTATGAGGGGTGTGTGTCCAAACTTTCGTCAAACATGCCAATTTTTTACCACATCATCTTGGTGGCATGACATTACATCAAGCAAGGTTTCATGTGTTTCTGATCATTTTTTTATTTTTTGGAATTTAAATGCCATGGCACTCCATGCATGTGTCTAGGTCGTGACACCAATATGTTTGAAAATTCCTTCCAATTTACTGCACATGGAATTAACTCGCACACAAGTACACAAATATGATTTTTCAAACTGTTATGGTTAGCCGTTGCATGTAGATGTAGTTCAAATTTGAATTACGGTCATTAAATGGCTAGAAAATCACTTAAAATGTCTTAAAGGTCAAATGACCCCTGAAATTTTACAATTTTTGACATGACTGTTGTATTAGTACTACAAATTTTTTCATACATTTAAAACACCATCTGTTGCCACTTTCTCCAAATTCGTCTTTGACAGCTAATAAAAAATATCAACAACATCACACATAGTTTTTTGTAGGAACCATTTGTGATGAAAATTTGTGGGTCTATTTAAGTCTTCCTCCTTAAGCTTCGCTGGCTCATCTCCTCCAGTGCCGGCAACCCCCGAATCCACGAATCCCGATCCCCATTCCCGCAACCCCTTCTTGCAAAGATGACACTGTGGAAACGCTTCGTGAGGGCCCGTACGGTGACCGCGTCCTCCCCGAGCACGGCCGCCTACGCCGAGAGTGCCGCCACATCCGCATTGAGCGTGGCCGCACCCGCCGAGAGGGCGTCTACGGCAGCCAACAGGGTTGCTGCAGCAGTCGAGACGGCTGCAGCAGCTGCTGCGACGGCGGCTGCAAACGGCGAGAGTGCTCGAGTTGCCGTCCGTGCCGCCGATGTCGCCCTGGCCCCGGTCAAGGCCATCCACACCAAGATCGAGGACGCACACGCCAAGATATTCTAGGCCACCTTGGAATCCAGCATGCAACCCATGTCCGAAAAGGCGGCGGTGGCCATGGAGCACCTGCTTCCTCATGAGATCGCCGCGCGGGAGCTGGAGATGCAGGAGGCGGCGGAGATCGAGGAGCGCTGGGAGGAGGAGTTGTGCGTGGCCGAGGTCGAGGTAGAGAATAGTCTGTCCGTCGAGGAATTGGCGGTGGAGTACCAACGCGAGCTCTAGCACAGCCACTACTACGAGTACTGCAACTTTGAGGGTGGCACCGAGGACGAGGACGTGGACGCGGTCGACTTCAGGAGGGGGGACGCGGAGTCCACCAACGGCGTCATGTCGCCAGGACAAGTCATCGACGTCTCATCTCGCACCGGCGATGCATAGGCTGGCGCGGCGGTGGCTTTGTTAAAATTATGCATACTTAGGCTTTGTTTTTAATGCTGGTCTTTTGTTAGAGCAATGTTCAGGTCAACTGGCTCTGTTTAATTACTAAAATTGCTCGATTCAGTAAGTGTGGTCTGTGTGCTGTACGCTCTTTTGTGTGCCCAAATTAGCAAGCGATGTTAAATTATGCAATGACGTGGATGAGGACAGTACCCAGGGAAATTTCCACCAAAATTTGAATTATCAAACTCATCCCATGCGCGTAAAGCAGAAGAATCGTTTGCGATGCACACAATCATTCAAAGTGAATGGTGTTCGGCGGCACCGCATGCAAAGTTTCCCTCCACATTTCGAAATTTTTGGCCTAACGCCGAAATATCTACCCCTGCCCCCTCTCCACCCACTTTTCTCCCCGACCACAAGTCACATTTCTCCTGTTTCCTCCTTCCTTCCTTCTGAAGCTATAGCCGCTTCCTCGCTTACTTCCTCGCTCTCGCCGTCTTGCATCCTACCGCCGGGGTCGCCATGGTCTTCTTCAATGACCTCTCCAGTGGTTCCTCCTCCGATGATGAATTTTCAGCACCCGGGTATGCCTCTCTTATCTCTCTCGGGTTATGACTTGGAATGAAGGATTTTAACCCGGTAGTCGATTTGAGTCATTTCTTCCTCTTGTAGCTCCCTAGGACCATCAGTTGCAACGAATGGAGTGGGGTGGCTGAAGATCTGCCTGCTTGTTGTCACCATCAATCTCCATGTATGAAGCTAGTTGTGTTTGAATCTGTGGACAATGGGAGGAAGTTTCTGGCATGTGCAGAGAAGGTTAGCCCCACTTTCGTTGTTACAAATCATTTGTTAGATGTGATTCAAACACTGTCACTGTGCTATGTTATTCTGGATGTTAAGACAGTGTCACAGTTTGTACCTAGTATCTAAAAATGTTTCCATCTCATCAGCGGTGCCATTAGAAAATTGTTTGGCACCGCTTCAGCAGTTTGTGTAGCCAACTTTGGTCCACACATCCGAGTAGCCAAGCAGTAAAATACTAAATCTTTATGGCATGAAGGAACTAGGCATCGGAGCAACTAGGTGGTCCGGAGTCCAGGTCCCTGATTTTTTCCCATTGCATCGGCTCACCAGTGCAGGGCACCGGTGCCAAATGTAGCAACAGTTGTCTTTACACCAGTTTTGGCATACATAGTGGACGACCTTAGTGCTATTAGTTCTATGTTACTAAATTAGTGCATGTACACACCTGTTAGTATCAATTTGCTGTCATCCAAACGCTGTCGCTATGCTGTTGCAGTTATATTTACCTTCCTCATAAAATGTTCAATTTGTTATTTATAGTACATGACTAAGAACTTGTAGCGTTGTTGTAGTTAATTATAGCTTCTGATGTTTCAGAATTTGGTTGTTGTCTCAGTAGCAATTAATTCATTTGCACATTGATCTTTTTGAGAAGATATGTCATAATTAACCTGTTTCTTCAATTTTTCAAAATATGTATTTGGTGATTTTCTATGTTGCTAGAAACCCATTTCCCCTACAATTGTACTGATATTGTTTTAAATATTATAGGATGAACGGAAGTGTTCTTACCTGGAGTGGGTTGATCAAGAGTGGCCACAGTCTTTGAAGATGTGCGTAGCAAAGCTCTGGAGCATGTATGAAGAAGAGAACAGAGGTAGGCTTAGAGAAAGTGTTGTCAACGCTGAAGAATATTTGAAGATGCGGGATAAAAAAGAGGAAGATGGAGAATGAGCTCAGATTTTTTAAATTAGACTTTGCTAAGATGGTGTTGGCGAAGGAGGAGGCACTTTCCCAGTTGGCTAGTGCAAAACAGGTTCTTACTGAACTGAAAGCAGAGGTGGATAAGACGAGCCTGGATGATCTCGATTAGGGAAATGAATATATTGTTCTTATGAAGGTGAACTAGCTATATGCTGTATTGTTCTGTTTTCAGGTAGCTATCGTACTGTGATGTTAAAATATATTTAAGTGCCTGATATGAACTTGGCAAACAACTATTCGATATGAAATGTGAATTTGCGTAATTCTGGAGTTATTAGTTGTAAACTAATAAACCTGCTAAATGAGTCATGGAACTTTGTAAACAGTTCTAGCAGTAAAAGCGCTTCTGATGGATAGCCCAATGCCATACAGTTTTCTTCATCAAATTGTGTGCAATGTAGTTGAATAAAAGCAAACGGTTAACCGAGGCAGAGTGTGTGTGATAGTTACACCTATCACACACGAGGCTATACATAAAACTGTGTGGGATGTATATACGAACGGAAACGTTTTCCCTGGATTGACTGTGTGGGATGTACATACGAACGGAAACGTTTTCCCTGGATTGACTGTGTGGGATGTACATAAGAACGGAAACGTATTCCTTGGATTGACTGTGTCGAATGTACATAACAAACGGAAACGTTTGTTTGGGACTGACTATGTGGGATGTACTTACGACCGGAACCGATTGGACCTGTATAACTGTATTTGATCGCTCGCCGGTCGCACATGACCTCATTTTACCAAGCGTGTGTGACCGGAGGGCCTATCCCCGATGATTTCTGGGTCGTGTGGGAAGGACCCCCCTATCGCAGTCACGCACAAGATTACATAGATAGATAGATCACTAAGCAAGCGCTTGAAAGTAGATTGAACTAAACTTTTATTCAACTAAATCATAGGATAACTAAAGATCGAACTAAAATAGATAAAGGCAAAGGAAGTGGTGGTGATACGATACCGGGGCACCTCCCCCAAGCATGGCACAAGCCTAGGGGAGTGCCCATACCATGTACTCAAGTCTCCTTTGGCGGGGAAGATGATGATGATCGTGGTGTTGGAGTAGTGAGTTTGTCTAGCTTGCGTCGGAGGCTAAAATTATTTTCCCTCAGATCCTCATTCTCCAGCTCGAGCTTTAATATCTTCTTGCATAACGCTTCCTTGCTTTCCTGCAGGAAACAAGGAGGGATAGATTCAGTTTCATCCTCCTCATCCGTGAACCACACATAGGGAAAGGTATCCTTGAAGACATTTGGGTCCAGAGGCTGGTAAGAAACAGGGCACTCTCCCTCCGAATCTTGAGATGACATATTTTCAGATCTGCCAGAAAAATAGCTCGAAACAAGAACAAAGGATTTCTCCATGATACGGTGGTCAATACATTCGGGGGGTATATAAAGATTCTTTTATCTTGGGAAACAAGCAAATGAGAGGAAACCGGAGTCAGGAAGGTTCCCGAGGTGGGCACAACCCACCTGGGCGCGCCAGGCAAGGTAGGCACACCCTGGTGTCTTGTGCCCTCCTCGGTTGCCTTCCTGGCTGTTTCTTATTTCCTAACTTTTGTAATATTCCAAAACTGACAAAATATTTTTATGAATTTTTTGCAGTCCGTTTACTTACCGTATCACGTACCTCCTCTTTTTCAGGATTCTGGAGTATTCTGGAAGGTTTCGTTTATGTGTTCCTCTGGTGTCATGGTTTGAATAATATTGTTTTCAACATTAATAGGCGTACCTGAGATATAGTGTTTAATTCTTTGCCCACTGACTACCTTCGGATTAGTACCTTCGGCATTATTAATCTTGATAGCTCCAGAACGATAAACCTCCTCGATAATATATGGTCCTTCCCATTTAGAGAGAAGTTTTCCTGCAAAGAATCTAAAACGAGAGTTGTACAAAAGAACATATTCTCCAACTTTGAATTCCCACTTTTGGATTCTTTTGTCATGCCATCTTTTAACTTTTTGTTTAAATAATTTGGCATTTTCATAAGCTTGGGTTCTCCATTCATCTAATGAGCTAATATCAAATAACCTCTTTTCACCGGCAAGTTTGAAATCATAGTTGAGTTCTTTAATTGCCCAATATGCTTTATGTTCTAACTCAAGAGGCAAATGACAAGCCTTTCCATAAATCATTTTATACGGAGACTTACCCATAGTATTTTTATATGCTATTCTGTAGGCCCAAAGTGCATCATCTAATTTCTTAGACCAATTCTCTCGGGACCTATTGACAGTTTTTTGTAATATTAGCTTTATTTCTCTATTGCTAAGTTCAACTTGACCACTAGATTGAGGATGATAGGGTAAAGCAATTCCATGGTTAACATCATATTTAGAAAGAATTTTACGGAAAGCACCATGAATAAAGTGTGAACCACCATCAGTCATTAAATATCTAGGGACTTCGAACCTTGGGAAAATAACCTCTTTAAGCATTTTAATGGAAGTGTTATGATCAGCACTACTAGTAGGAATAGCTTCTACCCACTTAGTAACATAATCAACAGCAACCAAAATATGTGTATACCCATTAGAGGAAGGAAAAGGTCCCATATAATCAAAACCCCAAGCATCAAATGGTTCAACAGGAAGTGAATATATCATAGGCATTTCTTGATGCTTACCGATATTACCAATTCTTTGACATTCATCACAAGATAAAACAAACTTACGGGCATCCTTGAAGAGAGTAGGCCAATAAAAACTAGATTGCAATACCCTGTGAGCAGTTCTATTTCCCGCATGATGCCCTCCATAAGCTTCGGAGTGACATTTTCGTAGGATTTGTTCCTGTTCATGCTCATGTACACAACGTCTAATAATACCATCTACTCCTTCATAAAGATGTGGGTGATGTCTACTACACAACTTGTTCTTGTAAACTTGTGTTGGGCCTCCAAGCGCAGAGTTTTGTAGGACAGTAGCAAATTTCCCTCAAGTGGATGACCTAAGGTTTATCAATCTGTGGGAGGCGTAGGATGAAGATGGTCTCTCTCAAACAGCCCTGCAACCAAATAACAAAGAGTCTCTTGTGTCCCCAACACACCGAATACAATGGTAATTTGTATAGGTGCACTAGTTCGACGAAGAGATGGTAATAAAAGCGTAGTAATGATAGTAGATATTGGTTTTTGTAATAGGAACAATAAAAAACAGCAAGGTAGAAATTGATAAAACGGAGCACAAACGTTATTGCAATGTTTGAAAATGAGGCCTAGGGTCCGTACTTTCGCTAGTGCAATCTCTCAACAATGCTAATCTAATTGGATCATATAACCATCCCTCAAAGTGTGATGAAGAATCACTCCAAAGTTCTTATCTACCGGAGAACATAAGAAGAAATTGTTTGTAGCTATTCTTTCCGATTGATCCATCCAAGAGTTCGTACTAAAATAACACCAAGTTATTCTTTTCGATCGATCTATCAATAGTTCGTACTAAAATAACACCAAAGCAAATTCAGATTCATAATACTCAATCCAACACAAAGAACCTCAAAGAGTGCCCCAAGATTTCTACCGGAGAAACAAAAGACGAGAACATGCATCAACCCCTATGCATAGATTACCCCAATGTCACCTCGGGAATCCGCGAGTTGAGTGCCAAAACATATCTCAAGTGAATCAATATAATACCCCATTGTCACCACGGGTATTCATATGCAAGACATATATCAAGTGCTCTCAAATCCATAAAAGTATTCAATCCGATAAAATGAAATATCAAAGGGAAAACTTAATTTATCACAACAACATAGAGATGGAGAAACTCCATATGATCCAAGTATATTAACAAAGCCCGTGATACATCAAGATCATGCCATCTCAAGAACACGAGAGAGAGAGATTAAACACATAGCTACTAGTACAAACCCTCAGCCCCGAGGGTGGACTACTCCCTCCTCATCATGGTGGCCGCCGGGATGATGAAGATGGCCACCGGTGATGATTTCCCCCTCCGGTAGGGTGCCGGAACGGGGTCTAGATTGGTTTTTCATGGCTACAGAGGCTTGCGGCAGCGGAACTTCTGATCTAGGGTTACCCCGAGGGTTTTTGGAATATTTGGCAATTTATACGGCGAAGAGGAGGTGCGGGAGGCCACCGAGGTGGGCACAACCCACCTGGGCGCCCCTGGGCCCCCAGGCGCGTCCTGGTGGGTTGTGCTCCCCTCGGAGCTCCCCTCTGGTACTTCTTTTGCCCACCGGGTGTCTTTTGGTCCAGAAAAAATCTCCAAAAAGTTTCGCTACGTTTGGACTCCGTTTGGTATTGATTTTTTGCGATGTAAAAAACAAGCAAAAAAACAGCAACTGGCACTGGGCACTATGTCAATAGGTTAGTCCCAAATAATGATATAAAGTTGCTATAAAATGATAATATAATAGCATGAATACTTCATAAATTATAGATACGTTGGAGACGTATCAGCATCCCCAAGCTTAATTCCTACTCGTCCTCGAGTAGGTAAATGATAAAAGAAATAATTTATGAAGTGTGAATGCTAGCAAAATGCATAAGTTTGATCAATGATAGTTTCAATCACTTTTCCTAGCATCATAACAGCAACTCTTTCTCATGAAACTTATTATGATAAAGTAGCAATTGAAAACGGAATTTTTGTTGTGGAAAGCTACCTATCTTATTCATCATATAATCTTTCTTTTGTAGCATGGACATTTGGACTTGAATGATTCAAAGCAATAGTCTATAATTTGACATGAGGACATCAATACTCAAGCATATCAACAAGCAACCATGTCTTTCAAAATATAAACACTAAAGAAAGTTATCCCTACCCCATCATGCTCAATCATTGATCCATTCATGAGACACACTCGAATATTAGCTACATCCAATGCTCAAGTACGATCATAGTGCCCCTTAGTTGGTGCTTTATAAGAGAAGATGGAGACTCAAATAAAAATAAAAATTGCATAAACTAAATAGATATGCCCTTCGCAGAGGGAAGTAGGGATTTGTAGAGGTGCCAGAGCTCAAAGCTTAAATTGAGAGATAAAAATTTTGAGAGGCATACTTTTCCCGTCAACGAAAACGACTGAGTAATTCCCAACACTTTCCATGCTAGATATATCATAGGCGGTTCCCAAACAAAAAATAAAGTTTATTCCTTTTTCCACCATTCTTTCGCGATCAATGGCTAGCCGTATCCACGGGTGCCCTCCATACCAACACTTTCCAAGGAATTTATTATTTGACAACATAAAGTAAATTCATTTTTCATTTCGAGACTGGGCATCCCTAATACCTTTGCCGTACTCTCGTGCAATGACAAGTGAATAAACACTCATCTTGAGAATAACACATCTAGCATGGAAAATATTGGCCACCCCCAGCCGCTTCATGAGCGGTACGAGCACACAAAAAGGAAATTATTTTGAAAATTTAGAGATGGCACATACAAATTTGCTTAGAACCGCATGGAAATACCGCATATAGGTAGGTATGGTGGACTCATTTGGCACAACTTTGGGTTTAAGAATTTGGATGCACAAGTAGTATTCCCACTTAGTACAAATGGAGGCTAGCAAATAGATTGAGAAGCAACCAACCAAGAAACGAAAATTCACATAAACGAGCATTGAGCATAACTAACACCGAATAATGCACCACAAGTAGGATGTAATTTCATTGCATAACTATTGACTTTTGTGCTTGCATAGGGAATCACAAGCCTTAACACCAATATTCTTACTAAAGCATAATTACTCACCAACATGACTCACATATCACTATCATCATATCTCAAAACTATTACAAAGAATCAAGTTTATTTTGTCCAATGATCTTCATGAAAGTTTTTATTATATCCTTCTTGGATATTCATCACTTTGGAACCAATTTCATAGCTTGGCAAATTTTTATTACTATTATCAACTCTCAAAATAATATAAGTGAAGCACAAGAGTAAATGACAAGCTACTCCAAAAAGATATAAGTGAAGATCAAGCGAGTAGTTAAGTAAATAGGTAGCTAATTGAGGACTATCTCTTATTTAAAACTTTCAGATCTAAGTATTTTATTAAAACAGCAAGAAAAACAAAATAAAATGACATTTCAAGAATAGCACAACTCATGTGAAGAAGCAAAAACTTAGGCTCAATCGAGGCTAACCGATAATTGTTGATGAAGAAAGGTGGGATGCCTACCGGGCATCCCCAAGCTTAGATGCTTGAGACTTCTTGGAATATTAACTTGGGATGCCTTGGGCATACCCAAGCTTGAGCTCTTGTGTCTTCTTCATTCCTCTCAAATCACGGTTTCCCTAATTCTTAAAACTTCATCCACACAGAACTCAACAAGAACTCGTGAGATAAGTTAGTATAAATCAACGCAAAACCTTGTCATTCTCTACTGTAGCAAATCACTAAAATTATTATTCAACATTGCATACTAAATTACTCTGCATATTTAATACTCCTATCCTCAAATAGAATCATTAAACAAGCAAACATATGCAAACAATGCGAACATAACAGCAATCTGCCAAAACAGGACAGTCTGTACAGGATGCAAGAGTATTCATACTTATCTAACTCCAAAAATTCTCAAAATTTAGCACACTGTAGAAAATTTATCAGAGATTACTGTGCAAAAATTTTGAGCATGTTATCACATTCTTACTTTTCTATATAATTTTTGCAACAGAGGTAAACTTTCTGTTTTCAAACAGCAACATATAGACTTGCAAAATAAGCATGGCAAAGGCTATACTTGAAATTTTTATTGAAGTAAAAGATAGATAACATTATTCCAAATAACATAAAGCAAATCCTAGTGAAATAAAATGACGCTCCAAGCAAAACACATATCATGTGATGAATGAAAATATAGCCCCAAGTGAGGTTACCGATAATGTTGGAGACGAAAGAGGGGATGCCTTCCGGGGCATCCCCAAGCTTAGTTGCTTGGATATTCCTTGAATATTACCTTGGGGGTGCCTTGGGCATCCCCAATCTTAGGGCATTGTCACTCCTTATTCTCCTCATATCGATATCTCACCCAAGACTTGAAAACTTCAATCACACAAAACTTAACGGAACTTCGTGAGATGGGTTAGTATGATAAAGACAAATCATTCACTTTGGTACTGTCAAAGACAGGATTCATAATTGTTCTCATACAATGCCTACTCTAATATACAATTTCCACAATTTATATTAAGCAATATAAGCCATAGAAACTAGAAAACAAGCAAATTATGCATTGAAAACAGAATCTGTCAAAAACAGAACAGTATGTAAAGATCTGAATTAAGGTCATACTTATGTAACTCCAAAAATTCTTAAAAATTAGAACAACGTAGAAAATTTGTATACCCATCAATTTTAAAAAATTTAGAATTTTTCCGCGTTCCAGTAAAATACAGGAATTTCTGCACTGGACGCAAAAGTTTCTGTTTTTGCACAGAATCAAGTCAACTATCATCCACACTGTCCCAAAGGCTTTACTTGGCACTTTATTGAAACAAAAGCTATAAAACAAGATCACTACAGTATCCTAATCATGTGAACACACAAAAACAGTAGGTAAAAGTGTTGGGTTGTCTCCCTACAAGCGCTTTTCTTTAATGCCTTTTAGCTAGGCATGATGATTTCAATGATGCTCGCATAAAAGATAAGAATTGAAACATAACAAGAGCATCATGAATCATAAGTTCCTCTCTCATAATAATTTTCAGTAGCATCATGAATAGATTTATCAATATAACCATCACATAAAGCATTCTTTTCATGATCCAAAAGCATAGAAAATTTATTACTCTCCATATAAGCAATTTTATTCTCATTCACAATAGTGGGAGTATCATATGAAACTCGAATACTATAAATTGTTTCCACATTAAAAGAGTAACGTTCAGTAAAAGGATATTCAAAATTATGACAATAATTATCACTACTTTTTATAACATAAGTATCATCACAATAATCATCATAAGTAGCAACTTTGTTCTTATCATAGATAGGAGGCATGCAATCATCATAGCAAATTTGATCCTTCAAAGTAGGGGGACTAAAAAGATCATCTTCATTGAGCATATCATCCCCAACCTTGGGACAAACATTAATTGCAGCAATTAAATTCTCAAACATGTCATTCTCATCATTAATAGTATGAATAGCACCAATAGAATAACAATTTTATCATCATAATTTCCCAAGTTGGTGCCAAAAAGATTTTCAAGATTATAAGAAGTATCATTATCTTCCCAATCATAATCATCACAACAAGCAATAGGCATAACAAAATCATCATCAATAGTTCTTTCGGACATTGTGCCATAAGACAAAGAAGCAATATCATCATCAAGTGCATCATCTTTCCCAATTATTTTTGATTCATTTTCATGAGGCACAACTATAATAGGAGCAACATTATTTGGGAGAGATACCTTTTTACCTCTTCTCTTTCTTCTTTTCTTCTTCTTCACCACATCATGTGTAGGTTTAATTAATTTTTCCGAGCTTCTTATTGATGAGATTGGTTGAATAGGGAGCTCCTTCTCATCACCTATTTCATCATGAGAGACAATATGAGGGAAAGTAGAGATCTTTACCCTTTCATTAGTACTCCTTTTATATTCTATTGGTTTTCCCATCTTTCTATAGTTGGCAATATAAGCATTCTCATTGCAATTTACCATGAAAAACATATGGATTTCTTTCAAATTAGTTTCAGTATGGTCCGTGAATATGAATACTTCAAACCAACCATTTTTATGTGACAATTCTTCACACCCCAAAAATAAACAAAGTTCATTATAAAGTTCAAGGGTGATCAAGTTATTGCAATATTTGGACACGATTAGATCATGAAAAAGCATGCATTGGAAATTAAGGTGACCAACTTTATTGCAAAGTTCACAAGTAATAGGATAAAGAGAGCATAATTTTGTAGCAAATTTATCTATCACCTTGAGCAAAAAATTGGTTCTATCATGTTTATGCTTCTTGCAAAATCTATCATCCCTATAAGGCACGTCTTCACAAAGTCTTTGCACTCCACAAAAATTGACATGCTTATAAGAAACATTTTTGTCATGACTTGTGCAATCATCATTAGCATTTTGGATATTCAAAGAATTCATACTAACAACATTGCAATCATGCTCATCATTTATGCCAAACATTTTATTGAATTCCTCCTCTATCAATTGAGCACAATTTTCCTTTCCATCATTTTCACGAAAGACATTAAAGATGAACAATATGAGACCACCTCAATTCCATTTTTTTTGTAGTTTTCTTTTTATAAACCAAACTAGTGATAAAACAAGAAACTAAAAGATTCGATTGCAAGATCTAAATATATACCTTCAAGCACTCACCTCCCCGGCAACGGCGCCAAAAAAGAACTTGATGTCTACTACACAACTTGTTCTTGTAGACTCGTGTTGGGCCTCCAAGCACAGAGTTTTGTAGGACAGTAGCAAATTTCCCTCAAGTGGATGACCTAAGGTTTATTAATCCGTGGGAGGCGTAGGATGAAGATGGTCTCTCTCAAACAATCCTGCAACCAAATAACAAAGAGTCTCTTGTGTCCCCAACACACCAAATACAATGGTAATTTGTATAGGTGCACTAGTTCGGCGAAGAGATGGTAATAAAAGCGTAGTAATGATAGTAGATATTGGTTTTTGTAATAGGAACAATAAAAAACAACAAGGTAGAAATTGATAAAACGGAGCACAAACGGTATTGCAATGCTTTAAAATGAGGCCTAGGGTCTGTACTTTCACTAGTGCAATCTCTCAACAATGCTAATCTAATTGGATCATATAACCATCCCTCAAAGTGCGATGAAGAATCACTCCAAAGTTCTTATCTACCGGAGAACATAAGAAGAAATTGTTTGTAGCTATTCTTTCCGATCGATCTATCCAAGAGTTCGTACTAAAATAACACCAAGTTATTCTTTCTGATCGATCTATCAAGAGTTCGTACTAAAATAACACCAAAGCAAATTCAAATTCATAATACTCAATCCAACACAAAGAACCTCAAAGAGTGTCCCCAAGATTTCTACCGGAGAAACAAAAGACAAGAACATGCATCAACCCCTATGCATAGATTACCCCAATGTCACCTCGGGAATCCGCGAGTTGAGTGCCAAAACATATCTCAAGTGAATCAATATAATACCCCATTGTCACCACGGGTATTCATATGCAAGACATATATTAAGTGCTCTCAAATCCATACAAGTATTCAATCCGATAAAATGAAATCTCAAAGGGAAAACTTAATTCATCACAACAAGATAGAGAGGGAGAAACACCATATGATCCAACTATATTAACAAAGCCCGCGATACATCAAGATCGTGCCATCTCAAGAACACGAGAGAGAGAGAGAGAGATTAAACACATAGCTACTAGTACAAACCCTCAGCCCCGAGGGTGGACTACTCCCTCCTCATCATGGTGGCCGTCGGGATGATGAAGATGGCCACCGGTGATGATTTCCCCCTCCGGCAGGGTGCCGGAACGGGGTCTAGATTGGTTTTTCGTGGCTACAGAGGCTTGCGGTGGCGAAACTTCTGATCTAGGGTTACCCCGAGGGTTTTTGGAATATTTGGCAATTTATAGGGCGAAGAGGCAGTGCGGGAGGCCACCGAAGTGGGCACAACCCACCTGGGCGCGCCTGGGCCCCCAGGTGCACCCTGGTGAGTTGTGCTCCCCTCTGGTACTTCTTTGGCCCACCGGGTGTCTTCTTGTCCAGAAAAAATCTCCAAAAAGTTTCGCTGCGTTTGGACTCTGTTTGGTATTGATTTTCTGCGATGTAAAAAAACAAGCAAAAAATAGCAACTGGCACTGGGCACTATGTCAATAGGTTAGTCCCAAAAAATGATATAAAGTTGCTATAAAATGATTTTGAAACATCTAAGAATGATAATATAATAGCATGAATACTTCATAAATTATTGATATGTTGGAGACGTATCAGTGGGTCATCCCAAAAGTAATGTCTTAAATCATAGAAGAATTTTTTCTTTTGTTGATATGTGAAACTAGGTGGTATATATTTAGCAACAATGTAATTAGTATAGTCAGCATATCAAGGAGTATTATGAGAAACATTTATTGCAGCTAGTTGTTCATCAGGAAAGCTATCATCAATAGCTAGTGGGCCACCAAGAATATTTTCTAACCTAGACAAGTTATCAGCTACGGGGTTCTCAGCTCCTTTTCTATCAGTAATATGTAAATCAAATTCTTGGAACAAGAGAACCCACCTAATGAGTCTAGGTTTAGCATCCTTCTTTTCCATAAGGTATTTTATAGCAGCATGATCAGTGTGAACAATTACTTTGGAATCAACAATATAAGATCTGAATTTGTCACAAGCAAACACAACAACTAAAAATTCTTTTTCAGTAGTAGCATAATTTCTTTGGGCACTGTCTAGAGTTTTGCTAGCATAATGAATAACATTTAATTTCTTATCAACTCTTTGTCCTAGAACAACACCAACAGCATAATCACTAGCATCACACATAATTTCAAAAGGCAAGTTCCAATCAGGTGGTTGGATAATAGGTGCAGAAGATAAGGCTTTCTTAAGTGTTTCAAAAGCTTCTACACAATCATCATAAAAAAATGGAACATCCTTTTGTAAAAGATTTGTAAGAGGCCTAGAAATTTTAGAGAAGTCTTTAATAAATCTCCTATAGAAACCAGCATGACCAAGAAAACTACGAATACCTTTAATATCTTTAGGACATAGCATTTTCTCAATTGCATCAACTTTAGCTTTATCCACCTCAATACCTCATTCAGAAATCTTATGCCCCAAGACAATACCTTCATTAACCATAAAGTGGAACTTCTCCCAATTCAAGACAAGATTAGTTTGCTCACATCTCTGCAAAACTCGATCAAGGTTGCTTAAGCAATCATCAAAAGAAGTCCCATAAACGGAAAAATCATCCATGAAAACCTCAACAATCTTTTCACAAAAATCAGAGAATATAGCAGTCATACATCTTTGAAAGGTAGCAGGTGCATTCTATAAACGAAAAGGCATACGTCTATAAGCACAAGTTCCAAAAGGGCAAGTAAAGGTTGTTTTCTCTTGATCAGGTTGTGAAACAGGTATTTGAGAAAAAACAGAATATCGATAAATAAAATAAAAGTGTGTGTGCTTAGATAATGTTTCGAGCATTTGATCAATAAAAGGCAGAGGGTAATGATATTTTCTAGTAGCTTTATTTAGTTTTCTGAAATCAATTACCATTCTATAACCAGTAACTATTCTTTGTGGAATAAGTTCATTTTTGTCATTAGGAACAACAGTAATACCTCCCTTCTTAGGGACACAATAAATAGGACTTACCCATCTACTATCAGTTATGGGATAGATTATACCTGCTTCCAGAAGTTTTAATATTTTAGTTCTTACCACTTCTTTCATCTTAGGATTCAAACATCGTTGATGATCAACAACGGGTTTAGCATCAGGTTCCATATTAATCTTGTGCTAACAGAGAGTGGGACTAATGCCCTTAAGATCATCAAGAGTATATCCAATGGCAGCACAGTGCTTCTTCAGAATTTTCAATAATCTTTCTTCTTCATGTTCTGAAAGGTTAGCACTAATTATAACAGGATATATCTTTTTCTCATCAAGATAAGCATATTTCAAAGTGTCAGGCAATTGCTTTAATTCAAACACAGGATCACCCTTAGGTGGAGGAGGACCTCCTAGAGTTTCAATAGGCAAATTGTGTTTGAGAAGAGGTCGTTGTTCAAAGAAATTTTTATCTATTTCATTTCTTTCATGCATATGCATATCATTTTCATGGTCTAGCAAATATTGTTCTAGTGGATCAGTAGGAGGCACGGCAATAGAAGCAAGACTAATTATTTCATCCTTACTAGGTAATTCCTTCTTATGAGGTTGTCTACTAAACTTTGAGAAATTAAACTCATGAGACTCATCACCAAAGCTAACACCGACAATTTGTTTCTCACAATCTATTTTAGCATTAACGGTGTTCAAGAAAGGTCTACCAAAGATAATGGGACAAAAATCATGTTGTCGGGAACCAAGAACAAGAAAATCAGTAGGGTATTTTATTTTCCCACACAAGACTTCAACATCTCTAACAATCCCAAGTGGTGTGATGGTGTCTCTATTAGCAAGTTTAATAGTAACATCTATGTTTTCTATTTCAGCGGGTGCTATGTCATCCATAATTTCTTGGTATAAGGTAAAAGGAATAGCACTCACTCTAACACCTAAGTCATATAAACCATGATAACAATGATCTCCTATTTTAACTGAGACAACAGGCATGCCAACAACAGGTCTATGTTTATCTTTTTCATCGGGTTTAGCAATTCTAGCAGCTTCATCACAGAAGTAAATAACATGCCCCTCAATATTTTCTACCAGGAGATCTTTAACCATAGTAACACTAAGTTCTACTTTAATTTTCTCAGGAGGTTTAGGTGCTTTAATATTACTTTTGTGAACCACAATTGAAACCTTAGCATGTTCCTTTATCCTAACAGGGAAAGGTGGTTTTTCAATATAAGCAGTAGGCACAACTGGATCAACATTGTAAAGAATAGTTTCATCTTTAACTATGACCGGTTCTTTAATTTCTCCTTTAATAGGGGGATGATATTTAAACCACTTCTCCTTAGGGAGATCAACATGAGTAGCAAATGATTCACAAAAAGAGGCTACTATCTCAGAGTCAAGTCCATATATAGTGCTAAACTTGTGAAAAGCATCGGTATTCATAAAAGATTTAACACAATCAAACTTAAGCTTAATACCCGACTCTTTCTAAAAGATCCCAATCTTCAGAGTTGCATTTAATTCTTTCTAAAATATCCCACCTGAATTCAATAGTCTTCTTCATTAGAGAACCAGTACAAGAAGTATCAAGCATGGATCGATCATCATGAGAAAGCCGAGCATAAAAATTCTGAATAATAATTTCTCTGGAGAGCTCATGATTGGGGCATGAATATAACATTGACTTAAGCCTCCCCCAAGCTAGAGCGATACTTTCTCCTTCATGAGGCCAAAAACTATATATATAACTCCGATCATGATGAACTAGATGCATAGGATAAATTTTTTGGTGAAATTCCAATTTCAATCGATTCCAGTTCCAAGATCCAATATCATCGCATACCCTATACCATGTCAATGCTTTTCCCTTCAAAGATAAAGGGAAAACCTTCTTCTTAGCTTCATCTCCGGGCAAATCTGCATGCTTAAATAATCCACAAATTTCATACACATATATCAAGTGCATATCAGGATGTTCGGTTCCATCTCCTGCATAAGGATTAGCTAGCAGTTGTTCTATCGTACCCGAAGGAATTTCATAACCAATATTTTCAGTAGATGCAGTAGGTGGAGAGGCAACTAATTGTGCTTCCAGTCGAGGTGAAGATACCCCGAACAAACCCCTCAAAGGATTGTTTTCCATTGTAACAAGTGACAATAAATTTCAGCACATAGTAATAATTTTTCCTTACCAATTTCCACTTACCAAGAGCGCTTCACTCCCCGGCAACAATGCCAGAAAAGAGTCTTGATGACCCACAAGTATAGGGGATCAATCATAGTCCTTTTGATAAGTAAGAGTGTCGAACCCAACGAGGAGCAGAAGGAAATGACAAGTGGTTTTCAGCAAGGTAATTTCTGCAAGCACTGAAATAGTCGGTAACAGGTAGTCTGATAGCAAAATAATTTATAAAGTGCAGCACGGTAGCCCAATCCTTTTGTGGCAAAGGACAGGACAAAACAGTCTCTTATAATAAGCAAAGCGTTCTTGAGGGTACACGGGAATTTCATCTAGTCACTTTCATCATGTTGGTTTGATCCGTGTTCGCTACTTTGGTAATTTGATATGTGGTTGGATCGGTGCTTAGGTGCTATTCTTACTTGAACAAACCACCTACTTATGATTAACCCCCTCGCAAGCATTCACAACTACGAGAAAAGTATTAAGATAAAATCTAACCATAGCATTAAACTTTTGGATCCAAATCGGTCCCTTAGAAGTAGTGCATAAACTAGAGTTTAAGCTTATGTCACTCTAGCAACCCATCATCTAATAACTACTCCACAATGCATTCCCTGAGGCCCAAATATGGTGAAGTGCCATGTAATCGACGTTCACATGACACTAATACGTCCATTTTGCATCATGCTTTTATGTTGATACTAGTAACTATGCACGTGCAACGCACGTCTCCATCCATACACATAAATTTTTTGTGAGTATAAATTTCAAGTTTAAATTCCAAAAATTCTTTAAAAAATAGAACAAGTCATGACCATAAAAAAAATCAATGCTCAACAATATGCATTTTTAAAGCACACCACCAGTAAATAAACATAGATGATGTACATGGTTGAAAAACATAACATGAGATGAACATGGGTATAATGAGTAATAATGCACACAAGGCATGTCTCAGCTAATGTATACATTAAAACAAAGACAAGAGACCTTACAAATTTTATGTTTTTTTAAGATTGGTCTCTTTAAACTTTGATAAATATATCTAATACCGGCATAAATGGCATACAAATGATCCCTTCGTCTCTAAAGAAAAGCAGGGGGTGTCTCAATCTATTCTGAAAACATAGTCATGGTATATAGACAAAACGTGTGCCTGTCCAGTGAGCACATCATTCATTGTATGCAGCTCCACACTCTTACAACAAATCTAGAAGGATGGAAACGATATACCAACTCACACATAAAATAAGCTTAGCGCTTACTTCATCTTCCTGTTCTTGGCTTGTTGTGCGTCTCTTTGTCTTGGTTGTCAAGAGGTCAATAGTCATCTCCTTATCAGCAGCTGGCTGCATTGAGTCTTCTTGTTTGCCAAGCCAGGGTGTTGTAGGAATGGACATTGTAGGGGTAATTGGTCTTCTTGCTGAACTGAACCCTGGAAGTGATGTCAGCATGTGTACCAATACCTAGTAATCATGGACGTCTCTCTATAAACATAAAAAAACTAATTATACTTGAACAGTAAAAAAATAAAAACCACATTTCTCATAGCGTAGTTCATCCAAAAAATTCTGAAATGGTGTATCAAGTGAAATGAATAAAATATAGTGAATTGCTTATATGCAGGAATGATTTAAGAAGTTCATTCCACCTACCTGCAATAAATTGTATAAGGGCAGTGATATAATTTCTCTTTGGTTTGTGTATATTTCTATGGAGAGTATGCAAATTTGTACCATAATTTTATAGGAGAGAACACAAGTTACAAGAGCACCCCAAAGGGGGACGACATCCACACTCCACCACGAACACATATCACAATGGACTACTCACATAATCCAGCCATCCTATTCCCTCAAGCAATTAGGTCAGAAAGAATGAGAACACAGAGTGTTGCCTCGTTGACTTCAAGCTGAGCATTGTTGAACGCCCTAGCATTGTATTGCTTTCATAGCCTATAGCACACAAGCATAACAAGAGAATCAAAACCACATTATTTAGCTTTGGGAATGAACTGGCGAGACCTCCCCACCAATCCTGAAGATTATCGGTGATAGAAGGGGCAGGGACAACATCAAGTTGAGTCAATCGAAGACATCGATGCCATACCTGTCGAGTATATATGCACTGAAGCGGGATGAGATTGCAATGTCCTCTTCTTGCTCAGAGAAAACAGGGCCAAATATGTACTTGCAGCTCTCTTCTAACCCGACGATCCAATGTCCATACTCGATGCTGCGAAGCCAAGCAAATGAAAATCTTGCAGTTCAATGGCACCCAGCTATTCCAAAGTGCCTTAGCACCAGCAAAGCAAATAGCTCCTTCCGAAAGAAGAATGTATTGGTTTGTGTATATAACACTTCACAAATTCTGCACCCTGACCTTCCAGCACAGCTGACACAAACTTGATGAATTCACAACTCAACAATGCATTATGTCGGTCCCTTTAGCACAACAAATTCAACCCATAGTTTTAGTCGGTGTTACTCTGCTCACTGAAAAGTTCCACATGAATGGTCTCATCCTAAAAAACACTGTGACCAACGCAGGCACCACCCGAATGCTTCCTGGTTGGAGCACTTCCAATCATTAACATCATTCTTCAGCCACACGATCACCTCTTCACAAACCAGGTATATCAAAGGAGGGCACCCTTACTTCTAGAATCAAGCTCAAAAATTGCAACATGAAACTGAACACAAAATCCTCTTAGATGCTTAGAAAATATGTATAGTTATGTGATTACCTTCTCAAACATCCTCTTTGTAAAATTCATCCTCACAATCAGAAAGAAACCATGGTTGAGACTTGCAAAAAATATTTAAGCATTGGTACCTAAGAAATAATTAATTTATGTTAGTTTTGCCCTTGAGAAATGAATGGTCAATTTGGTTCAGAGAAAAATGTATAAAGGAAAAAAATATTAATTAGCAAAGTTGTAGCTTGTAGACGTTCCCGTTCATCGTAACTAATGTAGTAATTTAGATAATAATGTTGGCTTCGCAGTTGTAGTCATCCTTGGAATTATTGGACCTTGGAGAGGCATGTAGTAGCATTTCAAGAGCATATGTACTCTATCTACAAGTTATATGAATGCCAAAAATAGCTAGTGTCTTATCAATGTCGATTCCTTCTTGCCCATGGTCTCGGTAGCCTGTTTTGAAGGTATATTATGTTAATACAATATTATACAAGTAAATACATTGGTTGCAGGAAAATGGATCCCCTAAGTTCAGGTGCTACCTTTGAAAGTAAGAATTCGATATCCATTATGAGGATAGTCCATGAGAAGGTTCCCAATATGTTAGGTCCATTTGAATTATCGGTGTAGGAATCATGTGATAAAATAGCTTGACATGTATTTTCATCAATCTATAATAGCAAAACATATGAACATAACCATACACTATACAATTAGCATATGACTAATTTTGGTATTGTCTGAGGAAAACAAAATATGACCAAACATGACTATAGGTAGCAAATATTAAAAATCATGTGAAAAAATGAAGGCCTCTGCAGTTTAATCAAAATAATTAATTGATTATTAGCATCAGATTATGAAACCATTCACTAACCTCTAGAAGGATAGAGAAGGTAGATAAACTACATCAGTAGTTTGGTGTGCCTTTCAAGCAGCTTCAATTCTACAAAAGATATGTCATGATAGCAATCTGCTACCATACTAAACTCCCCATCGGAAGAAGAACCACATTCCTTTTCAATCAAACAAGGGACACACAAAAAAATCAATAGAAACACAGTACAAGCTCACTGACTGCTCCTAGTAGTCCATATTCTACTGATGTTAATCAGATGAATCAACATCTATTAATCAGAAAACACCTTGTCTGATCAGAAAACATCACCCAACATCTGTTAATCAGATGAATCAATAAGCTCGCAGGACAGAAAGACCAACTACCAACCTAGCTGAAAAACATTGTATATGGTACATGGTACACCCACGTAAATAACATCTTAAAATAATTACAACTTAAATAAGGTAACTGAAGCACCAAGCGTAGGAAGATATGTTATTGTTTTGGTGGTGGAAAAAAACTAAAAAATCATGACTTGGTTAATCAGGAAATCGTGTTAAGTCTGAGATATACATCATGCCACACTCGATCGCCTTTTCCCAAATGTGAGTTGTAATATCACATTATCATTTCCATCGAACTAATTCAATAAAATATATAGTAGCGTATGAGGTCTCTAACAATGGATTTACCCAACTGTAAAAGATAAAAGGGGTTCATGTAATAAAACAAAAATGATAACTACTACAATCCAATGGGAGTCGAGAGCAGTATAAGCGAGAATTAATATATTTCTCACTGTTCGTATGGAAGTAATTTCACAAAATCATATCCCACCGACCAATAAAAAATATTTGTTATGAAGTAAGATGGATCTAGGCCTATAGTATAAATTGATTCATAAATAGGCCTACAAATACAAGAGGATCAGTGAAACAAAACTTTCATGCCCGTGACTTCCACAAGAGCATATTTCTATCCAGCTCCTTTTTTTCGAATCTATCTTTGTACTGGTTAACAACGTGGCCATGGAATTAACTACCCAAAGGAAGTAGAACAGGAATTGTACCAATACTGCTGGCCACACAGGTTGATCTTATCCATCACCAAGCAATCCTTTGGCTGAGTCCTTTGGCGTACCAATCGCATGGTTAGCCCTTTGGCGGAGTCCAACGGCGGGAGGGAGGGCAGAGTGCTACGCGGCAAGGTCGGCGAAGGAGGCGCAGACGGCGAGGATCTGGTCATGGAGCTCGCCGAGGCGCGCAGCGGCATCGGCGCGCGTAGTGGTGGAAATGACCCGGCCCTCGGGTTCTTCCAGGATGCTTCGCACCGGGACTCCTCGTGCCTGATCAGGATGTACGACGCTCGCATCGTCTCCACCCCCGCTGCTGCCGACGCCATCACCCCCTTCCTCTGCCACTCGCCGCTCCGGTTGCTTCGGGTGGTTGGCTCCGTTTGCTCGGGCCCATGGGAAGTAGAGGAGCGATGGGCGGCGGCAGCGATCCACGCTCGCTTCTGTGAGCAAATTACAGGATTGGGATAGTAGAGGAGGAGCGGCAAAGCTTTGTGGGCACTGTGCAAAGAGAAAATTACGAGATAATAATCCCGCTAATTGAGGACGAAGGGATGCGCGGGGCGGGGCAGTCTGCTCCAGCAGAACATTTAATCAGGATCGTTTATTTATGTGGCAGACCCTTGATCTAATATGGACTGTTAGATGTGATTTAGTTAGATTGATGGAAAGTCTCAGATAATCCTGTGTACAGTTTGTGGTGTGTCTCTAGAGGAATTCATGTTTGCTCTTTTAATAGTAGTATAGATTTATTGCATTATGGGCTATTATTACACATTATGGTACAATGCTTATGCCTTTTCTCTCTTATTTTACAAGGTTTACACAAAGAGGGAGAATGCCGGTAGCTGGAGTTCTGGACGGGAAAGGAGCAAATCTGAGAGACCTATTCTGCACAACTCCAAAAGTCCTGAAAATTTACGGAGAATTATTTTGAAATATATAAGAATTATTGGGCGAAGAAAATACCAGAGGGGACCCACCAGGTGGCCACAAGCCTGGGGGTGCGCCCTACCCCCCTAAGCGCACCCCTAGGGCTTGTGGGCCCCCCTGGCAGGTCTTCAGTGTCCATCTTCTGCTACATGAAAGGTTTTATCCTGGAAAAAATCATAAGGAAGCTTCCGGGATGAAGCGCCGCCGTCTCGAGGTGGAACCTGGGCAGAAGCAATCAAGGCCTCCGACGGAGCTGTTCTGCCGAGGAAACTTCCCTCCGGGGGGGGGGGATCAAAGTCATCGTCATCACCAACGATCCTCTCATCGAGAGGGGGTCCATCTCCATCAACATCTTCACCAACACCATCTCCTCTCCAAACCCTAGTTCATCTCTTGTGTTCAATCTTTGTCTCAAAACCTCAGATTGGTACCTGTGGGTTGCTAGTAGTGTTGATTACTCCTTTTGGTTGATGCTAGTTGGTTTATTCGGTGGAAGATCATATGTTCAGATCCTTAATGATATTCAATACCCCTCTGATCTTGAACATGAATATGCTTTGTGAGTAGTTATGTTTGTTTCTGAGGACATGGGAGAAGTCTTGTTATAAGTAATCATGTGAATTTGGTATTCGTTCGATATTTTGATGAGATGTATGTTGTCTTTCCTCTAGTGGTGTTATATGAACGTCGCCTACATGACACTTCACCATGATTTGGGCCTAGGGGAAGGCATTGGGAACTAATAAGTAGATGATGGGTTGCTAGAGTGACAGAAGCTTAAACCCTAGTTTATGCGTTGCTTCGTAAGGGGCTGATTTGGATCCACATGTTTCATGCTATGGTTAGATTTATCTTAATTCTTCTTTCGTAGTTGCGGATGCTTGCGAGAGGGGTTAATCATAAGTGGGAGGCTTGTCCAAGTAAGGAGAGCACCCAAGCACCAGTCCACTCACATATCAAATTATCAAAGTAACGAACGTGAATCATTTGAGCATGATGAAAACTAACTTGACAATAATTCCCATGTGTCCTCGGGAGCGCTTTGCTTTATATAAGAGTTCGTCCAGGCTTATCCTTTGCTACAAAAAGGTTTGGGACACCTTGGTGCACCTTTGTTACACTTGTTACTTGTTACCCGTTACGAATTATCTTACCACAAAACTATCTATTACCGATAATTTCAGTGCTTGCAGAAAATACCTTGCTGAAAACCGGTTGTCATTTCCTTCTGCTCCTCATTGGGTTCGACACTCTTATTTATCGAAAGGACTACGATAGATCCCATATACTTGTGGGTCATCAAGACTCTTTTTTGGCACCGTTGCCGGGGAGTGAAGCGCCTTTGGTAAGGAAACATTTATATTACGTGCTGAAATTTACTGTCACTTGTCACTATGGAAAATCATCCTTTGAGGGTTTTGGTCGGGGTATCTTCACCCCGACCGGAAGAGCAAAGAGTTGCCCCTCAACCTACTGCACCTACTGAAAATATTTATTATGAAATTCCTTTGGGTATGATAGAGAAACTGCTAGCTAATCCTTATGCAAGAGATGGAACACTACATCCTGATATGCATCTAATCTATGTGGATGAAGTTTGTGGATTATTTAAGCTTGCAGGTTTGCCCGAGGATGAAGTCAAGAAGAAGGTATTCCCATTATCTTTGAGGGAGAAGGCATTGACATGGTATAGGCTATGCGATGATATTGGGACTTGGAATTACAACCGATTGAAATTGGAATTTCATTAGAAGTTTTATCCTATGCATCTGGTTCATCGTGATCAGAATTATATATATAATTTTTGGCCTCGTGAAGGAGAAAGTATCGCTCAAGGTTGGGGGAGGCTTAAGTCAATGTTATATTCATGCCCCAATCATGAGCTCTCAAGAGAAGTTATTATTCAGAATTTTTATGCTCGGCTTTCTCGTAATGATCAATCCATGCTCGATACTTCTTGTACTGGTTTTTTATGAAGAAAACTATTGAATTCAAATGGGATCTCTTAGAAAGAATTAAATGCAACTCTGAAGATTGGGAGCTCGACGAAGGTAAGGAATCAGGTCTAAACCTTAAATTTGATTGTGTTAAATCTTTTATGGATACCGGTGCTTTTCGTGAATTTAGCACTAAATATGGACTTGACTCTGAGATAGTAGCTTATTTTTTTGAATCATTTGCTACTCGTGTTGATCTTCCTAAGGAGAAGTGGTTTAAATATCATCCTCCCATTGAAGTAAAGATAGTTGAACCTACTAAAGCTGAAGAGGAAACTATTACTTATAATGTTGATCCTATTATTCCCACTGCTTATATTGAGAAACCACCTTTCCCTGTTAGGATAAAAGAACATGCCAAAGCTTCAGCTGTGGTTCGTAAGAGTTATAATAGAACACCTACACCGCCTAAACAAATTAAAGTTGAACCTAGTATTGCTATGGTTAAAGATCTCTTGGTCGATAATATTGATGGGCATGTTATTTATTTCTGTGATGAAGCTTCTAGAATTGCTAAACCCGATGAAAAAGACAAACATAGACCTATTGTTGGCATGCATGTTGTCTCTGTTAAAATAGGAGATCATTGTTACCATGGCTTATGTGATTTGGGTTCTAGTGTGAGTGCAATTCCCTTTACTTTATACCAAGAAATTTTGAATGATATTGCACCTGCTGAAATAGAAGATATTGATGTTACTATTAAGCTTGCCAATAGAGATACTATATCACCAATTGGGATTGTTAGGGATGTTAAAGTCTAATGTGGGAAAATAAATTACCCTACTAATTTTCTAGTTCTTGGTTCCCCACAAGATGATTTTTGTCCCATTATATTTGGTAGACCTTTCTTTAACACTGTTAATGCTAAAATAAATTATGAGAAAGAAACTGTTAGTGTAAGTTTCGGGGATGTGTCTCATGAGTTTAATTTCTCCAAATTTCGTAGACAACCCCATGATAAAGAATTGCCTAATAAAGATGAAATTATTGGTCTTGCTTCTATTGCCGTACCTCCTACTGATCCTTTAGAACAATATTTGCTGGACCATGAAAATGATAGTATCATGAATGAAAGGAAGGAATTAGACGAGATTTTCTTTAAACAAATGCCTGTTTTGAAACACAATTTACCTGTTGAGACTCTTGGAGATCCTCTACCACCCAAGAGTGATCCTGTGTTCGATCTTAAACAATTACCTGATACTTTGAAATATGCTTATCTTGATGAAAAGAAGATATATCCTGTTATTATTAGTGCTAACCTTTCAGAGCAGGAAGAAAAGAAATTATTGAAAACTCTGAGGAAGCACCGTGCCGCTATTGGATATACTCTAGATGATCTTAAGGGCATTAGTCCCACTCTATGTCAGCACAAAATTAATATGGAACCTGATGCTAAACCAGTTGTTGATCATCAACGACGGTTGAATCCAAAAATGAAAGAAGTGGTAAGGAATGAGATATTAAAGCTTCTGGAAGCAGGTATAATCTATCCTATATCTGATAGTAGATAGGTAAGTCTTGTTCATTGTGTCCCTAAGAAGGGAGGTATTACCGTTGTTCCTAATGATAAAAATGAGTTCATTCCGCAAAGAATTGTTACATGTTATAGAATGGTAATTGATTTTAGAAAATTAAACAAAGCTACTAGGAAAGATCATTATCCTCTACCTTTTATTGATCAAATGCTAGAAAGACTATCAAAACATACACACTTCTCCTTTCTAGATGGTTATTCTGGTTTTTCCCAAATACCTGTGTCACAAGAGGATCAAGAAAAAACTACTTTTACTTGCCCTTTCGGTACCTTTGCTTATAGACGTATGCCTTTTGGTTCATGTAATGCACCTGCTACCTTTCAAAGATGTATGACTGCTATATTCTCTAACTTTTGTGAAAAGATTGTTGAGGTTTTCATGGATGATTTCTCCGTTTATGGAACTTATTTTGATGATTGCTTAAGCAACCTTGATCGAGTTTTGCAGAGATGTGAAGAAATTAATCTTGTCTTGAATTGGGAGAAGTGCCACTTTATGGTTAATGAAGGTATTTTCTTGGGGCATAAAATCTCTGTAAGAGGTATTGAAGTTGATAAAGCTAAAGTTGATGCTATTGAAAAATCCCTTGTCCTAAAGATATCAAAGGTATAAGAAGTTTCGTTGGCCATGCCGATTTCTATAGGAGATTTACTAAAGACTTCTCTAAAATTTCTCAGCCTCTTACTAATCTCTTGCAAAAAGATGTTCAATTTGTTTTTGATGATGATTGTGTAGAAGCATTTGAAATACTTAATAAAGCCTTAATTTCTACACCTATTGTTCAACCACCTGATTGGAACCTACCCTTTAAAATTATGTGTGATGCTAGTGATTATGCTGTTGGTGCTGTTGTAGGACAAAGAGTTGATAAGAAATTAAATGTTATCCATTATGCTAGTAAAACTCTAGACAGTGCTCAAAGAAATTATGCTACTACTGAAAAGAATTTTTAGCAGTTGTATTTGCTTGTGACAAGTTCAGATCTTATATTGTTGATTCCAAAGTAACTGTTCACACCGATCATGCTGCTATTAAATATCTTATGGAAAAGAAAGATGCTAAACCTAGACTTATTAGATGGGTTCTCTAGCTGCAAGAATTTGATTTGCATATTATTGATAGAAAAGGGAGCTGAGAACCCCGTAGCAGACAACTTGTCTATGTTAGAAAATATTCTTGATGACCCACTACCTGTTGATGATAGCTTCCCTGATGAACAATTAGCTGTCATAAATGCTTCTCATAGTACTCCTTGGTATGCTGATTATGCTAATTATATTGTTGCGAAATTTATACCACCTAGTTTCACATACCAACAAAAGAAAAAGTTTTTCTATGATTTGAGACATTACTTTTGGGATGACCCACATCTTTATAAGGAAGGAGTAGATGGTGTTATTAGACACTGTGTACCTGAGCATGAACAGGAACAGATCCTACGCAAGTGTCACTCCGAGGCCTACGGAGGACACCATGCTGGTGGTAGAACTGCACACAAGGTATTACAATCTGGTTTTTATTAGCCTACTCTTTTTAGGGATGCTCGTAAGCTTGTCTTGTCTTGTGATGAAGGTCAAAGAATTGGTAATATTAGTAGACGTTAGGAAATGCCTATGAATTATTCACTTGTCATTGAACCATTTGATGTTTGGGGATTTGATTATATGGGACCTTTTCCTTCCTCCAATGGGTACACACATTTTTTGGTTGCTGTTGATCATGTTACTAAGTGGGTGGAAGCTATTCCAACTAGTAGTGCTGATCATAACGCCTCCATTAAAATGCTTAAAGAAGTTATTTTCCTGAGGTTTGGAGTCCCTAGATATTTAATGACTGATAGTGGTTCACACTTTATTCATGGTGCTTTCCATAAATTGCTTCCTAAGTATGATGTTAACCATACAATTGCATCTCCATATCACCCTCAGTCTAGTGGTCAAGAAGAACTAAGTAACAGAGAAATAAAGTTGATCTTGCAAAATACTGTTAGTAGATCTAGAAAGAATTGGTCTAAGAAACTTGATGATGCATTATGGGCTTATAGAACTGCTCATAAGAATCCTATGGGTATGTCTCCATACAAAGTGGTTTATGGAAAAGCATGTCACTTACCTCTTGAACTAGAACATAAAGCTTATTGGGCAATTAAAGAGCTCAACTATGATTTCAAACTTGCCGGTGAGAAGAGGTTATTTGACATTAGCTCACTTGATGAATGGAGAACCCAAGCCTATGAAAATGCCAAATTGTTTAAAGAAAAAGTTAAAAGATGGCATGATAAAAGGATACAAAAGCGTGAATTTAATGTAGGTGACCATGTCTTGCTATACAATTCTTTTTTAAGATATTTTGCAGGAAAGCTTCTCTCTAAATGGGAAGGGCCTTACATCATCGAGGAAGTTTATCGTTCCGGTGCCATCAAGATCAACAACGCCGAAGGCAATAACCCGAAGGTGGTAAAAGGGCAAAGAATCAAACATTATATCTTAGGTACTCCCATAAATGTGGAAACCGATATTATTAATACCATAACATCGGAGGAGTACATAAGGGATATCTACCAGAACGCTCCAGACATCCGAAAAGGAATAGCTATCTGATACGGTAAGTAAACCGACTCCAAAACTTTTCCAAAAGCAATTTTACTTCGTTTTGGAATATTTAAAAAATTAGGAAAATAAAAAGTAGTCCGAAAAGTGCACGAGGAGGCGACAAGCCTTGGGGCACGCCCTACCCCCCTAGGCGCGCCTCCCAGGCTTGTGGCCATGTCGTGTGCCTCCGGACTCTGTTTTCTTGTAGTACATTCCTTTTGGTTGGCAAAAATTCATTATATAATCTCCCGAAGGTTTTGACCACCGTATCATGGCAATATCCTCTGTTCTTGTTTCGAGCTATTTTTCTTGATAGATCTAGATCGCCATGACATCTCCAAGCGCCCCCAAGGACAAGGTTTTTGAGAAGGTCATCAACCCTTACCTTGAAGAGGTGCTGCAACACCCTCAAACCATCGAGATGCATGAGGGGGTGCTTCACATCCGTGATGTCCAAGGGTCAAGGAGGACCGGAAGTGTGGAGTCCAGGCTCGAAGCAGTGGAGCAAGAGGTGTTCAAGTGCAAAGGGATGGTGGAGCACGCACTCAACGCCAATCACTCCATGATCACGGATTTTACCTGTGACCACAAGCTAGATGCTAGTGAGATTGGGAAGGCCATCTTCAAGCTTCGTGAGAAAAACGAGCATCTCCAAGCACATATCTATGACCTGCAGAACCAAAACTGTGAGTATGAATATAGATTTAAGAGGATGAGTTTGGCTGTAGATTTGAGGATTCCGGAGACTCGTTCATCTTTCTATGATGCTGAACCTATGCCCTGGAAGATGGAGGACAAGCCCACAACATCATCAACTCCATCATCACCGCCTCCGAAGAAAGAGACCTAAGTACATAGGTATGGGCACTCCCCTTGGCTAGTGCCAAGCTTGGGGGAGGTGCCCCGGTATCATATCACCATCACACCTTTACCTTTATCATTTTTCTTAGTTCTATCCTTTTGGTTATATCTTGGTTTAGTAGAATAAAGTTTTAGTATGATCTAGCTTTGAGTTTTGCTTTGTGTTCCCTCTATGTAATCGAGTCCGAGAGTTATATAATAAAGATTAGTTTTGAGTTGAGGGATTTGCTTTCTTGCTATGATCTTGAGTAAAAGAAATAAAGAATAAAAGAAATAAAAAGATTATATAATGATCTTATGGGAAGTGATGACTTCACATATAAGAAGTATGTCGCATGAAGTTTGTTGGGGGTTGACAAACATAGTTTTGGTCATTGTTGCAATTAATAGGAAGTAATAAAGAAAGAGAGGTCTCACATATAAATACACTATCTTGGACATCTTTTGTGATAGTGAGCACTCATTAAAATATTATATGTTAAAAGGTTGATGTTGGACAAGGAAGACAACATAATGGTTTATGTTTCTTTATATTCGAATAGAAGTTATATTGTCATGGATCCTCCAACATGTTGAGCTTGCTTCTCACCCTATGCTAGCCAAATCTTTTGCACCAAGTAGAGATACTACTTGTGCATCCAAAATCCCTTAACCCAGTTTTGCCATGAGAGTCCACCATACCTACCTATGGATTGAGTAAGATCCTTCAAGTAAGTTGTCATCGGTGCAAGCAATAAAAATTGCTCTCTAAATATGTATGATCTTTTAGTGTGAGGAAAATAAGCTTTATATGAACTTGTGATATGGAAGAAATAAAAGTGACACACTGCATAATAAAGTTGTCTATCACAAGTGGCAATATAAAGTGACGTTCCTTTGCATTAAGATTTTGTGCATCCAACTATAAAAGCGCCTGACAACCTCTGCTTCCCTCTGCGAAGGGCCTATCTTTTATTTACCTTCTACCTTTATACAAGAGTCATGGTGATCATCACCTCTTCTTTTTATACTTTTTCTTTTCAGCAAGCACAATATGTTGGGGAAGATCCAGATATATATATCCACTCGAATGTAGATATTCATAAACTATTATTGTTGACATTACCCTTGAGGTAAAAGGTTGGGAGGCGAAGTTATAAGCCCCTATCTTTCTCTGTGCCCGATTGAAGCTTTGATATCATAAGTATCGCGTGAGTGTTAGCAATTATGAAAGACTAAAAGATGGTTGAGTATGTGGACTTGCTATATGAAAGCTCTTACATTGACTCTTTCCGATGTTATGATAAATTGCAATTGTTTCAATAACCAAGATCATAGTTTGTTGGTTTTCAATAAAGTTCTTGATTCATACTTTATCTTGTGAATGAATAGTTACTTTAGCATAAGAAATTATATGACAATATATATTGCTGTTCTAAAGATTATCATGATGCCCTCATGTCCGTATTTTATTTTATCGACACCTCTATCTCTAAACATGTGGACATGATTATCGATTTCGGTTTCCGCTTGAGGACAAGCGAGGTCTAAGCTTGGGGGAGTTGATACGTCCATTTTGCATCATGCTTTTATGTTGATATTTATTGCATTATGGGCTGTTATTACACATTATGGTACAATACTTATGCCTTTTCTCTCTTATTTTACAAGGTTTACACAAAGAGGGAGAATGCCCGTAGCTGGAATTCTGGAACGGAAAGGAGAAAATCTGAGAGACCTATTCTGCACAACCCCAAAAGTCCTGAAAATCTACGGAGAATTATTTTGGAATATATAAGAAGTATTGGGCGAAGAAAATACCAGAGGGGACCCACCAGGTGGCCACAAGACCGGGGGGCGCACCCCTAGGGCTTGTGGGCCCCCTGGCAGGTCTCCGGTGTCCATCTTGTGTTATATGAAGGGTTTTTACCTTGAAAAAAAATCATAAGGAAGCTTTCGGGACGAAGAGCCGCCGTCTCGAGGTGCAACCTGGGCAGAAGCAATCTAGGGCTCCGGCGGAGCTGTTCTGCCGGGAAACTTCCCTCCGGGAGTGTCGTGGGGATCACGATCACCTATGGGGCCATGAGCCCCTTGTGGTTCGGCAAGGGGGAGATCACGTTGCACAAAGAGCAGAAGCCATGGAACAACACGACGGTGGTGACACTGGTGGTTTTTACCCAGGTTCGGGCCGCTGGGTAGCGTAAAACCCTACTCCTGCTTTGGTGGATTGAGTGGAAGAACACAACGAGCATGCAGCACTCAAGCCCGGCAAGGGTGCCTCGGGGAGAGCAGCTACGCGCGTACAAGTGTGTGAGGGTCCGAATCCTTTGTTAGGTCGCCTTGGACCTCCTTTTATAGCTTAAGGGGTAACCACAATGGCAAAACAGTCTTTATCTATTGATTAGATAGCCAACAGTGCTATCATACCTAACTCTGGCAGTTAAGACAAAGTGCATTAAATGCACTGCTAGGTGTCATGTGGAGGGCAAAACCCGGCAGGCCTGCCGAGCCGCGTAATCATCTCTTGCTTATCATCTTGACATGTCTCTGGACGGGTGTCATTTGGATAAATCTTGTCTTCCAACGGGCCGCCACGTGCTTAGCAGAGGCCACTTAATCACATGGGGGCTCGACACCGCACTGATATGTGACTTGCATCGCTGTGCGGTGGAGCGGTGGTGTCTTGGCGGGGATCCCGCCCCTGGCGGACCCAACAAACTTGCCGGGGAAATCTTGGACTTGCCCCTGAGATGGTCTTGACTCGGCCAGGCTCTCCTGCCCGGCAAGGGAGGCCTTTCCAAAGTGATATTCTTCTGTCTTGGTCTTCTTGATCTGCTCTTTGATCTCACTAAGAGCTTCTTCTCTGGCTTGGCCTTGCTTTGGGTGTTGATGCTAAACAAATGATGCCAATGCGCCTGTGTGTAAGTCTGGGCAACAAATGTAAATGTTTGTTGCACCGACAGGAGCCCTCGGGCCTGGCCCACACGTGCTGCTGAGCATCATTGGGGTAGGCCCCAACATTCACATAGGCGGGCACTTGGGTCGTGTCACCATGGGTTTCAAGTCTCTCCTGACGTTCTCCTTGCTTCTTCATTAACCTGTGATTGAGTCAATTACCGTTTTTCCTGCGAGTCGTGCGGAACGACGTGGGAGTACCCACGTAGTGACTCACGGGCTACCCACGTTCACGGGGAGGTAACTACCATTTTACTTATCCACTACGCCTACCGTTTCCGCCATGTACGCTGCATGCATTATGCAGGGTTGGTGGCGGACACGAAGGGCACAGGAATGAGTGCCATGGCAGAAAGCACTACAAAAAAAAAGACACATCCATGACATTTTGGCCCGAACAATTTTTTTTCCTGTCATGCTTATGACACTTCTATGACGATAATTGTGACAAAACCACGTATCATCATAGATGTGGTGGGCTCCTACTTCTATGACAAAAAATCATGACAGAAAATGGGCTTTTCGTCCTGGGCGGGCCGGGGACGCACCTACATGACATTCTTTGGGCCGTCCATGATGGAAAAAATTGTGGTAGAAGCAAGGGCGAGGAAAATTTTGGGGAGTTCCCGGTTACGGTGGGTGGTCGCGGCCGAGCGATGCACGGAGGGATTGCGCATTTGTCTCGTACATGTACGCACGTGTATGCGAGGCGTTGGGCTCTAATTGAACCCGAGCGAGCCGTTCACTTACTGAACCTGAGCGATTTCACTAGCTAGGTTACTGAACCCAAGCGATCGATCCCTTGGTTGTTAATTGAACCCGAGCGATTCCTTCGCTACTGCTGCTAACTGAAGCCGATCGAACCTGCTGCTGCCTCTTGATGAACAGTGACCGTTATTGGGGGTTGGATGAACAGTCCCGGTGGGGGTTGGATGAACAGGACCTCGATCAAGAGGAGGACGCCACATACCACCCGATCGAGCCGGTTGGGGTCTATAAACAGGACCCCGTGGAGAGCTGGTTGAACAGTAGCCGGTGGAAGGTGGATGAACAGGACCCCGTGGAGGGCTGGATGAACAGTGGCTGGTGGAGGCTGGAGGAAGTCGACGGTGGATGAACAGTAGTAGGTGGAGGCTGGAGGAAGTCGACGGTGGATGAACAGTAGCCCATGGAGGCTAGAGCGAGGCAGTAGACGATGGATGAACAGTAGGCCATGGAGTCCCGTTTTGTGGTATGCCACACCCCTCCCGATGAACAGGATCCCATTTTGACCGTAGGTGCTCCAACACAAGTTTGTTTCCTCCGTTTTGTGGTACGCCACACCCCTCCCGATCAACAGGACCCCGTTTCGACAGTAGGCACTCGAACAAAAGGCCGTTTACTCCGTTCTGCGGTACGCCACACCCTTCCCGATGAACAGGACCCCGTTTCGACCGTACACGGTTGAACAGAAGGACGTTTTCCTCTGTTTTGCGGTATACCAGACCCCGTTCTGGCTGTTCCGTCCAAGCCGGTTGGCTCCCTATGAACAGGACACGTTTCGACCTAGTAGCTTCGCTCTCGATGAACAGGAGGCGTTCTGACCCAGTCACTTGGCTCCCGGTGAACACGACGCTGTTTCCTCCGTTCCAACCCAGCCGGTTAGCTGCCGATGAACAGGACGACGTCGCTGCCGTCCGTTGCCTCTCCATGTACACGAGCCCTGGCCGTAAGTATGCGCGCGTACACGTTCGAGACCCCGCCCGTATGTACGTACGTAGCCGTATTTACTTTCTTGCAGCATGGTTGTACGTACGTGTACATGATATATATAGACGGGACTGCGTGACATGCGACGTCCGCGCCTCTACTACGACACGTGCATCTCCTTACTCGGCCATGGTTCATCACTGCAGAGAGAGCGATCGACCAGTATGTACATACACGTTCGCGACTAGACAGACAACCCTATGTACGGTTCGACCCGGTGGGTCCCAGCTGTCAGGGAGGATAAGGAGGCACTTCTTTCATGCGAAGATATAGCTGGTGGGTCCAAGCTGTCAAGGGGAAGAATCGTTTTTTTGCCCGTAATATGGACACACTTCCTTGCATGCGAAGATGTAGCTGGTGGGTCCCAGCTGTCATGGGGGAAATGTTTTTTTTTCACAAAATACGGCGGCCCTTCCGGTGGGTCCCTGCTGTCAGGTGGAGGTATCATTATTTTGCGCATAATAAGGAGGCACTTCCTTGCTGCGGCCGTGGACCCAGCTGTCAGCCTCTCCACGTACAGTCCTCTTCCGATGGAAGTCGTTCCTTGACCACGTTGACCACGCCGCGCCGAGAGCACCAAGGCGATGGACGACGGCAAGGCCTAGGAAGGGAATGACCTGGAGCCAGGTAAGACTCAGCAGTTGTTTTCCACGCGGACGGGAGTATGAGGGTTTACTGGTTTGGCTGTAGTGTGAGGCTGCCGTCGCCGGAGAATAAGAGGAGGTCTGGGTGAGTACAGGGATGGCCAGCCAAGCGATGGGAGTAGGGTGGGGCGGTGAGGCCTGCGCGGCAGCACAGCCGGCCACGGGACGCAGGAGCAAGCGGCACGGCCAGCGATGGTTTGGGTGGCTGGAGCAAGAAGACCAGAGGTTGAAGAAACACGACGGCCGTTGGATGGACATCATACGGTCACTGCAGCTAGAATCATTTATATCGACTAGGTTGACAAATCCTGCGTCCACGCCAACTTAGTAGGCCCACAAGTCAGCCTCCAAATATGGTGGGTCCCAGCTAGCAGGGGGAGTATTCATTTTTTTGTGCGTAATAAGGAGGCACGTGCGAAGATATAGCTGGTGCGTCCGAGCTGTCAGCAGGAGGAACTTTTTTCACGAAATACAGAGGCGCTTCCGGTGGGTCCCCGCTGTCAGGTGGAGGAATCATTATTTTGCGTGTAATAAGGAGGCAGTTCCTTGCGTGCGTCCATGGACCCAGCTGTCATCCTCTCCACGCTTGACCACACCGCGCCAAGAGCACTAGGGCGATGGACGACGGCGAGGCCTAGGAAGGGAACGACCTAGAGCCTGAGAAGACTCGGCAATTGTTTCCCACACGGAGGGGAGTATGAGGGTTTACTGGTTCGTCTGCCATCGCCGGAGAATAACAGGAACTGTGGGTGCGTAGAGGGATGGCCAGGCCAGCGATGGGGGTAGGGTGGGGCAATTAGGCCTGCGCGGCAGCACAGCCGGCCACGGGAGGCATGAGCAGGCAGTACGACCAACGCTGGTTTGGGCGGCTGGAGCAAGAAGACCAGAGGTTGAAGAAGTAGCACGGCCGTTGGATTAACAATCCAACGGTCACTGCTGCTAGAATCGTTTGTGGACTAAGTTGACAAAGCCTTTCGTACACGTCAACCTTGTAGACCCACAAGTCAGCCTCCAAATCTGTCCCAAACAGCATACAACCCGAAATTTCTAGCAAGATTCAAATTAATTTAAAAAATAAACATACCTTAATGTAAAATCCAATGAAATTTTACCCGCACAAAAACAATGAAATTTAAAATATCAAAATCGGAAAGAAAAAAGTAATTTGGAACTAATTGCCTGTTTGCTGTATTTTTCATTTTACAGCCCATTTCTTATTACTTATAGCCCATTTTCTGGGCAACCCGAATGCATCCCTCCTCATCTTCAAAGATTTCAGGCCCAGCAGGGCATAGAAAAGCAAGTAGGCCTCCGTTGGTTATTCTGCAAAAAATCAAAATAGCTGGGCTAGCCATTTTCAGAAAGAAAAAACAAAAATGGGCTGGTCATGTGGTAAACATATGAAATAAATGTTGGAAATATGCCCTAGAGGCAATAATAAAATGGTTATTATTATATTTCCTTGTTCATGATAATTGTCTGTTATTCATGCTATAATTGTGTTATCCGGAAATCGTAATACATGTGTGAATACATAGACCACAACATGTCCCTAGTAAGCCTCTAGTTGACTAGCTCGTTGATCAATAGATGGTTACGGTTTCCTGACCATGGACATTGGATGTCATTGATAACGGGATCACATCATTAGGAGAATGATGTGATGGACAAGACCCAATCCTAAGCCTAGCACTAGATCGTGTAGTTCGTTTGCTAAAGCTTTTCCAATGTCAAGTAACTTTTCCTTAGACCATGAGATTGTGCAACTCCCGGATACCGTAGGAGTGCTTTGGGTGCACCAAACGTCACAACGTAACTAGGTGGCTATAAAGGTGCACTACGGGTATCTCCGAAAGTATCTGTTGGGTTGGCACGAATCGAGACTGGGATTTGTCACTCCATGTAACGGAGAGGTACCTCTGGGCCCACTCGGTAGGACATCATCATAATGAGCTCAATGTGATCAAGGAGTTGTTCACGGGATGATGTGTTACGGAAACGAGTAAAGAGACTTGCCGGTAACGAGATTGAACAAGGTATCGAGATACTGACGATCGAATCTCGGGCAAGTATCGTACCGATAGACAAAGGGAATTGCGTACGGGATTGATTGAATCCTCGACATCGTGGTTCATCCGATGAGATCATCGAGGAGCATGTGGGAGCCAACATGGGTATCCAGATCCCGCTGTTGGTTATTGACCGGAGAGTCGTCTCGGTCATGTCTGCGTGTCTCTCGAACCCGTAGGGTCTACACACTTAAGGTTCGGTGACGCTAGGGTTATAGAGATATTAGTATGCGGTAACCCGAAGGTTGTTCGGAGTCTCGGATGAGATCCTAGACGTCACGAGGAGTTCCGGAATGGTCCGGAGGTAAAGATTTATATATGGGAAGTCCTATTTTGGCCACCGGAAAATGTTCGGGATTTTTCGGTATTGTACCGAGAAGGTTCTAGAAGGTTCCGGAGTGGGGCCCACCTGCATGGGGGGACCCACATGAACGTGGGTAGTGGGGGCAAGGCCCCACACCCCTAGTCAAGGCGCACCAAGATTCCCCCTTAGAAGGAATAAGATCATATCCCGAAGGGATAAGATCAAGATCCCTAAAAAAGGGGGATAACAATCGGTGGGGAAGGGAAAGGGTGGGATTTCTTTCCTTCCACCTTTGCCAACGCCCCAATGGACTTGGAGGGCAAGAAACCAGCCCCCTCCACCCCTATATATAGTGGGGAGGTGCATGGGAGAAACAGCTCAGCCCCTGGCGCCTCCCTCTCCCTCCCGTGACACCTCTTCCTCCTCCAGTAGCGCTTGGCGAAGCCCTGCTGAAATCCCGCTGCTTCCACCACCACACCGTCGTGCTGCTGGATCTCCATCAACCTCTCCTCCCCCCTTGCTGGATCAAGAAGGAGGAGACGTCTCTGCTCCGTACGTGTGTTGAACGCGGAGGTGCCGTCCGTTCGGCGCTCGGTCATCGGTGATTTGGATCACGACGAGTACGACTCCATCAACCCCGTTCTCTTGAACGCTTCCGCTCGCGATCTACAAGGGTATGTAGATACACTCCCCTCTCACTCGTTGCTAGATGACTCCATAGATTGATCTTGGTGATGCGTAGAAAATTTTAAAATTCTGCTACGTTCCCCAACAGTGGTATCAACACCAGTACTCTATGGGTGTTCGATTCATCACAATGTAACTAGATTATTGACTCTAGTGCAAGTGGGAGACTGTTGGAAATATGCCCTAGAGGCAATAATAAAATGGTTATTATTATATTTCCTTGTTCATGATAATTGTCTGTTATTCATGCTATAATTGTGTTATCCGGAAATCGTAATACATGTGTGAATACATAGACCACAACATGTCCCTAGTAAGCCTCTAGTTGACTAGCTCGTTGATCAATAGATGGTTACGGTTTCCTGACCATGGACATTGGATGTCATTGATAACGGGATCACATCATTAGGAGAATGATGTGATGGACAAGACCCAATCCTAAGCCTAGCACTAGATCGTGTAGTTCGTTTGCTAAAGCTTTTCCAATGTCAAGTAACTTTTCCTTAGACCATGAGATTGTGCAACTCCTGGATACCGTAGGAGTGCTTTGGGTGCACCAAACGTCACAACGTAACTAGGTGGCTATAAAGGTGCACTACGGGTATCTCCGAAAGTATCTGTTGGGTTGGCACGAATCGAGACTGGGATTTGTCACTCCATGTAACGGAGAGGTACCTCTGGGCCCACTCGGTAGGACATCATCATAATGAGCTCAATGTGATCAAGGAGTTGTTCACGGGATGATGTGTTACGGAAACGAGTAAAGAGACTTGCCGGTAACGAGATTGAACAAGGTATCGAGATACCGACGATCGAATCTCGGGCAAGTATCGTACCGATAGACAAAGGGAATTGCGTACGGGATTGATTGAATCCTCGACATCGTGGTTCATCCGATGAGATCATCGAGGAGCATGTGGGAGCCAACATGGGTATCCAGATCCCGCTGTTGGTTATTGACCGGAGAGTCGTCTCGGTCATGTCTGCGTGTCTCCCGAACCCGTAGGGTCTACACACTTAAGGTTCGGTGACGCTAGGGTTATAGAGATATTAGTATGCGGTAACCCGAAGGTTGTTCGGAGTCTCGGATGAGATCCTGGACGTCACGAGGAGTTCCGGAATGGTCCGGAGGTAAAGATTTATATATGGGAAGTCCTATTTTGGCCACCGGAAAATGTACGGGATTTTTCGGTATTGTACCGAGAAGGTTCTAGAAGGTTCCGGAGTGGGGCCCACCTGCATGGGGGGACCCACATGAACGTGGGTAGTGGGGGCAAGGCCCCACACCCCTAGTCAAGGCGCACCAAGATTCCCCCTTAGAAGGAATAAGATCATATCCCGAAGGGATAAGATCAAGATCCCTAAAAAAGGGGGATAACAATCGGTGGGGAAGGGAAAGGATGGGATTTCTTTCCTTCCACCTTTGCCAACGCCCCAATGGACTTGGAGGGCAAGAAACCAGCCCCCTCCACCCCTATATATAGTGGGGAGGTGCATGGGAGAAACAGCTCAGCCCCTGGCGCCTCCCTCTCCCTCCCGTGACACCTCTTCCTCCTCCAGTAGCGCTTGGCGAAGCCCTGCTGAAATCCCGCTGCTTCCACCACCACACCGTCGTGCTGCTGGATCTCCATCAACCTCTCCTCCCCCTTGCTGGATCAAGAAGGAGGAGACGTCTCTGCTCCGTACGTGTGTTGAACGCGGAGGTGCCGTCCGTTCGGCGCTCGGTCATCGGTGATTTGGATCACGACGAGTACGACTCCATCAACCCCGTTCTCTTGAACGCTTCCGCTCGCGATCTACAAGGGTATGTAGATACACTCCCCTCTCACTCGTTGCTAGATGACTCCATAGATTGATCTTGGTGATGCGTAGAAAATTTTAAAATTCTGTTACGTTCCCCAACAGTGGTATCAGAGCCAGGTTTATGCGTAGTATCTTGCACGAGTAGAACACAAAGTAGTTGTGGGCGTCGATTTGTCAATCTTCTTGCCGTTACTAGTCTTATCTTGATTCGGCGGCACTGTGGGATGAAGCGGCCCGGACCGACCTTACACGTACGCTTACGTGAGACAGGTTCCACCGACTGACATGCACTAGTTGCATAAGGTGGCTAGCGGGTGTCTGTCTCTCCCACTTTAGTCGGATCGGATTCGATGAACAGGGTCCTTATGAAGGGTAAATAGAAATTGGCATATCACGTTGTGGTTTTGGCGTAGGTAAGAAACGTTCTTGCTAGAAACCTATAGCAGCCACGTAAAAACTTGCAACAACAATTAGAGGACGTCTAACTTGTTTTTGCAGCAAGTGCTTTGTAATGTGATATGGCCAAAGGATGTGATGAATGATATATGTGATGTATGAGATGATCATGTTCTTGTAATAGGAATCACGACTTGCATGTCGATGAGTATGACAACCGGCAGGAGCCATAGGAGTTGTCTTAATTTATTATATGACCTGCGTGTCATTGAAATTCGCCATGTAATTACTTTACTTTATTGCTAACCGTTAGCCGTAGTAGTAGAAGTAATAGTTGGCGAGACAACTTCATGAAGACACGATGACGGAGATCATGATGATGGAGATCATGGTGTCATGCCGGTGACGATGATGATCATGGAGCCCCGAAGATGGAGATCAAAAGGAGCAAAGTGATAATGGCCATATCATGTCACTATTTTGATTGCATGAGATGTTTATCATGTTTTTGCATCTTATTTGCTTAGAACGACGGTAGCATATATAAGATGATCCCTTACTAAAATTTCAAGAAAGTGTTCCCCCTAACTGTGCACCGTTGCGAAGGTTCGTTGTTTCGAAGCACTACGTGTTGATCGGGTGTGATAGATTCTAATGTTCGAATACAACGGGTGTAAGCCAGATTTACACAGCAATACACTTAGGTTGACTTGACGAGCCTAGCATGTACAGACATGGCCTCGGAACACAAGAGACCGAAAGGTCGAGCATGAGTCGTATAGAAGATACGATCAACATGGGGATGTTCACCGTTGATGACTAGTCCGTCTCACGTGATGATCGGACACGGCCTAGTCGATTCGGATCATGTAATCACTTAGATGACGAGAGGGATGTCTATCTGAGTGGGAGTTCATTACATAATTTGATTAGATGAACTTAATTGTCATGAACTTAGTCTAAATGTTACATATCTATCTTGTAGATCAAATGGCCAACGCTAATGTTACCCTCAACTTCAACGCGTTCCTAGAGAAAAACAAGCTGAAAGACGATGGTAGCAACTATGCGGACTGGGTCCGTAACCTGAGGATTAGCCTCATAGCTGCCAAGAAATCATATGTCCTTGAAGCACCGTTAGGTGACCCACCTGCTCTCCCAGCACTGCCAGACGATTTGAACGTTTGGCAGACACGCACCGATGATTACTCCTTCGTTCAGTGCGGCATGCTCTTCAGCTTAGAACCGGGGCTCCAAAAGCGTTTTGAGCATCACGGAGCATATGAGATGTTCGAAGAGCTGAAAATGGTTTTCCAAGCTCATGCCCGGATCGAGAGATATGAAGTCTCCGATAAGTTCTACAGCTGTAAGATGGAGGAAAATAGTTCTGTCAGCGAGCACATACTCAAAATGTCTGGGTTGCACAGCCGCTTGTCTCAGCTGGGAGTTAATCTCCCGGATGACGCGGTCGTTGACAGAATCCTTCAGTCGCTTCCACCTAGCTACAAGAGCTTCGTGATGAACTTCAACATGCAGGGGATGGAAAAGACAATTCCTGAGGTATATGCGATGCTGAAGTCAGCGGAGGCAGAGATCAGAAAGGAACATCAAGTGTTGATGGTGAATAAAACCACTAAGTTCAAGAAGGGCAAGGGTAAGAAGAACTTCAAGAAGGACGGCAAGGGAGTTGCCGCGCCCGGTAAGCCAGCTGCCGGGAAGAAGTCGAAGAATGGACCCAAGCCTGAGACTGAGTGCTTTTATTGCAAGGGAAACGGTCACTGGAAGCGAAACTGCCCCAAGTACTTGGCGGACAAGAAGGCCGGCAATACCAAAGGTATATATGATATACATGTAATTGATGTGTACCTTACCAGCACTCGTAGTAGTTCCTGGGTATTTGAGACCGGTGCGGTTGCTCATATTTGTAACTCAAAGCAGGAACTGCGGAATCAGCGTAGACTGGCAAAGGACGAGGTGACGATGCGCGTCGGGAATGGTTCCAAGGTCGATGTGATCGCCGTCGGCACGCTACCTCTGCATCTACCTACGGGATTAGTTTTAAACCTCAATAATTGTTATTTAGTACCAGCTTTGAGCATGAACATTGTATCTGGATCTCGCTTAATGCGAGATGGCTACTCATTTAAATCTGAGAATAATGGTTGTTCTATTTATATGAGAGATATGTTTTATGGTCATGCCCCGCTGGTGAATGTTTTATTTTTATTGAATCTCGAACGTGATGTTACACATGTTTATAATGTGAATGCCAAGAAATGCAAGGTTGATAACGATAGTCCCACATACTTGTGGCACTGCCGCCTTGGTCATATCGGTGTTAAACGCATGAAGAAACTCCATGCAGATGGACTTTTGGAGTCTCTTGATTATGAATCATTTGACAGATGCGAACCATGCCTCTTGGGCAAGATGACCAAGACTCCGTTCTCCGGAACAATGGAGCGAGCAACCAACTTATTGGAGATCATACATACTGATGTGTGTGGTCCAATGAGTGTTGAGGCTCGCGGTGGTTATCGTTATGTTCTCACCCTCACCGATGATGTGAGTAGATATGGGTATGTCTACTTGATGAAGCACAAGTCTGAGACCTTTGAAAAGTTCAAGGAATTTCAGAGTGAGGTTGAGAATCAACGTGACAAGAAAATAAAGTTCTTACGATCAGATCGTGGAGGAGAATATTTGAGTCATGAATTTGGCACGCACTTAAGGAAATGTGGAATTGTTTCACAACTCACGCCGCCTGGAACACCTCAGCGTAATGGTGTGTCCGAACGTCGTAATTGCACTCTATTGGATATGGTGCGATCTATGATGTCTCTTACCGATTTACCGCTATCCTTTTGGGGTTATGCTTTAGAGACTGCCGCATTCACTTTAAATAGGGCACCGTCAAAATCCGTTGAGACGACACCGTATGAATTATGGTTTGGGAAGAAACCTAAGCTGTCGTTTCTGAAAGTTTGGGGATGCGATGCTTATGTGAAGAAACTTCAACCAGAGAAGCTCGAACCCAAGTCGGAAAAATGCGTATTCATAGGATACCCTAAGGAAACTATTGGGTATACCTTCTACCTAAGATCCGAGGGCAAGATCTTTGTTGGCAGGAATGGATCCTTTCTAGAGAAAGAGTTTCTCTCGAAAGAAGTAAGTGGGAGGAAAGTGGAGCTTGATGAGATGACCCTCGAACCGGAGAGTAGCGCAGCACAGGAAAATGTTTCTGTGGAGCCTACACCGGCTAGAGAGGAAGTTATTGATAATGATCATGATCAAGCTACCACTGAACTTCGAAGGTCCACGAGGACACGTTCCGCACCAGAGTGGTATGGCAATCCTGTCCTGGAAATCATGTTGTTAGACAACAGTGAACCTTCGAACTATGAAGAAGCGATGGCGGGCCCGGATTCCGACAAATGGATTGAAGCCATGAAATCCGAGATAGGATCCATGTATGAAAACGAAGTATGGACTTTGACTGACTTGCCCGATGATCGGCAAGCCATAGAAAATAAATGGATCTTTAAGAAGAAGACTGACGCGGATGGTAATGTGACCATCTATAAGGCTCGGCTTGTCGCTAAGGGTTATCGACAAGTTCAAGGGGTTGACTACGATGAGACTTTCTCACCCGTAGCGAAGCTGAAATCCGTCAGAATCATGTTAGCAATTGCCGCATACTACGATTATGAGATATGGCAAATGGACGTCAAAACGGCATTCCTTAATGGTTTTCTTAAGGAAGAGTTGTATATGATACAACCGGAAGGTTTTGTCGACCCTGAGAATGCTGACAAGGTATGCAAGCTCCAGCGCTCAATCTATGGGCTGGTGCAAGCATCTCGGAGTTGGAACATTCGCTTTGACGAGATGATCAAAGCGTTTGGGTTCACACAGACTTATGGAGAAGCCTGTGTTTACAAGAAAGTGAGTGGGAGCTCTGTAGCATTTCTCATATTATATGTGGATGACATACTGCTGATGGGAAATGATATAGAATTCTTGGAAAGTATAAAGGCATACTTGAATAAGTGTTTTTCAATGAAGGACCTTGGAGAAGCTGCTTATATATTAGGCATCAAGATCTATAGAGATAGATCGAGACGCCTCATAGGTCTTTCGCAAAGCACATACCTTGATAAGATATTGAAGAAGTTCAATATGGATCAGTCCAAGAAGGGGTTCTTGCCTGTATTGCAAGGTGTGAAATTGAGCTCGGCTCAATGCCCGACCACGGCAAAAGATATAGAAGAGATGAGTGTCATCCCCTATGCCTCAGCCATAGGGTCTATTATGTATGCCATGCTGTGTACCAGACCTGATGTAAACCTTGCTGTAAGTTTGGTAGGTAGGTACCAAAGTAATCCCGGCAAGGAACACTGGAAAGCGGTCAAGAACATCCTGAAGTACCTGAAAAGGACTAAGGATATGTTTCTCGTATATGGAGGTGACGAAGAGCTCGTCGTAAAGGGTTACGTCGACGCTAGCTTCGACACAGATCCGGATGACTCCAAGTCACAAACCGGATACGTGTATATTTTGAATGGTGGAGCGGTAAGCTGGTGCAGTTGCAAGCAAAGCGTCGTGGCGGGTTCTACATGCGAAGCGGAGTACATAGCAGCCTCGGAGGCAGCACACGAAGCAGTATGGATGAAGGAGTTCATCACCGACCTAGGAGTCATTCCAAATGCGTCGGGTCCAATGGCTCTCTTCTGTGACAACACTAGAGCTATTGCCCTTGCCAAGGAGCCCAGGTTTCACAAGAAGACCAGGCATATCAAGCGTCGCTTCAACTCCATACGTGAACATGTTCAAGATGGAGACATAGATATTTGTAAAGTGCACACGGATTTGAATATAGCAGATCCGTTGACTAAACCTCTTCCACGAGCAAAACATGATCAACACCAGAACTCTATGGGTGTTCGATTCATCACAATGTAACTAGATTATTGACTCTAGTGCAAGTGGGAGACTGTTGGAAATATGCCCTAGAGGCAATAATAAAATGGTTATTATTATATTTCCTTGTTCATGATAATTGTCTGTTATTCATGCTATAATTGTGTTATCCGGAAATCGTAATACATGTGTGAATACATAGACCACAACATGTCCCTAGTAAACCTCTAGTTGACTAGCTCGTTGATCAATAGATGGTTACGGTTTCCTGACCATGGACATTGGATGTCATTGATAACGGGATCACATCATTAGGAGAATGATGTGATGGACAAGACCCAATCCTAAGCCTAGCACTAGATCGTGTAGTTCGTTTGCTAAAGCTTTTCCAATGTCAAGTAACTTTTCCTTAGACCATGAGATTGTGCAACTCCCGGATACCGTAGGAGTGCTTTGGGTGCACCAAACGTCACAACGTAACTGGGTGGCTATAAAGGTGCACTACGGGTAGCTCCGAAAGTATCTGTTGGGTTGGCACGAATCGAGACTGGGATTTGTCACTCCATGTAACGGAGAGGTACCTCTGGGCCCACTCGGTAGGACATCATCATAATGAGCTCAATGTGATCAAGGAGTTGTTCACGGGATGATGTGTTACGGAAACGAGTAAAGAGACTTGCCGGTAACGAGATTGAACAAGGTATCGAGATACCGACGATCGAATCTCGGGCAAGTATCGTACCGATAGACAAAGGGAATTGCGTACGGGATTGATTGAATCCTCGACATCGTGGTTCATCCGATGATATCATCGAGGAGCATGTGGGAGCCAACATGGGTATCCAGATCCCGCTGTTGGTTATTGACCGGAGAGTCGTCTCGGTCATGTCTGCGTGTCTCCCGAACCCGTAGGGTCTACACACTTAAGGTTCGGTGACGCTAGGGTTATAGAGATATTAGTATGCGGTAACCCGAAGGTTGTTCGGAGTCTCGGATGAGATCCTGGACGTCACGAGGAGTTCCGGAATGGTCCGGAGGTAAAGATTTATATATGGGAAGTCCTATTTTGGCCACCGGAAAATGTTCAGGATTTTTCGGTATTGTACCGAGAAGGTTCTAGAAGGTTCCGGAGTGGGGCCCACCTGCATGGGGGGACCCACATGAACGTGGGTAGTGGGGGCAAGGCCCCACACCCCTAGTCAAGGCGCACCAAGATTCCCCCTTAGAAGGAATAAGATCATATCCCGAAGGGATAAGATCAAGATCCCTAAAAAAGGGGGATAACAATCGGTGGGGAAGGGAAAGGATGGGATTTCTTTCCTTCCACCTTTGCCAATGCCCCAATGGACTTGGAGGGCAAGAAACCAGCCCCCTCCACCCCTATATATAGTGGGGAGGTGCATGGGAGAAACAGCTCAGCCCCTGGCACCTCCCTCTCCCTCCCGTGACACCTCTTCCTCCTCCAGTAGCGCTTGGCGAAGCCCTGCTGAAATCCCGCTGCTTCCACCACCACACCGTCGTGCTGCTGGATCTCCATCAACCTCTCCTCCCCCCTTGCTGGATCAAGAAGGAGGAGACGTCTCTACTCCGTACGTGTGTTGAACGCGGAGGTGCCGTCCGTTCGGCGCTCGGTCATCGGTGATTTGGATCACGACGAGTACGACTCCATCAACCCCGTTCTCTTGAACGCTTCCGCTCGCGATCTACAAGGGTATGTAGATACACTCCCCTCTCACTCGTTGCTAGATGACTCCATAGATTGATCTTGGTGATGCGTAGAAAATTTTAAAATTCTGCTACGTTCCCCAACAGCCTGGGCTAGATGGGCCATAGCTCCCGCACAACCCAGTTGATACCTTGCTCCGTCCCGAAAACAAAAAAATAATACTGCGCGAGCTGCTGGGTCCCCGGTGTCAGCCGCTCCTTGTGCAATTATCTCGCTTATTGACTACGATTGACAGTGGCGTGCGACCCAGATGTCAGAAAACCATCAGGAGGAACCATTTTTTTCTTGTAATAAAGGAAGCACTTGCTTGCCTACTGCCATGATCCTGGTGGGTCCCTACTTTCATCCTCACCATGTACAGTTATCTCCTTATTCCTCTCGGTTGTTGACCATGTTGACAACACCGAAGGGCGGCGCTGCGACGACCGAACCAAGGCAGAGGACGATGGTGAGGCCTCAGACGGGAATGAATAGGAGCCAGGGAAGATGCACAAAGTTTTAGGGTGCGATGTGGTCGTGATGCGTGCGCGGTAGCACAGCCAGCCGTGGGAGGCCGGAGCAGGCGGTCCCGCCGGTGCTGGTTTGGCTTTGGCGGCTGGAGGAAGAAGAGACTGAAGAAACACGATAGACGTTGAATGTCAATCCAACGGTTAAGGTTGGCACAATCGTTTGTTGACTAAGCCAAAACCACGTAGCATACTTTTTTATAGGAAGAAAAGAAAAACTGGGCTCATTCGCCAGATAACATTCCTGAAACTGCCACCGTTTGATGTTGCGTCGCAACTAAAACTGCCAGGGAACGTTCGCCACATAACATTCCCAAAAATCAAAGACTTGAGAAGGCGTATAGAACAAGCTAGTGTACCAGTAAGGAGACGTTGCTGAGTTTTAGAAAAAAGAGAGACGTGCTCCTGTAGCTGGTTCGAATCCAAACCTAGACTATGACTATATATAGTGCTATGCTACTCTGCAAGTAATGAAACTGACATATCCAATGTTCGCTTCTCCTCTTCTCTAGTTACTCTGCCTAGCATCAGAAGCTCCGGCCGCAGCAACCATGTCCGCTGGCGGCTCGTCCACCTGCTCTTCAGTAGGCAACAACCAGATATGCGCCAAGTCGCCACCCGTACCATCCCCTGTGGGTCTCATCACACCCCGGCCGGCACACTCACCGCAGCCGGTTGCTCATCGCAACCCGCTGCCATTGGTATGGTGCCACTGCTGCAAATCACGCAGAGTCATCCATCGCGTCTCAACTACAATCCTCAACCCTGGCCGAGTCTTCTACAAATGCCCGAATCATGGGGTAATAATATGTTTAAGTGTTGTTCGCCTACTTTCAGTTGCTGATTTTTTTAATAGTTTCGTTGGTGATCTTACAAAAAAAATTTGCGGGTCGATGATCTTCCAATTTGATTCATGCAGAAAAGGGAAGATTCGTGTGATTTGTATTTCTGGGAAGTTTCTGATGTGGGGGAATGGAACTACGCTGATTATTTGGTTAGCCGAGGAATCCCCATACCAGTAGGTTGGGGTGTTGGACAATTAACTGAAGGAACGACAGAAGAGGAAGATGCAGACCAGAAGGTTAAAGATGTAGACCATCTTATCATGGCCAAGCAACAGCTGCTGAACGGCCTTGACAGCAATGAGGAGATGAAAGAGCTTGTGAAGATAATGGGCAAGATCGTTGTGCTCTGTAGGATGATTGTCTCTTTATTTGAAGTGTATGTAGCACTCATGATGTATTCAGTGGCTATGACATGAGCACTTTGCTGAAACTTGTAATGAATGAAACCTGTTTAGCAGGCTGGGCGTAGTGTTGTGAACATTTAATGATTTCTACTAACGGAAATTGGGGGGTATCCCCTTTTGCTCATAAATAAATAAATAGCAGAGGCCCTTTTTCTAATAATTAAATAAATTAGCAGAGGCCCTGTCGGGTCAGCTTTGTTCCCATTCGAAGACGTCGAGCAAATTGCAGTCCAACAGCAAACTATGTCATCAAATACAAGTTTCACAGCCAAAATATGAGTACAACTAAACAACAATGTCATCATGTTTTAGTCGTCATACAATCACCAAACACAAATCAACATACATAATAAAGTGATGTTCTCACAGCAAAATACTAAACAACAACTTCATCAGGTTTCAGTTGTCATAGCAAACACAATTTCACATAGTAGATAAAAAGTCGTCTTCTCACAGGCAAATACGACAAAAGCAATCTAATCATCATCCGCAGCAGCAGCGTCAACATCTTCGCCATGTGTATCAGTTTGAATCATAATTCCCCCCAGTGTCATCTTCTTCTTCATCCTCAATGTCCTCGAACATTGGCATCTTATTGATCAACTCTCGTATGTCCACAGCCCGACAGGGAATCTTTTCGCCAGCGTTATTGACGTGATGGTTCTCAAAGATATTAGGAACATCTATGGAATCTTCTACATTAGGAGCAGTGTAAGCATCATCTTGTTGTGCAACTTCATTAAACGAATTCCTCTGCTAAAACCTTTGCAATACTCTCCAGTCATCGCTACATGCATATGTGTCTTCCAAGAAAAATATCTGTGTTGCTTGATTTGCCAAAATAAAAGGCTCGTTGGTCTGGTACGCCGCCTTGACATTGATGGATTTGAAATAATCATCAACTCTGGGTTTTGCGATCCTGGAAAACAGGTTATACCAACGACAGCACAACAGAACCACACACCGATGAACCTCGAATTTGGAGATATACTGCAACTGAACAATGTCTGTTATGTTAGCATACATTTTAGTTGTCTCTTTGTCATACGTATCCGTGCTCATTATGTCACTGTTTTGTGTCTTCCTGCCTTCGTCGCGTGCAAGGGTGTTGTAGCGCACATCTCCAACAACGCAAGATTCATAATGTCTTACCCGAGTATCAGGACCCATTTCTAGTGCGTAAAGGGCATCATTAACTGCCTGCCCATCCTCCCGCATCTTCTTAACCTATGGTTAGAAAATAGACAAGCTGATCATCTTATGTACTCAATATATTAAAAAAACTGACAGTGCAATTCAAAAGCTTACATGGCTCTTGAACCATTTCGCAAATCCTGCCATAACTAGTTTGTTAATGTTTCTTGGATTTTGCGGCAGTAACTCCTTTTTGTAGATGCTGCATAACATAGTGATCGCGTCAAACATCTAAATATATAAGAATGTGCTACAAGTTTAGTAGATTACGATGTATAAGCTGCAGTACTTAGCACTTACTCGATATAAGGTAGAATCTCAGGACAGTTATTCAACACATACCAAACCATTTTGTCCAAATCTTTAGGTTTATCGTCTTGTCGACTCTTTCCTGTAACTCGAACAGAACAATCGAAAACATTGAGCTCGGGATTGTCTTCACCCACCTCTTTGCTAAGCTGATCAGCTGTTTCAATGTATTTTGAGCAAAATGTCAACGCTTCTGTAGCAATGTAGGCAACTGCAATGGAACCCTTAGGTCTAGCTCTGTTCCTAACATAGCCCTTGAAAGTGTCTAGCCGCCTTTCAATAGGGTACATCCAGCCATACTGTACTGGACCTCTAAGTAGTGCCTCATCAGGTAGATGAACAGCCAAATGCACAGTCACATCAAAGAAGGCTGGAGGATATATCTTCTCAAGGTCGCATGGGATAGTTGGTATCTTGTCTCTAAGACGCTCCAAAGCATCTATCCTAATATTTCTACTGCAGAGTTCCCTGAAGAAATGTCCCAACTCTACAACTGCTCTGTATAAGTCAGGGCGGCCCAATCCTCTAAGGATAACAGGTAAAACCCTTTGAAGTAGGACGTGGCAGTCATGAGTTTTCAACCCTTGTACCTTGTTTCCATCTGCACTCACTCTCCTTTCAGGGTTGGAAGCAAATCCATGTGGGAATCTCACACGTGACAGGACCTTGAAGAATTCTTTTCTTTTTACCTTGTCCAAGCCATACACAGCTAGTGCCATATCCCGTGATGCACCATCATCTTCCACCTGCAAATCCCTTCTGATACCCAGGTGTGTCAAATCAATCCTAGATTTTAAGGTATATTTCATCTTGCCTTCAATATTAAGAAGTGTGCTGATAATGCTACCACATATATTTTTCTCAATGTGCATCACATCAAGATTATGCCGCAGATCCAAATCTTTCCAATATTCCAAGTCCCACAAAGTGGACCTACAGGTAAACAATAATCTCTCTTCTGCCCCGCCACGCTTCCTTTTCCCGCTACCATTATCAGGATGGTTTCTTGGTGTAATATGCCTGACCTTCTCTAATTCCACTTGCAACTCATCGCCGGTGAGCCTCTTTGGTGCATCACGGTTTTCATGCTTTGCATTGAACACATGTCTTTGGTATTTTGTAGGGCACGACTTGTCCTTGGCAAGGAAACGGCGGTGTCCAATGTAACAGATCTTGCTAAGTATTGCGTATGACAACGGATTCTTGTCACAGTGAACACATGCATTGTAACCATGTGTCGTTCGCCCTGACATAGTGCCCAAAGCCGAATAATCATGGATGCACCAAATTATAACAGCACACAGAAAGAAATCAGCTGGTGGGCTGCTATAACACCCCTCCATAGCTGTTGAAGTTCCTCCACAAGAGGCTCCATGAATAAATCAAAATCCTTTCCAGGACTTTTTGGACCTGGGATGAGCAAGGACATCATGTAGTTTGATTCTTTGGTGCAGACATTTGGTGGCATGTTGTAAGGGATAACAAGCACTGGCCACATGCTATATGTGGTGCTCTGGTGGCCAAATGGATTAAATCCATCTGTAGCTAAGCCAAGTCTAATGTTTCTCGGGTCAGCAGCAAACTTTTTGTGTTTCTGATTGAAGCTTTTCTAGTCACTACCATGAGATGGATGGCTCATTACATTCTGATCTCTGTACTCCTGGTTCCTAGAATGCCACAGTACATCCTCTCTTGTTTCAGCATCATGAAACAACCTCTGCAATCTTGGTATAATTGAAAAATGTCTCAGAACATTATGAGGAATCCTCTTCACAGCATCGCCATCTTTCCATCTTGATGATTTCCATTTTGGGCATTCACTTAAGTTGGCATAATCCTTCCGGAACAGAACACAATTATTCTTACAAACATGGATCATATCATATCCAATTCCAAATGCACGAAGGAAATTCTTCATTTTACTGTAGGTGTGTGGCAGCTCAGACGCATCTGGCAAAGATTTGCGGAAAGCAGCCAACATCGCATCAAATGATTTGTTAGTCATCCACTCAGATGTCTTCACCTGAAGAAAGGTGACCATAGCTGAGAATACTGACAGCTTATTTCCTGGGGTGACTGCCACGTTGCATTGTTCCAACATGCGGGCCCACCATTTTTCTTCTGCAGGTGAAAGTTCACGAAATGAGCGAGCATTTCGTAGCATTGTTTCAATGTTGGTCAAACTCACTGGCTCCGCCACCACCACCACCTCCTCCTCCTATTCCACCTAAGCATGAGGCAGATCAAGATGGTGATCTGCTGCCTCCACATTGTGAGTAACATTGACGTTCACAGCTTCACCATGATGAACCCACCTAGTATATGTGACCAACATCCCATACAAGTGTAGATGATTTTGCACAGTTGACTGGGGTCTTGTAACTGAATTCATACAACTGCTACACGGGCAGAGCACATCTAATTTCGGATCACCGTACTCAGCTCTGATAAAGTTCATGAAGTTTTCAACCCCCTCGACATATGCAGCAGAGAATCTTTGAGCAGAAGTTATCCAAGTCATGTCCATCTGTTAGACATACAAATTAGTTCTTCTACTAGATATTACAGGAAAAATATATATGCTTTTTTATAAAGTCTAGAAAAAAATACCTAGGTCGATGTCTAAAGCTATGGCAAGATATTTGGACAAGCAGATCTAAGTAATGAAATATATGTAAAGCTAATTCAGCAAACAGATTTGAGTGCTAAATTATGGCAGGCTATTTCAGCAGTCAATGAGGCCGAGCACACAGCCATCGAAGGCCATCTCAGCAACAAAGATCGAGTATAAAACGGTGTCGAGCTATTTCACCTAACAGATTGGCTACTAGACCATGGCAATCTACTTCACAATAAATATATGGCAGGATATTTTAGCAACTAATGGGGCGTGGCATGCCATCTCAGCAAAGCAGATTGAATGTAGAATAGGGCAAGGAAGCTTCTTAAGTAGAGTATATTGACTGTAAACTATTTCGGCAAACAGTGAGATTAACTGTGTCTATGAGCTAACATTCAGTGCTACTCCGACATGCACGGGGCCTTAGTTTAGAATGCGCGTACCGTGGGAGAAGCTGACCGCCGTGCGTCTCCATAAGAACATCGCCAGTGGTGGCGGCGCGGCTGGAGGACGGCAGTCTACAAGAGCATACTGTGGGAGCGGGAGGATCGCCGTGCGTCCCCTCGACGAACCGCGGCGCCGAAGTATCGCCGCGGCGGGGAGGGCGGCTTTGGCGGAGCGAATGGAGTGGAGGGGGCCGGGGGAGACGGGGGTTTGGGGAATATTATTGGCTAGTTGGCCGAAGGGCAGTTGAATTTGGGATTTGGGGGGAATTTTCGCGCGGTGGGCGGGGGAGTTTGGCGCATGGTCGGTTTCTCCAAATGCGGTCCCACGTGTCAGTGAAGAGGCAAGCCGAAGCGCATTCCGTTTGCATGAGCCGTGTGCAGGCCCGACCATGTAAGGGGTGCAATGCGACCGCGACAGGCGTGCTGTGAGTGTACCGCATTTTTCCTTTTAAACTTGGTTCTTCGTGCGATCCATCGATACTACTCCTACTACTAGTAATCCGGTAATCCCGACTAAAACGACGCGGCCAGGTCTTTTCCCGCGCGATATGCTGGGAGGTTGGCTTAGTTGGTTTTTTGGACTTTATTTTTTAGGACAAGGCTTAGTTGGTTTGACAGACAGAGCGAGAGAAAGATGTGAGATGCGTGAATGTGTAGTGGATGTACTATTGGAGTGCCTAAGATAAATTGTGTATGTATACCTATGTGTTTATGTACTTCGCATGTTAGCTTTGTCTTGGGTCAAACCTTCTAAACTTAGACCAAGTTTATACACACAAAACGAATCATCATTCAATATATTTTCATAAAATATATCTTACTATTATTGTGAAAGTTCATATACACCGGACGAGATTCATGCAAACACGGCAGATTTTCATTACATTTCAAACTTTTATAGGACAGAAAAAGAAAAGAAACCCGACCCTAAACCTATTCTATGGCGGCGACCGACGTCCACTTTCCTTTGTACTTCCGCATCAGCGACAACGTCCTCCATCTGCCATCTCCATGAACGGCGGCGTGGTTCAAGACCCGTGAAGTGAAGGTGCGGTCTCCGGCGAGGAAGAGTAGAACACGGGAGACGGACCAGCCAGTTGGCACACCATGCCCTGTCGCCTCCCATGCCCTACTCATCCTCAGAGGAGTCCCCGACCTCGGCGGTGCCGGTGGACGTGATGTCGATGAAGATGGACGTGGACGGTCTATGGCTTCATCTACCACATGCGCCACCGAACGTTGGACGGCGGCAAGTAGGACGAGTGGTTGGCGGTGCTCCTGTCATCGGCCGCCAGCGTGGCCACCGCTTGTCCGGTCGCGTCCACATCCAGCTACGCCGGTATTGCGTTGCAAGCGGCGAGTTGAGCGAGGGCGGCGACCTCGAGCTTCATCCCCGAAGACAAGCTCTCCTGCATAGCGTTCCCGCTCATGGTCATGGTGGATGTGGTGCCAGGTAGGAGGATGCGCTATGCTATGGAGTTTAGCTGGGCATTGCCGCTTTAAGTAGCATATTCCGGTGTGGCCAAGCGTCCAGGTGCGTCAATAAGTCGCCGGTTGGTTCCTCGGGCAGCGAGCCTGCTTAATGACGGCATACGGACGAACGACGTGAATGCGGGCAGCTGGCGCCGGCTGGGAACACACGCGCACGACGGCGCGGGGGACGAGGGATTTTTGTGTGCTAGGGTAGTCAGCTGCGAGCGTGGCAATGTTGGACATGCCCTTTGCTCACATGTGATCTCACATGTCATTGAAAGATGACCAAACATGGTCTCAGGTCCTGGGGATGTAGTTAGCCATGCTAGAACACTCAGCGGACACGTCGCGGCACGCGCGCACTTCGGTGTCCCGTGCATCCTCGACGAGCCGGGTGTTCATCTGCTGGTCGTGCCACAGCGGTAGGGACACACTCGGCACCCTGAATCCAAGCGTGTCCAGCGGCGATGAGCGTGTCGCTCACCGCGGTCGCCGTGTCCAGAGGCTGTGCGGGAGCTGCACCACGTTGCTGGCCCCCACGACCCACATGAACGGTTGCCGGTGGCGAGGAGGCCGTGGGCGAGCTCCTCCATTGGACTAGTCTGCAGCACGTCATCCCGACAGATGTGCCCCACATGTCGATTTCCCTGTTTTCCCGACCAAATTCGAGCGTCAGTATGGCCTCATTAACACTCGGCCGACCTCTCTCTCTTCTAGTCTAGTAGTAAATGACGCGGGCGGGGGAGGCGGAGGGACGTCGGTTTGCTCTCAACTGTGGTCCCACAAGCGAGCGAAAACGCAAGACGAAGCGCATTCCATTCGGTGAGCGACGTGCAGGGTCCACCATGCCGGGGTGCAACGCGAACACGACAAGAGTGATGTACACCGTCCGTTCCTTATGAACTTGCATACTTCGGGTACTCCACAGTACAGACGCAAGCGCTCATACATGTGTGCATACACTCACCCCTATGAACGCACACACGCACACCCTACCCCTATGAGCACCTTCGAGAGACTGAGCCGTCCTATCTATAATATATCTCTACTCTTATCTCCACTCTTGGTGATGATGGTGTGCCTGCCATCTTGCAATATAGACCGTTCGATCTATATCTGACGGATAGAAAGCAAACTATGGCAATTTTGCAAAAGGATACCCGCACCTCTCTCGTTCATCCTTATCTCCCACAACTTCATTGTTGAGTAATTAAAAAAGGAAGCCTCTGGAACTATCTGGCATGGTGGCCGCTGCCGGCGTCGTCCATCCCCATGCCTCTGCTAAGTCCGACCACCAATCACCACCGCACCCCACTCCTCACCTTATCTCTCATATTTCTCGAGATATCATTTTTCGATGGAATTCTCGAGATACCATTTTTTCGATGAAATTCTTGAGATATCATTAGTTTTTACACATGGGATTACTCCTGCATGGGTCAATCACAATAGGTGTTTTGTAAAAAAATGCATCCTGATTTTCGTGTAATGCACGGGCATCTTGCTAGTCATCTTGAGATTTATGAAGTCACTGCCTCGTCGTCGACAGGAACGGTGGGGAGCTCCGGACATCTGCCACTTGAAACTCCAAAACTTTGGTCCCATCCCACCCCACAACTCTCCAGGCTCTAGCCGTCCGGCTTTGCAAACACCGCACAGTCAAAACCGATTGACCGGTTGTCACCAGAACCACTATTCACACTAGAACCTTCGCTGCTCGGCCTACGCCAGCTACTTGCCGGCCGGTCACCACTGCCCCAAAACCACACCTCCTTTCCAGCCCATTGCCCCACCTTTCTATCCCCTAGCCCGCATCAGCCATCCCCTAGTTCGTCGAAAAGCCATGGTGCACCGCAAGATCACGTACTACAAGATACTGACGCCGGAGTGCCGCGCAGAAATCGCGGCGGCGGTCAGCGCCACAGACCTCCTTTCCCAATCTCGCTTTGCGGCGGGCCAATCCCCGAGTTCTCTAGAGCCAAGCTCCAAGGAGGAGGAAGTCGATCCAGTGTTCATGGCTGAGGTCACGGCGCAGAAGGCCCCCGATGCGTATGAGACGATGGACGTCGACTTCGTGCCGGCGTCCGGGTCCCCCATGGTGCAGGCGGACCAGCGGTTCAACTTGGCGATCGTAAAGGAGGACAGGGAGGCATAGGCTCAACTCGACATGGAGCGCGCGGATGCCGCTGCCATCGAGACCCTCCTACAGGTGGAATCGGATGTCGTGGACGTAGGGATGAAAATGGTGTGGAAAGTTTTTGCTTTTCTGGAGGAAAAATGGAAACGGAGAGGAAATATGAAAACGGAAATTTGCAAAATGGAAATGGAATTTTTTATGCGGAAACGGAAACAAAAACAGAATGGTGTTTTCCGGTGGAACACACGTGGAAACGGAACTTTCCATTTCCGTTAATATGGAATTTCCGTTTCTACTATAGGCCCATGGCTACTTTGTAGCCTAACTACCAAACAACACACAATGACACAATTAGTAGAATGAGCAGAATGTATCATTTGAGTACCAACTTTTACTACCACACACATAGTCAGCTAGACCATATACGGAATTGTCATGTACTACTACAATACTACCCTATGTTACCAACACAACCATATTATTTTGTAGCCATGTTATCAATTCAATCAATTTTTTTGTCTTTTGTCAGTATTTCCCTATGATTCAAGGGGGTTTTAAGTTCCGGTGAACACACCGTTTTGTTTCCGTGTCCGCTTTGTATTCGCTCTGTGTTTGTTTCCGGTAGTATCTATTTCCGTATTCGTTTCCGGGGTTTCTATATTCGTTTCGGCTTCTGCAAAAAATTATGAAAACAAATATGGTAGCACCCAGTTCCGTCCGTTTCCGTGCCATTTTCATCCCTACGTGGACATGAACTGGGCGGTGGAGGCTCAACTTGACGTGGAGCGTGCGGATGCCGCTGCCATCGAGGCCCTCCTGCAGGCGGAACCAGACGTCGTGAACTTGAACCGGGTGGCGGAGGCTCAACTCGACTTGGAGCGCGTGGATGTCGCTGCCATCGAGGCCCTCCTACAGGCGGAACTGAACGTCGTGGACGTGAACTGCGTGGTGCTCGCGTCCGTGCAGAGCGCCCGCACTCTCCGCGTGAACGAGTAGCTGGAGGCCGAGGACAACCACGGTGCGGAAACACACATCGGCAGCTACGGTTGGTTCGCGCCGGCAGCCAAAGATGACGAGGCCGTCTCGTTCCGCGAGCAGTGATAGTTTTTCTTTATGTTGTTGTTTTTAGGGATCTTTTGATGTGTAAAAACATATATTTATGGAAGTCGCCTGACTTTCATCATTTGGGTCAGTCGACCATTTCAGGCGGTTGGATGAATATCCTACGTCTCCTAACCATTCTTCTTCCCCAACAGACCACCGCACGGGCCGCATGGATCTTCCCCAACATGCGGCTGGATAAACATACTGTATGAACGAAAATTATGTGTCAGCGGTAGGATGGCTGAGTTTGGTTTGATCACATGCGGTAGCACGTGTCAGTGAGGGTGCGTTCCCTTGGTTGGGTTTGCAGCGTGCAGGAGCGACATTGTGAGGGTGTGGTGCGACCACGACAGCCGTGCACAAGTGTACCTCCTTTTCATTTTGAAAAACGTTAGGCAAGCTTGGCAAAAATGTGTGGCAAAGTATGGCAATGCAAGGCCTAGACCCAAACAGGATACAAGTACGTACTACTTGTGTTAAAAAGGAAAGGCGGGGTTTTCCTTCGCGGGATTGATCGATACAAATGCTTGTTTGACATGTCAATTAATGCGTATTTTTTTCTCCAACGCCCAAAGAGCTAACCATCTCACTCCTCATTGCTTGATTAATGCAGTGCCATGCAAACCAACCTTCTCACTTCCGCATGCATGCAAGGGTATATTAATGTCCTTGGTTGCTAGTACGAGGCAAATCCCATCAATTTTTTGCCTCGATTAGTGTTAGTGGCCTTCTGCAAATTGTAATTTTGATACTAGCCTTGTATACAGAAAATTGGAGGTACTAACTATTTGACTTCCTTCCCCATTGCGGTGACATCGATGATATCTCAAACGTTGTGGCTTTGGTGAAGTGCGTTCGACGGAGCACACCATTGAGGGAGACCACGGTAAGTCATTCGCAAGTGCCGCCTGCAAGCCGAGACAACCGCCTTCTTTGCATCCGGGAAGTACGTTGAACCAAAGGAGGCATAAAAGTACTACTACACAATAGTGTCGTCCATCCAGCTTAGTGCGGTAAGGTGGTTTCTCGAAGAAGACCATGGAGAAGCGGAGTCAGCGAAGAGTGAAATGATGGTTGCTTCATCCGTGCTTTGTGATTTGACGCCTCACTGCTTTGACATTTGTGATAGAAGGGACAGGGGAGTAGACTCTATGCTCTATACTGTACATGCGTCCAAGCACGGGAGAAAGAAGAGAGAGGTTGCATTTTTCTATTCCTTCAATCAATCAATCAATTAGGGAGCTTCGGTTCCCTCTTTTTGGCTTTGGCAGCACCCTCCACAATGGTTCCCACCGATGCCAAAAGCTATTTTCACATTTGGCTACACATTGTGGATGCCCTTAACCGTACCACTTGGTTTTGCTCATGTGTGCTATCTATACAAATCTCAATTATATTGATCTAAAAAATTATATCAAGATTAGTAAAAAGGAGGTGAATTTGCCGCGCGGAAGGCGGGGGAGGTTTCTTATTTTTAGAGGACATTGGCCTGGCGGTTTGCTAACATGCGGTCCCATGTGTCAGTGATTTACCAAGCCGATCCGCGTCCCACATGAGGCAGAACAACGGCAGAAGCAACACGTGGTTAACTTGAAGAAGATGAGGGAGAAGCGGATTCAGCAACGAGTGAAATGATGGTTGCTTCGTCCCTCCAACTTCTTTTTTTAGCATCACTTCGTCCCTACAACTTAACTGCGGGAAAGGTGCAGCTTTGTGATTTGACGCCTCATTGCTCATTACTACGCCGATGCCATGACTGGGGTGCTTCACCCCTACTGCTCTGCACTGTTATTTCGGTATGGCACGTGGACCCGGTTGCTTGATGTCCCACATGTCGGCGAAAGGGACTAGAACATTTATGAAAGCGAGCGCTCCACTCTTACGACGGAGGAGTACATGACACGGCGGCCCAGTGAACTGTTACTTGTACTGTAGTACTACTATAGTTTTGCTATTTTGCACTATCCATCGATACAAACCCGATTAAACAAGCAAGGGCGGGATTTTTCCCGCGCGGTATATGATACTAGCCATACATTTCAAAGGCAATTTTAATGTATGCAAACTGAATAATTAAGTAACGATATGAGATCTAGTAAAACTAAAAACACATGTGGTTTATTATGTTAGAGTGTAGTAGTAGTGCTGTATTGCATAGTTGTTAGATGTAACATGCGAGAATGTGTAGAGATGTACTTTTGGAGGGCCTACAGAGAGAAATTGGGCATAAAGTGGATTCAAATAATTGTATTCGTCTTCATAGCATTTGTAACTCATATCTACAGTTTGTATGGTAGACGTGAATGCTTGTTCGCTCTTACGAAACCAGTACAACAATAATGGGGTGGCGTGCACCTATTTAGGCACTGGCACGTTGGCCTACTCGGCTCCATAGAGAGAGCGAGAGAAGAGATAAATACACTGGCGGTCAGTGTATTTCAAGCGAAAAGCATAATACGGTCATCGGACTTCAGAATACGCTCATTACGGTCACTATATACGCTTTGCGAAGATTATACAGTCACTTGCTCACCGTTCAGCATCGGATTGCACTCTGTTGACCAGCCAAATAGTCTGCGTGGCACTATGTTGACTGGTTAAATTGACCATGTTCCTTGTGGGCCCCACCTGTTAGTTCGCATAGGAAAAAAGTAAGATAAACACAAATTTACGTAGGCGCGACAAGACTCCAACCCGTGCGAGGGAACCACCTGGTTGTGTATGTGTCTGTCAGGGCCTGATGTGTGCGCATGCACGTGTAGGTTGAGCACTTGAGCGTGAGCGTGTGTGTTGGTCGTGTGGTGTGTGCATGCATGCGTGCGTGTGTGCGTGTGAGTGTTGCGTGCGTGCGTGGCTGCGTGTGTACGTGTGAGTGTTGCATGCATGCAGTTCGTGTGCATGCGTGCATGTGTGTATAATCACCACACCAGTTCCTGTGTGTTAAAACAGACGGCTCAGCATACCAATACAAGGCCACCTTGTCCGCTGTGCCCGCGGTCATGACTTCGAACCACCGTCCAATATTTTTTTATTGTTTGTTTTCATTCTTATACACGCCGTCAGGTGGGCCCAATGGTAGTGAGATAATGTGATGCGACACTAGAGGTGCCAAGTGGAGCGTTTAACTGGTCAACGAGTCGTGTCTTGAACAAATACAGAGCTGTACGGTGAGCCCGTGACTGTATAATAACCACAAATCGTAAATGGTGACCGTAATGAGTGGATTCTAAAGTCGAATGTACGTATCGTGCTTTCACTTCAAATACAATGATCATCACTGTATATATCGCGAGAGAAAGATGAAACATGCGTGAATGTGCTGGGGGCGTACTTTTAGAGGACCTGGAAATAGTTTGTGTGCGTACGTGAAAGGGGCGTAGAGGGGGTGTGTGCGATGGAAAGAGAGATGCTCTTCGTTTCTCTTTATTATGACTAACTTTATATATAGTATAAAAATATAAAAATTCACAGTGCGGAATAAATATCATTGGGTGCACCATGCAATGCAAATTAACTTTCATACTCCATATACTTTGTAATGTTGTATATATGTAGAAATTCTAAAATAAAATTTTGGCCACACTTTGTGTGGTTTTATTCAAAAGGAATGTTGTATGCAAAGTAAACGTGAAGAGAGGCCTTTTTAGATCAATGGGGTACGTGATAAGATGTAACATGTGTGAATGTGTAGTTCAGGTATTTGGCAGGGCCTAGAGAGGGTATGTTTACGTATTCAAGAGAGGCATGGATAGAGGGGCCGGCGGGGGGCACGTGGGAGAGATAGCATGAGAAATGAGAGAGGTCTAGAGAGAGAGACGAATAGGATGTCACGGCGAGAGATGCCCTTGAGTGTGTACATGCAAGAGGGGAGGGGATAGAGGCATGAGGAGAAAATATTTTGTGTGGTGTCTGTGTTAGTATGTGTGGGTGTGAGAAGATAATGAGACCTGGGGGCAGAGGGTGTGTTACCGTGTGAGGTCCGATGGGCCGAGGTGAGGCCCTTGGGTCGGTTCCGTCCTGCGCCACATTGGTCGGCCCGTGACGCATTCCGGGAGACCCATGGAGGACTGGTCGTACTAAGGTAACCCCTTCTCTCTGATATTACCATTCATCCAACCTAACTTTAAGGGGCATCCTACATAATGCTCTGCTGGAATCATATTCGTCAATTAGGAAGAGAGGTGGAGACAATGCGTGCGAGACAGGCCTAAAGATAATGTGCGTGCGGCAGACACGTAGGCAAGTCTATGTATAGAGAAAGGGTCGATGGGGATTGTGTCTGCGTATGCGTGTGAGAGGAAGAGTGCTTGTGATAAAGGTTAGTGAAAACAGTCGTAAATGGTTGCGAGAGGGAGGGAGGGTGATATCGAGAGCATGTGTGCGAGAAAGACACCTCGGGAGAGAGTGTGTGAGCATGTGTGAGAGACCATCGATGGATAAACACCGTGTGCGCGTATGTGTGAGAGAGAAAGTTAGCGCGTGTGTGAGGAGGGGCCTATGGAGAGTGAAACTACACGTAAAAGACTGATGTACACACTGATTAAAAATATAAATTGTATCCAAATATTAGGATGGGATCATGATATTTGCAATTCGCATAAGGAACGGTCATTGATCCATCAGACATCTATATTCTATCAAATTTGAGCATGTGTATGTTATTATTCCACATAATTGATCCATAGAGTCAGTATTTTGAACTCCAGACAATGCATCGCTTTAGCAATTCGAATATAAACATGAGTATAGTTCATGTTGTGTGTGTAAAGCACATTATACATACAAAAGTTACACAATGAACATTATAAATAGCTAGCTATGAACTAGCATACATTTGAATTCAACTGTGGTTTAAAAAATTCAAATTCAACATGAAGTCAATTCAATTATTTGAATTCGAGATCATGGCATTTGTAAATCATACCTAAATTATGGGGACACCAATCTTTGCTCTGCTTTTGTACATAATAGCATATATAGTCGTGTACAAAATAGATTCAAATTTGCATCCTCCATTCCAAAATAATCGTAGTTATAGGATTTTCAAGTGTCAAAATTTCAAAAAGAAGCGCATAATTTAATGAGGTTTTCAAACATACAAGGTCAAATTTAACATTGTCTATTTAGGTCAATCCTCAAAGTTAAAGAGTACTCTAAACGTGAATGCTTCTGTTTCAATATTTTGAACAAAGCACCAAAAGAGCCTCTACTCACCCGAAACCACGTGAGACCAATGTTTGGTAGAAGGAAATTACTTTTCTAACTCCGACCCATGAAACCTACCGGCCCGACGTCCAAAGGTCTAAACCGGGGTAGGTTTGTAACTTCATCTAGAAGCCACGCAACCGCCTCTGAAAAACATTCATACACCGTGGCCGCCTAAACACACATGCGCTCGGCCAAAATCGCTCCCGCCCACTATTTGGGACACCTGGGATTACCGTCCTACCCCCGACCCGCAGTAGGTCCGAAATTCAAGAGGGGGCAAAGTTTGTACTTTTCCCAAATTTCAAACAAGCGTGTCCCATCTGTTCAAAAACAAAAAACAAAAACAAGCGGGTCCCAGACTGAAACATGGTTCCCCCTTAGCTCCCCCCGCCCCCCTCCCCCCGTCCGATTCCCCATTCGTACTCCATGGGCACCAAAACTACCTCTCCACCAGCCGCGAAACCCCAGCGTCCTCCGTCCGCCACCCCATCCCACCCTTCAACCGCCGCCCTCCTCCATCACGCCTGAGCCGATACCCCGACGTCGTCGTCCACCGCAACCGCAACGCCCTCCATGGCTAGTAGTTGAAACCAAGGCCGAGCTACCTCCAGGACACCGACGTGCGCCGTACCCGAGCCAGTTCAACCACACCATCCTGCGCCTCACCGTTGCCGCCCCAACGTCGCCACCGTCCACCGCACCGGAGTTGTTCCCGCTACGCCGTCCTTCACCCCCTCGGATCTGCTTCCCCTCCGCCGACAGACGGCCACCGCAGCGCAGTCAACAATTTGTCCATGGGTTCGTCCAAGGCTCCACCCTCCTCCAAAACATTGGTTCCCCCAGTAAAAAGAAGAACATCGCCGCGAAATAAGGATGACACAGCACTGGCAACCGGAACTAGTGCTCCTCTTCCCTTATTCATGCAAATCTTATGTGTCTGCTTGCACGATATTCATCCCACATAAGACACTAGTTGACCGCTTCTTTCTTCACCTTCTTCCTGATACTAGATGTTCCTAGTAACTCGCGATGCACAAGGTTTCTCCTCATATACTATTTCAACTTAGCTAGAGGTCCGTCGCCCCCCTGGATTTCAATTCCTGGTCAGTTGATTCCCAATTAAAGGAAGCATTCCCCGGCGTAACAGGCGCTAGTCCGCCTATTACGTCGGGGAAGCAGTGCCTCGGTGTTTATCTTAGGGGTGTGTGGGGCCTAGGAGCTGCTGGCGCCCGATCTGGAGGTCGGCCGGGCTTAAAGGGATGGCCAGGGGGCGCTGCCAAGCACGGCGGTAGTGTGAGGTCGAGGGGAGGGCGGGGCGGCGGAGGCAGGGGTCTGCACCAGTGGTCGCTGGCGGTTCGAGAAAGATCGTCAACAGTGACCGGCGGGAGGTAGACGAAGGCCATCTGCCCGTTCCTTGTAGATCGGATGGTTCATAAAAAATCGACTGGCCTATTTATTTTCAGTTGACTGTTATTTTGATAGGACCACATGTGGTGGTGTGCTGGAGGAGTACCTGCATTTCCCAGCCATCCCTGTTCTCATATATTACAAAATCATTCAGAGTAGAATCTAATTTTGTTTGCCATGCAATGTTGTAGAGCTATCATATGTCTCCTGTAATTTATTTTTCAGCCACCTGCCATCTGCTACTTTTACAGTGCACTAGTTCTGCACACACTTCACCCATACTCTCACTATTTATTTTTATGCATGGGTATTTTAGCCTCTGCCAACCGGTTGATAGAAGCACGAAATAAAAGAGAGAAGTCGCTCCAGCTTTCTTCGTGCTTAGGCAAGACATGTTTCGGTACTATAAAGAGTGCAGTGTCAGCAGATGGAGACGGTAAACATAGCTCTGGAGTTGATGATCTCGCTCGCCATGAACCACCATCCCAGGTGCTTGCTTTAACTTCGCGGTGTCATATGTGGTTGCATGTTGCATATGGAGTCTAGGTTGTATTCGAAAGGCCGAATTCGGTCTTTATTAAGATAAGAAAAGATATTTTTTACATGAACCACCGTCCCGGGAGCACCAGAAGCCAAATAGCTAGTCAGGGCACTGGCCGAGCCAGTGACAACCCCACCACAGACAGGCATCACCTGCAAGCCAATTAAAAAGCCATGGTGGTGGTGAAGCAGCCCACCTCCCACCAGGCTCTCAGGTCCTCGATGATCATGCTCACCACTCTATCCGGGTGTCTAGCTTGTATTGCTTCCAATTTGGTTAAATTGCATTTGCTTAGCTTACACATTATACCTTTGAATATGGCATGCCTTCCTGTTTTTGGTACATACTACTACATCTGTCTATTAACCATGTTCTTATATCAAACTAATGTTCTTGTGTGTCCCTCATCCATCACTTATGATGAGACAGTCAGGCTCGTGGACTGCTATAAGAAAAGATCCTCTTTTAAAGAATGCAGTGTTAGCCTCCCCACATGATTCTCAAGAAACATCAATGCTAGATGAAGATAGTCAACGTAGTTCTGTAGTTGATGACCGCATTTCCCCTACACCACCATCGCAGGTGCTTGCTCTAACTTGGCAGCATGATATGTGGTTGCATGTTGCATACAGTGTCTAGATTGTAATTCTTCCAATCTGGTTAAATTGCATGTGCTATTCTGCTTAGTTTATACATTATACCTGTTAATATGACATGCCTTCCTGTTTTTGGTACATAGTACATCTGTTTATTAAGCATGTCCTTACATAAAACTACTGTTTTTTGTATCCCGCATCAATCAATTATGATGAGACACCTTTAGTATATGCAGAGTGATATTGGTTGCATCTTTCATATGATTTATAGCACGCACTGCTTCTAATTTGTTGAAACGCCATTTATGATGGGACGCTTTTACCTTGGCAGAGTCATATTGGTTACATCTTTCATGTGGTGTCTAGCTTGCATTGCTTCTACTTTGTTGAAATGGCTTCTGCTTAGTTTACACAAATAGTTGTGAATATGCCAAGCCGTCCTGTTTTTCGTACATATTCCATCCTCGTATCATGTGTTTGCCTTACATCAAAGTAGTGATTGTCAGTATCATGCATGAATGAGTTCTGAAGAGTGAATTTTATTGCTTTTTCTTGTCGGTTTTACTTGACAATGCAAAATCAATAAAGCGGAAGGAAATTAGCAAGGCAGTGGATAAAGGTGCTCCTTCCAAACAACTGAAACGAAGGGCCTCTACAGATTCTAATCTGCCACCCCCCCAAGAAGATTTCCAAGACAACACATGCATAGACACGCAACGTAGCTGTGTTGATGATGAGCACGTCTCCCCTAGTCCACCATCACAGGTGCTCCCTCTAACTTGGCACTATTATATGTGGTTGCATGTTATGTATGATGTCTAGCTTGTATTGCTTCTAATTTTGTTGAATTCCATCTGCTTACTTTACACATTATACTTGTGAATAAGACACGTGTTCCTGTTTCTAGAACATACAATATCTGTCTATCACACCATGTTCTTACATCAAAGTACTACTATTGTGTAACCTGCAACAATCACTTATCATAAGACACATTTAACTTGGGAGTGTGATATAGGTTACATCTCGCATTCTTTTCTAGCTTGTACTACTTCTAATTTTTGAAATGGCACCTATGACGAGACAATTTTAACTTGGTAGGGTGATATTCGTTGCATCTTTCGTACGATGACTAGCTTTCATTGCTTCTAATTTGTTGAAATGCCTTCTGCTTAGTTTACACATCATAGCTGTGAATATGCAATGATGTCCTTTTTCTTACACATTCAATCGTCCTATCATGCGGTCGCCTTACATTAAAGTAGTGCTCATCAGCATCCTGCATCAATGAGTTCTGAAAAGCAATTTTTTATTCATTTTTCTTGTGGCAATAAAATTAAGGAAGAGGAACGAAAAAATAAGGCAGGGACTGATGGCGGTCTTCTGTCGAAACCGGCATCCCAGGTGCTTTCTCTAGCTTGGCAATGTGATATTGTCTTGCATGTTGCATATGGTGTCTAGCTTGTATTGCTTGTAATTTGATTAAATTACTTCTGCTTAGTTTACACAAATAGTTGTGAATATGCCATGCCGTCCTGTTTTACGTACATATTCCATCCTCGTATCATGTGTTTGCCTTACATCAAGGTAGTGATTGTCAGTATCATGCATGAATGAGTTCTGAAGAGTGAATTTTATTGCTTTTTCTTGTCGGTTTTACTTGACAATGCAAAATCAATAAAGCAAAAGGAAATTAGCAAGGCAGTGGATATAGGTGCTCCTTCCAAACAACTGAAACGAAGGATCTCTACACATTCTACTCCGCCATCCCGCCAACAAGATTTGGAAGACAAACATGCATAGACACTCAACGGAGCTGTGTTGATGATGAGCATGTCTCCCCTAGTCCACCATCACAGGTGCTCCCTCTAACTTGGCACTGTTATATGTGGTTGCATGTTATGTATGATGTCTAGCTTGTATTGCTTCTAATTTTGTTGAATTCCATCTGCTTACTTTACACATCATACTTGTGAATAAGACACGTGTTCCTGTTTCTAGAACATACAATATCTGTCTATCACACCATGTTCTTACATCAAAGTACTACTATTGTGTAACCTGCAACAATCACTTCTCACAAGACACGTTTAACTTGGGGGTCTGATATAGTTTACATCTCGCATTATTTTCTAGCTTGTACTACTAATTTGTTGAAATGGCACTAATGACGAGACAATTTTAACTTGGTAGAGTGATATTCATTGTGTCTTACATATGGTGTCTAGCTTTCATTGCTTCTAATTTGTTGAAATGCCTTCTATTTAGTTTACACATCATAGTTGTGAATATGCAATGCTATGAATATGGAATGGCACTAATGACAAGAGACCTTTAACTTGGTAGTGTGATGTTGTTTGCATCTTGCATAGGATTTATTTCTTGTACTGCTTCACATTTGTTTAAATGCCAGTTATGACGAGACACTGTTAACTTGGCAGAGCGATATTTGTAGCATCTTTCATATGGTGTCTACCTTCCATTGCATTGCTTCTAATTTATTGAAATGCCTTCTGCTTAGTTTACACATCATAGTTCTGATTATCTCATGTCGTCCTGTTTTTTGGTACATATTACATCCTCCTATCATGCGGTTGTCTAACATCAAAGTTCAGTTCGTCTGTATCACGCATCAATTTGTTTTGAAGAACTAAATTTTTATTCCTTTTTCTTGTCGGCTTGACTTGACATGGCACAGAGAAAGAGGAAGGAACACAGAATGGCAGGGGATGGTGTTAGTACTTAGGACGCACGGAAACGGAAGCGAAAGAATTATGCAGATTCTGCTAGTACTGATGGTGCAATAGAAGGTCAAAGTCCACCGAAAAATTGTACAAACACAGTATCCCGTTCTACACCAGCTGCAAAACAATCCAAACAGAAACTAATAGCTACCACCAAACAAGCAGCGACAGCCCTAGTTGTTGCAACACCTTCCACAGTACCAACAACTGCACGAGTTACTCGTTTGTCAACTCAGCTAGCGGCAAGTTCCCAAGCTCCCTTGCCACCTAACACTACTTCTGAAGCACTCTTGACACAAGACGAGTTGGCAAGATCAGATGAACCTTGTGAGCTTCAACAGCAAGAAGGTAGTTGCTGGAGTCAAGTTACAGTTGCATGCTTCTTTATATGTAGTCTCACAGTTTGATGTACACTAACACTTCCTATGTTCGTTGTTGGACTAGCACCTAGGCGCAAGAGGAAACAGACATCAGGGATAATGCTCGATAGGTTAACTAAATCTAGAGGAGGAAGAATCGAGATCCATTTTGAGGCAGGTTTAAAAAGGTCACGTGATGCTACAGAGTCAGCCAAGTTAGTATCAGAGGCAGCGGTTGCCGTTAGGTGTCATGCATGTATCCTCCCAACATGGATTCAGTACAGGAATGACAAAGACGAAACCCAGTTCAACACCTTCCTCGACCATTTATCTGTAAGTATGGTTATGTATGGAAATTAGTAATATCATCTTGCTCTGTCCCATACTTTCAAGGTTGCTGGTAATGAGACTCCCATAATTTTCAACAGATGAGTTTCAAGTTGGATAGCCAAGATGATGCAACCAGACAAGCATGCACCCATATTTTCATGTCTGATCTGCGACAGTATCGGTATAACTTGAGGAAAACTCACTTTGAAGGCAAGGCTGAGAGTTAACTTGCCCAAACATCTCCATTGGAAAATATACCGGATGAAGACTAGAGAGGCCTCGTTAAACACAGGTCTGATCCAAAGTATCAAGTACGTTATATATAAGTGATCAGATCACATGTTGAACTCCTATTTACGCATGTGCCTCATGTCGTGGGAACGATTCCGACAATAGAGAGGGGTAGTGTAAGGGAGCATGATCTATCGAGATGCATATGTGTGACATGGTGTTTTAGCGAGTTCGGACCTCACACGGTGGAGATAACAACCCTACGTCTCATGCTCCGGAGAGGCTTTCCTTTATCTGTCATGAACACGGAGTTACATGGTGTATTTGAGAGAGCCAGGAGAACGGACCTCCATGTCTGAGCTATGTCCTGAGCCTAGTGGTGGTGAGAGAGATGAGAGCGAGGGGAAGAATGAGGGCCTGCCCCCTTAGCTACGTGGTGGGGGTGGCTTATATAGAGTGCGCCACCCCCTCACCTCTTATGTTACATAGTGGGGCATGAATGCCATAATGCCAGCCCACTACGAAGCCTCCACTATGAGAATGATGCTTTGAATGCCTTGCTGCCTGCTGGTCTTCGCATACTCGAGTGAGTCATATGGATAGTATGTTGCTTGTCCGAGTGGATAGTATGTCTGTATGAGATTTATCTGGACCCACGTGATGTGTGGACCCCATGCTTTACGATATTTCGACCCTTCGTGGGCCTACCTGTTATGTGTATCCCCAACATTAGCCCCCGAATCGATTGAGATTTTGCAGAACGAGTTTGTGAAAGACACAATTTGGCCCGAGTGATTACGGAAATACTCGGTACCCGTCATCATGCTTTCAGACAACCAAGGTTTGAACAAAATCTCAATGGATTCTGGCAATGTGCTTCTCGACTGATCTGGGGTAAGTGCCTGCGAGGAGCAACTTGGTGACATTCGTTCATCTCTCGGAAGAGGTTAACTCATGATTAGAGTATGGGTGTGTCATTAAATCTAGGCAACAAGATTGATGCATGGACTGCTCTCTCGGAGAGATGCCATTCTTATCCCGGAGGAATGTCAATACGAGTCGGTTCTAGATCCAAACTTATGAGTTTCACGCTTTGAGTCCTAGAAGAAGGCTCAAAACAGGTCCACAGAGGAGCGTTAAACTCACCTTATAGCAATTTTAATTTGGTAGCCGACGGGAGCCTTAGAACTTGTTTGTTTGTTGTTTGTCACTCGGACTGGTCAGGCCGTATCGAGTGGAGATTACTCCAGTGGGGGCACGCTGAGTGCACCCACTAGGTGTAGTGCCCGAGACCGCCATCGACTGCGGGCAGTCGGCGGGGGTCTGAGAGAACTAAAAATCTTCTTAGCTGGTACTGATCGAACTTGTTCCTCTCCGACTCGGAGGTCGAGTAGTACTTGAGGATCTGGTATTGGTCTAGCTTGTTTCTCCTCGACTCAGAAGTTGAGTAGTACTCAAGTGATCTGGAGCTAGTCTTGCATTGAGCAAAATGTTTCTTTCTGAGTTCTCTTCCAGTGGGGGCACGCTGAGTGCACCCACTGGGTGTAGTCCCCGAGCCTCTGTCAGACTAGATGAGTCTGGCAGAGGGTTTAAGTATCCTGGTAAACCTCCATCCAGTCGACACGACAAATATCTTTTAGTCTGAAATTGAGTCAATCGGATGGATCTTCAGGCGCTTGGCATGGTAAATAAGCTCAGCCTGGAGCTGTGTTAGTCGGACTGATCTTCATGCACTTGGCATGGTAAATAAATTCAACCTGGAACTGGATCAATCAAGCGAATCTTCGTGCACTCAGCACGATGAATGAATTCGGCCTTGAAACTTCCGACTGTAGAAAAAAGCTGGACACTCCAAGGAGTAACGGTTCCAGTAGTACTTCTTACATTGATCATTAGCTTTTGCTCTTGCCGACCAGACGGACGGATTGGGACCGGGTTGGAGACGAAGAGTGAGCATTAGGTATTGAGCGTACTTTATGAAAGAGTAGAAAGTTGGGTAAGGAACATGCCGAATGGCGGCGCTCCCATAGGTGTAGCCCTCGAATCGGTTAAGGTTTTGTAGAACGAGTTTACTAAAAACTTGATTTGGCCCGAGCACTACAGGGGCACTCGGCGCCTGTCGTCAAGCCTTAGTCAACCATGATTCGAACAAAACTTCAACGGATTCTAGACTATACGTTTTCCGATTGATCGGATTGGGTTGATTGCTGGGCAGAACTCGGTGGCATTCATATGTCTCTCGGGAGAGATTGACTAGAGGTCCGAGTGAGGACATGCCATGAAACCTGAGTGACGATGCCGGCGCGTGGGCTGATTCTCCGGAGAGATTCTACTCACTATCCCAGGGGAATGCCAGCGCAGGTCATCTCTGAGTCCAAGTTTGTGAAACTGACGCCTTGGAGCCTAGAAGAAGGGCCAAGTGTATCCGTAGAGGAGCGTCATTTTCACCCTTTTGCATGAAAGGGGTATTTGTCCGAGTGGATGTGCTTCCCGACTGACCGGGGTATGTTGACTGCAAGAAAAAACTTGGTGGCACTCGTATGTCTCCCGGAGGAGATAGACTAGTGGTCCGATGTGGACGTGCCATGAAACCCGAGTGGCGAGGCCAGTGTGTCGGCTGACACTCCGGAGAGGCCACTCATTATCCCGGGGGAACACCAGCACATGCCATCTCTGAGTCCAAGTTTGTGAAACTGATGCCTTGGAGCCTAGAAGAAGGGCCAAGTGTATCCGTAGAGGAGCGTCGTTTTCACCCTTTTGGATGAAAGGGGTATTTGTCCGAGTGGACGTGCTTCCCAACTGACCGGGGTATGTTGACTGCAAGAAAAAACTTGGTGGCACTTGTATGTCTCTCGGAGGAGATAGACTAGTGGTCCGATGTGGACGTGCCATGAAACTCGAGTGGCGAGGCCAGTGTGTGGGCTGACACTCCAGAGAGAGGCCACTCATTATCCCGGGGGAACACCAGCACATGCCATCTCTGAGTCCAAGTTTGTGAAACTGACGCCTTGGAGCCTAGAATAAGGGCCAAGTGTATCCGTAGAGGAGCGTCGTTTTCACCCTTTTGCATGAAAGGATTATTTGTCCGAGTGGACGTGCTTCCCGACTGATCGGGGTATGTTGACTGCAAGAAAAAACTTGGTGGCACTCGTATGTTTCCCGGAGGAGATAGACTAGTGGTCCGATGTGGACGTGCCATGAAACTCGAGTGGCGAGGCCAGTGTGTGGGCTGACACTCTGGAGAGAGGCCACTCATTATCCTGGGGGAACACCAGCACATGCCATCTCTGAGTCCAAGTTTGTGAAACTGACGCCTTGGAGCCTAGAATAAGGGCCAAGTGTATCCGTAGAGGAGCGTCGTTTTCGCCCTTTTGCAGTCCTGAAGATGACTCCAGGTAATGATTTGGGCGATCGTCCGAGTGGACGGTGCTACCCTTATAGATCTTCGGCGGACCGAGCATGTATGGTCAAAAAAATATTCCTGATGTGATCAACGGGTTGATCAAATGGGCGTAACCCCTGAGGGTGGCATGGCCCACGGCTGTGCGTAGCCCCCGAGTGATGCTCGAAGAGGTAAGCTTGCTACAGAGTGTGATATGAGGTTTGATCATATGAGTAACTTAGTTGCTCCTGTGTTAGGGGTGTAGTGGTGAAGACATGTCCAAGTGATGGTGACGCGCGGGGCGGCCGAGTGGTGAAGACGTGCACAACCGAGTGGCAACGCGCGGGGCGGCCGAGTGGTGAAGACATGCACAACTGAGTGGCGACGCACGGGGCGTCCGAGTGATGAAGACCTGCACAACCGAGTGGCGAGACGCGCGGGGTGGCCGAGTGATGACGTGCGAGGTGGCCGAGTGAAGGACTACGTGTCCAGCCAAGTGGTGATGGGCGGGGCGGCCGAGTGACGACGCGCGGGGTGGCCGAGTGACGACGCGTGGGGCAGCCGAGTGAAAGACTAAGTGTCCAGCCAAGTGGCGACACATGGGGTGGCCGAGTGAAGGACTACGTGTCCAGCCAAGTGGCAAAAATGGTCCTCGAAGGAGTTAGCCATATGCTTTCGAAGCTGATGTAGCGACGAGGTCGGTATAGTGTGGTTGCGATGCAACAAGACCGGCGTGACAACTGAGTCTGAGTAGGAACGAAGATGGCGCGCAAAGTGTCTGAGTGATTATGTAACTTGTCAAAGTGGCGTATCGAATGCACTTGTTGAAGTGAAGGATCTGACTGGTGATGAAGTACTCGACCACTCAGGAGAGTGTCATTCCGAATGAGCTGCAGCCCTCGAGTGCGGCCTAGCCCTCGAGCGTACTACAGGCTTCGACAACGGACATGTCGGAATACGAGAAATATAGTTTTGAATGGATAATTTGTAATTCATTGAGTCAGACTCGGGTAAAGATGAGGAGAAGCTTCCGAGTGATGTTCGATAGAGGCAAACTCGCAAAGGAGTGAAGTGTGCAGTTTAATTATAAAGGGACTTCTCCATCTCATGCTCAACGAGACGATGAGGCCTATGTCGTTGACAAGATGAAGAGGACTCCACGGAGGGGTTGGCCGGATGTGTTTGAAATCAACAGAGCGGCAAGGTCGGTGTTGCGGTGCACTAGGATCGATACGGTGACCGAGACCGAGAAGCGATGAAGTTGGCGCACAAAGCCGCCGAGTGGTCGCGAAACTTGTGGATGAAAAATAACACAAGCCAACATAATAATTTCTCGAGGAAATGTGATGTGTGCTGAAATGATTTGTGTAAGTGACACCCATAGACACCCGCTGGTTGTGCAAGGGGCTTGCTGGTTCAGAACCAACAAGAGTCTAGAAGAGCGAAGGAATTGATCGAACTTGATGTGTTAGAGTGCCGGACTCAAATAAAAGGCATTGTAGTGTTCCGACTGAGTTGCAGCCCCTGAGGACCGATGCAAACTCGAAATAAAGAACACATGGTGTTCGTGAATGACGTATGCCTTAAAATGGGAGTTGGACTCGGGAGTCAAATAACCAATACTAAGCAAGTATGTGAGAATAAGCAACCGAGCGTAGAGGCACACTCGATGGCGCGGCCTCCGAGTGAACGTGATGTGCGAATTACGGGATACTCGGGAACGCGGAGATAACAGAATGTAGTGCATGTAGAATGACTTAGCTGTCTGAAGGCGCGCGACTGGCCGAGTGGTGAAGATGTGTTCAACCGATGGCGATGCGCGGGGCAGCCGATTGATGTAGATGTGTCTCAACGAGTGGCGACGCGCGGGGCGGCCGACTGGTAAGGATGTGTCCAACCAATGGCAACGCGCGGGCCGACCGAGTGGTGAGGACTAAAAGGTTCTCCGAATGATCGGATGTTGTTGATCGCCGAGCAAAACTTGGTGGCATTCATATGTCTCTCGGAAGAGATAGACTTGAGGTCCGAGTGTGGACATGCCATAAAAACCCGAGTGACGACGCCGGCGTGTGGTCTAACTCTCCGGAGAGATGCCACTCCTTATCCCGGGGGAACGCCAGCGAGGCCATCTACGAGTCCAAGTTTATGAGGCATGCGCCTTGGACCCTAGTGGAATGGCCAAGTTAACCCGTAGAGGGGCGTCAAGCTCATCTCATAGCTATCCTGAAGGTGACTTCAGTCGGGTGTTTTACGTGTCCGAGTGCACGGGTCCCCACGGAGGGTGGTTAGTCGGACTGACAGACGTCTTTTCGAAAAGGAACTGTGGGCAATTGATCGGATCGATTTGCCGCAGAAATTTCGGGTGAGGCCTAGCCCAACCGGGTGGCGACGCGTGGGGCGGCTGAGTGGTGAGGACGTGTCCAACCAAGTGACGACGCGCGGGGCATCCGAGCTATGAAGACGCATCCAGCGGAGTGGCGACGCACGGGGCGTCCGAGTGATGAAGACGCATCCAGCGGAGTGGCGACGCACGGGGCGTCTGAGTGATGTAGACGCATCCTGCGGAGTGGCGACGCGCGGGGCGTCCGAGTGATATAGACGCATCCTACGGAGTTGCGACGCGCGTTCGAGTGATGAAGATGCATCCAGCGGAGTGGCGATGCACTGGGCATCCGAGTGATGTAGACGCATCCTGCGGAGTGGCGATGTGCGGGGCGTCCGAGTGATGTAGACGCATCCTGTTGAGTGGCGGCGCGCGTCCGAGTGATGAAGACGCATCCAGTGGAGTGGCGACGCACTGGGCGTCCGAGTGATGTAGACGCATTCCGCAGAGTGGCGATGCGCGGGGCGTCCGAGTGATGTAGATGCATCCTGCAGAGTGACGATGAGCGTCCGAGTGATGAAGACGCATCCAGCGGAGTGGCGACGCACTGGGCGTCCGAGTGATGTAGACGCATCCTGCAGAGTGGCAACGCGCGGGGCGTCCGAGTAATGTAGATGCATCCTGCGGAGTGGCGACGCGCGTCCGAGTGATGAAGACGCATCCAGCAGAGTGGCGACGCACTGGGCGTCTGAGTGATGTAGACACATCCCGCGGAGTGGCGATGCGCGTCCGAGTGATGAAGACGCATCCAGCAGAGTGGCGACACACTGGGCGTCCGAGTGATGTAGACGCATCCAGCGGAGTGGAGACGCATGGGGCGTCCGAGTGCTGAGGACGGGTCAAGCCGAGTGGCGACGCGCGGGGCGGCTGAGTGATGAAGATGCGCCCAGCTGAGCGACGGTGCGCGGGCGGCTGAGTGATAAAGACGCATCCAACTGAGTGACGACGCGTAGGTGGCCGAGTGAGCTCTGGTCCGTGGCCTAGTGAACTTGAGTCTTGTATCCGAGTGGATTCATCTGTGTGAACTCTGAACGAATCGGGTTCGCAGCTGTCCGAGTGAAAGATCCATCAGGTGACCCTGCAAGTCACTAGCAAGCACGACCAGGAAGTTCAAGGCCTGATGGTCAGTCATACATGCATGCATGTACGAATTAACTGGAGCGGAACCGGCGTGTTGTGGAAACCGCTGGCTTGTTCTGGCCACGGCAATTAGATAGGTGGCGTTAGTAATCCCCATCAATTGGCCGGTTAATAAGGCGATTACCTTAATGAAGCGGTCAATCCATGCTTGACGGAATTATGAGACCGACGTTAGGCATGCACTTAATGATTGCCGGTGGAGCCGCGTACATTTGGGAGTTGTCCTTCCGTTCCTTTTTTCCTGCATGCAGTTATCGCTCGATTAAGTGGCCTACGTTATGCATGCACTTACCAGGCATTTATTCCTTCAATCCCGAACGGCCATTGGTTGCGGGTTGAGGCTGTTTAGTAGGTCGCCGCCGCAGTGCGCCTCCGCTATGGAGACCGTCGCCGGCGACCGGCGCCAGAGAAAAGAGCGCTGCGCGTGTGCGCCTCCACAGCAGAGGTGGCCGCCGAGCAGCCAAGAACACGAGGCTGGAGTCGATGACGATGCGAACGGCCCCGGCGGCCATGCGTGACGACGACGCTGGCGACCGTGCGAGACGACGATGAGGCGGACGGCGCCGGTGGCCGCGCACGGGGACTCAACGGCGACATCGCAGACGAGATGCACTCGGCTGTGCCGAGGTCAGAGACGACGATGAGGCAGACGGCGCAGGTGGCCGCACATGGAGGCGCAGTCGGTTGTGCCTAGGTCGGAGATGACGATGGGGCGGACAGTGCCGACGGCCGTGCATGGAGGCACAGTTGGTTCCCTGCTTTCACGCCGCCGTTGCTGCTATTGGCGATGTCCAGAACCCCGATTCAGCTGGTCAGCTCACGCGGACGCAAGGCAAGCCAACCTGAAGGTCGATGGATCTCCTTGTATGTGCTTGCTTGGATGGATGTCTATTTCCCTTCCATTTGTGATGCTTTGCTCATCTGCATCATGGCTCGATAGACGCCATGCCCCACGGTGGGCGCCAAGTGTCGTGGGAATGATTCCGACAGTAGAGAGGGGTAGTGTAAGGGAGCATGATCTATCGAGATGCATATGGGTGACACGGTGTTTTAGCGAGTTCGGACCTCTCACGGTGGAGATAACAACCCTACGTCTCGTGGTCCGGAGAGGCTTTCCTTTATCTGTCATGAACACGGAGTTACATGGTGTATTTGAGAGAGCCAGGAGAACGGATCTCCATGTCTGAGCTATGTTCTGAGCCTAGTGGTGGTGAGAGAGATGAGAGCGAGGGGAAGAATGAGGGCCTGCTCCCTTAGCTACGTGGCGGGGGTGGCTTATATAGAATGCGCCACCCCCTCACCTCTTATGTTACAAAGTGGGGAATGAATGCCATAATGCCAGCCCACTACGAAGCCTCCACTATGAGAATGATGCTTTGACTACCTTGCTGCCTGCTGGTCTTCGCATACCCGAGTGAGTCATACGGCCGAGTGGTGGACTATCATCCGAGTGGATGGTACATTGCTTGTGCGAGTGGATAGTACGTTGCATGTCCGAGTGGATAGTATGTCTGTATGAGATTTATCTGGACCCACATGATGTGTGGACCCCATGCTTTACGATATTTTGACCCTTCGTGGGCCTACCTGTTATGTGTATCCCCAACACCTCACAAATCTATCTTCTTGTAGGTGAACTGTTCAAAGAACAAGGCCAACCATACGAAAGTGAAATTCCAATAGACGACAGGATCTCATAGTTGTATTGCACACTGGGAGGCTCTTGTAATTAGCTATTGTTTCACTCTTTTCGCTGTGCCATATTATCTGATCTATATTGACTTGTTCCAAATGTAGAGGAGATCCCGTAAGGACCAAAAAGTACCCGAACCAAATGCTGTGGAAATCTTCAAGGACTGTCACGCCAGCAAGATGAAGGGCATGACTACACCAGTCAAAGCCGTTGTTGTAAGTCCTTAATCCTCATGCTTTTAACTACTACTTACTCTGACTTGTGCATTGAACTGCACGGTTTGCAGCCAATGTCTATTACTCTTTTTAATTTTATACACAATTGTCTTAGCGTATCATTGCACCTTACAAGGTTTAAAAGAGAGGAGTGATGTTCCTTTGATCTTGATCTGTAATCTAGTTCCGTGCTGGACTTGTCTACACAACGTTACAATTGCCTGTTTGTCTGTTCTTAGTTGTTTTGTGATATGAATGATGTCATACTATGCTTACCATATTATAAACTGTGTCTCTTTATCCTTAGCTGCCAATGCAATGTGAAGAAATAGACAATACATTAGCCATGGTAGATGGTCATATGTTTGGAACCTGGTTTTATTATGTACTTTGCAGTAAAATACAACTAATATTTTACACGGGTTCACCAGAATAAGTTATGTATATAGACCAAAGCTATTTTGTTTGGTTTTGTTGCCCCCTTAATATCTTTTGTTCTGGTACTACTAATGTAAAAACTCAACTTTTCAGAAAGCTATGGAACAAATGGTGGAACCGCCACCTTCTGAAGGTGACGAGGCAACTATAACCGCAATGTCACCTCTTGCTACAGTGGGTCAGTACCTGTCCACTAACAGTGCCAAAAGCACGTTCCTGCGTAATACTGGGTTGGTTGTTAAGGCAATCTCGTCCAAACTGCCTCATGATCAAGATATGCAAGCTCAAAACAATGTTATATCTGCGCTCCAGACACAAGTCCATTCCCTAACAGAGACCCTTTATGAAACAAGGACAGCCATTGTTCGATGTCGTCAAGATATGCATCGTTTTGAAACCAGACTATCAGACATTTGCTATGTTGTTCAGGAGCCTAGGAGAAATGAAGGCAAAGGTTATGGTGCTCCATCGGACAGTACAACATGAAAATGTAACAGCCAGGTCAAATGAACTGAGCTTCTGAACTTCTGGTGGTGCATTTATCTGCCGAACTGTTAACTTTTATGCCAACCTTCCTTTTGTTTTATGGTTGTAATTTGTTTTGTTGCGATACAAAATTTGTTCTTAACATGCAGCGACCGACTCAAGAAAACAGCAAGCCATTTTTGTTATAGTGTAGGGTGTTCCCTATATTTGCACTGGTGGCAAACTTTGATGCCCAGTGGATGTAATCTGTGCAATCGCCTTAATAGCCTAGCGTTAGTTTCTGGCTTATTTATTTCCCTAGTCTTCTTTTTCCTTGGTTTGCTAGTGGTCGCAACAACCATGGGCCATATACGGACTGCTACAGGTCATAGGGTCCATGGGCCTCCGACGGGCCGTCGGATAAATGGGCCTCCAACGGGCCATAGAATCAGTGGGCCTCGGGCCGTCGCATAAATGGGCCCACATGGGCCGTAAACGGGCGTAATTGTATCGGGCCAGCACGGTAACGGGCCTTTAACAGGCCGGAACACAGCAAAGGCTTAATTCTGGCACAGGCATAACGGGTCGTTAATGGGCCAGAATATAGGACGGGCTGGAAACGGCGCAACGGGTTAACAGACCACAAACGGACCAATTCTAACCACGGGCCGAATTTGGCCCATTAGGGGAACATGCCAGTAACGGGCCAGAAGTAATCGATGGCCGGAAAGGACCCCAAGAATGTATGGGCCGTCAGTAGGCCGAAAGCTAACACGGGCTGGAAACGGCCCATGTGAATCATGGGCCGTTACTGGGCATAAAGAAATTTACTGTTTATTATGGGCCAGAGTCACCGCGGCCCATTAAAGGGCCCAAAGATACGAAAGGCCTCGTACGGGTCAAAAGACGTCATGGGCCATACATGGGCCAAAAATGAAATGGGCTGGTATTATACTGGACGGCCCACATGATGTTGTTGGGCCGATTTCGGGAACGCCATAACGGGCCGTGAGTTACCGGGCCGTAAAATGGGCTATATGCGAACAGACCATTAACAGGCTTTTCATGGGCCAGCCCGCTAGCTTTTGACCAAGTCAAATGGGCCGGCCTTTGTAAGCTAAATGGGCCAGTGTTGGGCCGTCGCATGTGTCGACATATCATAAGCGCCTATCTGACCCAATGACGAGCTGACACATGTTTCCTCCGGCCAATGAGAATTTTACACGTGGAAAATCGCCATTGGTCGTTGTTGTTAACAGGTTATCGGATCCAAAATCGGACCCGGTAGCTTAACGGTGATCCGTTACGGTGGATGCCATGTGTCGGTTACCCTTGACAAAAGCACTTCCATGATGCGTCATTTATCGACATGGAAGTCAACACTTCCGTGATGATAATTTTGGTATTGTCATGGAACACTTCTACGACAGTACAGGTATGACTATCTTGATTCTGTCATAAAATTGTCATGGATGTACATGCATGATAGAAAATGTGACCTACTATGACAAACACGTATCATCACGGAAGTGTATATTTTTTTGTAGTGAAGTCAGATGCCGTGGATAGGCACAGGTGGGCGGTCGTTGATTATGGACGCCGTCAGTAGTGCAGGGACGCAGGATTGGCGGAGCAGGGCGGCTCCCTCCTAGGTGGTGAGGGGCCAGCCCCCGGCCGTGTTTCCCTATAAAAGGGGACGTGGGTGAGGGGCTCACCCACACACATCTCCTCCTTCCTTGTCTGATATCCTTCTTCCACCATGGTGAGGGGAAGAGGACGTGGTCGACCTCCAATGGTGGCGACGAGGGTTTCTTCTCGACAACGCCTCCCTCCCCCTGTTAGGGATGTAGAAGCAGAGTCCAGCGCGCAAGGTGGTGCCGCTGGAAGTGGGCGCGGCCGTCGTGGCGCTCGGGGCCGAGGAGGACGCAGAGGTGCCCTGGTCACTCCTCCCCCGGTCGCTGCGGCCCCAATGGAAGGTCACGCCGGGGACCAGCCTTTGGAGTTCATTGTCAAGCTGCGCGGGCCGCCGCACAGCTGACTTCGGCTTCCCACACCATCTACAAAGGTGATGGAGGAAGAACAGCCGCCCGGTTTGAGGCTGCACATGAGAGGCTGCTGCAACGGTAGCATGCGGGCGAATGTAGAGTTCCCTGCACCTCATGTCATGCTTCTCCGGCGTGGCTGGAAAACCTTCGCTCGTGCTCACAGCTTGGCGGTGGGGCACGTTCTCCACTTCAAGCTAATGGAGGCCAACCTGCTCTCCATCAAAGTCTTCGGGCGTTCGGGTGCTCGCTTAGGGTGCTGCGCGGAAAGCTCGACCGATGATGAAAGCTCCTCCTTGAGCGACAGCGACGAAGAGGACAGTGTCGGTGAAGACGACGGTTCCGAGCGGGAGGTCGGCCGCTCGAGCTCCAGCTGAGTGCAGGCCGCACCATCACCGTAAAGAGGGCGGCGGCGGCACCATCATCTGCACCTGGGTCTTCTTCCCCCGGCAGAGCGATTTGCCGGGGTGTTGGGTGTGGATGCCTCCGCCTCCTCCAGCAGTCTTCCAGCTGGGTCCCCGGCAGGCTTCCTCATGGGCCCCGGCTTTGTCCGCCCTACCGGTGTTCCTCCTGCTGCGTCCCGCTGGTCCTGGCGATAGTGACCAGGGCATCGCCTAGCCGCTCTCTCCGTCCGTCGTCTTCTCCCCCACCACTCTCGATCTTGTCAGGCTGCATCCCGCGGGCCCTGACGGGGTCAGGCTGGGCTTCTGCCGAGGTACTCCTTTTGCCCTCTTCGCCTCCCACCATAGCCCCTAGGAGGAGAGGGACAAGAAAGGGATTACGGGGCACTTATCTTTTTTCAATCTAAAATATGTAGGCATTTGCCAAACTTTAATCCAAAATAGGTAGCCCTCTACCCATGCTTGTACTCTGTATGATCTGTAATTGTTTACTAGCGTATTAATGAAAAAGAGAGCTTGCCGGGTACTTTTGTGCATGTATAATGTCCATGCTGAGGAATGGATCCTCGATACTTTCAAGTAAACAACGTTCCCCGGCAGCACATCTTGCCGGTTCCTTCCCCTACTACTACTACGCCTTTACGCTAGGGTAGGAGCGAGGATAGGAGCAGGCCCCTCGTAGGCTCTTCTCAACTGTTACTACAACCAAACTCTGATCGAAGGAACTTCGGACCAAGAAAGATGGGAGCACAGAGGATAGGAGTGACTAGGTTTTCCCACGCTCAAAATTTTCATACAGAGGTACATGATGGGCGGTGGAGTGAACTTAGGTGTGTCTGTCATTCTTCTTATTATCCCTGGCAGCAATAGTTTGTCAGGGATCGACGCGCTGGCCCGCCCTTTACTTTTCCTTTCGGGAAGTTCGCCCGCGGTGGAAGCTGTGAACCAAAGAAGCACAAGGGAGAAACCGGCTGTATACGATATCTTTGTAAAGGATTAATCAGCTCATGCTAAGCATTGTTATAATCCTAATAAAAATATATGCTCAAACTAGACATGCATGCAAGTTTTTAGGGCACTAGCGCTTCGTTTTATTATCTTTGCACAGGGTCTGCGCCTGGCTTTGTACAAAGGGTTATATGCACATCGGCAAGGCTTGTACAAAAGGTGGCTGTCGGGGCTGGGCCCCACATCCACGCCTTACGGGTAGAACTTGCGAAGATGCTCAATGTTCCATGAGTTTTGCACCTTGATGCCATCTTTGGTCTCCAGACGGACCGCGTCAGGTCTGGTGACTCGTACTACCCGGTAAGGGCCTTCCCACATTGGCGTCAACTTGTTGGAACCCTTGGCGGACTGAAAACGCCTAAGGACAAGGTCACCTTCCTCAAGGCACCGGGCATGAATCATGCGGCTATGATAGCGGCGCAAGGCTTGCTGGTAGCATGCAGCATGCATAGCGGCCCGGAGACGATCTTCCTCAAGGAGTACGGCATCGTCATGCCGGTGCTGCTCTTGCTCTACTTCATCATAGGCAAGTACTCGAGGTGACCCGTATATAAGTGACGTGGGGAGCACTGCTTCTGCCCCATACACTAGGGAGAAGGGAGTCTGGCCGGTGGCTCCATTCGGTGTCGTACGAAGGGACCAAAGAACCACCGGCAGCTCGTCGATCCAGCGTCTGCCGCATCTCTTCAACTTATCAAATGTTCTTGTCTTGAGCTCACGCAGCACCTCAGCATTCATCCTTTTAGCTTGTCTGTTGCTTCGAAGATGAGCAACAGAAGCGAAAGAGACCTTGCTCCCAAGGTTTTGGATGTGTTGCATGAAGGCGCGGCTCGTGAATTGGGTGCCGTTGTTGGCGATCACTCTGGCGGGTACTCCAAAATGGCACACCAATCCTTTCAAGAACTTGATAGCAGATTGTGCGGTCACCTTCCTCACTGGCTCTACTTCCGGCCACTTTGTAAACTTGTCGATTGCGATGTACAATAATTCAAAGCCCCCGGTAGCACGGGGGAAGGGGCCCAAGATGTCGAGCCCCCAGACCAAAAAATGCCAGGATAAAGGAATCGTCTGGAGAGCTTGAGCTGGTTGATGGATGTTCTTGGAGTGGAACTGGCAAGCCTCACATCTCATGACTAGCTCAGCCGCATCTTGGAGGGCCGTGGGCCAGTAGAAACCATTTCGGAAAGCTTTCCCAACCAAGGCTCTTGATCCAATATGGGAGCCACACACGCCTCTGTGTATCTCTGCCAGCAGTTCCCGCCCCTCTTCCAGGCAAATACACTTCAATTTCACATGGTTTGGCCTTCTTCTGTACAGAGTTTCATCGACAAACTGGTACATACTGGACCGTCGGGCTATTCTTTTAGCTTCTTCTTGCTCTTTGGGAAGTTCTCCTGTTTGAAGGTAGTGGACAATGTGCCGTGCCCAAGTTGGAGCCCGAGGCTCAACAACTAGAACCAACGGCACCTCCTCATTCGTGGGAGCGCTTACCTCGACCGCAAGAACTTGTGGTTCCGCGGAAGAGTGTGGCTCACCAAGCGAAGTGGAGTCGTTCCCGGCAGCCTCTCTACCAGCGACCTCGGGAGACCCTGCCAGGAGAGACTTGCCGGAGTCCAACTTCCTCCTTATTCTGGCCATCATTAATGGAGATACTGAAGGCTGAGTCAGGTGAAGGACAAAAGTCCCTGGTTCCACAGGGAGCTTTTGTGCTGCACACTTTGATAAATAATCAGCAATGCTATTCTCTGCACGCGGCACGTGCTCTGTTTGCAATCCATCAAAGTGTTCCTCCAACTTTCTCACTTCCTCAACGTACGCCTCCATCAATGGACTCTGGTAATCCTTGTTGACCTGTCTCACCACAAGCTGCGAGTCTCCATGAATGATCAACTTCTTGATTCCCAACTCTACTGCAATTCTGAGCCCGGCATGAAGCCCATCATACTCGGCAGTGTTGTTGGTGGCCTTTTCCCAGGGAAAGTGCATTTGGACCACATATTTGAGGTGTTCTCCAGTGGGCGCGACAAGAAGCACGCCAGCTCTTGTGCCTTGTAACGAGAAGGCACCGTCAAAATACATGATCCACTCCTGAGGCGCCTCCTTGCCTGGGATAATTGTCTCTGGTATCTCTTCATCTGGCGTGGGCGTCCATTCTGCAATGAATTCCGCCAGCGCTCTGCTCTAAATGGTTGAGGTACTTTCGTACTTCATGCCAAAGATTGACAGCTCTAGTGCCCATTCAACTATCCTGCCGGTAGCTTCAGGGTTCCTCAGTATGCGCTGGAGTGGGAAACGGGTGACAACTGTGATCTCGTGGGCTTAGAAGTAGTGACGTAGTTTCCTTGAGGCCATGATGAGGCTGAAGATCAGCTTTTGCACTCCAGAGTACCTTTACCTAGCCCCCTGTAATAGGGAACTGACAAAGTACACTGGCCGCTGCACTACCTTCTTCTTTGCCGTGGCTTCAGAACTGCTCCTGCTAGCCTGTTCTGCTTCTCCTTGATTTGTGCCCAATCTTGCCGCGATCGGTTCAGTTTCTTTTCTGGAGAGGACAGTAGCTCCAGCTGCTCCTTCGTCTACTTCCCGCTGCGCCACCAGTGCTACACTAACCACTTGATTAGTTGCCGCTAAATATAGCAGCAATGGCTCTTGTGGTTTAGGAGCGACCAGGGTGGCCGCAGAGGAAAGATAAGCTTTCAAGTCCCGCAGCACTGCTTCTGCCTCTGGGGTCCACTTCATTCGCCCTGCCTTCTTCAAGATCTTGAAGAATGGCAGGGCATGTTCGGCAGACTTGGAAATGAACCTACTCAGCGCGGCAACACATCCAGTTAAACGCCTCACATCTTTGACTATCTTGGGTGCTTGTATCTGCTCGATTGCTCTGATCTTGTCCGGGTTGGCCTCTATCCCTCGGTGAGGCACAAAGAAGCCAAGTAGCTTGCTGGAGGGAATGCCGAACATGCATTTCTTGGGGTGTAACTTCAGGTTGATCTTGCGCAGGTTTGCAAAGGTCTCTTCCAAATCTTGAACGAGCGTTGATCTGTCCTTGGTCTTGACCACTATATCATCCATGTAAGCTTCTACATTCCTGTGTAGCTGAGGCTCAAACCCAATTTGTACTGCCCTTGCAATAGTGGATCCAGCGCTCTTTAACCCGAAGGGCATTCGTACAAAGCAGTATGTGCCACATGGAGTTATGAACGCGGTCTTCTCTTCGTCTTCGTTGGACATGAATATCTGATGGTATCCGGAGTATGCATCTAAAAAGGAAAGCAGATCACACCCGGAAGTGGAATCCACAATCTGATTGATGCGTGGCAAGGGGAATGGGTCCTTCGGGCATGCCTTGTTCAGATCTGTGAAGTCTATGCAAAGTCTCCATTTCCCATTTGCCTTGCGCACCACCACTGGGTTTGCTAACCATGTTGGATGCAAAACTCCCTTGACCAAACCAGTTGCTTCAAGTTTCTTGATCTCCTCAGTAATAAACTTTTGCCGCTCCAAAGCTTGCTTTTTGACCTTCAGCTTGACGGGCCAAGCATGAGGGCAGGCAGCAAGGTGGTGCTCGATTACCTCCCTGGGAACGCCGGGGATGTCAGATGGTTGCCAAGCAAACACATTGACATTCGCCCGCAGGAAAGCAACGAGCGCACTTTCCTATTTGTCATTAAGGGTGGCGCTGATGGTGAACGTACCGTCAGCGCCATCCTGCCATGCCGGGACCCTCTTCACAGCAGGTGAAGCGATCTTGGGCCTCTTACTAGTGGAACTCTCCGGCAGGTCATCAACAGGTGCCGCACACTCCGGAGAGGCGCGCTTCCCGGATTCCTTGTCGGCGTGTCTGCTAGCCTTCTTTCCTTTCTTTGTTTCCTTGGCGGGAGCTGCAGCTTCAGCGGCCTCAGCAGCTACCGCGTCTCGGTACATCTTATCCACGCATGTGATTGCGTCTTTCTTGTCTGACGGGATAGAGATGACGCCCATCGGCCTTGGCATCTTCAAGGTATTGTAAGCATAGTGGGATGCTGCCATGAACTTTGCCAAAGCTGGGCGGCCAAGGATCCCATTGTAAGGCAGAGGAAGATTGACAACATCAAACACAACCCTCTTAGTCTGGTAATTCAGTTATCCGCCAAATGTCACCGGTAGTGTAATCTTCCCCTTAGGATGACTCCTGCCGGGGTTGATTCCTTGGAACGTGCCAGTGTCCTTGAGTTCTTCATCTGATATTTGTAACTTGCTGACTACCTTGGGAGAGATCAGATTCAGCCCAGCCCCGCTGTCAACTAACATCTTTGTGAATTTGAGGTTGCGGATTGTTGGTGAGACAAACAACGGCAAACACCCTACCGCAGTAGTACGGTCGGGGTGATCCTCTTCATCAAAGATGATAGGCGTGTGGGACCATTTGAGCGGCTTTCGGGAATCCGCAGCTAGCTCCACGGCATTGACCTCTCACGCCCACTGCTTGAGTTGGTGGTGAGAGGAGTGCAAGGATGCACCTCCGTCAATGCACAGGGATTCAGTTGCTTTCTGGAATTGTTGCTCACTGGCTTCTTCTTCATCTCCTACATCGCTCTCATCGTCACCTTCATTCTTCTCATGGCCTCTAGCAGGTTTCTCTTTTTGCTGAGGGGTCTTGCCACGGCGGCCTCCTCTACCACCACGGCCCTTCCCGCCAGCACCTTCTTGGTCTCTCTCTCTGTCACACTTTTCATACTCCGCCTTCTGCCTCTTAACAAGCTGCTCGACTTGATGGCATTCTTGGAGATCATGACCTTTAGTGCGGTGGATTTTGCAGTACGACCCATCGGACTTCCCAGCTTTCTCTGCTACCGCAGCCTCCCGACAATCAGTGCATGCGGCAGCTTCCTTGCCCGGGGCTTCGGTTTTGGCCTTCTTGCCGGTGCTGAGGTCGCCAGAACCCTCAACGGCCAACACTGACTTCTCCTTACATTTCTTGTTGCGCCTCCGGCCTTTCTTCTTCGGGTCAGTGGCCTCGTCATCGTCGTCCGAATCAACCTCTGCTCCTTCCTCCTCTCCAGGAACTCGCCTTCCCTCTTCAGCTCGAGCACATTTGTCAGCCAAGGTGTACAACTCATTAACGGTCTTGGGCAGTCGGACGTTCATCTTAGGATGTATCCTTCCGTTGCGCATGTTCGAATGGAACGCGGCAATCACAGCTGCCGAGTGTATCTCTGGAATGTTGCGGTGCACTCGACTGAATCTCTGCATATACTTTCGCAAGCTCTCCCCTTCCTTCTGTGGAAGGACTTGCAAATCACTGGGGCGTCCTGGCTCTTGATGGCCGCCCGTGAAGGCGCCAACAAACTCATTGCACAGGTCAGCCCATGATGAGATCGAGTTCTCCGGCAGGTGCATCAGCCACGACCTCACATTTGACTTGAGCGCCAAAGGGAAGTAATTGGCAAACACTTCCTCATCCCTGCCCCCGGTAGCTCGAACTGCAATAATGTAGATGCTCAAGAACTCTACCAGGTTCAGCTTTCCATCATATTTTTTCAGCAATTCTGGCTTGAAAACGTGGGCAGATGGCCAACAGACTTGCCGCAGCTCGCGGGTGAAGGCAGTGTCATGGGAACGATTCCGACAATAGAGAGGGGTAGTGTAAGGGAGCATGATCTATCGAGATGCAAATGAGTGACACAGTGGTTTTAGCGAGTTCGGGCCTCTCGCGGTGGAGATAACAGCCCTACGTCTCGTGCTCCGGAGAGGCTTTCTTTTATCTGTCATGAACACGGAATTACATGGTGTATTTGAGAGAGAGAGAGAGAGAGGGGGGAGAACGGATCTCCATGCCTAAGCTAAGTCCTAAGACTAGTGGCGAGGGAGAGAGATGAGAGCTAGAGGAGAAGAATGAGGACCCCCCTAGTCTAGTGGTGGGGGTGGCTTATATAGAGTGTGCCACCCCCTCACCTCCTATGTTACAAAGTGGGGCATTGATGCCGTAGCGTCAGCCTACTACTAAGATGATGCTTCGACTACCTTGTCAACTGTTAGTCTTCGCATATCCGAGTGAGCCATACGACCGAGTGGTTGACTGTCTTCCGAGTGAGCCATACGACTGAGTGGTTGACTGTCTTCCAAGTGGACGGTACGAGGATATGTCCGAGTGGATAGTAAGTCTGTATGAGATTTATCTGGACCCATCAGATGTGTGGACCCCATGCTTTAATATAATTTGACCCTTCGTGGGCCTACCTATTATGTGTATCCCCAACAAGCAGGGCACCCAACCTCAAAAGGTAAGTACCCACCCTCACTGGGCGCGGGTTCGTCGATGTCTAGGCTATTGCGTCTGTTAGATTGACGGCGGGTCTCCCGGTGCCGCTCTATAGTGACGCGCGCATCTTCCCTCCGCCGATCTTCCAGGACCTGCCGATGATCTTGACGGACTCGTGGATCAGACAAGGCCATCGAAGCTTCGTCGGGCTCGTGGTCGCGTTGCTCTTTATGCTGCCTCTGGGTTTGCTGTCGTGGAGGGGACTGCACCATTAGTGCGGGCCCCTCAACACGGCCAGCAGCTTGAGGTGTTGTCGCCGCCTGCGGGTGCCGTGATGGCTCCGCCCGCCGTGACCCTCCAGCTTCAGCAAAGCCGATCAAGCTCGGGATGGTGGCCCTCCACTCATCCATCTGATCAGCTACCGGTGGAAATCTTAGTAGGAGTTGGGCCTGTGCCATGCCTTCCGTAGCTGTGCTTGGCACAGCTGACGAGGCAGATCGCGACGTTACTCGATTCTTGGTAGTACCAGCAGGGGCGTTGCCGCAATCACGCCAAGGCGGTCTGATGATGAGTGGGCTGCGCTCGGGGATCAGTGACCCCGTTCGGTGCTTCGGCTCGCTCGCCTTGTTCTGGGCGAGGTGCGTGTCCAGTGGCCGCGCCTGTAACAGGCACGGCTAGAGGGTCATGACTCGTGCCAGAGCGGGCGTAGTCGCTGCGGCTGCGCCCGCTGGTGCGGCAGGGTGGTGGAGACTGAACTCCCCCTCCATCTGCAGCTTGCGGGTTATGCCCGTCTAGATTTTGGTGATGCTGTCCTCCCCCGGTGGCTCCCGCTCCAGCTTCTTCCACGGGGGACACAACGATAGCGCTGCCTGCGCCGGTTGTGCCTCCTGTGGTACCCGCCTCACCCAACGCTGCCGTGGCACCAGCGGCGTCCGCGGCCGCGTGAGAGGGGGCCTTTGAAGTGGAAGGATGCGCGGTTGCGCCAGACTTCTTCTTGGGCGCCATGCATGAGGATGATGATGATGCTGATCGATGATGGAGTTCGACGCGCTGTTTACGACTTCAGGTTCGCACAAGCGATTTACCCCCTACCTGGCGCGCCAAAGATGTCATGGGGATCACGGTCACCTATGGGGCCATGAGCCCCTTATGGTTTGGCAAGGGGGAGATCACGTTGCACAAAGAGCAGAAGCCATGGAAAAACACGACGGTGGTGACACTGGTGGTTTTTACCCAGGTTCGGGCCGCTGGGTAACATAAAACTCTACTCCTGCTTTGGTGGATTGAGTGAAAGAACACAATGAGCACGCAGCACTCAAGCCCGGTAAGGGTGCCTCGGGGAGAGCAGCTACGCGCGTACAAGTGTGTGAGGGTCCAAATCCTTTGTTAGGTCGCCTTGGACCTCCTTTTATAGCTTAAGGGGTAACCACAATGGCAAAACAGTCTTTATCTACTGATTAGATAGCCAACAGTGCTATCATACCTAACTCTGGCAGTTAAGACAAAGTGCATTAAATGCACTGCTAGGTGTCATGCGGAGGGCGAAACCCAGCAGGCCTGCCGAGCCGCTTAATCATCTCTTGCTTATCATCTTGACACATCTCTGGACGGGTGTCATTTGGATAAATCTTGTCTTCCAACGGGCCGCCACGTTCTTAGTAGAGGCCACTTAATCACTTGGGGGCTCGACACTGCACTGATAAGTGACTTGCGTCGCTGTGCGGTGGAGCGGTGGTGTCTTGGCGGGGATCCCGCCCCTGGCGGACCCGGCAAGCTTGCCAGGGAAATCATGGACTTGCCCCTAAGATGGTCTTGACCCGGCCAGGCTCTCCTGCCCAGCAAGGGAGGCCTTTCCAAGGTGATATTCTTCTGTCTTGGCTGTCTTGGTCTTCTTGATCCGCTCTTTGATCTCACTAAGAGCTGCTTCTCTGGCTTGGCCTTGCTTTGGGTGTTGATGCTGAACAAATGATGCCAATGCGCCTGTGTGTAAATCTGGGCAACAAATGTAAATGTTTGTTGCACCGACAGGGAGGGGGAAATCGAAGCCATCGTCATCACCAACGATCCTCTCATCAAGAGGGGGTCAATCTCCATCAACATCTTCACCAGCACCATCTCCTCTCCAAACCCTAGTTCATCTCTTGTATTCAATCTTTGTCTCAAAACCTCAGATTGGTACCTGTGGGTTGCTAGTAGTGTTGATTACTCCTTGTAGTTGATGCTAGTTGGTTTATACGGTGGAAGATCATATGTTCAGATCCTTAATGATATTCAATACCCCTCTGATCTTGAACATGAATATGCTTTGTGAGTAGTTACATTTGTTCCTGAGGACATGGGAGAAGTCTTGTTATAAGTAATCATGTGAATTTGGTATTCGTTCGATATTTTGATGAGATGTATATTGTCTTTCCTCTAGTGGTGTTATGTGAACGTTGACTACATGACACTTCACCTTGATTTGGGCCTAGGGGAAGGCATTGGGAAGTAATAAGTAGATGATGGGTTGCTAGAGTGACAGAAGCTTAAACCCTAGTTTATGCGTTGCTTCGTAAGGGGCTGATTTGGATCCACATGTTTCATGCTATGGTTAGATTTATCTTAATTCTTCTTTCATAGTTGTGGATGCTTGCGAGAGGGGTTAATCATAAGTGGGAGGCTTGTCCAAGTAAGGACAGCACCCAAGCACCGGTCCACCCACATATCAAATTATCAAAGTAACGAACGTGAATCATATGTGCATGATGAAAACTAACTTGACAATAATTCCAATGTGTCCTCGGGAGCGCTTTGCTTTATATAAGAGTTCGTCCAGGCTTATCCTTTGCTACAAAAAGGATTGGGCCGCCTTGCTGCACCCTTGTTACACTTGTTACTTGTTACCCGTTACGAATTATCTTACCACAAAACTATCTGTTATAGATAATTTCAGTGCTTGCAGAAAATACCTTGCCGAAAACCGCTTGTCATTTCCTTCTGCTCCTCGTTGGGTTCGACACTCCTATTTATCAAAAGGACTACGATAGATCCCCTATACTTGTGGGTCATCAGACACCACTACGGGAATCACAACATACATATCATCAAAATATCGAACACATATCAAGTTCACATGATTACTAGCAACATGACTTCTCCCGTGACCTCAAGAACAAAAGTAACTACTCACAAATGATAATCATGCTCAAGATCAGAGGGGTATTAAATAGCATAATGGATCTGAACATATAATCTTCCACCAAATAAACCATATAGTAATCAACTACAAGATGTAATCAACACTACTAGTCACCCACAGGTACCAATCTGAGGTTCCGGTACAAAGATTGAACAAAGAGATGAACTAGGGTTTGAGAGGAGATGGTGTTGTTGAAGATGTTGATGGAGATTGGCCTCCCAAAGATGAAAGGGTTGTTGGTGATGACGATGGCTTCGATTTCCCCCTCCGGGAGGGAAGTTCCCCCGGCAAAAGTGCTCCTGCCCAAGTTCCGCCTCGAGACGGTGGCGCTCCGTCCCGAAAGTCCTCCCCTTATTTTTTCTAGGTCAAAATGACCTATATACCAAAAGATGGGCACCGGAGGTGGGCTGGGCTGAGCACAACCCACCAGGGCGCGAATGGGGGGCCTGGTGCGCCCTGGTGTCTTGTGCTCACCAGGTGGCCCCCCTTCGGTAGTTATTTGCTCCAGTATTTTTTATATATTCCAAAATAATTCTTCGTAAATTTTCAGCTCATTTGGAGATGTGCAGAATAGGTAACTCTGACGTAGCTTTTTTAGGTCCAGAATTCCAGCTGCCGGCATTCTCCCTCTTTGTGTAAACCTTGCATATTATGAGAGAAAAGGCATTAGAATTACTCCATAAAGCATTATTATGCATAAAAACATTATAAATAACAGTAGGAAATCATGATGCAAAATGGACGTATCACATATATGAATTCACCCACAGTCACTGACAGAGCCTTGATTTTGGAGAAGACTCCATCCAGGAGATCATGAATCTTTATCCAATTATCTATTTTGTTGAGCTCAATAGTTGAGGGCTTGGTGAATCCATCATAGTGTGACAGAACCACCACTTTCCCTTTGAAGTTCCATGGTCTTTCATCCATCACTCTTTCCCAGTCACCGAGGCAAGAGAATTGCATCGAGTGCAGATTATCCTCAAGAGGTCTAATCTTCACTTCCTGCGCCAGATCCCATGCTGTCGGATTCAGGGCTTCGCAGACCCAAGAAGGTTCAAACTCAGGGGCGTGAATGAAGGATCTCGCTCTCCAACAATGCTAGCCTGCCATGCCCATGCCCATGACCTGATCTCGATGAGTACGCTGGATCATGCAGAAGGGAACAACACAGAGATTTACCCAGGCTCGGGCCACCTTGCGGTGTAAAACCCTACTCCTGCTTTTGGTGGATTGGCCTCACGAGGAGGTGGAGGATGAACTAGTACAGTGGATGACCTGCCTCGCGAGGTCTCGAGTGGTGAGGGTGGAATGGTCAAGGGTCCGATTCGGGATCCCTTCTACGGTGATGGCTAGCCTATATTTATAGTGGCCTCGGTCCTCTTCCCTCATAGCTTAGGCGGCAAGGGATTCCACAACGGCCAATTTTGAAGGGGGACAAGGAGTACATCTTATCCTGATTAAAGGTGGTCTTCACCTGCAAAGCTTCTGGCCATGACGTAGCGGTGGGCTCGGCGATGACATCTGTCCTGCCGAGCTCGTGGTCTTGGTCTCATTGCACCAGAAAGGAAAGCTTTGGGGCCTTCCTCGGGAACTTGTGCCTGCCCTTGCTCCCTTAGCACCGAAGAGGAAACTGTCCCCTCTGCGCCCGCTGGCGCCCGCCGGGCCATGGTCGTCATGGCTCATGTCATCGCAGCCTCGTGAGGCTGGGTACCTGCATAGAAGTCTCCACCCCTCGGGAGGCAGCCTGGGGAGGCCGCTCCTCTGGAGGTCCTAGTGTCGCTCGCCTCGCGAGGCTTGGGTCCTCGCAAGGGTCTTGCCTTGGAGTTTGTTGTAGCTGGGCCATACCGGGCCATCAATGAGCCCACGCGCTGGGCCGTAGGCAGGCAGATCTGGGTACCCCCAATCCCAGAACACCGATAGTAGCCCCCGAGCCCAAGGCGTGCTTGGCCTGGCTTCGAGGCGAAGGCATGGAGCGAAGGGCAAAGCGCCGTGGGCCCCAAATTGCCTGCGGGCCAAGCTCGACGTGTGGCGCACAACGGGACGCGGACGCCTCCGCTTTCCCACGTCGCCTCGGCAACTGCCCAGACTGACAAAAGTCTTGGACGTGCATGCAGCGAGGCCATCATTGCGCGAAGGCGGAGGGGCGCCGGTTGGCCCACGATCGCCTATAAGATGGCGAGGGGGCAGTGCCCCATCCCATATTTGTCTTCTCGCCCCCTCTTCTCCTATCTCCGCCGCAGCCACCACCTTGCCGAAGCAACCATGGCACCAGTGAGTAGGATCACCGCCGAAGAGAAGGGTAAGGCCCCCAAGGAGGGGCCGGAGGTGCCGCCGCTCAAGAGGGGACGCGGCCGCCCTCGCAAGTCCACGGTGATGCCCGCAGTGATCCCCCACGGGCGAGGTCGCGCATCGCCGGGGGTCCGCATCGGCTACCACAACCGCGAGGGGAATTCTTCCCGCGGGCGCAGCCGCGGAGGCCGAAGAGGAGAGCGTGCGGCAGCCACCCATCAGTTCGCCCGCAGGCCCATATGAACGCCATGACTCGCGAGTTTGTGGTGTGCATGGAGAGGCCTCCGGGCTCTGATGTTTGCTTGAACTATGTTGGTATTTCCCCAAAGAGGAAGGGATAATGCAGCACAGCAACAGTAGGTATTTCCCTCAGTGATGAGACCAAGGTTATCGAACCAGTAGGAGAACCACGCAACACCACGTAAACAGCTCCTGCACACAAAGAACAAATACTTGCAACCCGACGTAAGAGAGGGGTTGTCAATCCCTCACGGGTAAAAGGATAGGTAAAATTGTAGTAGATTGGATAAATACATCTCGCGGGAACACGAGATAAATAAATAAGTAAAAATTGCAGCAAGATATTTTTGTATTTTTGGATTGATAGATCTGAAAATAAAAGCAAATAAAAATAGATCGCAAAGGCAAATATATTAAAGAAGAGACCCGGGGGTCGTAGGTTTCACTAGTGGCTTCTCTCGAGAAAAATAGCAAACAGTGGGTAAACAAATTACTGTTGGGCAATTGATAGAACTTCAAATAATCATGACGATATCCAGACAATGATCATTATATATGCATCACGTCCAAGATTAGTAGACCGACTCCTGCCTGCATCTACTACTATTACTCCACACATCGACCGCTATCCAGCATGAATCTAGTGTATTAAGTTCATGGAAAAATGGAGTAATGCAATAAGAACGATGACATGATGTAGACAAGATCTATTTATGTAGAAATAGACCCCATCTTGTTATCCTTAATAGCAACGATACATACGTGTCATTTCCCCTTCTGTCACTGGGATCAAGCACCGTAAGATCGAACCCATCACAAAGCACCTCTTCCCATTGCAAGATAAATAGATCAAGTTGGCCAAACAAAACCCAAATATCGGAGAAGAAATACGAGGCTATAAGCAATCATGCATATAAGAGATCAAAGAAGACTCAAATAACTTTCATGGATAAAAACATAGATCTGATCATAAACTCAAAGTTCATCGGATCCCAACAAACACACCACAAAAAGAGTTACATCAAATAGATCTCCAAGAGACCATTGTATTGAGAATCAAACGAGAGAGAGAAAGCCATCTAGCTACTAACTACGGACCCGTAGGTCTACAATGAACTACTCATGCATCATCGGAGAGGCACCAATGAGGATGATGAACCCCTCCGTGATGGTGTCTAGATTGGATCTGTGGTTTCTGGAACTTGCGGCTGCTGGAATTGATTTTCGTCGACTCCCCTAGGGTTTCAGGAATATTGGGGTATTTATAGAGCAAAGATGCGGTGTGGGAGGTCTCCGAGATGGGCACAACCCACCAGGGCGCGCCTGGGGGCCCAGGCGCGCCCCGATGTCTTGTGCTCACCTCGGGCCCCCTCTTCGGTACTTCTTTGGCCCACTGGATGTCTTCTGGTCCAAAAAAAAAACTCCAAAAAATTTTGCTGCTTTTGGACTCCGTTTGGTATTGATTTCCTGCGATGTAAAAAACAAGCAGAAAACAGCAACTGGCACTGGGCACTATGTCAATAGGTTAGTCCCAAAAAATGATATAAAGTTGATATAAAATGATTGTAAAACATCCAAAAATGATAATATAACAGCATGGAACAATAAAAAATTATAGATACGTTGGAGACGTATCAGCATCCCCAAGCTTAATTCCTGCTCGTCCTCGAGTAGGTAAATGATAAAAACAGAATTTTTGATGTGGAATGCTGCCTAACATGTTCATCACATATTCTTTTCTCTGTAGCATGGACATTTGGACTTTTATATGGTTCAAAGCAATAGTCTAGTTTTGACATTAGGACTTTAATACTCAAGCATATCAACAAGCAACCATGTCTTTCAAAATATCAACACTAAAGCAAGTTATCCCTAGCCCATTATGCTCAATCATTGATCCATTCATGAAACACACTCGAATATTAGCTACACCCAATGCTCAAGTACGATCATAGTGCCCCTTAGTTGGTGCTTTATAAGAGAAGATGGAGACTCAAGTAAAAATAAAAATTGCATAAAGTAAAAGAAGGGCCCTTCGCGGACGGAAGTAGGGATTTGTAGAGGTGCCAGAGTTCAAAGCTTAAATTGAGAGATAAAAACATTTTGAGAGGCATACTTTTCCCACCAATGAAAATGACTTAGAGTTTCCAATACTTTCCATGCTAGATATATCATAGGCAGTTCCCAAACAGAAATTAAAGTTTATTCCTTTTTCCACCATTTCTTTCACTTTCCATGGCTAGCCGTATCCACGGGTGCCCTCCATACCAACACTTTCCAAGGAATTTACTATTTGACAACATAAAGTAAATTCATTTTTCATTTCGGGACTGGGCATCCCTAATACCTTTGCCGTACTCTCATGCAATGACAAGTGGATAAACACTCATCGTGAGAATAACACATCTAGCATGGAAAAATATCGGCCACCCCTCACCGCCTCGCGAGCGGTACGAGCACACAAAAGAGAAATTTATTTTGAAAATTAGAGATGGCACATACAAATTTTCTTAGAACGGCACGGAAATACCGCATATAGGTAGGTATAGTGGACTCATATGGCAAAACTGGTTTAAAGGGTTTTGGATGCACAAGTAGTGATCATACTTAGTGCAAATGAAGGCTAGCAAAAGATTGAGAAGCGTCCAACCAAGAAACGAAAAATCTCGTAAGCAAGCATTAAGCATAATTAACACCGAATAATGCACCACAAGTAGGATATAATTTCATTGCATAACTATTGACATTCGTGCTTGCATAGGGAATCACAAACCTTAACACCAATATTCTTACTAAAGCATAATTACTCATCAACATGACTCACATATCACTATCATCATATCTCAAAACTATTACTAAGAATCAAGTTTATTTTATCCAATGATCTTCATGAAAGTTTTTATTATATCCTTCTTGGATATCTATCACTTTGGGACTAGTTTCATATGTTGCTTTTAATAAGCTCAAACAAATATAAGTGAAGAACATGAGCACAATATTTCTTTCTCTCAAATTAATCTAAGTGAAGCAAGAGAGAATTTCTTTAAAATTTTACTAACTCCCAAATAAATCTAAGTGAAGCATGAGAGCATTTCTTCAAAAATAACAAAGCACACCGTGCTCAAAAAGATATAAGTGAAGCACTAGAGCAATTCCATAGCTCATAAAAATTTAAGTGAAGTATAGGAGCAAGCATAGCATAATTTTTTTGGCTCTCCCATAAAGGTGTGTCCAGCAAGGATTCAAGACTTAAAATAAAAAGCAAAACAAGCAAAGACTCATATCATACAAGACGCTCCAAGCAAAACTCATAATATGTGACGAATAAAAATATAGCTCCAAGTAAAATACCGATGGTCGTTAGAAGAAAGAGGGGATGCCACTCGGGGGCATCCCCAAGCTTAGTTGCTTGATACTTCTTGAATATTATCTTGGGGTGCCTCGTACATCCCCAAGCTTAGCCTTTTGCTAATCCTTATTCCTTCATCCATCGTAATCTCACCCAAAACTTGAAAACTTCAATCACACAAAACTCAACAAAACCTTCATGAGATCCGTTAGTATAAGAAAGCAAATCACTACTATAAGTACTGTTGCAAACCCATTCATATTTTATTTTTGCATTATATCTACTGTATTCCAACTTTTCTATGGCAAAAACTCTTCAAAGGAAACCATAGAATCATCAAAACAAGCACACAACACAAAGAAAACAGAATCTGTCAAAAACAGAATAGTCTGTAGCAATCTGAAAACTTCGAATACTTCTGTAACGCCAAAAATTCTGAAAAATTAGGAAAACATGAGAAATTTGTTTATTAATCTTCTGAAAAAATAATCAAATCAAAATTACTCTTCTGTTAAAAATAAGAATTGTTTTCCTGAGCGCAAAAGTTTCTGTTTTTCAGCAAGATCAAATCAACTATCACCCAAATCAACCCAAAGGCTTTGCTTGGCACAAACACTAACTTAAACCACAAAAACACATCTAACCAGAGGCATAATTGGGTATTTTATTAAAAACAGAAAGAAAACCAAAAAGCAAAAAGATACAAGTTGGGTTGCCTCCCAGCGAGCGCTATCGTTTTACGCCCCTAGCTAGGCATAAAGCAAAGGATCTAAGTATTGTCATCTTTGTTTCGAGATCCATAAGATGCCCTCATGATTGATTCATATGGTGGCTTAATTATAGTTCTAGGGAAGTGTTACATACCCTTCCTTAGTGGAATTTAAAATTTAATATTGCCTTCTTTCATATCAATCACGGCACCAATAGTACGTAAAAACGGTCTACCAAGTATAATTAGACAAGACGGATTACAATCAATATCAAGGACAATAAAATCTATGGGCACATAATTCCTATTTGCAAGAATAAGAACATCATTAATTCTTCCCATAGGATTTTTAATAGTAGAAGCCGCCAAGTGCAAATTTAAAGAGCATTCTTCAATATCGGTAAGACCAAGCACATCACATAAAGATTTCAGAATTGTAGAAACACTAGCACCCAAGTCACATAAAGAAAAACACTCATAATTTTTAATCTTGACTTTGATAGTAGGTTCTCATTCATCATGTAATTTTCTAGGAATTGAAACTTCTAATTCCAACTTTTCTTCAAAAGCTTTCATCATAGCATCAACAATATGTTTAGTAAAAGCTTTATTTTGTTCATAAGCATGGGGTGAATTTATCATGGATTGCAACAAAGAAATACAATCAACCAAAGAGCAACTATCATAATTAAAGTCTTTGTAATCCAAAAGAGTGGGCACATCACTAGTTAAAGTCTTGACCTCTTCAAACCCACTTTTATCAAAATTTTCAACAAGATTTTCACCCTCCAAATTATCGGGACGCCTTCTAGCTAAAGTTGACTCTTCTCCAGTCCCTTTTTCATCAATCTTAATTTTACTAAACAAGGAATCAATAGAAGAAACACCAATCATTTTAAGATCTTCATCACTTTTACCTTCTAACGAGATTGGTTTAGCGGCCATTTGATTTACTAGGGTAGCTTGTGCATCGGATATTTTACCTAGCAAACTTTCGGCAAAAGCATACTTAGATTGGAGATTGCAAACTTCTCTACTGATATCATCAAGTTGTTCTGTTATAGCATCTAGCACAACGGAATGCTCCTTAAGTTATTCGGTGAAATACTTATTATGCTCAAATTGTGTAGTCATATATTCCTTAGTACTTTTCTCGATCTCAAGCAAAATATTTGGGTAAGGAACATCATAATATTTTCTTTGAGGCAGCATGACTACGCAACAAGATTGCACTCAAAAACAAATCTGACAAGAAAATGGCGAACGAAAAAGAGGGCGAATAAAAAGGCAAATTTTTGTGAAGTGGGGGAGGCAAATGGCAAATAATGTAAATTGCAAGGAGATAAGATTTGTGATTAGGAACCTGGTTGATGTTGATGATGTCTCCCCGGCAACGGCGCCAGAAATTCCTTTTGATGTTTGCTTGAACTACGTCGGTATTTCTCCAAAGAGGAAGGGATGATGCAGCACAGCAACGGTAGGTATTTCCCTCAGTGATGAGACCAAGGTTATCGAACCAGTAGGAGAACCACGCAACACCACGTAAACAGCTCCTGCACACAAAGAACAAATACTTGCAACCCGACGTAAGAGAGGGGTTGTCAATCCCTCACGGGTAAAAGGATAGGTAAAATTGTAGTAGATTGGATAAATAGATCTCGCGGGAACACGAGATAAATAAATAAGTAAAAATTGCAGAAAGATATTTTTGGATTTTTGGATTGATAGATCTGAAAATAAAAGCAAATAAAAATAGACCGCAAAGGCAAATATATTAAAGAAGAGACCGGGGGCCGTAGGTTTCACTAGTGGCTTCTCTCGAGAAAAATAGCAAATGGTGGGTAAACAAATTACTGTTGGGCAATTGATAGAACTTCAAATAATCATGATGATATCCAGGCAATGATCATTATATAGGCATCACGTCCAAGATTAGTAGACCGACTCCTGCCTGCATCTACTATTATTACTCCACACATCGACCGCTATCCAGCATGCATCTAGTGTATTAAGTTCATGAAAAAACGGAGTAATGCAATAAGAACGATGACATGATGTAGACAAGATCTATTTATGTAGAAATAGACCCCATCTTGTTATCCTTAATAGCAATGATACATACGTGTCGTTTCCCCTTCTGTCACTGGGATCAAGCACCATAAGATTGAACCCATCACAAAGCACCTCTTCCCATTGCAAGATAAATAGATCAAGTTGGCCAAACAAAACCCAAATATCGGAGACGAAATACGAGGCTATAAGCAATCATGCATATAAGAGATCAAAGAAGACTCAAATAACTTTCATGGATAAAAACATAGATCTGATCATAAACTCAAAGTTCATCGGATCCCAACAAACACACCGCAAAAAGAGATACATCAAATAGATCTCCAAGAGACCATTGTATTGAGAATCAAATGAGAGAGAGAAAGACATCTAGCTACTAACTACGGACCCGTAGGTCTACAATGAACTACTCACGCATCATCGGAGAGGCACCAATGAGGATGATGAACCCCTCCGTGATGGTGTCTAGATTGGATTTGTGGTTTCTGGAACTTGCGGCGGCTGGAATTGATTTTTGTCAACTCCCCTAGGGTTTCTGGAATATTGGGGTATTTATAGAGCAAAGAGGCGGTGCGGGAGGTCTCCGAGATGGGCACAACCCACCAGGGCGCGCCTGTGGGCCCAGGCGCGCCCCGGTGTCTTGTGCTCACCTCGGGCCCCCTCTTCGGTACTTCTTTGGCCCACTGGATATCTTCTGGTCCAAAAAAAATCTCCAAAAAGTTTCGCTGTGTTTGGACTCCGTTTGGTATTGATTTCCTGCGATGTAAAAACAAGCAGAAAACAACAATTGGCACTAGGCACTATGTCAATAGGTTAGTCCTAAAAAATGATATAAAGTTGATATAAAATGATTGTAAAACATCCAAAAATGATAATATAACAGCATGGAACAATCAAAAATTATAGATACGTTGGAGACGTATCAGGCTCCTGGATCCGGGTCCCGCACTCCTTCGCGAAGGAGCTCACGGCGAGAGGGCCCGTCTAGCTGTGGCTGCAGCCTGACGGCTGCTGCGCCCGGTCTTCATGGGCGGAGGTAGAGGCCACCCCCTCAGGCCACGTTTACATGACCTACGGTTGGCATACGCTCGCCCGCGCCTACGGCCCGTCGGGGAGGCACGCCCTCCACTTTAAGTACGACGGGGCGACGACGCTCTTCGTCAAGATCTTTGGGGAGGACGACAGGCGCCTGGAGTGCTGCCCGGAGGCCGATAGTAGTGGCGGCGATCGCCCATCCGATGGCGACGGCCGGCAGGGCGGCGACGTCCTCGTCCATGAACTTGCCCTTGGCCACGAGGCCTCCAACAGCGGCGGCACCTTCTCCGAGGGGAGCTCGAGTGACGACGACTACAACGAGCCGCCGCGTCGCCGCGCCCGGGTCAAGGAGGAGGGGGACACCGACTAGGTGTCGCCATGCTGGATCCGGCACCTCTTGCGCTGTGGCCCTCAAGGGGCCGCCCCCCTTGCTTTTTGTTTCCTGCAACAAAAATCGTGGAGAGCCCCGTGGGGGTATGTAAGAGACTGTGGTGCTTGCGCCTTTTATCTTAATGTTTATCGCGTTTCTGAATTGTGTCAGCGTCCACTGTTTGAGCTCAAGCCCTTTCCTCCTCATGGCAGCTTTGTGCTCTGCGTCGCTGGGACCCAGTCCCCAGGTAAGCTTCTGCCATCGCTGGTATGCCAGGTCACGATGCCGTGCGCAAGGCCAGGAGGTGAGCGAACCAAGGCCCGGTAAGAGCTCCTGAGACGCGATGCTCAAGAGGTCACCCTTGACGCGCAAGCAGCTTTCGGACGGGAAAGGGTTTTTATCCAAATGAGATCGCGGAAATAGAAGTGTAGTATCAATAGTAGGGCTTGGGCCGGCGTGGAGAGGGTGACTTAGCTCTGGGTGTTCGCGATCCATGAGATGTTCCTGCATTGTAAGGGTGTGCTTTCCTGTAGCTTTTGATCCTGCGCGCACCTCCTATTCTGAAAGGAACCAGCACAAGTCCCAATAGGGGTGCGTGAAGAAATTGACGCCCATTATATTCTGAAAAACCGCCTGTGCCACTGGGCCACACCCTTCTTCCCATATTCCCTCGCGAGGCGCACCGCCCCCTCTCTTTGCCGAGCTTGGTGCTCTACATTCTTAGGACCCGGCCCTCGGGCCGAGCTCAGCCGCCGCTGGTATGCCAGGTCGCGATGCCATGGTCAAGGCCAGGGTGTGAGGGCCCGAGAGCCAGTAGGAGCTCCTGAGGCGCGATGCTCAGGAGCCCCCCTTCGACATGCAAGTGGTCTGCGCGGAAAAGGAGTGGTTCCGCCTTGCGAGGGTAGCTAGGATAGAGGGCCTTGACTAGCAGCCAAGGCGGACGGGCTGATTTACTTAGCCTTTGCGAGTTGGACTGTTGCCCCGCCGGAGCCGGCCCTTCTGAGGTAGCAGGGTGTCGACAACATTGCTTGAACGCTCGTCTCCTGAGGCTCCTGCGAATTAGGCAATTACATAATACAAGAGGCATCGCACGCTCGCTGATCTACTCATGATCGTTCTGTGAGAAGACGAAGGCACTAAGGACCTGGTGAGGTGACGTGTGCGGGGCCGGCCCGAGAGTCAGAGCTTAGTCTCTTAGATTTATCGACACTGTAGGGACGGACCTGAGCATAGGCGCCGTGCCGGTAGCCCCCTCTCATGGGACGCTCAGAAGGAGAATTGGCGACGCGCGAAGCTCCGAAGGTGACTCCAGAAGCGATACATCATCATGCGTAGGGTTATCAGCCATAGCGGCTCATGGGAGCACAATCAGTTCAAGGTACATGTGCAAAACGATACACCTGCAGGGGCGGACCCTAACAGCTTGAGGATAATGCAGCCTGAAGGGCGCCCTCAACTGAACAAACCAAAAAGTCACCTGGCACCAGTGTTGTAGAAGCTTCGGGGTAGCTGAAGATGCGTGCCGTGAAGATAGCTCCTCATGAGCTGGGCGGCTCCGGAGGCCAGGGAGGCCCGGGTGCTCGCGAGGATCTAGGACCTCCTGAGACGCGACCGTCGAGCGCCTGGCCTCGTGTAACGCCATAGCACGCTGCACCAGGCGCTGGTACGAGGTGCCCATGTTCAACAGGCCGAACGGCATGCAGACGTAGTTGTCGGGGTAGCCCCCACTCCGGCCGACACGTGACGGCCAAAAGAGATCCTGTGAAGCGGCCCTATTGAGGCCCGGGATGTTGACGCAGACGCGCAGCTCACTACCCTCGTCGGGGGCGGCAGCTGCACTGGGTGGGGCGGGGCGACGCTCGCCACGCATGGCATGCGCCTCCTGAACCTCCTCGATTGCCTTGGTGATGAATTCCCGCATCCCTGGCACCTCGCGCTGATACGTCTCCATTGTATCTACTTTTCCTAACGCTTTTACTCTTGTTTTGGACTCTAATTTGCATGATTTGAATGAAACTAACCAGGACTGATGTTGTTTTCAGCAGAACTACCATGGTGTTGCTTTTTGGGCAGAAATAAAAGTTCTCGGAATGGAACGAAACTTTTTGGAGAATTTTTATACAATAAAAGAAAAATACTGGGGCCAAGAACCACCGGAGGGGGGCTCCCTGGGGGAGCACAACCCACCAGGGCGCGCCCCCCTCCTGGCGCGCCCTGGTGGGTTGTGCTCACCTGATGGCCCCGCTGACCCTATCTCCGACGCTATAAAATCCTATTTTCGGAGAAAAAAATCAGGGAGAAAGAATTGTCGTGTTTCACGAGACGAAGCCACCGCCACCTCCTGTTCTTCATCGGGAGGCCAGATCTGGAGTCCGTTTGGGGCTCCGGAGAGGGGAATCTTCGATCTTCGTCATCACCAACCCTTCTCCATCGCCAATTCCATGATGCTCCCCATCGGGAGTGAGTAATTCCTTCGTAGGCTCGCTGGTCGGTGAGGGAGTTGGATGAGATTCATCATGTAATCGAGTTAGTCTTGTTAGAGCTTGATCCCTAGTATCCATTATGTTCTGAGATTGATGTTGCTATGACTTTGCCATGCTTAATGCTTGTCACTTTGGGCCCGGGTGCCATGACTTCAGATCTGAATAGTTTATGTTATCACCATTATATCTATGTTATAGATCCGATCTTGCAAGTTATAGTCACCTATTATGTGTTATAATCCGTAAACCCCGGAGTGACAGCATTCGGGATACTTTCCGGTGATGACCGTAGTTTGAGGAGTTCATGTATTCACTATGTGCTAATGCTTTGTTCCGGTTCTCTATTAAAAGGAGGCCTTAATATCCCTTAGTTTCCTTATGGACTCCGCTGCCACGGGAGGGTAGGACAAAAGATGTCATGCAAGTTCTTTCCATAAGCACGTATGACTATTTACGGAATACATGCCTACATTATATTTATGAACTCGAGCTAGTGATGTATCGCCCTAGGTTATGACTATTATATGATGAATATCATCCAACGAATTCACCGATCCAATGCCTATGAATTTTCCACATATTGTTTCTGCTAAGTTATTACTACTGTTGCTACTGTTATACTTGCTACAAAACTATTGCTATCCCTGTTACCGTTACCGCTACTGTTACTACTACTATCAAAACTATCATATGACTTTGCTACTAATCATCTTACTGCAGATAATTAATCTCCAGGTGTGGTTGAATTGACAACTCAGCTGCTAATACTTGCAAATATTCTTTGGCTCCCCTTGTGTCGAATCTATAAATTTGGGTTGAATACTCTACCCTCGAAAACTATTGTGATCCCCTATACTTGTGGGTTATCAAGACCTTTTTCTGGCGCCGTTGCCGGGGAGCATAGCAATATTTGTTGAGTCACTTGGGATTATTACCAATTTATCACTATGAAGAATCTGAAGGATACCAAGACTAAGATTTTTCCCTCTAAGACGAGGGGAGGTAAGGAACTGTCATCACACTCTGCACTTGATTCGCCTTCTATTTTGAGTAGACTTGCAACACCACCACATGCTATTAATCCTGATATGTCGCAAGTTATTGATGATGCTACTTCTATGAATGCTACTCATGATGATGCTAGTACCTTGCTTGATGATGGTGTGCCACTAGGTGATTTTCTTGATGAACAAATTGCTAGAGCTAAAGAGAATGAAATTGCTGAAACTGATGAAATTGTTGAAATTGATGAAATGCCTGAAACTGAAAATCTTGAAACACCTATTAGACCTAGCTCTCCTAGATATGAATTGCCTAAGGTACCAGAAGGTTATGTTATAGATGAGGAGACAGCTAGAGACTTTCTTGCTTGCAATGATAGAGATGATCTTAAGAAATTATTATGCAAACTGAAAGAGAAATCTTTGAATGCTAGAATGAAATGTGATCCTAAGTTTGCAACTTCACCTATATTTGTTGATGATAAGGATTATGAATTCTCTGTCAACCCAGAGTTGATTACTTTGGTTGAATCTGATCCTTTCCATGGTTATGAAACTGAAACTGTTGTGGCACACCTTACTAAATTGAATGATATAGCCACCCTTTTTGCTCATGAGGATAAAATTCGCTATTACTATATTCTCAAATTATTTCTGTTCTCCTTAAAGGGTGATGCTAAGATTTGGTACAATACTCCTGCTCCTGGTTGTGTGCGTAGCCTCCAGGATATGATTTATTACTTCTCTGAAAAATATTTTCCTGCTCATAAGAAACAAGCTGCCTTACAGGAAATATTTAACTTTGTGCAAATTGAAGAAGAGAGTCTCCCACAAGCTTGGGGGAGGCTTCTCCAATTGCTTAATGCTTTGCCTGATCATCCTCTTAAGAAAAATGAAATACTTGATATCTTCTCAAATGGACTAACCGATGCTTCTAGGGACTTCCTAGATAGTTGTGTTGGTTGTGTTTTCAGGGAACGAACTGTTGAACAAGCTGAGGAATTATTGAATAATATATTGAAAAATTATGATGATTGGACTCTTCCTGAACCACCGCATAAACCCACTCCAAAGAAGAGGAGTACCTTATATCTCAGTCCGGCAGATATGCAAGCGGCAAAGAAATCAATGAAGGAAAAAGGTATTAAAGCAGAGGATGTTAAAAATTTACCCCTATTGAAGAGATACATGGACTTGACACACCACCACCTAAGGTGGTAGAGGTAAATTCTTTAATGAAATTTAATGAAAGGGACAATCCTTATAATATGCATCCTAGTCAATGCCTTTATGAGTTTGATAATTACATTAGAAAGCAAGATCACTTCAATGAAAATGTTATGAAACAATTGAAATATAATTCTGATATGATTGCTCGCTTGAGTGACTTGTTATTTAGAATCTCCAATGATGTTAGAGGTGTAGGAAAACATGCCTCTATGGTTTAAACTCAACTAGAACAAGTTGCTAAATCTCAAAGAGAATTGCTTGATGAAATGAATAATAATATAAATGACTTTGCTGTTAGAGTAGCAACTAGAGGAGGTAAAATGACTCAGGAACCACTTTATCCTGAGGGACACCCTAAAAGAATTGAACAAGACTCTCAAAGAATTAACACTGATGCACCTAGTCCTTCTAAAAAGAAGAAGAAGAAGAAAAATGATAAGACTTTGCATGCCTCTAGTGAACCTGAAATAGAAAAACCTCCTGATAATGATAATGATGTTTCTATCTCTGATGCTGAAACTCAATCTGGTAATGAACATTCACCTAGTGATAATGAAAAAGATAATGATGATGTTCATGAAGACACTCAACCAGACAATGATAAACAACCAGATAATGATGTTGAGATAGAACCAACTGTTGGTCTTGATAACCCACAATCTAAAAATAAAAGATATGATAAAAGAGACTTTGTTGCTAGAAAACATGGAAAAGAAAGAGAACCATGGGTTCAAAAACCCATCCCCTTTCCACCTAAATCAACTAAGAAGAAAGATGATGAAGAATTTGAAAGCTTTGCTGAAATGCTTAGGCCAGTCTTTTTGCGCACTTGTTTGACTGATATATTAAAGATGGCCCCTTATGCAAAATATATGAAAGACATCATCTCTAATAAAAGAAAAATGCCGGAAGCTGAAATCTCCACCATGCTTGCTAATTATTCTTTTAAGGATGGAGTACCTAAAAAACTTTGAGATCCGGGAATACCAACTATACCTTGCTCCATCAAAAGAAATTATGTCAAAACTGCTTTGTGTGATCTAGGAGCTGGTGTTAGTGTTATGCCTTTCTCTTTATATAAAAGACTTTATTTGAATAAACGCACACCTACTGAAATATCTTTGCAAATGGCTGACAAATCAACTGCCATACCTATCGTTTGTGAGGATGTGCCTCTTGTTGTTGCAAATGTTACTATCTTAACTGACTTTGTTATACTTGAGATGCCCGAGGACGACAACATGTCGATTATCCTTGGTAGACCCTTCTTGAATACTGCAGGGGCTATTATTGATTGTAATAAAAGCAAGGTCACTTTTCATATCAATGGTAATGAGCATACGGTGCACTTTCTGTAGAAACAATTCCATGTGAATGGTATTAATGTTATTGAAAAATCTCCGACCCTCACTATTGGAAGTTTTCAACTACCTCTACCTACTGCCAAAAAGAAATATGAAATGCTTATTGTTGGGGACATGCATATCCCCGTTGAGGTAACTTAGTGTTTTATGAAAGTTCTTCGGTTTCATGCTAATCGAAGGTGGTTGTTAATAAGAATAAATCAACCTTATTAATGGATCATTTTTGAGAGGTATGAAGTTGATGAATTTAGTAAGCACAACCTTCTGCCCCCAACTTTTGTTTTCAGTTTTTCTTAGTTAAATAAAATAAAATGCCATGTTTTGTCTGTTTTTCTGAATTTTCCATGCAATAAAAAATGACCCAAAAATAAAAAGTTCTCAGAATGCCCTGAAAATTTAATACGATATTTTTTCTGAATATTTAGGAATTTTTATGCAAATAACATCAGAGGGGTGTGCACCAGGTGGGCACAACCCACCTGGGCGCGCCAGCAGCCCCAGACGCACCCTGGTGGGTTATGGTCCCCACGTGGGCCCCCTCACTTATCTCTTTAGCCCATGTCATCACCTACCTCCAGAAAAAAATCACCATTGCTCTCTCTCTCCCTCTCTCTCTCTCTCTCTCTCTCTCTCTCTCTCGTGTTCTTGCTCTCAAACCCACGGATTTTGATCTCTTTGCTCGAAGCTCCGTTTCCAAAACTGTTTTGGGGGATTGCTACTTGGAATAAGATGAGTTTCTTTAGGCAGTTTTCTTCCAAGAAGAACTCTAAGGGAGTCATTGGGGAGTCATCGGAAAATGATCTCCGCACCCGGAGAATGGCGGAGGTGCGGCCGTGCGAATGGCCGCACAACCCCTTCATGGATTGAGACAGGATTAGTCAAGAGTTCGCACAATTTGCTGCTAATGCTGGTCTCACTGACTTCATCGCAGCTGAGTGTGAACAATACCATCTCCTTACAAATTCCTTTGTGCAAAGCTTTCATTTTCTGAGTAGGAATAACCTTTCCGAGGTGCAGTTTAATTTATATGTTGAAACCCGTCAGATACCACTTACTGAATTTTGTGATATATACTTCATCCCTTCTGACGGGGAAATAAGAGAGCCTAGGCCTGCAGAGTTTGAGGACTTTTATCATACTCTGTCAGTGGGAGATGAGAGAGGGGTATCGAGTGTCACCGCCACTAGCTTGCAGTTTCCTTCTGTGCATTATTTTGCTCTATTCATTGCGAAGTGTTTACTTGCTAGAGAGAAGGTTGGTGCACTTAGTGCCCCCGATTTCGCTGTCTTACGTCGTGCACTTTATGGCGATAATAGCTATAGCCTTGGGGCTATCATTGCATGTCGCCTGCACCTTAACAGATCCAAGGGTAAAATTCATGGCGGTATTTATGCGACTCGTTTAGCGAGTCAGTTTAACATTCATATTCGCCAGCATGATTATCGTTTAACCAAAGTTTATTTAGATCGCCAGGCTATGGCAGCTCACCAATTTATTGATGGAGAGAACACTACTATTCATATTCCTTACAACCTGGTTTTCAGCGAGAATACCCGGGATATTATTCCGTTGCCTGCACCTGCTTTGTTTGATTCTATTGCCAGGGGCGGATACAGGATCATGCCAGATGACATCATCGCCTACCGGAACAACCAGGCAGCAGTTGAGGAGGAGCCTCAGGAGTGGGACGCTTAGGTGCCCGCTCCACAACACTTCAACGTGGGACCTGAGGGCTACTACGAGTGGTGATTACCAAGCTAGGCCAAAAGCTTAAGTTTGGGGGAGTACGTATTTCCACCGACATTATATTCATGTTCACACATTTCATTCTAGTTGTCGGTGTTCACACTTTTTCATTGTATTATCCATGCTTGATTTATTTTCTCGCTTTCTTCTTGTGTGTTTGAAAAACTTTGAGAAAAATCACAAAAAAATGTTGCTTGCTTTTTTTTCGGTTTTTCTTTCTAGTTTAGTTAGTTGTAGTATTTAAAAGAAAACCCAAAAATATTTCCTTGTTCTTCTTTTGCTTGTTGGGAGCTCTCCCATGTAAATAGATTTTCTCGTTTTTTGTTTTTCTCTTTAATTTGCTTTGTTCAAGAAAAACCAAAAACTCCAAAAATATTTTAGTGTGTTTCTCTGAAATTCTTTTCCTTTTATTGAGTCATACCGAGGAGAAGGCCACGATGAAAATATTGAGTGGCTCTCATATGCATTATTGTTGATCTAACAAAGAGCTCAAATTGCCTTGTTTTCTCCTCTTGAATAAAAAGTTTGCAGATTCCAGCTTAGTCCATAGCACTCTTGCACTATTATTATTTTCATATCATTTGGTCGTGCAAGTGAAAGGCAATAATGACGATATTTGATGAATTGGCTGTGGCAGAGAGAAACGGGTATGAACTCAACTTGTTCTGTTTTTGTAAATATGTTTAACCTAGTATCCATGATTCTGCCTATTATGATCAAACATGTTTGCAATGACAATTAGAGATTATAGTTTCTCATGCCATGCTTAAGTAGCTAGGAGTGGATAATGTTTTATCTTGGATGCCAACATGCATTAAAATGATTGTGATTTGGTATGATGATATGGTATCCTCCTCCGAATGTTCGAGTGGTTTGACTTGGCACATGTTCATGCATGTAGTTGAATCAAAACCAACATAACCTCTATGATATTTATGTTCATGGTGTTCATATCCTACTCATGCTAGTATCCAATGTTACTTATGCATAATGCATGTTCATGACCGTTTTCGCTCTCTAGCTGGCCGCTTCTCAACCTATTTGCTAGCCTTCGCCTGTACTAAGCGGAAAACTGCTTGTGCATCAAAATCCTCAAACCCAAGTTATTCCAGATGAGTCCACCATATATCTACCTATATGCGGTATTACCCTGCCTTTCTAAGTAAATTTGCATGTGCCACCTCTAAAAACTTCAAATAAACATCCGTTTTTGTGTGCCTGGATTGTTCATGGAGTGACAGAAGGTAGTCAATATCTTCCATGCTAAACGGGTTATTCTCATGATGAGTGTTTATTCACACGTCCTTGCACGAGAGGGGCGGTAATAGGGATTCCCAGTCCCGAAATCAAATTACAAATAATTAAACAAAACTCCCCCAGGACTGATGTTGGTATGGACGGTACCCGTGGATGCGGCTAGCCATGGAGTGTGTTTGTTGGTGGAGGGGGAGTAAACCTTTACTTTTATCGCTTCGGAACCACCACTAATGTGTTTAGCATGGCAGATATCGATAACCAATGGTCACGAAGTAAACAGGAAGGGTGCATTTCTCAAAATTTCATTTATCTCTATTTTAAAAATCTAAGCTCTGGCACCGCTGCAAATCACTGCTTCCCTCTGCGAAGGGACTATCTATTTAATTTTATGTTGTGTCATCACCTTCTCAAATAAGCGCCAGATCTGAGAGCACTATTGTCATCCTCATGCATTGTGTATAGCTAATGTTGGATGCATCATGACTGGATATTTTCCATGAATTACAATATTTAGTAGCTGCTTGAACTTTGGAGGTGCTTTGCATTTATGTTTTGCAGTCTCAGAAAGGGCTAGCGAGATACCATTATTGTCATATTATATCATGATTGTTTTGACAAAGTGTTGTCATTTGTGATACTTTATTATTGCTCGCTAGTTGCTTATGCCATTGATATGAGTTAATATAATTTTTAAGAGTTATTGTCGACATGGTTAGTCATAATCTTTGCTGAAAACCTGGGTGCTACTTAAGCTTATTTATATAAACAAGAGCAAAAGAGTTCATAAAAGTTTTTCTTTTTCACTTTCAGTTTATCAACTGAATTGCTTGAGGACAAGCAAAGGTTTAAGCTTGGGGGAGTTGATACGTCTCCGTCGTATCTACTTTTCCTAATGCTTTTACTCTTGTTTTGGACTCTAATTTGCATGATTTGAATGAAACTAACCCGGACTGACGCTGTTTTCAGCAGAACTACCATGGTGTTGTTTTTTATGCAGAAATAAAAGTTCTCAGAATGGAACGAAACTTTTTGGAGAATTTTTATACATAAAAGAAAAACACTGGAGCCAAGAACCACCGGAGAGGGGTCCCTGGGGGAGCACAACCCACCAGGGCGCCCCCCCCCTCCTGGCGCGCCCAGGTGGGTTGTGCCCACCTGGTGGCCCCGCTAACCCAATCTCCGACGCTATAAAATCCTATTTTCAGAGAAAAAATCGGGGAGAAAGAATTATCGCATTTCACGAGACGGAGCCGCCGCCACCTCCTGTTTTTCATCGGGAGGCCAGATCTGGAGTCCGTTTGGGGCTCCGGAGAGGGGAATCTTCGACCTTCATCATCACCAACCCTTCTCCATCGCCAGTTCCATGATGCTCCCCATCGGGAGTGAGTAATTCCTTCGTAGGCTCGCTGGTCGGTGAGGGAGTTGGATGAGATCCATCATGTAATCGAGTTAGTTTTGTTAGGGCTTGATCCCTAGTATCCATTATGTTCTGAGATTGATGTTGCTATGACTTTGCCATGCTTAATGCTTGTCACTTTGGGCCCGGGTGCCATGATTTCAGATCTGAACCGTTTATGTTATCACCATTATATCTATGTTCTAGATCCGATCTTGCAAGTTATAGTCACCTGTTACGTGTTATGATCTGTAAACCCCGGAGTGACAGTATTCGGGATACTTTTCGGTGATGACCGTAGTTTGAGGAGTTCATGTATTCACTATGTGCTAATGCTTTGTTCCGGTTATCTATTAAAAGGAGGCCTTAATATCCCTTAGTTTCCTTATGGACCCCGCTGCCACGGGAGGGTAGGACAAAAGATGTCATGCAAGTTCTTTCCATAAGCACGTATGACTATTTACGGAATACATGCCTACATTATATTTATGAACTCGAGCTAGTGCCATATCACCCTAGGTTATGACTGTTATATGATGAATATCATCCAACGAATTCACCGAGCCAATGCCTACGAATTTTCCACATATTGTTTCTGCTAAGTTATTACTGCTGTTGCTACTGTTATACTTGCTACAAAACTATTGCTATCCCTGTTACCGTTACCGCTACTGTTACTACTACTATCAAAACTATTGCTATCCCTGGGAGGCTTATCATGGTCACGGCCGCGCTTCATCTCAGGCTCCGTCGCCAGCACGGCGGGGCCCTTGCGCTTCGTCTCCTTAGCCTTGTCCTTCTTGTCTTCGAGATCGGCCTCCGGAAGCTCGAGGAGAGAGAGGCGACCCTCTTCGGCCCTCGCACACTTGTTTGCCAGGTTGAACATCTCCATGGCCGAGCACAAGTCATCGTGGATGGCAAGCTCCTCTTTCATCTTGACATCCCTGACGCCATCTATGAACGCCGAGATGATGGCCTCGTCTGACGCCTTCAGGATCTTGAGGCGAACATTCATGAAGCGCTGTATGTACTTGTGCAGAGTCTCGCCTGGCTGCTGCTTCATGCGCCGCAGATCGTTCACTGCAGGGGCGCGGTCACGAGTGCCTTGGAAGTTGGCGATGAAGCGCTCGCGAAGCTCGTCCCAGGAGGAGATCGATCCCTCCGGGAGGTGAAGGAGCCAGGAGCGCGCGCCATCCTTGAGAGCCATGAGAAATCAGTTCGCCATGACCTTGTCGTCACCGTTCGCCGCCTCGATGCTCAACGAGTAGAGCTGAAGGAACTCTGCAGGGTCGGGGGTGCCGTCGTAGCGTGGGGGCAGATCTGGTTTGAACTTGCCGGGCCAGATTACGCGGCGCAGCTCAGGGGTGAACGCGCGGCAGCTCGCCGCACTCACGGGCGCAACACGCGCGGGGGGAGCTCGGTCTTGACGTCCGCGCGCTGCTGCCTCCGGCGACGAGTGGTCATGATGCTGGCGCGGCGGTGCGGGGAGCGCACGGGCGTCGCTTTGTGGCCACTGCACCACCTGACAGCTTGCCTCATCTCGTGCCGGCGCCGGTGCCCCACGCGGCGGGTCGCACTGGGGCGCGTCGCGCCTGGGCTCAGGGTCGGTGCCACGCAGAGGAGGAGGAGGGGGCGCGCCATGGGCCACGTCGCCCGCCCGGGATGGCGGGGGACGAAGCGAGTGGGAGGGCGTCGGGGCCTCGCCGGCGGCATTGACGAGCTCGGTGATGCGGCCGAGCCAGGCATCGTAGCCCTCGTCGGCGGGACGGTAACGCAGCAGCTCGCGCACCATGAGCAGCGTAGCCTGCGCGTTCGCCGGCCCGCGGCGGACGTGGGAGGACGACGCCGTGGCGGGAGTGAGGGAAGGAGTGGCGGTGCGGCCATCACGCCGCACGGATGGTGGCAGCGACGAGTCCTGCTGCTCGCGAGCAGCAGGGTCAGTGGCAGCGTTAGCGACAAGAGAGGCAGAGCGGCGCGGGACGCCGCGACCCACGGGCGCTGTCTGAGCGACGCGAGCGGACCGGCGCTCGGCGCGGACTCGGCGAGCATCAGCCATTGATGCGGCGGAGCGAGAACGGAGCGTGGTTGACGAAGAGGCGGAGCTTCGACACGCCCCTACCCAGGGGCGGACCTACGTGAGAACAACCGGTGTCACAGGACACCAGGTAAATTTTCTGAATAGACTATATATATAGCCCATGTAGACGCGTGACACCGGTAAAATTTGCTATTGGACACCGGCAAGAAATAAACCACCAGAGACTGATCGCTCGCGCAGCCCATCTCACGGCCCATGCGGTCATGCACTCACGAGAGTTAGATCAATCTGATCGATTACCCCTTAAACTAGTAAGTTTTTAAACTAGTAAGTTTGCACGTGCAACGCACGTCTGAAAATAAATAATAGTGTTTCAAAACATGTATATTTTGAATGGATACACAATGTTTGTGATACACTTAAAATATATTTTAAAAAATGAACACCAGCCTGGAATCACATTGGCACATAAAGACCATAATGTATTGTTTTCATCCATTCGCTCTCTGATAGGTTGTAAAAGAAGAACATCATGTGAACAAACTGGCTAGCCGAAAACTATTGGCTGCATCATCATGTCAACAATAGTAATAACAATTTGAAGATTCAGGTAGGATCCTAGCATCTAATGGATACTGAAAATACAAGATACCACAGCCTCCTAACTTTTAAAACATGATTCTTTCTTGCATGAAACTCCCTGATGTGACCTTCATTAACTGAAACAGTCATGCAAATTATATGAATTAAAATGTTAGTCTTATTATTATTATTTTTATTAGTGAGTGTACAACATAGCAATTCCAATATTTTATTACATAACAAAAAAACAATGGAGAATGAAGAAATATCTGGCGCACACGCGCGCACACACACACATGCATGCGCCTGCGCACACAATCTGTCCTTGAAGCTTTGCTGTAAGAAAAGCACGATTAATCCATCACAGAACCAAATTCACTATTGATTACAAAATTATTCATCCGTCAATCATCTTCTACCAGTATCCAAGCATTCAATACAATTGAGAAACAATTGATCATACACACTCCAATACAATTCATGTTCATTCTCAAGGGAACGAAACAAGAACAACTACTACATTACGACTACTGAACATTTCTGCAATGTTGGTTCACATGCTATCTGGTGTTACTTTGTGTTGCTACTTCATGTGCCAAAACAATTTAGTGTCATCATTGGGCTAGCGGATATGCTATTTGTGATGGATGCCAGCTTACTGATACATTTTCTACTATAATAGTCCAAGAAGCCGAGCTGACGGGTGACCAGAACCTACACAATGTTCTAACATCAGTTTGTAGACATACATTGTTTTGTTCCCTCCTTTCTTATAGATACAGGAATACATTTTCCACATAAAGTAATAAAAAAAGCCAGCTTAAGGATTCTGAAAAGTATCACAAATATAAATTTGGGATGACACATATTGAACATTTCTTTCGATGCTTGTATTCCTGAATGTTGTTTCCCGTATATCCTACCTAATTAGGATAGTTGAAGTATTCATGTGTAAAATACATTTCACCTACCATCAACGCATTTTGGTAACAGAAAGCATATACGAGGAAACAACACAAGAAAATCTAAATCATTAAAATCTAGTGAAAAGATAATCTCATGAGTATGTGCACCTAATGATAAGCTGAAATAGAAGTTGTTCTACAGTGCAGAAAATGTGTTTAGAGACATGTGGCTCGCACCTCTGTAGCCATGATTTCATTGTCTATTAGTGCCTTGTGCCACATATCTTACAACCTCTTTATTTTCTGCAACAAAATATCATGAATATAGTCACAATACAAAAAAAAAGTGATGTACTCCTTTACTAAATTAGTTTTTTTGCCAGAACAGAGTACACTAAAAATCTGTACTGAATTTTACTGAAACTCAAGAGATGTGCAGTTTGAACAGAAAAGGTTCAAAAGTGGGGGGCTCTGCCAATGCGAATTAAATGGCTGAAAATTTTGCAACCTACCGTTACCATAGGGCTATGACCTCCTCTATGAAAGAAGGTATTGTTAGCAGCAATGGGAGTAACTACATATACATACTCCTTTTATAGTCTGAAAGTCATCCGTTCTTCTCTCTTGAATGAAAGAAATAAACCAAAATATATTATTCCAACTCTTACCAAGTCCTCTTCCAGTGTGTGTCTTTGGAAGTCAACAAATAGCCAAACAGCCAAGACGTGACCATTCTGTATGGTCTACTGGCGTAGATAAAATTCCAAGGACATCATATGGGTATGTTGACATGACTGGCTCTACAAAGGTCGATGTTCCACAACCACAACAATTCCTCCTAGTCAGTCTTCATGCGGTCATGTTAATCCAAGTTTGATTGTAGACGTACTGTTCATTGTGTTCATCCACAATATGGAGATAAAAATGAAGATTACGTGAAACAACATAGAGCAGAATTGATTTTTATGGTAAATTACATTTGCACTAAATAGATGGAAATAAGTTTTTCATGATATCTAGCCATGCTTATCCTGGACAGCAAAAACTGTAGCCAATTCCAAATAAAAGAACAGGGAGGTGATGTAACATATTTGAGTGAACGATAGAGTTACCTCAGAATGCTTCAAGTCATGTGTCCTTACCCCTGTCATGATTCCCAAATCACAAGCTCTATATTCCTGGTACATGGACTTGCACAGGCAGAAAAAGTTCAGTGAAGAACTTGTTAGTCTTTACTCCATCTATGTTGTCCTATCAGGCTAAAACAGAACAACTAATACATTACGACTACTGAACTGACATAGAGGGTGTGTAAATTTGCACGCAGATCAGAGGGATACAGACAATGCACTATCATAGGCATATGTATAAACTAACAATAAAAATGGAAGACTCACACAAAGGGGAAGGGAGGTGCTGGAGCTGAACCGTGCAGGAGGAGTCCGTCCGCCTGGTGGATAGGAAGGAGACGGCGATGGCGACCTCATGGAGGAGCCAGGGTACGGTATCCTCGTGGATCCGTGGGTAAGGCTAGGATGAAGTAGATGAATGTATCCTCTTCTGGATCAGTGGCGTGTCCAGATCGAGTTGATTCGGCCGGTGAGGCGGCTCGCGACGTCGGAGCGAGGGGAAGCGGCGGATGCGGTGAAGGACGGCGAACTTAAACGGTGGGGAAGCGACATTGGCTGACCTGTACTCTGCCGGCGAGGCGCATCCATCACGACCCATGTTGTAGATGAGGTGAGGCGGCGTTGGAGTTTGTGTGTTGCGGCTGCAGAACGATCCCGCTGTGTCCATCACCACCTCGATCAACACATCAAAATATCGAACCATGTCGTCTTGGTGTTCAGTCATCCTCGACAGCAGCACGCACGCGACGAGCGTCCCCGCCGGCCGGAGCTCCCGCCGTCGCCTGCCATAGTCGACGCCATTGCACGCCGAGAGCAGCAACCGCCGCACGCTCTAGTACATCTCCGGCAGCGTCGCTCCAACCCTGCCCCCGCCGGCCTCGCTGGAGAAATCCATCACCGCGGCGGTCCAGATCGAAGACTCCCCCTCTGGTTATTTGGCCGGCCCGCAGTTTCTATTTTTTGTTTGTCCGTGATTCAACCTGGCAATCCGACCCATGGGCGGCCGCCCGATCCGAATGGGTAGGGTATGAGTCGTCATCTTCATCTATGGGTAAGCCCGATGGGTAATCCGATTAGTCATGGGTAGGGTATGGGTGCGTGTTCGTGCCCATGGGTTACGCATGGGTCGCCCGATTAATATTAATAAATATTATTTATTTATTTATTTATTTTACATTTACTTGTGAACAATTTTAGTGAGATTTTTTTAGAACAGCATGCACCCACGTTGCTTTGTTGTTGCTGTAGATAGACAGAAGCATGAAATAACAAAAAGCTAAGCTCAGTAGAATCAATGGAGCAACAAGTTCGGCTTGTTGGGCCTCCAAAGCTAGCCCATGTGCTGCGCTGCATGCACGTAGCAAGCAAAATACGCAGCTTGCCGGCTGCATTAGTACCACCTCGCCTAGCGAGCGCACAGGAAGCGGAGCACTGCCTATATAAGAGAACACAAGATGCAGTAAGCCAGTAGAAATCCTTGGTTCGGAAGTGCATGGCCCCAGCAGGGAGGGAGGATAAATTAAATAGTAATAAACATATTACGCCCGATGGGTTTGGGTTGCCCGATGGATACGGGCGTGGGTCTAATTCCACACCTATGGGTAGGGTCGTGGGTTTAGAAAGGACCCGATTATTAATCGGGCATGGGTCTGGTAATGGTCTACCCGACCAAACCCGACCCGATTGCCAGGTTGCAAATTACTAAGTGCACACAGAAAACGAATTAGTTGAGTGTAGTTGTTAGATCGAGTTTACTGGGTCTAATCGTGCGGTGATAATGGCTCCGTGTACATTTGTGGTGTGCGTTTAAAAAAGATTATGTTTGCTCTTTTATAAGTAGTAGAGAAAAGGAAAACGTTTTAAAACAACCGGATGATTTGCTGGCTTTATCATCCGTGCCTGGCGACGTCCGATTCCACACGATCCTGTGGTCGTAGCGCCTCTATGTCCGTCACCCGCGATAGGAGCCATACCATCACGACCGCGTAGGCATGGTAGAATCCAGCCTTAGGGCCTGTTCACACGTAGTGCTTTGCCATGTATAGCTACACATGTATAGTAAAACACTTCCGGTAGCAATGCATGCTTGGCCCGTTAACATCTTCGCCGTCGCCACGCAACATCATCGGAGTCGTTGGACCGCTATTGCAGTATCATCGAAGCAGCCGGGCCTCCATCGCAGCATTGCAGTGGTCGTCGAAGCACGCCATCGCAGCATCGGTGTGGCCATTCAAAGCACGCCGCCGCCATGGCTGACGAAGCACCCACCACGGCCGTCAAAGCACACCGTCGCAACATAGTCGAAGCAGCCAGGCGGTCGTCGAAGCACGCCGTCGCAGCATCGATGTGGCCGTTCGAAGCACACCGCCGTCACAGCTGCCGAAGCAACCACCACGGCCGTCGAAGCACACCGTCACAACATCGAAGCCGCCAGGCGGTCGTCGAAAGCACGCCGTCACAGAACTGACATGGCCGTTCAAAAAGCACACCGCCGCCATGGCTGCCAAAGCACCCACCACGGCCGTCGAAGCACACCGTCACAAACCTCGAAGCCGCCAGGCGGTCGTCGAAAGCACGTCGTCGCAGAATTGACGTGACCGTTCAAAAAGCACACCGCCACCACGGCTGCCAAAGCACCCACCACGGCCGTCGAACCACACCGTCGCAACATCGGAGTAGCCAGGCGGTCATCGAAAGCACACCGTCGCAGCATTGACGTGGCTGTTCAAAAAGCACACTGCCGCCACGGCTGCCGAAGCACCCACCGCGGCCGTCGAAGCACGCCATTGCAACATCATCGAAGCAACCGGGCTGCCGTTGTAGCATCACCGCGTCCGTCGGCGCATGTCGTCGAAGCACACCGTGATCGTTCAAAGAAGGCCATTGCTTTATCGCCGCGTCTGTTGAAACATGTGGTCGCAACATCGTTGAAACAGCCGGGCCGCCGTCAAATCACGCCTCATAGCATCTCCGCGCTCGTCGAAGCAGTCGAGCCACAATCGCAACACGCCTCGTACCATCACCTTGGTCATCGAGGCGGTCAAGAAGCGGTCGCAACACGAAGTCGCAGCAGCTCGTGTTGCTACAGCAGCGATTGTCGTTTGACTTCCAAAACGTCAAATATGGACGCAAGAACTAGGCCACATCGACATCGATACTAGTCGACGACCACTAGCTGAACGGAATGGGAGGCTTTCTATGTTGACTACGTAGCAGTCTTAGTAGTGGCGGGCTGGGTCCATGAAGATGAGCAGCGACGTGTATAACCAGCCTTGTGGTCCCAGCACGGCAGCGCCCACGTAATGTGTGAAAAGCCTACGCTTCAGCACCCGCGTATCAGATTCCCGTAGATCGTACGGCGAACAAGGTGGATGATTTTTTCTAGGTCATCCACTGGATGACGCAAAAATCAATCTGATCGATTGATCCGCTCTGTCTATCTGCGCGTATCGCGCCTCCGCACCCAGTCCTCATGGCCTCGCCCCTGTCCTGTAGCCTTTAGGCCAATCCACGAGACACAATCGGATGACGGCACGCTGACTTTTCCTAGATCGCTGGAGAAAAAATCACGGCAAGGTAACTTCCTCATCTTTTTAAAGTCCAAGCCTCTATTTTCTTTAACTCGTTCTTCCCATTGACCCAAACTATATGGCTAGGGTTTTTAATCTCAAAAGGTGTTACTATTGATAATTAGATTACGGTATTTCCAAATTTTTGGAGTGGTTCCCATCTGTTTGAGAATTGGACTACTAAGATATTCCAAAATTTATTGTGATTCACATCTATTTGAGAATTTGATTACTGGGATTTTCATGGTTTTCGGGGTGATTTTCTAATTTACCAATCATCTTTGTTTCCTTACTTTGGAGTTTCTACGTATATAGTATTTCAACTGAAACATTTCATTTTTGCTATTTTGGTAAGCATTTTTACTATCAACCGTTTTAAATTGTTGAGTCTTATAGCCAAATCATGTACTACATGCACGATTTTAAATCGCCTGTGAAATCTTGGTGACCGCGCCGCATTTTTCGTTGGAGAGCCTATGCACTATGATATGGTAACCGCTATGAACTCCTCAAATTCAGCAAATGGAAAATTATCTGCTATAGCTGTTGAGAGAGGCCGCCGCAAAATTGTTTCTCCCCCGAATAAAAACAAGGACTACATGGGACACTGGGACATTTTAGTCCTGGGTCTGCCCCTGCCCCTACCTGGCGCGTCAAATGTTGGACTCAGGGCTCCGCAGACCCAAGAAGGTTCGAACTCAGGGGCGTGAACGAAGGATCTCGCTCTCCAACAACGCTAGCCCGCCATGCCCATAACCTGATCTCGACGAGTACGCTGGATCGTGCGGAAGGGAACAACACAGAGATTTACCCAGGTTCGGGCCACCTTGCGGTGTAAAACGCTAGTCCTGCTTTTGGTGGATTGGCCTCACGAGGAGGTGAATGATGAACTAGTACAGTGGATAAGCTGCCTCGCGAGGGCTCGAGTGGTGAGGGTGGAATGGTCAAGGGTCCAATCCGGGATCCCTTCTACGGTGATGGCTAGCCTATATTTATAGTGGCCTCGGTCCTCTTCCCTCATAGCTTAGGCGGGAAGGGATTCCACAACGGCCAATTTTTAAGGGGGACAAGGAGTACATCTTATCCTGACGAAAGGTGGTCTTCGCCTGCAAAGCTTCTGGCCATGACGCAGCGGTGGGCTCGGCGATGACATCTGTCCTGCCGAGCTCGTGGTCTTGGTCTCGTTGCACAAGAAAGGAAAGCTTTGGGGCCTTCCTCGGGAACCTGCGCCTGCCCTTGCTCCCTTAGCACCGAAGAGGAAACTGTCCCCTCTACGCCCACTGGCGCCCGCCTGGCCATGGTCGTCATGACTCACGTCATCGCAGCCTCATGAGGCTGGGTACCTGCTTAGAAGTCTCCTCCCCTCGGGAGGCAGCCTGGGGAGGCCGCTCCTCTGGAGGTCTTGGTGTCGCTCGCCTCGCGAGGCTTGGGTCCTCGCGAGGGTCTTGCCTTGGAGTTTGTTGTAGCTGGGCCGTACTGGACTATCGATGAGCCCACGCGCTGGGCTGCAGGCAGGTAGATCTGGGTACCCCCGATCCCAGAACGTCGACACATGCCGCCCTCATATTCCTGTAAAACCAGTATTGACTATAGGGCTTATCAGTATGAACCCTAGCAAGCGTCATCCAGCGGGTTGCTTCCATTGGCAGCTCACTGTCGTCCACCACCACGTCCTGGAGATCACCTTCCTTCAAACCTACATCCTCCATCATTGCTTCGAGATCATAAATGGCCGATCCTAAACTCGACGCCGCCTTATCCATGATTCTCTAGCCCGAGGTTCTGTGATCCGCGGGCGGTATGGTCCCGATCGATCCCCTAGATCCGCACTGCCACCAAGGCCCACGAGCCCCGACGGTCACCGGCGGGAGGGGAGGGCAGGGGAGATCAAGTCTCTACGGGAGGGCACCGCCATCGCCGAGAGGAGAGAGAAACCTAGTAGCGCCTCGCCTGGACCCTGGAGCTTGCCTGGGATTCACATTTGCGGGCTAGGCCTGGCCTGAAACGTCCAAAACGTCTAGGAAGAAATAAGGGGGGCGCTGCCATGTATCGCGCGCGCTCACAGCCTCCCAATAGTAGACCGGCGCGTGAGCGCAGTTTTTTTTCAGACATGGTTTTTCCCTAGGCTGATTTTTGTTACCTATGCCGGTTTTCTAATTAAAATTTTGCGAAATTAAAAAAAAATCGTGATTCAATAAATATTTACAAATTCAAAATATTTCATGAACTCAAAAATTGTGTGCAGATTATAAAAAATATTCACGAACTAAAAAATGATCATGAGTTCAAAAAATTGACAAATTCAAAAAATATTGTGAATGCAAAATCTGTTCATGGATTTGAAAAATGTCATGAATTCAAAAAAGTCACCCATTTGAAAAAATGTTCATGAATTTAAACAAGAATCAAAATAATGTTCTTGGATTTGAAAATAAAATGTTTGCGAATTCGTAAAATGCATGAGGATTTAAAAACGGTCAACTTTTCAAAAGTGAATTGAAATCCAGAACAATTTTTAAAGTTCCAAATAAATTTTTGAAAAATGCAAACCATTTTTGAAATTTATGAACATTCCCACAATTTTTTAGGTTCACAACATTTAAAAAATGTGAAAATTATCTGAAATTGTTATTTTATTGCTCGCAATGAGCGATCTATATCATTTGCGCACGCAGAGGGTGTCAGGGCAACTCCAACTCGCCCCTATAACGTCCGTACCGGGCCGCGTGGATGATTTTTGCCATCTTATGTCATGCCTTAAACGTCCGCGGACTCGTTCGGGCGTCCGAAATCCCACAAACTGGTCGGAAAGCTAGGGGAGGTTTGCGGACGTCCAGACCTCTTCCATGTAGGCATCCAACACCCCAGACCCAGCCAAAACTAAGGCTGAGCCCACGCATTTGGACCATTCCGCAATGTTTTTGCGTGAAAAAACCCGCCATTTCCCACCATCTTCGCTCCGAGCGTCGCCACCCTCTAACCCAATTCCTGCCCTTTTCATCGTCCGACGCCACGATGGAGCCGTCGAAGGATCTGATGGAGATAATTGCCGTGTCGCCGGAGCTGGAGGACCCATTGATAATGGCCGCCTATAAGGTCAACTCGGCAACTGATACGTCTCCAATGTATCTATAATTTTTTATAGTTCCATGCTATTATAGTATCAATTTTGGATGTTTTATATGCAATTATATGTCATTAGATATCATTTTTGGGGACTAACCTATTAACTTAGTGCCAAGTGCCAGTTGCTACTTTTTGCCTATTATTTGTTTTCCAAAAAATCAGTACCAAACAAAGTCCAAATGCCACGAAACTTTTTGACGATTTGTTCTAGACATAAGAGACACTAGAAGCTTCGGGAGGAGGCCAGAAGATGAAGGAGTGGCCCACAAGGCACTAGGGCGTGCCCAGGGGGGTAGGCGTGCCCTGGTGCCTCATGGGCCCCTTGTTGCTCCGTTTGACCTAATTCCGCCTCTATAAATTCTCTAAAATCGGGAAACCAACAGAGAGTCACCCAAAACCCTTTTTCTGCCACCGCAATTTCCTGTTCTCGCGAGATCCTATCTGGAGGCCTTTTTCGGCACTCTACCGGAGGGGGAATCAATCACGGAGGGGCTCTACATCAACCTTGCTGCCCTTCTGATGTGTGCGAGTAGTTTACCACAGACCTACGGGTCCATAGTTAGATGGCTTCTTCTCTCTATTTGATCTTCAATACAATGTTCTCCTCGATGTTCTTGGATTTCTATTCGATGTAATACTTTTTTGTGATGTTTTTGTTGTGATCCGATGAATTGTGAGTTTATGATCAGATTATGCATGAATATTATTTGAGTCTTCTCTGAACTCTTTTATGCATGATTATTATAGCTTTGTATTTCTCTCCGATCTATCTGTTTGGTTTGGCCAACTAGATTGATTTATCTTGCAATGGGAGAGGTGCTTTGTGATGGGTTCGATCTTGCGATGCTCAATCCCAGCGACAGAAGGAGACATGACACGTATTTGTATCATTGCCATTAAGGGTAAAACGATGGGGTTTATTCATATTGATTGAGTTTACTTTGTCTACATCATGTCATCTTGCTTAAGGCGTTACTCCGTTCTTTATGAACTTAATACTCCAGATGCATGTTAGATAGCGATCGATGTGTGGAGTAATAGTAGTAGATGCAGGCAGGAGTCGGTCTACTTGTCTCGGACGTGATGCCTGTATACATGATCATTGCCTTGGATATCGTCATGATTATTTGCTTTTCTATCAATTGCGCAACAGTAATTTGTTTACCCACTATATGCTATCTTCAAGAGAGAAGCCTCTAGTGAAAACTATGCCCCCCGGGTCTATTTCTATCATATATTAAAATCCAAAAATATATTGCTGCAGTTTTATTTACTTTATTTTATTTTGTGTTTTTTATCTATTTATCACTACGAGATTTGATCCTTGCAATTAACCGCCAAGGGATTGACAACCCCTTGTTTGCGTTGGCTGCAAGTATTTGTTATGTTGTGCATAGGTACTGCTAACGAGCTGTTGCGTGCTTCTCCTACTGGATTGATAACCTTGGTTCTTAACTGAGGGAAATACTTATCTCTACTGTACGGCATCATCCCCTCCTCTTCGGGGAAATCTCAACGCACCTCACAAGTAGCAGCAACATGCACCGCCACAAAACAGAGGGGCAAGGAATTAGCAGCTGCGCCGCCCGGTTAGCCGCCATCTCGTAAGCCAAACATGTTGATCCGTCTACCCCAACAGAAGGAGGGCTTAAGCCAGCCAACAAGGTTAAAAGGAACTGATGGAGGAAGGAGGAGAAAGTGCAGCAGGAAGGGGCGACTGCCAACATGACGAAGAGGTTTGAAGTCATCATGGCAAAGAAAGAGAAAGCTTGTGTGAAGCACCATGACATGAAGGAGGAAAAGAAGGCCAAGAGATTTGACAAGTTTGTGATGGTGATTGAGAAGAAGATCAAGCTCAAAGAGAAGAGAGTTGAGCTCACAACCAACTCGGACAATGCCAAGACGTTTACCTTGAAGATGGGTGACTTGGATCCTGATGCGACGAAGATCGTGCAAGCCTATCATGCTAAGATGTTGAAGATTTTGACATGGACAGCCACTGGAAGACAAAAAAATGCCATGGATTTTGAGGATATGCATGGAAAATATGCAAAGGCCTAACAAAGACCTAATTGATTTTTCTAATATTGTTCAAACAATGAATACAACACCTTCGAATAACTATGCTGACAAAATATGAATTACGTTCAAACACTACAAAAAAAAGTATGAAATGGTTTGAACAGTATTGGATGATCATAGACTGGATGATGCGGAGCATCCTACGTTCATGCCCATGTACTTACAATCATCACCCCAAACACCAAGTGGACTGATGACAAGATCACGAGCAAGAGCTATTGACACCGAGATGACATCTCTCCTTAATGAACTTCCATCTGAACCACTTGAGACATGGCTACTACCTCAAGGTGGAATGCTACGTGTGCTTAGGTATCAAGAAGACAACCTCGGAGACACTCGAATGAAGGAGAAGCAACCACGGATGCGGACGAAGAAACACCTCAAGTGGAGTCATCGAAATGCTACAGCGGCCAGACATCCGGCCCCTTGCCGGAAATCCAACAGCTCCAAGTCTAGTACCAGCGCCAAGAACCTGCGCCTGCTAAGGCTACAGCGGCGGGACATCCGGCCCACTACGACATGCTAGACTTCCGGCGCCTCCCCGGAAATCCAAACCGAGGAGTCCAGAACCGTTGCCAAATCGGGCCATCACCTGGCAGGACATCCGGCCCAGCCCGGACATCCGGCGCCCCAAGTCGGGCTGGACATCCGGCGCCTGCGTGCGCAGAATCGGGCCAAAGGCCCATGTAAGTGTCTCCCTCTCACTTGTTCCATCCTAGACTATAAATAGACCATCCCCTGCCTCTAGCTAGGATTAGCAAAGCATATTGTGAGATCTTTGCTCCTATCTACCACCTCTCCCATGAAGATTAAGGCCTCCATGTGAAGAAGATCCCTAGTGGATATTAAGACCCCTTCTAGGAAAGATCCTCTAAGGATATCAAAACCCATCTCTCCTTGAGACTAGGAAGAACTATCTACCTATTTGCCTACCTTTTTTGGATTTGGATCTTGTATCTCATTTGTATATCTCTACTCCTAATGTCTCAGTTGGTAGAATAGCATCCACGGTTTTTTTTTCGTCCCCCCCTTTCGTCCGGTTTCTTTCGTCTGGTTTTTTTCCGTCCCCTCCCCCACCCACTGGTTTATTTTCGCGTCATCCTCTCACATAACAAAAAAATCTAAACAGATCAGAACTTTCCATGCTGGCGTAAATTATTTAGTAATGTCTTGATGTGAAAGAATCAATCACGATCGATCTCTAAAGATCAAATCTAAATTAATTAACCTTACCTTAAATCGCTCAATCACATTAATTAGAAAACAAATAATTGATTTTAAAAAAACCGCTCAATCACATTAATTAAGAAACAAATAATCGATTTAAAAAAATTAATGTGTAAATCATCTCTACTTCTAATGAAGCAGTTGGTAGGATAGCGTCCACGTTTTTTTCGTCCCACCACTTTCGTTCTGTATTTTTTCGACTGGTTTTTTTCGTCCCCCTCTCCCTACGCACGCACAAAAAACCCATACAACGCCACTCCCCTCGATCCCCTCGAACTCCCAGAGGAGAAGCCGCCGCTGATGTACGATCTTCCTACCACCGACGCACGAGATCGCCGCCACCGACCTCCCACCAGAGAAGACGCTGCCGCCGACGTCCGGGATCAACGTCTCTCGCTGCTGTAATATCGTGCGACCTGGCGGCCACCGGCGGTTACTCCACATCTCCGGATGCTCCCGACGCGGGTGCAAGTTGCGCGGTGACGCCCTCCACTACTGCCCCTGCCAGCGGCCGTAGCTGCAACGGGTGGCCCTCTGGCAAAGTGCAGCGGTGACGTCGGCAGTTAGTTTTCTTCCCATCTCGCGGGCGGCATTGGAGATCAGCATCATCCGGATCCGCCATCACCGATGCCTCGCGCTTCCCATCACGGACGACGATGAGAGCGTGGGCGAGAGCTCCTGGCCGCAGTACCGTCGCTAATATGGTGCCGATTTGGCCGCCGGCCACGCCCCGATGCTCTCCCACACTCACCATCTCAGTTCGTGTTCCCCTTACCTCTACCCCCGATTCTTGAGGTCAGTCTTGATGGACTTACGATTTGAACATACTTGCGTCTTTGTTGTGCTGCAGGTAACTTGCGATTCGCCGGCGGTGGCGTCACCTAACCGCGCGGCTAAGTTCGCCCTTGTCCTCGTCGGCGTCATGGCCGGAGGCCACATTGACCCAACCTCTGCATCCAGCGGGGCCGGTTCCTTCCCGTCGCTACACCGTTTCGCGGTCGAGGAGACCCAACTAGCGCGACCATGCCTCGGCTGCTTTTTTCGTGCCTCAAGGAACCTAGCAGCGTCGTTAGTATCAGGTTTGTTCCATTACACTTGGGTCACCGGCAGTTGTCGTGCTACTGTGCTCCTCTCTTCTTGTGGTGGCTAGCTGCGGCAATTCACGGATCATGCTCTTTCAGGAGGCTATGGCTTTCTCAATTGATCAAAACAACAGATATATATTGCTATTTCCGATGTTGTGTGGACCATCAGAAATGTGTGTGTGTGTATCATAGAATATCTTGCTATTTATGTATATTGCTTCCCTTTTATTCATGTACTACTTCTCTAAATGTAACGCTATCTTTTGATGTTAATGGACTAAAAGTCTAAAGCCTTTCCTTCTGCAAAATGATCATATTAGAGTTGTACGTTTTATAAGCCCTATTGTATATGACAATGAGACATTCAGTTATATTATGTTTGCAGCATGGCATTTTTCCATTCCTATTTTCCCGATGAATCACATGGTAAATTATGATGTACAATGACTGCTCTTGCAAAAAGTTTGGAATTCAGAGAGGGGTTCTACAACAAGCAAGTATTTAGGATCTGAATCTAAATGACCTCTTCTTTAGTCCAGTCCTAGCAAAAACTGATCAGAGAAACAAAGAAGCAGCAACAAATGGGTCCCTTTCTTGCCCACAAGAGTTATCTGGGTTTAGGTCATGAACCTTTTGCCCATCAATACAAGTGCAGGATTTGAACATGTTAATTATGTGCTTCTGTTTGGAGTTTATATTCTACCTTTCATGCGAAGTAGTTAGATTTATCTCATAGAATATGATGGCCATAGAGTGGAAGGTGGGGAGATTCAGACTTCCGAGGATGTTAATATGCTCAAAGTTTTTCAATTAAACATGTTGAAATCCTCCATGTAGGTGTGATTGTCGACACAATGTCCCTCTCTCTGGACATGGAGGATCAGTTGTTGGACTAATTTATTTGTCTGTTGTATGACTTGCCACAAATTTTTAAATTTGTATTCACATGTTATCAAACCATAAAGATTTCAATATCTTAAAACTTTAGTAGAATTAATCTGCCTATATTTCTCGACTCTAGCATTTTGTGCTTCTTCACAAGTTCCAAGTTGTTATTTGGCGGTTAATTTAATTTGATCTTCAACTTTGGGTTTTTGGCACTCGCCCGTGCAGGTTATGACTATGCCGTAGGTGATGTGCGGAAAGGCGACCAACAAGGATAAGAATTTATGAAGAGTTCTTGCTATCAGGTAGGCTGTATGCCCCCAGGAAGAATAACATGAGTCAACTTTCATGATTGATATGTTTATTTCCTCTAGCTACACAATATGACATATTGCTTCTTAATTAACGCTTACTGCTACGTAGTAAGATGACATATGGTATATTTTTTCCCGAGTTGGCACTCAGTAGTAAAAGTGGTTTATACGTCAAATAGTTGAGCAGAAAACTGGCGTATCATGGCCGCTAATGTTACAGAGCAAGTGGGCGGACTCTATTTCCCGCCATCTAATCTTTATTTTCTAGCTTTGGTTGGCTACAAAAGGCTAGATTCTGGTATATATTCATTGGTGCAGAAGCTAGAAGCTCATTGATATTTTTTTTCTTGCAAACATGTGAAGGATTGTGCATGAAAATTGCACCGTTGAAATCTACATCTGGGTTAAGAGCTTTGTCCAGAAGTTAAGAACATCGCTTTGGACATTTAGATATTTTTGTAGCATTCTTTAGGTTCTTGACATAATTTCTTTTCATACTGTAAAATATTAATTATATGTTGTACAGTAGTAGTAGTATGAATACCATGTACTCATCAAGTTTGTTAAAGACAAAAGATTACCAGGAAAGGAGAGCAGAGTTCAGGTCGTATTCAGCTCCATCCATCAAGGGAAAGATATACGAGGCAAAGGATTATGTGTTCCGCTAGATGACATAGTACAAGATTCAGCAGCGATGACATGATCTCAAACATGCCACTGGTACCACCTATACTAAACTTGATTTGTTGTCTCAATATGGAGTGTTAATCTTCTCCTCTGCATAGTACAATGTTCCCTTGGCTCGAACGATATAGGCATGGCAAGTTTGGTTGGAGGAGGAGGAAATAAGAATGATTTAATAATAGTAAGAAAAGGGAGATAATGCTGCTTGATGTGTATGGGGATTCTGAAGATATGTATGTTTTATACTTTCCCTGCATGATAGAGATTAGTTGGGTTTTTGAAGTTCTCAATAGAAGAACTATGTGGGATTCTGTTGTTGTATTATTTGACCCCTAAATATTTAGACCCCCGTTGCAACACACAAGCAATCTGGTCAAATGTGGCTCCATGATAGAATCAAGTAGGAAGTAGAAAGGGACCACCCCCAGCCCCATCAACAAAGACTACGACAACAGTGTTGGCAGTGTGTCCCGGCGAGTGTGAGCAATGACCAAGACGCTTCCCAGGTCACACGTCGAGGACTTCCTCCTGGATGCTGCCGCTGCCTTGGTTGCTGTTGTTGTCCCCTCAAATAAGTCGTATCAGGTTAGTTCTATTGCACTGCAAATACTGCCACTTCTACTGGGTAAGCAAATGCAACTTGCAAGCATGGGGAAACATGTACACAAGTGTTGTACAAACAGAAATCATCTACTTTGTGTATTAATTCTCTGAATTACAGGCATCGTAGCAAGTGTATGTAAAATCTTTTGACTCCCAAGTTGCTGGCGGTTACAGTGAGAGTAGATTGGTGTAGATTGCTTTTTCTGGGCTACTAAAATATATGAAGAGGCACCAAGGTTGAAATCAATTAGGGATGCACTAACAATATGTCATGAATCAGAAGGTTCCATTGGTCTTAGTTGTTTCTTCTGGACACATGAAAACTTCATTTTTAACTTTATTATAGTTTGTACTAATTCTTTCTCAGTAAGGAATGGGTAGAAAGTGATATAATACAGTTTTGACTAAACTATATTGTAGTTTTATCAACATCTACAGGAGTTTGTTACGTCTTTGTTTTTATTGACAATTAAGATGTGGGTATTATATGCATTGTCGACTTTGCTGAACATTCTTTAAACAAAATTTATGACTCTTCGGCTACTGATCAATGTCTACATTTTTATAATTAATTAATAACCCTTATATTGCCATCTGGTTTTTAGTTGGAACAATACTTATGGTGATAGTTTTCAACTTCTTGTGGGGTTCATGTCTCTCTCATGGAGCATCACCAAGTAATGAAACTTACATGAATATAGATGCTACAATCTCATCATTCATCGGTGCACTGATGCTGCTGGCAGCTAAACAACCTTCTGTACACTCATGGGACTGCTAGGATCAATTATGTATGCTAAACATTACATTATGAGTGCGTACTGGCAAGGCAACCAAGATTTTGGACCTCTACATATTGTTTTGATACTTTGACCAGATGCCCTTTATAGTTTGACCAAATGGAGTTTTTTTAGCTAAAGCGTCTTGTTATGTAACTGAAAAGATGATAAAGTTTCTGTTGAGGGCAGAACCAAGAAGTCGAGGAGAAGAGGTTGCAAGAGAAGAAGACACCAGATCCAACCATCGAAGGCGAGAATCTAGGTTTTCACCCTGAAGAACCAGTCCAAGCCGAACAATGCCTTCAACAAGGTAACGACGTAAAAACCTCGCGATTGCTAGGTATAACTGATATACAAGTCAGACCTAGGCTTCCACCCCAAAGCTCGACACTGGGTGCTTGAATAGCATCGCCATCGACGTCACTTATGTGTTGCGCCACCACTTTTCCACGATCTCAGCAGGTACATGTGATGTACGGCCGCTGTCAGTGCACAACCATCCTCTGCGTCAAGTCGTCGCCTGTAATTTGCAACTCTGCATTGAAGACAGCCACCGGATCTAGGGTGAGGATCCTCACAAAGACCTTTCGATGGACACCACAATCCGCAGAAGGTCCGCCTTGTATACAGTTTGGACTCTTCATACAACACAGTCGCCAGAGTTTAAAACTTTGAGACATTTAGTGAAATTACAAAAAATTGGGAGTGAATTCAACGACGCACTCAAAATAGCGCAATCCAGATGGAATTCCGATATATCTAGATGGCAACGTATATTTTCAGCTGGTATTCCAACGAGCATGGACGAGTAAATTTATATATTTCATTATCATAATATTCAAGGTACAAGCATTTATTTTTGTTATCACTATATTCAAGATAATACTAATATATTCAACTGCATGGATGTGTCTGGCTCTTTTGTTTTTGATTTTATGCTCTCGTGGAACAGTAAAGATTTGATTTGTCCGGTTTACACGATGAGTATTCTCCGTTGCACATTTTTAGACCTTCCATGTGAAATATTCGTGCTAACTATATATATTGCTTATGCAAGATGATTATGAGTTGAGGAAGAAGTTTTATTATACTTGCTCAAATATTGTCCGTATGAACCTAAAGATAACAGTTCTGATATTGAGAATAGCTTAAGCCCATCAAGTAGATATTAATTCATTACAGATTATTAGTTGGATCATTGCTCTCTATGTACTTACTTCTTTATCAACTTACATTTCAAGTGAAGTGGATTTCAATTATTACCTGATTGTTACTGGCTATTTTTTGTATGCATGTGAAGTTTAACATGCATTGTATTTATATATAACTTCAGCAAAATATTTCAAATGCCCGTGGCAACGCACGGGCATTCTACTAGTGTGGATTTAGTGGATGTGTGACTTGAATCTTGTCTTGAGTGTTTTCCTCTTGATTTCTGCTTCCCCCACCTCCAAGTGTGAAAAGATCACCAACTAGGGTTTCACCCCGTACCACTGGAGTGAAACAATCTTAGTTGTTTCCATGGTCTACACTACAAAGAATGCTAGATGTTGAGACGTGCTTTGAGTTAACTGTAGAAAATGCATAAGTGGTTGCAATTAGATGATGACAAGATGCCAACAAGATACAAAGAAAATATATTTACCCTGTTAATTCCTGGTAAAGTCTATCATGATAATAGATTGAACAGTATCGGATGATCATAGACCTGATGGAGTGAGAAAATCTTAGCCGTTTCCATGTTGTACACCACAAAAAATGTCAGATGTTGAGAGGGGCTTCGAGTTACCTATAGAAAATACACAAGCGATTGCAAGACGACAAGATGGCAACAAGATGTTGGATGGCAACACACGGCCATTCTACTATTTGCACAAAAAAATTCCCTAGACCAAAAGAGTGCCCATGAAGATCAGGTAGATTATAGTGTGTGGTGATCTCAGAATACCATATTGTTTTTAATGCTCTTCTTATTGCATTGAAAAAATTTAGGATCCCGTGGCAACACACGAGCACACACCTAGTAATGATAACAAAAGGAGCACTACCAATTTTGTTAGTCACGGCAAACTATGATATACCACTTGTAGCATGGAGGTGACAGTGTGGCATAACTGTACACATAAACAATGTGTCAGTGTGTCCATAAACTTGTGCATGCCAACTCTGCTACTTCTTGCAAATTAGAATATTTCCAACAATATTGTAAATTGGTCATTCATCGGGGGATCAGAATCCACAAAAGAGGACAAAGTATTGTTGGAACTGTCCGAAATTGGAAGTCTGTGGCAAAAATCACGTTTTTCTCCACGTCTCCCTTGTGTTTCACTGGTCAACAACCCCTCCCCCCCCCCCCCCCCCCCCCCCCCCCTCTCCTCTAGAATGGATTTGTAGAAATTATGAATCATCTCAACCATCCTGGGAGGCATGCGTTGTGACTTTTTTGATGAAACGAGGCTTATCTCGTGGATGCATAGAACGTGGTGGAGAAATTATAACAAGGAGAGGAGATAAGAGAAATTTAAATAGAAAGATCACATATTGTGGATTCTTCTAACAACTCTCCTAACAGCCTTATCCTATGTGTTGCGTATCTAGAAGATATTTCAACAGCCCCGCTTAATCACAACTTCATCAAGTTGATATTACACTTGAATTCTTCTAGACTTTTGTAGAGGCAATGCTTTTGTAAATCAATCTGCAAACTGATCTTTAAAAGGAATAAAATGAATATCCAATTCTTTCTTCGCAACACGTTATTTGACAAAGTGAAAATCTATTTCAATATGTTTAGCCCTGGTATGAAAAATTGGGTTAGCAGACAAGTAGGTTTCACCAAGATTATCATACCATAAACAAGGAGTTTGCACTTGTGGTACTCCAAGTTCTTTAAGTATAGACTGCACCCAAATAATTTCCATTGATGCATTTGTTATAATTTGCTTCTTTGCATACTAAGATACTAAGTTTGGCCCAAAGAAAATTGCAAACCCACCAGTTGACCGCTTGTCATCCAAACAACCAACCCAATCTGCATCGAAGAAGGCACTAACAAAAGTTGAGGATGACGACTAACAAAAAGTTTTTTTCTCCGTGAGGAGAATATTAGGCGACTTAGGGTTAGCTGGTCCGCCGTCGACCGCCTCCCCGGCGGCCGCGCGGGCGCCAGCATTTCTTGCCCTAGGACGGTGCTTGTGAGGTGTTGTGGCTGGTTTAATCACCGTAGCGGCCATGAAGGGAAAGGACCTTGGTGGGCGTCCATGTTATTACGAGACTTGGCCCATTAAATATTGTACTTCGGCCCAGTTAAAATTCTGAAATCTCAAAGGCCCATTTAAATTTTATGGCAAATGCGTAAGTTAATTAGTGGAGTGAAAGAAACATCAATATAAAAGGTGAGTTGTTCTACTATTTCTTGTAGCATGAGAAAAGACAGCAATAACACTGTGCTCACTCACTCACCTCATGCCACACAACGCACACGCGTGCATTTCGTGAATCGGGTTTGAGTTCGAATTTGGGCTAATATTATATGCGCCTTGCTGTAAGAACTAAATTGATACGCGAGAACAGTCGTTCGAAACCACGCCCCTTGAGAAGCTGCACTGGGTGAGAGATGGTAAAGTTTTTGGGAGCATCTTGGCGCGATTGCTCGCTCAAGTTCGACTATATCCTCGATGCTCGTCCGCCTAGTTCATCTATGACAACCACCACCATGCTTGAAGATGGTGCTACATCAAAGTTTTCGGTGCCCTCTCTCTTTTGACATGTGTCATTGATTCATATGTGTATGTGCTAGATGTTTCTATATTATCCTAAAACTTAATTTAAATATCATCCTAAAACAACAATTAAATATCTATCTATCTATACCTAATAATAAAGGGGCTATTGTTTCTAGCGGTACGTCAATAAAATTGCCCCTAAAGTTGTAAAATATTACCCCCCCCCCCCCATATCACCTATAAGTGATAAAAAAACATTTCACACAGGAGAATCCTGGCCTGGGCCGGCCCATGCAGCAGAAACCTTCTATACTTCGCTCTACGTGCCGGGAGAAGACACAACGCGCCTATTTGGGCCGGCCCACGTCTAGAAGGCCTGTTTTTTAAATTTCATTTCCCTTTTCCGCCTTCTTTTTTCTACTTTAAATTATTTAGGACTTAAAAAAAGTTCAGAAAATTAAAAAATGAGCATTTTGAAATAAAATATTTAATATTTCATAAATGTTTGTGGATTCAGAAAATGTTTGTGATTTTTAAAAAATTGTTGCAATTTTAAAAACAAACGTACGGGAAATCAAAAAATGTTCATGATTTTTTAAAAATATTTCTGTATTATTTTTTAAAATGAAATAGAACAAAATTTTGCCAATTCAAAAAATGTTCATGAATTGAAAAATATTCTAAAAATTCAAAAACTGTTCTTGACTTACAATATAGTTTATTGATTCATAAAATGTTCGCTGATTTAAAAAATGATCATGCATTTCAGAAAATATTCGTTAAATCAAAAAATGCTCGTTAATCTCAAAAATTGTTCCACCAAACAATTTCCAAAAAATTGTTCGTCGATTCTAGAAATGTTCTCCGATTCAAGAAAAATGTTTTAAGAAATGATCACATTTTTTTTTGGCAAATAGTATAAAGTGTTCATGAATTCAAAATGTTCATTGTTTAGGAAAATGTTAAAAAATCTGTAAAAATGTTCACGATTTCAGATATTTTCACAAGTTTAAAAATATGTTCATGATTTTTTAAAAATGTTCACGATTTTAAGAAAATGAGAGTGATAGTGTATCTTGATGATGCAGCAAAATGTGATCATGGCCATTGAAGATTATGAATTAGTTTTCTCCCGTTACAACGCACGGACCATTTGCTAGTAATATATAACTTGTACCACCTAAAAATACAATATGAATTTTATGTTTGCTTACATATTATTAATTTAAATATCCATGTTTCATACTCTCTTTGTAAAGAAATATAATAGCGTTGAAATATACTACAACCTGGCAGTCGGGTCAGGTTTCATCGGGTTTACCAAAACCAAACCCATGCCCGAATGATTATCAGGTTCATCTCAAACCCATGACCCTACCCATGGGTCTAATTCCAAACCCATGCCCGAACCCAGCGGGCTACCCGATCCATTAGGGCACCCATCGGGTAAAGGCAGACTATATTTTAATACTTGATTCAAAGCGATGCCGTGAAAGTCGGCCCTAGCAAGTACAAGTAGCCGAGCAGTCACTTGCGAATTTATAGACTTTGAGTGCTCACAGCCTTGTTAGCTGGCCGAGGTGGGACTAAATTTGTTGCGCTGTTGCTGCGTTGGGTGGAGGCACCGGTAGCCCATTCTGCTTATTGCACCTACATGGGCCACGAGTGGGCTTATGTTGTTGAGAGCCCGCTATTGGTACGCACTTGTGAGTGAGACAAGGGAAAAATGATTCCATGAGAACGAGATGCTGCCAGTAAATGGTGGTTCTGGTACTCTCGCTGGCTCAGCTATGTGTATGTTTACGTTGTTTTGGTTTAGGAGTTGGGTCGCGAGTGGGCTTTGGTGCTGGACTGGATCAATGCGTTTGCTGTTGGCTAGGATGTAACTACACATGGGCCCACATGTCAGTTAATCGGATGACCCATCAGGCGACCCATGGATAGATACCTATGCCCGTACCCTACCCAAGACTAATCGAGTTATTCATAGATCTCACACACGAGCGAAGATGACGATCCATACCCTGCCCATTAGGATCGGGTGCCTATGGGCGGACGAACCCATGGGACACGGAGGTATTGTCTGATAAACATACCGTACCTTGACTAGATGCGATGCAAATCGCAGCCTGGTGGAAGACTCATTTTTAGAGACGCAGCCTGGTGGGGACTAATTAAATCAAGTGGATCGATCAGAAGCATCTTCCGGTCGATCTTATCACACGAAGACGAGTGTGTATATCAATCCGGATGTCCTTGTTTCCATACCGGTGTTGACCGATTGGACGAAGTCGCGTAAACTATGAATTCCCATCCCATCCGAACTCGCGTGGAAAGTTCATCCCCGTCGCCGTCTCCCCGCCCGTACTAATGCCTAACGCCTTTGCAGAAACGTACTAAGCGTCTCGATTCTCAAACTGTTCGTTTGGCGGTCTCCCTCCCTCCCGGCCATACTAATATTTGGGATGTATATATATACTGCTTCCATGGTTGCGCCCCCTTTTTTCTGCTGACGAGACCGAGGAGAGAGAGAGGAGAGATACCAACGGAAAGCACAGCAGACAGGAGAGGAGAGGGAGGAGCAGACAGGCATGGAGGGAGGAGGGAGCAGCTGGACGAGCATGGAGGGCTATCTGAACGAGTACTTCCACATCCCCGCCAAGAACCCGCCGAGCGACGCCCGCCTCCGGTGGCGCCGCGCCGTGGGGCTCGTCGTCCGCAACCGCCGCCGCCGCTTCCGCGAGTTCTCCGCCCTCGGCGCCATCGACGACGCGCAGCGCCGCAGGATCCTGGTACGCACGCGCGCTCCTTCGCCCACCCACCATTTCCCTCCCTCCCTCCCTCCTCGTTCCAATCTCCGGCCATCATCGACCGTCGCACTCACAAAGAGGCCAGGCCAGCGCCGCACGACTGTTCGTGCTGTCGCTTTCGCTGAAGCTTGGTTCAAAGCCTTTGGGAAAGTGCCAGGAAACTTCGTCCTGAGTCCTGACTGCGTGCGTCGGTGACCATGGATCGTGACAGGGACATGCATGTGTCCCGTTCTCATGGTGGAAATATTCCCCAATTTGCATCCTGTGGTGTCGTGTCGCTCTTCGTTTGAACTGAACTGTCTCGTGGGAAGGTGTCTTGGATTCTGCACGCGTACGACCTAGCTTGCACGTTTCGCCTTCCTTGAATCCGTGGTCGATCGAAGGCGTGTGTGTACTGTGCCCGTACTGGCCGGCTGGCTTTGCACGACCAGAGAAAAACTCATGGTCAACTGCCACGAGTAGTTGGGCGCGCGCATAATAAATTAATAATAGGCCCATTCTTCATCCCTCGGTAAACAACTGCGTAACCACAACTAGCTTGTATTAATTCTCTTATTAAATAGGCTTTCGCTCCACTTTATAAATAAAGCAATCAAGGCTGCTCCTGAGATTTTGAGGACCCGGGGCGAAACTAAAACTCGGAGGGGGGGGGGGGGGCCTCTTAATAGTTAATGCTAGAGATTTGTGCATATAAACTATGCGATCACGTCTTGGCGGTTAATTCATGAGTAGATTTTTGAAAGAAAGATGGTTCTTTTAGAAGGATGGATTAGACAATGCATGAAGACGAAAATAGGAAGTGTATAATATAGACACAGTAACTTTCTAATTTCAAGAATCCAGAGCACTTTAATTTGCAATGATTTGAGTGAATACACATGCATTCACATAAGATAGCTTGTATGAGCTCTAAACTCAAATCAAATGAAAATAAATGTGAGACAAAAATCATACAAAAATTCCTATGAAGACATTCCAATCAAATCTAAGAATTTTTAGCTTTAAAAACCTGTCGTGGTACCATAAACTAAAATCCAGCCGCTTCATCATTAGTTTAATTACTTGTTTCTGAATTCTGATAGAAGTGGTGGTTGAATTTGTAAGTACATGGACAAACATGTATACCTCGGTTGAATTTCTGAATACCACATGACGTACCTCGGCTTCGCGTCGGTCGCTCAGTGATCCAGCGCTGGCGCGATGTGGAGTGGATTGTCATCTGGCGGGAGGCGCTCGCTCCAGCAGTCTGGCTGTGCGTTCGCCTATGCGGCCGGCGCTTGGAGGCCGGAGGCCAGAGTCTGGAGAGCGGAGTTCGTCGGTGTTGGCGTGTGGTGACTAAGGTCTAAGGATCGAAGCCACATGGGGCCGGCGGCAGAGCAGAATAGGGAATAATGGATTGTATCATCGAAAGAAATCATAGGGAGAAAGGAACAGCGCTCGATGTCCAGAGTGCCTGGGCCATGGCCCCTGATTTTGGGGGCCGGGGGGGGGGGGGGGGGGGGGGGGGGGGAGGGGGGCAGCAGGACAAAACAACGGCTGGGGCAACAGCACAATCATGTAAAAAGAAACAAAAGAGAAATAAGAAAAAAGACATCAAGTGGCTGCCGACATGCGGCCATACGAAGATGAGAGGCGACATGCAATAACCAGAAGGGCATCCAGCATGAGCCCCAATCGATCGCGGTCGCGGTGCCTAGAGAGTGGGTGCCAGTGTTGTAGAAAAGTAAGATATTTGAAGAGCGAGTCAGACGACTGCTGTGGGAAGACCCGCTCAATCACCATTTTATTCCACTTTGTCCAAAGAGTTCACGGCAATGCCGCAAAAGATAAGCCAAATAATCTGCGATGGCGCCCTGGATGGGTAGCTCTGGTTTGGTGGAAGTCCGCAAAGTCCAGGGCCACTCAGTCGGGTCCCAAAACCTCGCGAACGAACGTCCAGAGAACCCGCACAGCCGTGCACGAGAATAGAATGTGAGTCCCAGTCTTCGACACCGCGCATAAGGGGCACATGCCATCCCCTGGGCCATGCTGCTTAAGCACCTCAGTCCCCGAAGAGATGCGATCTCGTAATAGTTGCCACACAAAAATATTAGTCATCAAGGGGAAAGGGGCTTTCCACAGGGGGGACAGCCAGGGGATGGGAGGCGAACAACATAATGCCAGATAGGCCGAGCGCACCGAGAATTCACCCGAAGGTGAGAGCCGTCGGGAAACAGTGTCCGGAGAGTCCAACAACACCGGCGGGAGGGAAGCCCGTAATCTATCCCACTCCTCAGTCTCCGTGTGCCCACATGTGCGACGGAACGCGATGTTCCACTGCCCATATCAGGTAGCCACGGAGACGAGAAGGATCGGGTCTGCACAAATAGCGAACAGGCTAGGGAAGCTCACCCTAAGTGGCTCGTCACCCATCCAATTATCCAGGCAAAACTGGATACCTTCTCCATTTCCTATAGCGAAGGAGATTCCTAGGCGAATCTCCTCCTTGATTCGTTGAATGGATCTCCAGAACTGGGATCCTCCACAGCGAGAGCAAGCCAGCAGAGGCTCATCACCCCTTAGGTATTTTGCTTGGAGAAGCTGTAACCACAAGCCGCCCTTGTCACGGAAGATCCGCCAGACCCATCGAAGCATGAGGGCGACGTTCATGCGACGCGAGGCCATAATACCTAGGCCTCCCTGGTCCTTGGGCAGACAGATGTCCGCCCACTTGACCTTGTGGTACTTCTGGCGGCCATTAGCGGCCTGCCAGAAGAACCTCACGAGCTCCTTATCGAACGAGCTATGAACGCCCTCCGGCAAGATGTATAACCCCATCATGTACATGGGGAGGCTCGCAAGGTTAGAGCTAATAAGGACCGATTTACTTCCCTTAGAAGTGAACTGTCCATTCCAAGGCTCGGCCCTAGATGCAACTCGTCCCACCAGCAGGTCGAATGCACTCATCGGAATATGCGAATCGGACACCGACATCCCCAGATATGTGGTGGGGAATGGGGTCAACTTGCAGTTGAGGTTATCCGCAATACGTTGTTGTTCTTCCACTAGGAACCCTAAGATCACAACCTCACTCTTGTCAAAGTTGATCATTAATCCTGACATAGCCTCAAAGCATAGGAGGAGGAACTTAAGGTTCACAATGTCAAGGTCTGAGTCCTCCACCATAATCATTGTATCATTAGCATATTGGAGATGGGTGACACCTCCCCAAGGAATTAAGTGACCAACTACTCCCGAGAGATGGCCTGCCATCCTAGCTTTATCCAGGATACCAGCCAAGGCGTCAGCGGCGAGGTTGAAGAGAAGCGGAGAGATCGGGTTCCCTTGCTTCACTCCCGAAGAGGACCTAAAAAATGGCCCCACCTCGCTGTTAATATTAATCGCTGTATTCCTAGACCTGAGCAACTGCATGACTCACAAGCACCATCTGTCATCAAAGCCTCACCGCTGAAGCACTAATCGCAAGGAAGACCAATCCAGTCAGTCATATGCCTTCTAGAAGTCCAACTTGAGGAAGACGCCCCGATAGCCGTGCGACCTCACCTCATGGACAATCTCGTGAAGGGCCAAGATCCCATCATGAATCCGCTGGCCCTTCAGGAACGCCGTCTGGAGGGGGTGCGCAAGCCACTCCGCCACCGGAGCAAGGCGCGTCGAGCAGACTTTAGAGAAAATACGTTCGAGAACATTAATCACCATGATAGGTCTAAAGTTTCTAATGTCCATAGCCCCAACTACTTTGGGGATCAGGGTAATGGCAATAAAATTTATTCGGGACATGTCAAATATCCCAATGTAAAACTCGTGGAACATTGGCATGATCACCGGCTTCAGGACATTCCAGAATCTCTGGAAGAATTTTACCGGCAGGCCATCCGGCTCCGTGGGCCGACCCCGCCTTCATAGAGGCGATAGCCCTGCCCACCTCTTCTGGCGAGAATGGGAGCCTTATTTCCACATTCTCACTATCAGGGACTTTGGCCGTGGCCGGCCAGAAGTCCGTTGCCAGGGACACCTGACCATAGAGTTTTGTCGTGAAGAGCCCCTTAAAGGAGTATATGTGGGTCCTAATATCATCCAGATGGTCCAAGAGGGAGTCACCCTCCCAGAGGCACAAAATTGAACATTTTTTACGTCGCCCGTTGACAATCGCCTGGGAATACGGAGTATTGGCATCTCCTTGGAGGAGCCACTTCTGGCCCCCACGGCGTTGCCAGAATAGTTCTTCCCCCTTGAAGATCTCTATAAGAGAAGACTCAAGGGAGTAATGCCTAAGCCAATCGTCGACCGAAAGGCCGGCCGTATCAGCCACCTCATCCAGAGCCTTAATCTGGTCCAACAGGGCCGCTTTGCGGGCCCTGATGTCAGTTCCAAGGTTGCCCCCCACCCCCGCATGAACTGGCAGGCAATCTTAGAGCAGTGGTGCCAGACATCCGTAGCACAAAAGGGACGGGGCGGATTGGCCGCGGCTTCAACCCACGGGTCCCGTACCATCTCAAAGAACCCCGGCTGAAGCAACCACTATGGTTCAAAGTGGAAGCGTCTCTCCCGCGGTGGTGACCCTTCCCCTGAAGAGAATAGTAGGGGAGCGTGGTTGGAGCCAATCCGAGTGACCGCCCTAAGTGAGTACAATGGGACCATAATCTCCCACTGGACAGACACCAGGACCCTATCTAGTGTTAGAGTACTATTTATATAGTCATGTGTATTTACCCCATTGTATAAGGGGTTTTCTGCGTATCCTACACGTGTACATGTATATATACTGGCCTATGGCCTGCTGTAGGATCGAAAGCAGGTCTAGAAGGGGGGTGATTAGACTACTTGACCAAATAAAAATCTATCCTTTTCCCAATTTTAGGTGTGGGCAGATTTTAGCTATTAGCACAAGTCAAGCAATCAACCTACACATGCAATTCTAAGAGTATAGCAGCGGAATGTAAAACATTGCACATGAAGGTAAAGGGAAGGGTTTGGAGAGTGCAAACGCAATGGAGACACGAAGATTTTTGGCGTGGTTCCGATAGGTGGTGCTATCGTACGACCATGTTGATGGAGACTTCAACCCACGAAGGGTAATGATTGCGCGGGTCCATGGAGGGCTCCACCCATGAAGGGTCCACAAAGAAGCAACGTTGTTTATCCCACCATGGCCATTGCCCACGAAGGACTTGCCTCACTTGGGTAGATCTTCACGAAGTAGGCGATCTCCTTGCCCTTACAAATTTCTTGGTTCAACTCCACAACTTGACAGAGGCTCCCAAGCGACACCTAACCAATCTAGGAGACACCACTCTCCAAAAGGTAATAAATGGTGTGTTGATGATGAACTCCTTGCTCTTGTGCTTCAAATGATAGTCTCCCCAACACTCAACTCTCTCACACAGATTTGGATATGGTGGAAAGAAGATTTGAGTGGAAAGCAACTTGGGGAAGGCTAGAAATCAAGATTCTTGTGGTAGAATTGGAATATCTTGATCTTAACACATGAGTAGGTGGTTCTCTCTCAGAAAATGTATGATGGAAGTGTAGGCACGTTCTGATGGCTCTCTCACATATGAAGATGGGGGTGGAGGGGTATATATAGCCTCCACACAAAATCCAACCGTTACACACATTTGACCAAACTCGGTGAGAACGAATAGATGAACTCGGTCTGACCAATTAGTTCAAAAATGTGAACGTTAGGAATCTCGGTGGGACCGACTGGAACAACTCGGTGGGACCGATGTGTTAGGGCTTAGGGAAAATCTCATCTCAGTGGCGCAGATTGCATCAACTCGGTGAGACCGAAGTGAAGCAATAGGGCAACAGAGAATTGGTCAAACCATCTTGGTGAGACCGATTGCAATTTCGGTGAGACCGAAATAATTGAAACTGATAACAGGGAGTTGGCAAGGCCATCTCGGTGAGACCGAGATCCGTATCAGTGTGACCGAACTGTTAGGGTTTCTGGCTGTGGCTATGTCATATGAACTCGGTGGCGCCGGATAGAAAGAATCGGTGGGGCCGAGATGGAGTTTAGGTTTTGACATATTTAGAATGAGAAAGTGGTTGAGGGCTTTGGAGCAATATCACTGAGCATTTTGAGCAAACAAGCCATTAAGCAACACCTCATCCCCTTTTAATAGTATTGGCTTTCCTATTGACTCAATGTGATCTTGGATCACTAAAACAAAGTTGAAGAGTCTTGAGCTTTTGCCAATATGTGTCCTTAGCATTTTGAGGGGTCCACATTCCTATTCCATGCCATGCCATTAATTGAACTTCCTGAAATATTTATCTTGAATAGATATTAGTTCAATGAGCTATATGTTGTTATGAATTACCAAAACCACCCGGGGATTAGTTGCACTTTCACCTGCCCTCGACATCGTGACTCTCAGGGCCTATGGGAGCTTGACTGGCTTCACCTTCCCTCCGCTGCCACTGCCGCTAGCCTCCCCCCCACTGTTGCCTTGTCTACCAGCTCTTTTCAAAAGTGGCATCATCAACTTGGTCACTTGTGTGGCTCTCATCTCTCATCCTTAGTTCGACATGGTCTTCTTGGATCCGTCTCCGGTGGTGTGTCTTTAGACTGTCAGGGTTGTCGGCTTGGTAAACAGGTCCAGTTACCTTATCCTCATAGCGACACTGTGTCTCAGCGTCCTTTTGACATTGTTCACTCTGATGTCTGGGGTCCAGCTCCCTTTGCCTAGAAAGGAGATCATCGCTACTATATTATCTTTATAGATGATTTCTCTCGATACACCTGGATATATTTCATGTCTTCTTGTAGTGAGGTGTTATCTATCTATAAGCGTTTTGCTGCCATGGTTCACACTCAGTTCTCTACACCTATTTGTGTGTTCTGTGCTGACTCGGTTGGACAGTATATCTCCAAGATGTTGCGTGGAGTCCTTGCTGACCAGGGTACTCTTGCCCAATTCTCATGTCCTGGTGCTCATGCTCAGAATGGCGTGGCTGAGCGCAAGCATCGTCACCTTCTTGAGACGGCTCGTGCATTGATGATTGCTGCCTCTCTTCCGCCTCACTTTTGGGCTGAGGCTGTCTCCACTTCCATCCATCTCATCAACCTTCAGCCATCCACTGCTCTGCAGGGTGGCGTTCCTTCCGAGCGTCTCTTTGATCGTTCTCCTGATTACTCGGCACTTCGTTTGTTTGGTTGTGTTTGCTACGTTCTTGCCCCTCGCGAACGCACCAAATTGTCCGCCCAGTCTGTCATGTGTCTTCTTAGGCTATAGTGATGAGCATAAGGGCTATCGTTGTTGGGCTCATGTCGGTCGACGGATGCGTATTTCTCGGGATGTGACTTTTGATGAGTCTCGTCCCTTCTACCCGCGTCCATCTTCCTCGACCTTTTCAGTGGAGGATATCTCTTTCCTCACTTTTCCTAACACACCTATCACTCCTGTTGAGCCCTTGTCCGTCTGTCCTACTGCCCTTGCTTCTCCGACTATTGCACATCCAACATCGCCATCTCCGATGGTTTCCTCACCTCGCTTGTCACATGATTCTGCACCTTCATCCCCGATGACTTCTCCGTCTCCATCACCTGAGTCTACCCTGGTGATTCCTCCTAGCATTCTTCCATCATTCTCTCACTTGTATACTCGTTGTCCACGTGTTGTGGATGCATTTACTCATGAGCCATCTACTTCTGATGTGCCATCTTCCTCCTCTCAGCCTACTTATGGCTTGCATCCTTGTCCGCTTTTGCCCATTGATCGCCTTGGTTTTCCAAGCGCTGGTGCCGCTGTTCTTGAGCCGACTTCTTATCGTCAAGCTGTTGTTCATCCCGAATGGCAGTTTGCGATGGTAGAGGAGCTTGCTGCTCTTGAGCACACTGGCACGTGGGACCTTGTTTCTCTTCCTCCCGGTGTTCGTCCAATCACTTGTAAGTGGGCCTACAAGGTTAAGACTCGCTCCGATGGTTCTCTTGAGCGCTACAAAGCTCGTCTTGTGGCTCGTGGCTTTCAGCAGAAGCATGATCATGATTACGATGAGACTTTTGTTCCTATGTCCCATATGACCACTATTCACACACTTCTTGCCGTGGCCTCTGTTCGCCACTGGTCTGTGTCTCAACTTGATGTTAAGAATGCCTTTCTTAATGGTGAGCTGCGTGAGGAGGTTTACATGCGGCCCCCACCTAGGTATTCTATTCCTGATGGCATGGTCTGCCATCTTCGTCGCTCTTTCTATGGCCTTAAGAAAGCCCCTCGCACCTGGTTTGAGCGTTTTGCCTCTGTGGTGACTGTCGCTGGTTTTTCAGCAAGTGCTCATGCTCCGACATTGTTTGTCCGCCTTTCAGCTCGTGGTCATACTCTTCTTCTTCTTCTTCTTCTTCTTCTTCTTTATGTCGATGACATGATCATCACTGGCAACGACCCCGAGTACATTGCCTTTGTGAAGGACCGTCTTAGTGAGCACTTTCTTATGTTTGATCTTGGTCCTATTCGCTACTTTCTTGCTATCAAAGTCTCTTCTACCTCTGATGGCTTTTTATTTCCCAGGAAAAGTATATCCAAGATCTTCTTGCTCGTGCTGCTCTTACTGATGAGCGCATTGTTGAAACTCCCATGGAGCTCAATGTTCACCTCCTTCATACTGATGGTGACCCCTTGTCTGATCCGATGCGTTATCGTCATCTTGTTGGGAGTCTTGTCTATCTAGCTATCATTCGTCCAGATATCTCTTATCTGGTCCATATTCTGAGTCAGTTTGTCTCTGCTCCCACTTCAGTTCACTATAGTCACCTCCTTCGTGTTCTCTGGTATCTTTGGGGCACGATCTCTCACTGTCTGTTCTTTCCTCGCTCTAGTTCCTTACAACTTTAGGCCTATTCGGATGCTACGTGGGCTAGTGATCCCTCAGATCGCCGTTCACTTTCTACTTACTGTGTTTTTCTTGGTGGTTCTCTCATTGCCTGGAAGACGAAGAAACAGACTGCAGTTTCCCATTCTCGTGCAGAAGCTGAGTCGCGAGCTATGTCTCTTTTGATGGCAGAGGTGACTTGGTTACGGTGGTTACTTCAGGACTTTGGTGTTTCTACCACTACACCTACTCTGTTATTGTCTGACAGTACAAGTGCTATTAGCATTGCGCGCGATCCTGTGAAGCATGAGCTCACCAAGCATATTGGTGTTGATGCTTTCTATGTGCACGCTAGTGTGCGAGATCAGGTTATTGCTCTTCAGTATGTGCCTTCCAAGTTAAGTTGGCGGATTTCTTTACGAAGACCCAGACTAGAGCGCAGTGTGGCTTCTATCTCTCCAAACTCAGTGTTGTTTATCCACCGTGAGTTTGAGGGGGGGGGGGGTGTTAGAGTACTATTTATATAGCCATGTAGCCTTGTGTATTTACCCCGTTGTATAAGGGGTTTTCTGCATATTCTACACATGTACATGTATATATACTGGCCTATGGCCTCATGGGAATACAAGTTACATATTTCCTAACATCTAGCACGCTCCGGATAGGGTCCGCTTGCTTGTTAGTCCACGTGAACCTAACCCTTACACGGGCTATCTCACGTAGAGTCATATCAGCAATGCAGTCGTTGAACAAATGCATACGCACTCGATGGGAACTCTTGTCAGCCTCATGCCTAATAAGGTTGAAGTCGGCAGCCACTACAACTGGTGTAGCGCAACGCTCTACCTTAGCCTTTAATTAGCTCAGGCAAGAAGTCTGCTGACCGCCGGGTCAACCGGGCCATAGACGATGGTCACCTCCCAACTGAGGTCACACGTCGGTCAGTGACGGACATACTAAGTAAGAATTCCCCTCGGTCCACGTAAAAAAAACTTGTATCATGGAATTCAAGCGAGGTGATACAAACATATACAGTATAATAGGCAACTGTAGGGTCCATGCCTACTGGTACATGGTAGAAAGAGAAAAAAATGGTCCATTCTGCTGCGGAAGTTTAGAAATGCAAGGTCAAGCCGGCTCTGATAGGAGAGTCATTCTGGCAGCGGTAGTGGTCTAGGGACCTCGATGTAATTTTTATTGTGTTAAGGTGATTTATACTTAAGGTGAACTTTAATAATAGATCTGGATCCCTTTTGAAAAAATAACTTCAAAACCAGGAAAAACCTAGTCCCTCAACATGTAAAATTGGATATTTTCTTAGCCCTTACAAGTGTTGGTGGTTTTGAGATGATGTGACCCGGTTTTGTCTTAAACCCGAGGCAAAATATCCGTCGCAACCATCTCCGACACAAAACGACCAGTTGGATGAATTGGTGCGCCATTGCTCTAACTTGCTCCATTTCATTGCCGCATGCGCCATTGTTGTCGCGTCACATACTTGGACGATGCAATGACTAGTTGTGACTTATGACAATGCAGGCGTCAGGCACACTTTGTGGCTGTCGCCATGTGTTTAGGTGGACATGGACATGACAAGGTCAATGGAAACTAAGCAACATCATTATCAAAAAAAACTATGAGCGGTATGAGCGACCAGTTTATCCGGTTTTACAAGTCACGGGACTAGGTTATCCTAGTTTTGGGGGTCGAGAGACAATTTCTAGACTTCTACAACACCGGGGAATGAAAAATATGCTTTTGTCTATTGCAAATCATGTGCAATCATGTAGTACATTGGTATTTAGGTTTTAAATCTCATACATTGATGACAAATTCTTTAAATGGGGAAAATTTTGTCATTAATGCCATCTCGTAGGGTAAAAAGACCGAAATAATCAAATAATAATCCCCACATGTATTACCATGATATAGGATATATGTCCCACATGGTAGTCATTCAGTCGGCAGGTTTAAACCTAAATACCAGTATGTACCATGTTTAACCATCTGTGCTCCATTGACTCGCCTGTCAGGCTTATTTGTAGATGATTGAATGTCGTTTTGAAGACTTAATATATGATGAAATAATATTTAGTAATAAAAAGGCATAATTTGTTTTTTTTAAAACGAAGGATGTATTTTTAGAACTTATGGAGCCGAAAGGACTAGAACTAGATTTAAATTTATTTTAAGTAAACTCAAATTAATTAAACTTTATTGAAATGAATTTCATAAAAAAATTGTATGTAGGATAATATAATATATATTTATAGTTTTTAAAGTTAAATTAAATCAATTAAGGTTTTAAGATTCTTACGCTGATGAAACTAAAATAAGGAATTAAAATACTATAAAATCAAAAGTTTGTAGTATACTTTATATTATAATCTTATAAATTTGCATGAATAAGTATCACCCAAAATTTCAAGTTTCATAACCAAGTCATCTGTCATGTACAAGTGACACGCAAGCCAACCTTATCAGAATGGGATAATCAGTTGAAGATGGTACATTTTGCCATTTTTGTATACAAGTTTTAAATCCTGTATAATGGTGGCAAGTTCTTTAAATGGGTTCACTGTCACTCTTGCCATCTTAGGGGGTAAAAAGTGGAATCTACTCTTTATTATTTAGGTGGCTATATTTTAGAGGACACTTAGGCTACTGCAATGAAACAACAAAAGGAAGTGGTTCATATTTTTGGTATCAGAAAGTCAACATTTATTTTTGTCTTGATTAGAGATGCTTATTTTCCAGGAAAAAGTCCAGGTTGTGATAAATGTACACAGAGCAGCGCTGCAATTTATCAATGGTGCGGTTTCGTCAACTGATTGTGTAGCATGTGCCCTTTTGTTCTTGTCATAACTATTATGTTGATTTTCACTTCTTATCCTTTAACTAAGCAGGCGTAAAACAATACCATTTAACTCATGAGCTCATTGAGGAAGGATTTTCTATCAGCCCAGATGAACTGGCAGAAATTACTGGCATGCACGAAGATTCGACCATCTTGAAGTTGCATGGTGGAACCAGCGGAATATCTAGGAAAATCAAAGCCTCTTTGCAAGATGGTGTCAATGAAACTGAAATAACAACCAGACAGAAACTGTATGGTACTAACAAGCATGCCGAGAAGCCCGCTAGAAGCTTCTGGATGTTTGTGTGGGATGCACTACATGACCTGACTCTGAATATTCTCATAGTTTGTGCTCTGGTTTCTCTGGTGGTTGGCCTAGCCACCAAGGGGTGGCCGAAGGGTATATATGATGGTCTTGGCATAATGCTCAGCATTTTGTTGGTGGTACTAGTTACTGCCTCCAGTGATTACAAGCAGTCAAGGAAGTTTATGGAGCTGGACCGTGAGAAGCAGAAGATATATGTCCTTGTTACTAGAGATAAGAAAACCAAGAAGGTTTTGATTCAAGACTTGGTTGTCGGCGACATCTTGCATCTTTCGATTGGTGATGTGGTTTCTGCAGATGGCTTGTTTATATCTGGCTACTGTCTATTGGTAGATGAATCTAGCTTGTCAGGTGAGAGTGAGCCAATTCAAGTCTCTGAAGAAAAACCTTTTCTACATGGTGGGAGTAAAGTGGTTGATGGCACAGCTAAGATGCTTGTCACTGCCGTCGGTTCGCGTACCGAGTGGGGGAAAATCATGGGTACTCTTAGTGACAATGGAGTGGATGAAACCCCTTTGCAAGTTAAGCTCAATGGCGTGGCTACAATTATTGGGCAGATTGGGCTTGTGTTTGCTATTCTCACATTTGTAGTACTTCTAGCAAGGTTCTTGGTTAACAAGGGAATGGATGTTGGTTTGATGGATTGGTCGGCAAACGACGCATTGACAATTGTCAACTACTTCGCTATTGCTGTGACCATCATCGTGGTCGCAGTCCCAGAGGGTCTACCGTTGGCTGTGACCCTTAGTCTTGCATTTGCAATGAAGAAATTGATGAAGGACAAAGCACTAGTCAGGCATCTCGCGGCATGTGAAACGATGGGTTCAGTCAGCTGTATTTGCACTGATAAGACAGGAACTTTGACAACCAACCATATGATCGTCGATAAGGTCTGGATCAGCGATGTATCCAAGTCGGTCAATGGCGATGCAAAAATCACTGAACTAAAATCTGTAATTTCAGAAAGAGCTATGGCAATACTTGTACAAGGCATATTTGTGAACACCGGATCCGAGGTGGTGAAGGGAGATGATGGCAAAAGGACAATCTTGGGCACACCAACTGAAGCAGCATTATTGGAGTTCGGCTTGACCATAGAAGGAGATCGATACCTTGAATACAATAATATCAGGAGAGTAAGAGTAGAGCCTTTCAATTCAGTCAAGAAAAAAATGTCAGTGATAATACAGTTACCAAATGGAGGGCTCCGATCCTTCTGTAAAGGTGCACCAGAAATTATTCTAGAACACTGCGATAATGCCCTGAACGGCGAAGGGGATATAGTACCACTGTCAGACATGCAGAAGCAAAATGTCCTAAACATAATCAATTCATTTGCTTCCGAGGCGTTGAGAACACTTTGCATTGCATTTCAGGATCTTGATGAATTTTCTGATGAGCAAACCATACCAGAAAATGGTTACACACTAATAGCGCTTTTTGGTATCAAGGACCCAGTTCGTCCTGGTGTCAGAGATGCAGTGATGACGTGCATGGCAGCCGGTATTACGGTAAGAATGGTCACTGGAGACAACATCAACACTGCGAAAGCTATTGCCAAGGAATGTGGAATATTAACCGAGGATGGGATAGCGATAGAAGGACGAGAGCTTCATGATAAGAGCTCAGATGAACTGAGGGAGCTCCTGCCTAAAATTCAGGTTTACTTTTACTTAACATGCTTGCTTTCCACTAATTTTTTTATGGATCTGAAGGTCAAATGTTTGCTAAATCTACTTCCTAAGTACAGGTAATGGCCCGTTCGTTGCCTATGGACAAGTTCAAATTGGTAACAAGCCTGAAAAGCATGTATCAAGAGGTAGTCGCAGTTACTGGTGATGGAACCAATGATGCCCCGGCATTGTGTGAGTCAGATATTGGACTGGCAATGGGTATTGCTGGCACTGAGGTACTTCTTGATGTTTCTTCTAATGTATCCTGCTTTTGGCTTCCATGATCACCATATCTTCAGTAACTTGTTCTTGAAAAAAGGGTTCAGTAACTTCAGTTTGAATATCTACTGCAGAGTGCAGACATTCTGAAACTCTGTCTCGGTTGTCTATAAGAAATATTTTCTACTCCCTCTGTAAACAAATATAAGAGTGTTTAGATCACTATTCTAGTGATCTAGACGCTCTTATATTTCTTTACGGAGGGAGTATGTGCTACCATGCTGTATTAACATTTCATAGATTATGTAGTCATCTTTGACGTGTAATAGTAGGCAGGAGCCAACTTAGATACCCCAAAATTTAAATAAGAGTAAGCACCCTTGCAGACACTGTTCACTAGATAACTAAACTGACTTCCCTATTACGGATGGTTTGTAGACATGTTGCACATCTATGATGTTTTTTTTTGGATTCTATTGAGATGCACAAATATGCAATTCAAAACCCATAAGTGATAAAATCCATTCTCATTTCTTTTCGTGATGTCAATTTGTGCCCTTGATTGAAACAATATTCATTTTGCATTGTCTTGAAAATACATATACTAGTGATCATTTTACAGTACCATTTTTAAGCTGTGTATAAGACTTCGTTGTGATCAAGTATTTAACCATGCTATTTGATGCAGGTCGCAAAAGAGAACGCTGATGTTATAATAATGGATGACAATTTCAAAACTATCGTAAATGTTGCTAGATGGGGGCGTGCGGTTTACTGGAACATTCAAAAGTTTGTGCAGTTCCAGCTTACAGTTAATATAGTGGCTCTGATAGTGAATTTTGTCTCGGCGTGTGTCATAGGTATTTGCACACTCTCTAGCAGTATGATATTCTTGATCTAACAAATGACTGCCTTGGAGCTTGTCTACATGTTGTTCACAGAAGGAATTTCTGTGCATCTTATGCGGAACGAAATTCATGTGCACCAACTTCTGATCTATCTCCTTATTTATGTACCTTTTCAGAACCATTTCATATATATTGACACTTTGAACTAACTTGCAGGAACTGCACCACTTACTGCTGTCCAGTTGCTATGGGTTAATATGATCATGGATACATTGGGAGCCTTGGCCTTAGCAACGGAACCGCCAAATGATGAGATGATGAAACGGTCGCCTGTAAGGCGCGGAGATAGTTTTATCACCAAGGTTATGTGGAGAAATATTCTTGGCCAGGCTTTGTATCAGCTCCTTGTATTGGGCACCCTCATGATAGTTGGAAAGAGACTCCTTAATATTGAAGGTCCAACTGCCGATAGAACGATCAATACTCTCATATTCAACTCTTTCGTCTTTTGCCAGGTATGTGGAGTTAATTTTACATGGAAAGATATTTGTTGCTTCTGCATATTTATTTTGTTCAGCAAGGTTTCAAAGTCATCACAGATTACTAATTATTAACTGTTTTCCTTGCGGGTGCGATCACATACACAGTATTTAACTCTGAAGTCATTGTTATTTCTCTCTATGTTCATGTGTTAAACTGTTCCCTTGATCCTAGATCATTTTCTCAAAATTAACCTCAAACCTATATTTAGGTTCTTTAGAAAACATGACCAAATGTTTGTATTACCAGTAGGCGCGAGCTTAATATATATAGTTCGGTTCTTTCAGTATTTTTTTTTTTGGAATTTACTATTCACCGGGTGCAGAGGAGCCCAGGCTCAGAAACGGATATTCGGTTCTGGTTTTATTTGAAACTTTGGGTTTCATATTGTCCATTCATATTTGAAAATCTATGCGACAATGTACAAATATGGTCAGTTAACTCAAAAATGATGTTTGCAGTGAAACTATAGGAATCAGTGCATCATTTTAACGAGTAAGTTGCATTTAATACGCTTACCTGTTTCCAGGTTTTCAACGAAATAAACAGCAGGGAAATGGACAAGATCAACGTCTTCCGGGGGATATTCAGAAATTGGATCTTTGTCGGCATACTGACAGCTACAGTAATATTCCAAGTGATCATAGTGGAACTTCTCGGAACTTTTGCGAACACTGTGCCGTTGAGTTTGGAACTATGGCTGCTCAGCATTGTTCTTGGCTCGGTTAGTATGATCGTCTCCGTGATCCTCAAGTGCATTCCAGTTGAATCAATGAAGAGATATACGAAGCCTCATGGGTACGAGCTGATCCCTGAAGGTCCGGAAGCTCTCTAGTTTCAAGACGGTGCACAAATTCAGCCGTTTCGACTGTGGCAACCCAGTCAACCAGTGAATAGGATCTCTTGTCTGGGTTGCTTTGCCAGTGTAGTTATGGCGAAGGAAAAATGACCAGATAAGTTTAGAATTTGGATGTTGGAAGCATTGGATTACTGGAAACAGGGAAACATGGAGCATTAGATCAGTTCAAGTATATACTGGGTGAGGGTGTATATTATGGTTTCATCAGTACATAGCTTCAGTTGGACTTGTCACGGTTTCTGCTTTTGCAAAGTGTGGATTGGAATTTGGAACTTTGGAAGTACATAACAGTTTTGTTCAGGATGGCTATATTAGCTGAAGAACTCCTTGTAGCAATACCGGCATCCGCTGTGATGTGCGGCTGGTGCTCTGCATCTTCTATTCATGTGTAAGAATTGTAAATTATAACTATCATATTCATCTGCAAGTTGTAGCTATTCATGTCTGGAAATAAATCTGAATAAGAGATTGCGTGTGAGTCAAACAATTTTCTCTGCCCGATCGATCCAGTGACACCCTTTTTAACAGTCCTTTTTTTTCGTGACACATATATATGTATGCATAATTTGTTTTGCTTTTTGGAAAAGAAGGATGATCCCCGGCCTCTGCATCAGAACGATGCATGCAGCCACATTATTAAAGGATAAATCCAAAAGGTCCACGAAGGAGTACAAGTTCACTCGAAGTTAAAAACAAAGGAAGGGAAAATCTGCTACAACCGGCGAAAACAGGAATAGATGACTAAACACATAGCCTATTACTGGACCGTCATCCAAACCAGTTGTAGATATTCTGAACTACCATCTCCCACCGGGTACACCCAGTATCCAAAAGCTCCCTGACTTCCGCAGGAGTGAGTAACGACCACGTACGGATCCATGTTGTGCCCCTGTAAATAACCTGTAAAAAAAACTGTACGAGTTTGTCTATTAAAAGTCATGTCGTTTCTGCAATTCATATAGCTCATAGTAATGTGCATACTTCTATCTGAATATGACTTGCAGTGTTTGGCTCCATTCCATTTAGCCACGTCCCAAATAACGAGTTAATACTACTTGGAGATTTGACATTTAAAGCTATATAAACCGAGCGCCACAAAAGTTTGGCAAGAGGATGACTGAGAAAGAGGTGATTAATAGTCTCATCCTGATCACAAAAGCAACAATGTTGACTATCCTCCCATCTTCGCTTTGCTAAGTTATCCTTAGTTAGAATCACCTCCTTGTCGGGTATGGCCTCCCCCTGGTAGCGTTTCTCAGTTTTTTAAAAAGAGGTTGAGACGAAGCGACCACCCCCTCCCCCCCCCCCCCCAGTCCCTCGCATCGCCTGAGCCGGGCGACTCGGGGGAACCCTAGCCGCTGCCGGCCGGCCGCCACCTCTCGTCCACCCCCGCGTCACCGCCGCCGTAGGGTCGGCCCGCGAAGCTGCGCCCGACCCCGGGATGGTGGCGGCAGGGCCGTTTTTCTCTTCCGCATCGCCCCCATATCCTCCCCCTCCGCCCCTCCCCCCAGATCCAGCCCCTGGCGGCGCCGGCGGCCTCCACCAGCGGCGGCGGCAGCTTCCCCGGTGGTCTCTTCGCCGACACGATCTTGGCGTGGGTGGCCTCCCTCTGGTTGCTTATCCCGCATGGGTGGCATCCGGTTGGAAATATGCCCTAGAGGCAATATGTAACACCCCAAAATTTTGGTCTTGATTTTTATCAAATTCTTTATTTGATTGGAAGGAGGTTATTTCAATTTTTCTAAAAGACTCTCCTTCTCAAATCTTTTATGACAAATATTTTATGGGTTCTTCCCAATCTTGATTTTGGTCTTGAAGGTTTTCAACATGTGTTGGTTCAACACAAATACTCTGGGATTGTTTTACTAATTCTTTTATTAAAAAGAGTTCCTATAATTTTTGGATTTCTACTTCCCTATTCAAAAATACTCTCTTGCCATGACCTATGTAGAAAACTTTCTTCCAAAACCCTCCTCCCTACTTTGGGTCAAGCCAAGCATCCAATTCCAGCAAGTTTCAACCTCTTATAGATTTTATTTCTATTGATTTTATCCTCAAACCTTTTTCTGTAATTTATTTTGGACCCCTCAAGTTTACAAAGGAAGTATCTGATTGCTTTGAGCTTTGGTCCCAAATAAATTCCTCTGGATAGTCCTTAGTACCCTCAACCTAGATCCATCAAGATCTGCTGGTCCACAGTTCAAATTTTTCAAAATTTGCTTGCTACAAGTTTGGACCAGATTTGCCATTTTTGGTGAAATTCATTCTTTTCCTTTTCCAAAAATTCTGAGAAAATTTAGGGAGTCTCTGGATGCATCAAGAGACCACCCCTCCAAGTTTCAGCTCAAGAAAAATTTTCCACGTGCGTCAAACATTTCGTCGAACAGCTGGCGTGCACTGTTCCTGTCAAATTCAGAAAGTTCAGAGGGTTCAGTGTCGTTTTCGTCAGAGCTCGTCGTCGATCTCGCCAGTGCACGCGTTGGCGCGTTGCTCCCTGTTCCCCCTTCTTATCCAGTGCGCCGCACGGTTGCTTGGCCGGTTGCGAGCGTCGGTGGTGACTTGTCGCGTCAACGCCGGCGCCTTCCGCAGTGGCAGTACCTCCCGTGGCGGCTGGCAGAAGCCAGCGTTGCAGAACGCCGTCCTCCGCACCGCCCGAGCCACTGGTGGCCTACGCGTGTTCACCTCCTGCTCTGAGCACGCTGCAGAACCGTCGCCGTGGCCTGAGAAGCGCAGAGCGCGCTCTCTGCCGCCGACGAGCCCGTGAGCTCCGTCCCGCCGAGACCACGGGAGCAGGCCAAATCTGTGACGCCCCCGGCCCGATCGTGCACTAATCATACACGCAAATGCACACGATCAAGACTAAGGACTCACGAGAAGATATCACAACACAACTCTAAAACATAAATAAAGTCATACAAGCTTTATATTACAAGCCAGGGGCCTCGAGGGCTCGAATGGCCCCTGGCTTGTAATATAAAGCTTGTATGACTTTATTTATGTTTTAGAGTTGTGTTGTGATATCTTCCCGTGAGTCTAGCTATGTATTCGAGCCCTCGAGGCCCCTGGCTTGTAATATAAAGCTTGTATGACTTTATTTATGTTTTAGAGTTGTGTTGTGATATCTTCCCGTGAGTCCTTAGGCTTGATCGTGTGCATTTACGTGTATGATTAGTGCACGATCGGGCCGGGGGCGTCACAAAATCCAACCAGGTTTAACCGTTGAATGGTGCCAGTGGACCAATCCGAAGACACCTAGTCGCCTAATCCTTCCGTCCAACCCCTGCCTCGCCGTAATCGCTCGCCGGAGTTATCCCGTTTTCGGCAACCGCCTCGAGCCGGCTATAAATAGAGGCCCCGAGCCACCCATCGACCCAGCACCTCTCCACCTCTCCTCAGAACCACGCCAAACTCATCAGAGGGCTTCGGGAGGGTCTTCTTCCCCAGCTCCGGCCGCCCCGATCCGCTTCGGGCTCCGGCAAAATCCTCTCTGGTGAGTGCGCCCCCGCTTCCCAAACTTTGCCAGCAACCTCCTAGTCCACCACCTCTTCTAACCCGAGCTTCAATTCGGTGTTGGCAGCTCTCCTCCGACGAATCCGTGCTCGCCCGAACCGCCGTCCGCCGGAGTGGAAGCCGCCGTCGACGTGGTGCTCCCCGACGCCTACTTCCACCACCCACCGACGCGGAACTGACCCGTGAGTACAACCATACCCTTGCCCTCCTCTGGTTCGCCATCGATCGCCGCCGGCGATCATCGTTCGCCTCTGCCGCCGGTGGGATTTTCAAACCTGACATGAGGGACCCCCTCGTCAGCCTCTCCTCTTCTTCTTCGAAATCGTTTTCTGTTGGCGCCTTCGGGTCGGGTGTGTTTTCTTCTCTGGAAGGCGTATTCCAACCGAAGCGTTTTTTGTTTTTTTCAAAATAGCCCCTGGATAATTTTCTGTTTATAACAGATTAGTCCCTGGACTAAAACCTTAATAACTTTTAAACAAAAGATGATTTTGAGTTGATTCTTTTTCTGTCATCTTTAATTTTCTGTCTAGTTTTTTATCATATTTATTTGAAAAATATTTGGAACAATTTTTATGCACGCACGGTATTTACGTTAGTACCCGATTTTTCTTTATAACGTAGATACCGAAGGAGGTGACGGTGCCGCCAACTTTGCCGAGCTAGACTCCGACTACTCCGAACCAGGCAAGCATGTTTGAACCTTTGATATGATGAGTGTTTTTTCATGTTTGCTTGAGTGGTTTTCTCATGGCATGTTTATATAAGCATTTGTTGAATGTTATATTCCATGCAAAGCAAGCTGCAAGTGAGCTTCGAAACTTGATGTGTTCATAAGATGGTGAGACAACCTGATCATGTGGTGGCATGATAGGTTGCAAGCTGGTATTGTTGAAGCATGCCAGTTCTATATCAACTGTTTAACCCCAGTGTTGACATGGATCGAGTCTTGTTCCCGTTCGTCGCCTTTTCGTGCTACCACATGTTTTCTGCAAAGAATGCGGTTTATTAAGTTGCAAACCTCTTTCCAGGTACACACCAAATAGAGGGGCCGGAATGAGGGTTCCATGGCCCTGGATTAAAGCCCGTCTTCCGGTCAGGGGGCATGGGTGTTTCCGGTTGGGACCGAGAGGGGGGCACCCCTTAGAGCGCGCGATATAAATTTGATCCCATGCTATTCGAGGTGTTGGCCTCCCCGTCTTAGAGTTTTTCTTGAACGTTGTCTAGGGTGATTCCTGACAGCGGGATGTGAAATGGGTGTGTACTGGTTAGATGGGTTTTCTTCTAAAATACCGTAAACGGAACTAGTCCTTTGTGACTACTGAAAACCGTTGGCTGTGGGTTAAGAGTACAAACTCTGCAGAGTCAAAACCATTCGAGTAACCAAGTCCTCGGTTAAGGACGTTGGTTGACCTATCAGTGTCAGTCTTAGTGTCAGTCCCAGTATCAGTCTCTGGAGAACAAACTTGTTAACTAACAGTGGTAAATCCGTCTGAATGTTATTCCTGTGGATGGACTAACCTGTTTATGATTATGTACCGAGTATTCCGTGGGATGGTGCTACCTCCACGGACTACTCGAATTCGAATGATGAATTATAAGCCCTTTATGAGATGTCGCTCAGACGTCCGACTGTGGCATTCTTATTATTTACTTTTGATATAAGCCCTTTATGAGATGTCGCTCAGACGTCCGACTGTGGCATTCTTAGTATTTACTTTTGATATAAGCCCTTTATGAGATGTCGCTCAGACGTCCAACTGTGGCATTCTTATTATTTACTTTTGATATAAGCCCTTTATGAGATGTCGCTCAGACGTCCGACTGTGGCATTCTTATTATTTACTTTTGATATAAGCCCTTTATGAGATGTCGCTCAGACGTCCGACGGTGGCATTCTTGTTATTTACTTTTGGATATAAGCCCTTTATGTGATGTCGCTCAGACGTCCGACTGTGGCATCCTCGTTATTTACTTTCATTATAAGCCCTTTTCGAGATGTCGCTTAGACGTCCGACTGTGGTACGTACTGTCATTTACTCTTCAGTATAAGCCCTTTATGTGGTGTCGCCCTGACGGCCGACTGCGGCATGTTAATTTTATTTTTACCTTTCGAGGCGTCGCTTCAGACACCCGATTGGTCTTCAGCTATTTTATTGGGATTTCGGGAGGACTACCGCCTGACTTCCTTTTTATTTATCTTGCAGTGCAAATTTATTACCTGAGTGTGCATTGCTAATCTGCTCATGTGCATCATGTTTGCATTTGTTATATCTTATGTTCAAACTGTCTTGCGAGTACATTCAAAGTACTCACCTGGCTTGTTGATTTGGCCAGATGTTGACGAAGGCGATCTTATGGATGAAGAGTACGATAGCGAGTCCGATGCCTAGAGGAGTCCCAGTCAGTCCCTTGCGATCCTGGAGTTGGTCACCTGTATTATATACGCTTCTGCTACCTTAATAAAATCATCGAGCCTCACTCCGGCGCTTGATGAGTTGTAAGATTTTGGAGCCATGTCACCCACTTCACCGTGACATATCCACCACCACTTTTATTGCGAGTCAGTAGTTATGCCACCATACCCTTTGTGTCATATCCGCCTTTATGGGTAATATTGGCGTGCTTGTAATAAAATTGTTGAGCAGCCTCAGCTCAACCATGTATAATATTTAGTACTTCTGGATTTCTGTATCAAGGATTTGTCTACCAGTAAGATTTTTCTATACTGGTCTGACAAAAGGGGCGATTTTTCAATAAATGTTTTATTGGAAAACCGGTCCTGACAACCTTGGTACCAGAGCCAGGCTGACTGTAGGAAGCCACTAGGTGCGATCGCTAATCGGTTATTAGCGTAATAGGTGCTATTTTAGCAATTTGCAAATTGTAGCAATTTTCTGTTAGTCATCATAAATTTATGATTTGACTATCTGGAATTTTTGTCTACTTTTGTAGATGGTTGGCAGCGACTGTGAGTCACAGGTGTTCGCCAATGTACCTGAGGGATTTATCAAGCTTCTCGTCTCCATCGCCAAGGTCGCGATCGGGCCATCGGCTCGTCCGGAGTTCACACTCTACCAGCACAAGCTCAGCGACAGCGTGTCTATGCACCAGGCCGCGGTGCAATTCAAGGGAGGACGCTCTGAGTCACGCCACTTCCGATTTGTTGGGAGGGCCATGCCTACGGAGAGGCATGCCATGCAGATGGCTGCCCGTGAGGCAATAGCTCGTCTCCGGGATGCTCTTCCTTCAATGAAGGCTCGTCGCGACCGCTACCTCCCATGCCACGTGCCATACACTTGTCACTATGCATTCGCTTGCGCTAGGGGAGAGAGAGATGAGGCTATTGAGATGCTTGTTGAGTATCTCAAGGCTCTTGAGGCAGCTTTTGATAACCTCGTGGACGACTTTGTGGCTGCTCGTATGGACTTAGTTCAGGGCTGTACCGCCAACAGGAGGGAACTCCTCCATACAGCACCACCACTGTCATACATCTCGTCCTCAGCATCCTATGCACCTGCCATTTTAGCCACCGCTTGCCGCCTGCCTACCACTGAGGAGTTTGACCAAGTCATTGCTCCTACCCTAGTTAGTGTTGCACCACCTGCCACACCCGCACCAGCTGCTCAGCCCAGTGCTTCGCGCCTAGAGCCTATTATTGAGGAGGAGGTGGAGTCTCCAGCATCACTGGAACTTACCCTTGGCAGGCCGAGGGACGTTTTTACCATCTCCGACTGAGTGCGCCGAGTAGCCGTATGTTGTACCAGCTTGTATGATATGTTTATATGTTTATAGGCTTGGTGAGAAGTAGTTTGCGTGCGCATCATGTAGGAACTCGGAGAAGTGCACTAGCCTAAATAATATGTCAGGAATGTGTACGCACATCCTGAGTGATGTATTGTATAATTACGGCTTGCATGTAAGATATGTACTGAGCGGTCCTTCTCCATGCGCAATCAAGTATTTTCTTGAAAAATCTCGGAGTTTTTAAATTTCTGCCTTTGCAAAATTATTTATTTTTGCTACTCAGATTTTTTTTTTCTCATGAGTTCTGCAAAAAATACCCCAGAGTGGAAATGCCTCGTCCCTGGACTCGTTCCATGCCAAGTCCGCCAGAAGAAAATTACGGTACCCAGACAAGTAACAATTTCACACAGGGGCAGTCAAGTCAGCAAGGCAGTGAAGAAGCGTTTTCTCAAGTATGCTGCCTTTATGAGCAAAGCCAGCAGCAGCATCACGAAATGATGAACCATATTATCAATATGGGAAATCACCGCGAACCATACCAGCAGCATTCCAAATTGTCTGAACTACAAAAGACACGTCCCCCAACTTTTTCTCACACTGATAAACCGCTTGAGGCCGATGATTGGCTTCGAGACATTGAGAGGAAATTAATTATTGCACAATGTTCGGACCATGAGAAGGTACTTTATGCACCTCACTACCTCACTGGAGCAGCTGCATCATGGTGGGAAAATTTCCTACACATGCACCCCAATGAAAACAACATCACCTGGGAGGAGTTTAAGGAAAATTTTCGTGGGGCGCACATTCCCAGAAGTGTTATGAAAATCAAGAAAAGGGAGTTTGATGACCTCAAGCAGAGAAGCATGACAGTGACTGAGTACAATAGTCAGTTTACTCAATTATCTCGTTATGCCAACGAAGAACATATGACTGAAAATAAAAAGATGGAAAAATTCCTGGACGGTCTGGCACCAGCACTTAAATGCCAGCTGGTCGTACACACCTTCCCAGATTTCAAAACGCTTGTGGACAAGGCTATTACATTGGAAAATGAGCGCCGCAGCTTGGAGGATTTTCGCAAGCGAAAAAGGGACAAGACTACTCATTCTCGCAACAACAGGAACAAGAATGATTTTCAGAAAAATGGGGCAAACAAATCCGCAACCAATGTTCTACGCCCAAACAAAAATTTTCATGCAAGGGACAAGGATTTTACGTATCACCCAGGCGTTACTTGCTTCGCTTGTGCAGAGGAAGGACATTATGCCAAGCAGTGCCCAAAGCCAAGAAACTCGGCCCTCAAGCCGAACAACAGTGGAAATAATTCAGCCCCCAAGCGTAAAAACTTCAACCCCAATAACAATCACAAGAAGGGTCACGTGAACCATGTGACCAAGGAGGAAGCACAGAATGCTCCGGACATCGTACTCGGTACGTTCCCTGTCAACACAATACCTGCCACGGTTTTGTTTGATTCTGGAGCTTCTCACTCGTTCGTTTCCTAGAAATTTGCTTTGCAACATAATTTTCTGATTCTTCCCTTGGAAAATTCTATGATCATCAAGTCCCCCGGGATTAAGCAAATCACTCAGAGTTACTGCCTTGGTGTGGTTATTGAGATTGAGGGATTAAAGTTTCGGGCAAACCTCATTGTATTGGAAAATAAGGGACTGGATGTTATCCTAGGAATGGACTGGTTAACCACCAACAAGGGATTTATCGACTGTTTCAATCGGACTGTGATCCTCACCCATCATCACGGGAAGACAATAAAAATTGCAGCTCAAGAAAGACCAATATCACTGCAACCAAGATTGAACAAGGTGGATATTTCAGAATTAAGTAAAGTTCCAGTGGTGTGTGAGTTTCCTGATGTATTTCCCGAAGAGCTACCAGGCATGCCACCTGACCAAGAATTAGAGTTCATCATTGAACTAGCACCTGGAACCACTCCCATTTACAAGAAACCCTATAGAATGGCACCCTCTGAGTTGGTAGAATTGAAGAAGCAAATAAAAGAATTACTGGACAAAGGATTTATCCGGGCCAGCTCCTCACCTTGGGGTTCACCAGTATTATTTGCCAAGAAAAAGGATGGGACACTGAGATTATGTATAGACTATCGAGCACTCAACATGGTCACCATCAAAAACAAATATCCGATGCCACGGATAAATGATTTATTCGACCAGCTCGCACAAGCCAAGGTTTTCTCAAAAATTGATTTAAGGTCGGGATATCATCAATTAAAAGTACGAACAGAAGATATTCCTAAGACAGCATTCACCTCTAGATACGGGTTATATGAATTTACAGTAATGCCGTTTGGACTGACAAACGCCCCCGCATATTTTGTCCACCTCATGAACAAAGTATTTATGAAATTTATGGACAAATTTGTTGTGGTGTTCATTGATGATATTTTAGTATATTCTAAGACACCAGAAGAACATGCGGAACATCTCAGAATTGTACTGGGAGAGTTAAGGAAACATAAATTGTACGCCAAATTCAGCAAATGTGAATTTTGGTTAAAACAGGTTGGTTTTCTAGGCCACGTATTAACCCAAGAAGGTGTCGCCGTGGACCCAGAAAAAGTCAAGGCCGTACTTGAATGGAAACCACCAGCCAACGTTACAGATGTACGAAGTTTTCTGGGAATGGCTGGATATTATAGAAGATTTATTGAGGGATTCTCCACCATAGCAAAACCTATGACACAGCTACTCAAGAAGGATAAGAAGTTCGTGTGGACTGAAGCTTGCGAGAAAAGTTTCCAAGAACTCAAAAAGAGATTAACAACAGCACCAGTATTGGTCGTACCAGACATACACAAAATTTTTGAAGTATATTGCGACGCGTCCCGGAAGGGCCTCGGATGCGTATTAATGCAAGAAGGCAAAGTAGTCGCATATGCTTCCAGGCAACTACGAAAGCATGAAGAAAATTATCCTACTCATAACTTGGAATTAGCAGCAGTTATTCATGCACTCAAAGAATGGAGACACTTTTTGCTTGGGAATCGTTGTGAAATATATACGGACCATAAAAGCCTCAAATATATTTTCACACAACCAGAACTCAATTTACGACAACGACGCTGGTTGGAATTAGTGAAAGATTATGATGTTGGCATACACTACCATCCAGGAAAGGCGAATGTAGTGGCAGATGCTCTCAGCCGAAACCCAAGCTCGGGCAACGACGGTCTACAAAACTTGAGACCTGAGTTTCAGAGGGAGTTTGCCAAACTCAACATGGTGTTGGTCACTGAAGGTACTATGTCAAATTTGGAAATACAGCCCACCCTAATGGAACAGATTAAGAAAGCTCAGCATGGACACCCCAGCATCGAAGGCATAAAAAGAAAAGTGAGTCTGGGCAAGGCCTCAGAATTCGTCATAGACGATGAGGGAATATTATGGTACGGAGACAGGCTTTGCGTACCAAATGTAGAGGACCTCAAACAGCATATTTTGGCTGAAGGCCACACCGCTCCATATTCAATCCACCCTGGAGGAACCAAAATGTACAAGGACATTCAGGAAAATTTTTGGTGGCACGGTATGAAAAGGGATATAGCCACATTCATTGCATGTTGTGATTCATGTCAGCGCATTAAGGCCGAGCACCAAAAACCAGCAGGACTATTGCAGCCAAACAGGATACCCGAATGGAAATGGGACGAAATTGGAATGGATTTTATTGTCGGGCTACCTCGGTCACGACACGGAAATGATGCCATATGGGTCATCACAGATAGATTAACCAAGGTGGCACATTTTATTCCAGTAAAGACAACCCACACCACTCAGAAACTTGCCAGGCTTTATCTCTCCCGTATTGTTTGTCTGCATGGAGTTCCAAAGATGATAATATCCGACAGAGGCACTCAATTTGTCTCCAGATTTTGGGATCATTTACAACAAGCTCTGGGAACTCAACTAGTATTCAGCACAGCGTACCACCCCCAGACTGGAGGACAGACTGAACGTGTGAACCAAATTCTAGAAGACATGCTAAGAGCATGTGTTCTCACCTATGGAACCAGTTGGGAAGAAAGCTTGCCGTATGCCGAGTTCGCGTACAACAACAGTTACCAAGCCAGTCTACAAATGGCACCTTTTGAAGCCTTATATGGGCGAAGATGCCGTACCCCATTAAATTGGTCAGAGACAGGAGACAGTCGTATCTTCGGCTCAGACATGCTCAAGGAAGCTGAGGAGAAAGTTAAACTAATCCAGGAACGACTCAAGATAGCTCAGAGCCGACAAAAGAGTTATTACGATCAAAAACATCGTGAAGTCAGTTTTGAACCCGGTGAATATGTGTATCTAAGAGTATCCCCTATGAGGGGCCTGCAACGATTCAAAGTTAAAGGAAAGCTAGCACCACCATTTATTGGGCCCTTCTGTGTGATTGCACGAAGAGGCACAGTGGCCTACCAGCTAGACCTACCTGAAGAACTGTCAGACGTCCATGACGTGTTCCACATCTCACAGCTGAGGAAGTGTGTAAGCAACCCAGAGAAGCATGTATCTCATGAGAACATTGACGTGCAACCAGACCTCACCTACAGGGAACGTCCAATAAAAATATTGGAGGGGTCTGAAAGAAGGACCCGTCAAAAGACAATTAAGTTTTTCAAGGTTCAGTGGAGCAATCACACCGAGGATGAAGCAACATGGGAAAGAGAGGATTTTCTTCGGGCAGAGCACCCACACCTATTTGAGGATCAGCTGAAATCTCGGGGACGAGATTTTTCCTAAGGGGGTAGGTGTTGTAACACCCCAAAATTTTGGTCTTGATTTTTATCAAATTCTTTATTTGATTGGAAGGAGGTTATTTCAATTTTTCTAAAAGACTCTCCTTCTCAAATCTTTTATGACAAATATTTTATGGGTTCTTCCCAATCTTGATTTTGGTCTTGAAGGTTTTCAACATGTGTTGGTTCAACACAAATACTCTGGGATTGTTTTACTAATTCTTTTATTAAAAAGGGTTCCTATAATTTTTAGATTTCTACTTCCCTATTCAAAAATACTCTCTTGCCATGACCTATGTAGAAAACTTTCTTCCAAAACCCTCCTCCCTACTTTGGGTCAAGCCAAGCATCCAATTCCAGCAAGTTTCAACCTCTTTTAGATTTTATTTCTATTGATTTTATCCTCAAACCTTTTTCTGTAATTTATTTTGGACCCCTCAAGTTTACAAAGGAAGTATCTGATTGCTTTGAGCTTTGGTCCCAAATAAATTCCTCTGGCTAGTCCTTAGTACCCTCAACCTAGATCCATCAAGATCTGCTGGTCCACAGTTCAAATTTTTCAAAATTTGCTTGCTGCAAGTTTGGACCAGATTTGCCATTTTTGGTGAAATTCATTCTTTTCCTTTTCCAAAAATTCTGAGAAAATTTAGGGAGTCTCTGGATGCATCAAGAGACCACCCCTCCAAGTTTCAGCTCAAGAAAAATTTTCCACGTGCGTCAAACATTTCGTCGAACAGCTGGCGTGCACTGTTCCTGTCAAATTCAGAAAGTTCAGAGGGTTCAGTGTCGTTTTCGTCAGAGCTCGTCGTCGATCTCGCCAGTGCACGCATTGGCGCCTTGCTCCCTGTTCCCCCTTCTTATCCAGTGCGCCGCACGGTTGCTTGGCCGGTTGCGAGCGTCGGTGGCGACTTGTCGCGTCAACACCCGCGCCTTCCGCAGTGGCAGTACCTCACGTGGCGGCTGGCAGAAGCCAGCGTTGCAGAACGCCGTCCTCCGCACCGCCCGAGCCACTGGTGGCCTACGCGTGTTCACCTCCTGCTCTGAGCACGCTGCAGAACCGTCGCTGTGGCCTGAGAAGCGCAGAGTGCGCTCTCTGCCGCCGACGAGCCCGTGAGCTCCGTCCCGCCGAGACCACGGGAGCAGGCCAAATCCAACCAGGTTTAACCGTTGAATGGTGCCAGTGGACCAATCCGAAGACACCCAGTCGCCTAATCCTTCCGTCCAACCCCTGCCTCGCCGTAATCGCTCGCCGGAGTTATCCCGTTTTCGGCAATCGCCTCGGGCCGGCTATAAATAGAGGCCCCGAGCCACCCATCGACCCAGCACCTCTCCACCTCTCCTCAGAACCACGCCAAACTCATCAGAGGGCTTCGAGAGGGTCTTCTTCCCCAGCTCCGGCCGCCCCGATCCGCTTCGGGCTCCGGCAAAATCCTCTCTGGTGAGTGCGCCCCCGCTTCCCAAACTTTGCCAGCAACCTCCTAGTCCACCACCTCTTCTAACCCGAGCTTCAATTCGGTGTTGGCAGCTCTCCTCCGACGAATCCGTGCTCGCCCGAACCGCCGTCCGCCGGAATGGAAGCCGCCGTCGACATGGTGCTCCCCGACGCCTACTTCCAGCACCCACCGACGCGGAACTGACCCGTGAGTACAACCATACCCTTGCCCTCCTCTGGTTCGCCATCGATCGCCGCCGGCGATCATCGTTCGCCTCTGCCGCCGGTGGGATTTTCAAACCTGACATGAGGGACCCCCTCGTCAGCCTCTCCTCTTCTTCTTCGAAATCGTTTTCTGTTGGCGCCTTCGGGTCGGGTGCGTTTTCTTCTCTGGAAGGCGTATTCCAACCGAAGCGTTTTATGTTTTTTTCAAAATAGCCCCTGGATAATTTTCTGTTTATAACAGATTAGTCCCTGGACTAAAACCTTAATAACTTTTAAACAAAAGATGATTTTGAGTTGATTCTTTTTCTGTCATCTTTAGTTTTATGTCTAGTTTTTTATCATATTTATTTGAAAAATATTTGGAACAATTTTTATGCACGCACGGTATTTACGTTAGTACCCGATTTTTCTTTATAACGTAGATACTGAAGGAGGTGACGGTGCCGCCAACTTTGCCGAGCTAGACTCCGACTACTCCGAACCAGGCAAGCATGTTTGAACCTTTGATATGATGAGTGTTTTTTCATGTTTGCTTGAGTGGTTTTCTCATGGCATGTTTATATAAGCATTTGTTGAATGTTATATTCCATGCAAAGCAAGCTGCAAGTGAGCTTCGAAACTTGATGTGTTCATAAGATGGTGAGACAACCTGATCATGTGGTGGCATGATAGGTTGCAAGCTGGTATTGTTGAAGCATGCCAGTTCTATATCAACTGTTTAACCCCAGTGTTGACATGGATCGAGTCTTGTTCCCGTTCGTCGCCTTTTCGTGCTACCACATGTTTTCTGCAAAGAATGCGGTTTAGTAAGTTGCAAACCTCTTTCCAGGTACACACCAAATAGAGGGGCCGGAATGAGGGTTCCATGGCCCTGGATTAAAGCCCGTCTTCCGGTCAGGGGGCATGGGTGTTTCCGGTTGGGACCGAGAGGGGGGCACCCCTTAGAGCGCGCGATATAAATTTGATCCCATGCTATTCGAGGTGTTGGCCTCCCCGTCTTAGAGTTTTTCTTGAACGTTGTCTAGGGTGATTCCTGACAGCGGGATGTGAAATGGGTGTGTACTGGTTAGATGGGTTTTCTTCTAAAATACCGTAAACGGAACTAGTCCTTTGTGACTACTGAAAACCGTTGGCTGTGGGTTAAGAGTACAAACTCTGCAGAGTCAAAACCATTCGAGTAACCAAGTCCTCGGTCAAGGACGTTGGTTGACCTATCAGTGTCAGTCTCAGTGTCAGTCCCAGTATCAGTCTCTGGAGAACAAACTTGTTAACTAACAGTGGTAAATCCGTCTGAATGTTATTCCTGTGGATGGACTAACCTGTTTATGATTATGTACCGAGTATTCCGCGGGATGGTGCTACCTTCACGGACTACTCGAATTCGAATGATGAATTATAAGCCCTTTATGAGATGTCGCTCAGACGTCCGACTATGGCATTCTTATTATTTACTTTTGATATAAGCCCTTTATGAGATGTCGCTCAGACGTCCGACTGTGGCATTCTTAGTATTTACTTTTGATATAAGCCCTTTATGAGATGTCGCTCAGACGTCCGACTGTGGCATTCTTATTATTTACTTTTGATATAAGCCCTTTATGAGATGTCGCTCAAACATCCGACTGTGGCATTCTTATTATTTACTTTTGATATAAGCCCTTTATGAGATGTCGCTCAGACGTCCGACTGTGGCATTCTTGTTATTTACTTTTGGATATAAGCCCTTTATGTGATGTCGCTCAGACGTCCGACTGTGGCATCCTCGTTATTTACTTTCATTATAAGCCCTTTTCGAGATGTCGCTTAGACGTCCGACTGTGGTACGTACTGTCATTTACTTTTCAGTATAAGCCCTTTATGTGGTGTCGCCCTGACGCCCGACTGCGGCATGTTAATTTTATTTTTACCTTTCGAGGCGTCGCTTCAGACACCCGATCGGTCTTTAGCTATTTTATTGGGATTTCGGGAGGACTACTGTCTTGCGAGTACATTCAAAGTACTCACCTGGCTTGTTGATTTGGCCAGATGTTGACGAAGGCGATCTTATGGATGAAGAGTACGATAGCGAGTCCGACGCCTAGAGGAGTCCCAGTCAGTCCCTTGCGATCCTGGAGTTGGTCACCTGTATTATATACGCTTCCGCTACCTTAATAAAATCATCGAGCCTCACTCCGGCGCTTGATGAGTTGTAAGATTTTGGAGCCATGTCACCCACTTCACCGTGACATATCCACCACCACTTTTATTGCGAGTCAGTAGTTATGCCACCATACCCTTTGTGTCATATCCGCCTTTATGGGTAATATTGGCGTGCTTGTAATAAAATTGTTGAGCAGCCTCAGCTCAACCATGTACAATATTTAGTACTTCTGGATTTCTGTATCAAGGATTTGTCTACCAGTAAGATTTTTCTATACTGGTCTGACGAAAGGGGCGATTTTTCAATAAATGTTTTATTGGAAAACCGGTCCTAACACAATAATAAAGTGGTTATTGTTATATTTCCTTAATCATGATAAATGTTTATTATTCATGCTATAATTATATTGACCGAAAACTTAAATACATGTGTGGATACATAAACAAATACCGTGTCCCTTGTAAGCCTCTACTAGACTAGCTCGTTGATCAAAAGATGGTTAAGGTTTCCTAACCATAGACATGTGTTGTCACTTCATGACGGGATCACATCATTAGGAGAATGATGTGATGAACAAGACCCATCCGTTAGCATAGCATATGATCGTTCGGTTTTTGCTACTGCTTTCTTAATGTCGAATACATATTCCTTCGACCATGAGATCATGCAACTCCCGGATACCAGAGGAATACCTTGTGTGCTATCAAACGTCACTTCGTAACTGGGTGATCATAAAGGTGCTCTACAGGTATCTCCGAAGGTGTATGTTGAGTTGGCGTAAATCGAGATTGGGATTTGTCACTCCGTATGACGGAGAGGTATCTCTGGGCCCTCTCGGTAATACAGCATCACAAGAAGCTTGCAACCAAAGTGACTAAGGAGTTAGTTACAAGATGATGTATTACAGAACAAGTAAAGAGACTTGCCGGTGACCAGATTGAACTAGGTATGGAGATACCGACGATCGAATCTCGGGCAAGTAGCATACCGACGGACAAAGGGAACTACGTATGTTGTCATAAAGGTTCGACCAATAAAGATCTTCGTAGAATATGTAGGAACAAATATGGGCATCCAGGTCCCGCTATTGGTTATTGACCGGAGAAGTGTCTCGGTCATGTCTACATCATTCTCGAACCCGTAGGGTCCGCACGCTTAACGTTTGTTGACGATATAATATTATATGAGTTATGTGTGTTGGTGACCGAATGTTGTTCGGAGTCCCGGATAAGATCACGGACATGACGAGGAGCTCCGGAATAGTCCGGAGGTAAAGACTGATATATAGGATGATAGTATTCAGGTTCCGGAAGAGTTTCAGAATGCACCAGATATTTATCGGATCACTGGAAGGGGTTCCGGGAGGCTACGGGGAATTATTGGGCTTAGCGGGCCAAGAAGAGGGGAGCACACCAGCCCATAAGGGGGCTGGTGCGCCCACCTCATGGCCGCCAGCCCTAGGGAAGGAAGGAAGAGGGCCGGCCCCCTCTTGCCTTCTCTTCCACATGAGAAAAAGGAAAGGGGGGCGCCTCCCCTCCTGCCTTCTCCCCACGTGCCAAGAAAGGAAGGGGCGCGCCTAGGGCAGGCCCCTAGGGTGGCCGCCGGCCCTCTTGGGGTGCGCTTAGGGCTGCCTCCCCTCCCCCCTCCACCTATATATATAAGAGGAGGGGAGGGGCAACACACACCATGATTCCCAAGCCGTGTGCGGTGCCCCCTCCCCGTCTAGTTCGTCCTCCGTCCTAAACCGTTGAGCTTGGCGAAGCCCTGCAGAAAAGTTTCACCACCACCATCACCACGCTGTCGTGCTGCCGGAACTCATCTACTACTTCGCCTCTCTTGCTGGATCGAGAAGGCGAGGACATCATCGAGCTGAACGTGTGCTGAACGCGGAGGTGCCGTGCGTTCGGTACTTGATCGGAACAGATCGTGAAGGTGTACGACTACATCAACCGCGTTGATAAACGCTTCCGCTTAGCGATCTACAAGGGTATGTAGATGCTCTCCCCCTCTCATAGCTATGCATCTCCATGGACAGATCTTGCGTGTGCATAGAATTTTTTTTGTTTTCCATGCGACATTCCCCAATAGTGGTATCAGAGTCAGGTCTATGTGTAGATGATATGCACGAGTATAACACAAAGGAGTTGTGGGTGGTGATGTTCATATTGCTTACCACCAATGTCTTATTTTGATTCGGCGGTATTGTGGGATGAAGCGCCTCGGACCAACCTTACATGTCCATGTACATGAGACCGGTTCCACCGACTAACATGCAACTTGTTTTGCATAAAGGTGGCTGGCGGGTGTCTGTCTCTCCCACTTTAGTTGAATCTAATTTGACTACGACAGTCCTTGTAGAAGGTTAAATTGCAACTTGATAATCACCGTTGTGGTTTTACGTAGGTAAGAACGGTTCTTGCTAGTTGCCCGTAGCAGCCACGTAAAACTTGCAACAACAAAGTAGAGGACGTCTAACTTGTTTTTGCAGGGTATGTTGTGATATGATATGGTCAAGACGTGATATGATATATGTTGATGTATGAGATGATCATGTTTTGTAATAAGTTCATGACTTGCATGTCGATGAGTACGACAACCTGCAGGAGCCTTAGGGTTGTCTTTAATTATTGTATGACATGCGTGTCAATCACTAAGCACCATGTAATTGCTTTACTTTACTGCTATACGTTAGCAATAGTTGTAGAAGCAATAGTTGGCAAGACGACCCCGATGCAACGATGGAGATCAAGGTGTCGCGCCAGTGACGATGGAGATCATGATGTTGCTTTGGAGATGGAGATCAAAAGCACAAGATGATGATGGCCATATCATGTCACATATTTTGATTGCATGTGATGTTTATCCTTTATGGATCTTATTTTGCTTAGAATGACGGTAGCATTATAAGATGATCCCTTCACTTAATTTCAAGATAAAAGTGTTCTCCCTGAGTATGCACCGTTGCTAAAGTTCGTCGTTTCAAAGCACCTCGTGATGATCGGGTGTGATAGACTCTACATTCGCATACAACGGGTGTAAGCCAGTTTTGCACATGTAGAATACTTGGGTTAAACTTGACGAGCCTAGCATGTACAGGCATGGTCTCGAAACATTGAAGACCGAAAGGTTGAACATGAGTCATATAGTAGATATGATCAACATAGATATGTTCACCATTGAAGATTACCCCATCTCACGTGATGATCGGACATGGGTTAGTTGATTTGGATCATGTATCACTTAGACAACTTGAGGGATGTTGATTTAAGTGGGAGTTCATTAGTAATTTGATTATTTGAACTAAAATTTATCATGAACTTAGTATTAATAGTTTTCGGATATCTATGTTGTAGATCAAGGGCCCGTGCTACCGTTCCCTTGAATTTTCATGCGTTCCTAGAGAAAGCTAAGTTGAAAGATGATGGTAGCAACTACACGGACTGGGTCCGTAACTTGAGGATTATCCTCATTGCTGCACAGAAGAATTATGTCGTTGATGCACCGCTAGGTGACATACCTGCTGCAGGAGCTGATACAGACGTTGTGAACGTCTGGCAGGCTCGATCTGATGACTACTCGATAGTTCAGTATGCCATGCTTTACGGCTTGGAACCGGGACTTCAAAAGCGTTTTGAACGCCACGGAGCATATGAGATGTTCCAAGAGCTGAAGTTGATATTTCAAGCTAATGCCTGGGTTGAGAGATACGAAAACTCCAACAAGTTCTTTAGCTGTAAGATGGAGGAGAACAGTTCTGTCAGTGAACACATACACAGAATGTCTGGGTACCACAACCACTTGACTCAGTTGGGAATTGATCTTCCAGCTGAGAGTGTTATTGATAGAGTTCTTCAGTCACTGCCACCAAGCTACAAAGGCTTCGTGATGAAATATAATATGCAAGGGATGGAGAAAACAATTCCCGAGCTCTTCGCGATGCTTAAGGCCGCGGAGGTAGAAATCAAAAAGGAGCATCAAGTGTTGATGGTTAACAAGACCACCAGTTTTAAGAAAAAGGGCAAGGGAAAGAAAGGGAACTTCAAGAAGCATGGCAAACAAGTTGCCTCTCCCGTGAAGAAGCCCAAAGCTGGAACCAAGCATGAAACTGAGTGCTTCAACTACAAGGGAAATGGTCACTGGAAGCGAAACTGCCCCAAGTACTTGGCAGATAAGAAGGATGGCAAAGTGAACAAAGGTATATTTGATATACATGTTATTGATTTGTTCCTTATTAATGCTCGTAGTAGCGCCTAGGTATTTGATACTGGTTCGGTTGCTCATATTTGTAACTCGAAACAAGAGCTGTGGAATAAATGAAGATTGGCTAAGGACGAGGTGACGATGCGCGTCGGAAATGGTTCCAAGGTTGATGTGATCGTCGTCGGCACGCTACCTCTACATCTACCTTCGGGATTAGTTTTAGACCTCAATAATTGTTATTTGGTGCCAGCGTTGAGCATGAACATTATATCTAGATCTTGTTTATTGCGAGACGGTTATTCATTTAAGTCAGAGAATAATGGTTGCTCTATTTTTATGAGTAACATCTTTTATGGTCATGCACCCTTGGTGAATGGTCTATTCTTGTTGAATCTCGATCATAGTGATACACATATTCATAATATTGATGCCAAAAAATGCAAATTTGATAATGATAGTGCAACATACTTGTGGCACTGCTGTTTAGGTAATATTGGTGTAAAGCACATGAAGAAACTCCACGCTGATGGACTTTTGGAATTACTTGATTATGAATCATTTGATACTTGTGAACCGTGCCTCATGGGTAAGATGACTAAAACTCCATTCTCTAGAACAATGGAGAGAGCTAATGACTTACTGGAAATAATACATACCGATGTATGCGGTCCGATGAGTGTTGAAGCACGCGGCGGGTATCGTTATTTTCTAACCTTCACAGATGATTTGAGTAGGTATGGGTATATCTACTTAATGAAGCACAAATCTGAAACATTTGAAAAGTTCAAAGAATTTTAGAATGAAGTGGAGAATCATCGTAACAAGAAAATAAAATTTCTACGATCTAATCATGGAGGTGAATATTTGAGTTACGAGTTTGGCGTTCATTTAAAACAATGTGGAATTGTTTCACAACTCACGCCACCTGGAACACCACAGCGTAATGGTGTGTCCGAACGTCGTAACCATACTTTATTAGATATGGTGTGTTCTATGATGTCTCTTACCGATTTGCCTTTATCATTTTAGTGTTATGCATTAGAGACAGCTGCATTCACGTTAAGTAGGACACTGTCTAAATCCGTTGAGACGACAACGTATGAACTATGGTTTGGCAAGAAACCTAGGCTATCGTTTCTTAAAGTTTGGGGATGTGACACTTATGTCAAAAGGCTTCAGCCTGATAAGCTTGAACCCAAAGCGGAGGAGTGCATCTTCATAGGATAGCCTAAAGAAACTATTGGGTATACCTTCTACCACAAATCCGAAGGCAAGATCTTTGTTGCTAAGAATGGGTCATTTCTAGAGAAGGAGTTTCTCTCGAAAGAAGTGAGTGGGAGGAAAGTAGAACTTGATGAGGTAGTTGTACCTTCTCTCGAATTGGAAAGTAGCACATCAGAGAAAACCGTTCCCGTGATGCCTACACCAACTAGAGAAGAAGCTAATGATGATTATCATGAAACTTCAGATCAAGTTACTACTGAACCTCGTAGGTCGACCAGAACACGTACCGCACCAGAGTGGTACGGTAATCCTGTCCTGGAAGTCATGTTGTTAGACAATGGCGAACCTACGAACTATGAAGAAGCTATGATGAGCCTAGATTCTGATAAATGGCTTGAGGCCATGAAATCTGAGATAGGATCCATGTATGAGAACAAAGTATGGACTTTGGTGGACTTGCCCGATGATCCGCAAGCCATTGAGAATAAATGGATCTTCAAGAGGAAGACGGACGCTGATGGTAATATCACTGTCTACAAAGCTCGACTTGTCGCAAAAGGTTTTCGACAAGCTTAAGGGGTTGACTACGATGAGACTTTCTCACCCGTAGCTGTTGGAATCGAGGCTCCGGGGACCCAAACAAAGTTCGAACTCTGGGGCATGAACAAAGGATCCTGCCTTGCTACGACTCATTGTTCACCACCTCATGGCCTGGCCTGGCCGAGCTCGAACGAGCGGGAAGAAGAAGTGGACACGGTGATTTACCCAGGTCCAGGCCACCTTGCGGTGTAAAACCCTACTCCTGCTTTGTGGTGGATTGCCCCGCGAGGAGGATGAGTATGAACTAATACAAGTGCGAGCTGCCTCGGGAGAGCTCAGTGGTGGAAGATCTGATCCTTCTCTACGGTGGAGACTAACCTACATTTATAGTGGCCTTGGTCCTCTTCCCTCATAGCTTAGGCGGGAAGGGATACCACAACGGCCAATTTTGAAGGGGGACAGGAGTACACCCTATCCTGACTAAAGGTGGTCTTCGCCTGCAAAGCTTCTGGTTGTGACATAGTGGTGGGCTCGGTGATGACCTCCGTCCTGCCGAGCTCGTAGTCTTGGTCTTGTTGCACTGGAATGGAAACCTTTGGGGGATTCCTTGGGAACCCGCGTACGTCCTTGCCTCCTTAGCACCAAAGAGGAAACTGTCTTGGACTACGCCCGCTGGCGCCTTGCTGGTCATAATCGTCACAGCTCACGTCACCGCGAGCCTCACGAGGTGGGATGCCTGCCTAGAGATGTCCGCTCCTCGGGAGGCAGCCTCGGGAGGCCGCTCCTTGGGAAGTCTTGATGTCGTTCACCTCGCGAGGGTCTTGCTCACGAAGTCCTGCTGCTGGGCCACGCCGGGCCGTTGGTGAAGCCACGCGATGGGCCGTAGGCAGGCGGGTCTGGGTACCCCCGGTCCCGGAATGCCGAAAGTAGCCCCCGGGCTCACGGCACGCTCAGCCTGGCCTCGAGGCGAAGGCAAGGAGGAGAGGGCGAAGCGACGCGGGCCCTAAGTGCCTGAGGGCCAGGCTTAACACGTGGCGCACGACGGGACGCGGACGCCCCCACTTCCCCACGTCGCCTTGGCAACTGCCCAGGCTGAGAAAAGCCTGGCGCGTCGTAGGGTCATCATTGCTTGAAGGTGGAAGGGCGCCGGTTGGCCTTCCTTGATCGCCTATAAGAGGGCGAAGGGGCAGAGCCCCCGACCCATCTATGTCTTCTCGTCCATTCGCCTCCAACCCTTGCCACAGCAGCCATGGTGCCTGTAAGAAGGTTCACCACCGCCGAGAAGGGTAAGGCTCCGAAGGAGGGACCGAAGCCACCGCAGTCCAAGAGGGGGCGCGACCGCCCCCGCAAGTCCGCGACGACCCCCGCAGCCTCGTCTTGGGGGCGCGGGCGCCCTCCATTGGCGGTCCGCACCGGCTCCGGCAGCCGTGGGAAGAACCCCGCTCGTGGAGGCCATGGCGTCCATGGCCGAGGAGGGAATGGGGCGGCCGCCCGTCCTCCTCGACCGCGGTCCCACTCCGCCGACATGGCTCGCGAGTTCATCATGTGGATGAAGAGTCCGCCCGGCACCTGGCTCCAGCTCCCGCGCTCTTTCGCGGCGGAGCTGGCGGCGGACGGGCCCGTCGGGCTATGGCTACAGCCAGACGGCTACTGCAACAGGTCCTCGTGGGTGGAAGTCGAGGTTACCCCTCAGGCTATGTTTACCTGACTCCGGGGTGGCAGTCATTCGCCCGCGCCCGCGGCCTAGAGGGGAGGCACACCCTCCACTTCAGGTTTGACGGGGCGGCGACGCTCTTCATCAAGATCTTCGGGGAGGCCGACGGATGCCTGGGATGCTGCCCGGAGGGCGACAACAGCGGCGATGACCACCTCTCCTCTGACGATGACTGCCGCGGTGGCGGCGACGTCCTCGGCGGTGAGCTTGCCTTTGGCGACGGCCGCAGCGCCCCCAGCGACGATGACACCTCCTCCGGGGACAGCGGGAGCGACGACGACTATGACGAGCCGCGGAGCCACCGCGTCAAGGTGGTGGATGACTCCGACTAGGCGCCCGTGCTGTCGGAGCCTGCGCCTCAGGAGCTGTGGCCCTCGGGAGGTTGTTTCTTTTGTTTCCTTATTTCCTGCACCGAAAACATGAAGGGCCACATGGGGGCATGTAAGGAACTGCGGCGCTTGCGCCTTTATCTTAATGTTTCCAGCTCTTGTTTTAAGTCACGTTGGAATCTCTCATTTGCGCTCGAGCCCCTTTTTTTCTTTGCGAAAGCTTAGTGCTCTACGTCGCTGGGACCTAGTCCCCAGGTAGGCTTCTGTCGTCGCTGGTATGCCAGGTCGCGATGCCGTGTGCAAGGCCAGGAGGTGAGCGACCTGAGGTCCGGTAAGAGCTCCTGAGGCGCGATGCTCACGAGTTCCCCCTTGACGCGCAAGTGGCTTTCGAGAGAGAAAAGGGGGGTTCTTTGCTCGGACGAGATTGCGAGAGGCAAAGGTGAAGCGTTAATAGTAAGGCTCACGCTTGGCGCGAATAAGACGACTTAGCTTGAGGTGCTTGTGGCCCGTGAGGGATTCCTGCATCATGAGGGCGTGCTTCCCTGAAGCTTTGATCCTTTGTACGCTTCCTGTTCTGCACTGAATCAACACAAGTCCCACTAGGGGTGCATGAAAAGATTGGTGTCCATTATATTTCAAGCGATGCCTGCGCTGCCGGGCTGCACCCCTCTTCCCATATTCCCTCGCGAGGTTTACCCCTCCTCTCCTTGCTCACTAGGGTGCTCTACATCCTCAGGACCCGGCCCTCGAGCGGAGCTCAACCACCTGCTGGTATGTTAGGTCGTGATACCTGGGACAAGGCCAGGGGTGAGGGCTCGAGACCCAGTAGGAGCTCCTGAGGCGCGATGCTCAAGAGCCCCCCTTTTAAAGTGCAAGTGGCTTGCGCGAAAAGGAGCGGTTTGTCTCCTGGGGGTTGCAAGGAAAAGGACTTGGCCGGCAACCCACGGCAGACAAAGCGATTTTACTTAGCCTTTTGTGGATCAAAACGCTGCCTGATCGAGGCGGACCCTCCTGAGGTGGTAGGGTATCGTCAAGGGGCCGTTCGAACGCCTGTCTCCTGTGGTTCCTGCGCATTGACAGGTCACGGAATACAGAAGGCGGCGCGTGTTTGCTGATCTGCTCATGATTGTTCCGTGAGAAGACGAAGGCACTAAGGACCTGGTGAGGTGACGTGCACGGGGCCAGCTCGCGAGCCAGAGTTCAGTCGCTTAGATTTGTCAACGCTGTAGGGACGGACCCAAGCATAGGCGCCGTGCCGGTAGCCCCCTCTCATGGGACGTACAGGAGGAGAGCGCGCAACACGCGAAGCCCGCGAGGTGGCAGCTCCAGAAGTGATGTGATATCACGCGCAGGGTTAACAGTGATAGCAACTCATGAAAGCATAACCGATCAAGGTACATGAACGGAACGATGCAACTGCAGGGACAGACCCTTACAGCTTGAGGATAATGCAGCCCGTGGGGCGTCCTCAACTGAATAAACCAAAAGTCACCTGGTAATGATGCTGCAGAAGTGTCGAGGCAGTCGATGAAGCGTGTCGCAGAGGTTGGCCTCTCACGAGCCCGGTGGCTCCGGAGGCCCGAGAGGCTCGCGAGGCCCAGGGAGCTCGCGAGGGTCCGGGGCCTCCTGAGATGCCACCACCAAGCGTCGGGCCTCATGAGACACATGTGCGGCTCGCGTGGGGCGCTGGTACGTAGCACCCATGTTCACCAGGCCAAAAGGCATGCGGACGTAGTTGCAGGGGTAGCCCCCGCTCCGGCCGACGCGCGACGGCTAGAAAAGGTCTTGGGATGCGGCCCTGTTGAGGCCCGGGATGTTGACGCAGACACGTAGCCCGTCGCCTGCATCGGGGGCGGCCGCTGCACTGGTGAGGCGTGCGGGGCGGCGCTCGCCGCGCATGGCTTGCGCCTCCTGAAGTTCTTCGATCGCCTTGGTGATGAATTCTCCTGCTCCTGGCGCCTCGCACCTTGCTCCTTGCTTGCGGGGGCGCGCGTCAAGGCACGCCTCCAAGTGGTGCCCGAGCACCTCCCTCGTCGCACTGGTCAGGTCAGACACTCCCCAGATGGAAGCCCCGGAGCCCGTCCTGAGGGAGGCGCCGGGCGCGCCTTCCTATGCGGGAGGAAGAGGCACCCCGACGGCAGAGGCGGAGCCTGAGGCGCCGCCGACGGGTTTCTTGGCCTCCGGATGGCTCTTGGGAAGGAGTTGCTTCTTCGCGGGGGCAGCCTCAGGGGGCACGGCATCACCCTCGCTGTTTGAGTTCTCGGCCGCCTCGCCCCGGTAGGCGTGCTCAGGGAGCAAACCGCGTCCTTCTCATCACAGGCGACAGTGATGATGCCGCTGCACCCTGGCATCTTGAGGACGTTGTAGCCATGGTTGGTAGCCGCCATGAACTTGGCGAGGGCAGGGTATCCCAGGATGGCGTTGTACGGGAGGCTGATGTGGGCCACATCGAAATCGATGAGCTCAGTGTGGTAGTTGTCGTGCTTGCCGAAGGTGACAGGAAGGCGCACCTGCCCAGGGGAGTGGTGGAGCCATCGGTCACTCCAGAGAATGGCTTGTTGGGCATGAGATGGTCATAAGGCACTTGGAGCATCTCAAAGGTCTCCACGGAGAGGACATTGAGGCCGGCACCGCCATTGATGAGTGTCTTTGTGACTGAAACGTTGCTGATGGTGGGCGTGCACAGCATGGGGAGCACGCCAGTAGTAGCCGAGTACCTGAGGTGGTCCTTGGAATCGAAGGTGATGGCATACTGTGATCACTTGAGGGGGCATGCGGCTTCAAGCCTCGGGAGGGCTGCATTCACCTCGCGAGAGAATTGCTTGAAGATGTAGTTCGAGGCGGCGAGGCTCCTGGTAGCCCCCAGCCCCTTCGTCTTGCTAGTTGTCATCGTTTCTCCTGGGCGGCAGCGGCAAAGGTGGTAAACCAGTGTTTACCTAAGGACGGGCCTCGCGAGGCTGATCATGCCAGGCGCCATCGCGAGGCTGGTCACGCCAGCCACCCTCGCGAGGCTGATCACGCTAGCCCTGACGGGGGTTGCGGTTGTCCCAGCGGCCTCTAATGACCCACAAGTATAGGGGATCTACCGCAGTCCTTTCGATAGGTAAGAGTGTCAAACCCAATGAGGAGCAGAAGGAAATGACAAGCAGTTTTCAACAAGGTATTCTCTGCAAGCATTGAAATTATCGGTAACAGATAGTTTTGTGATAAGATAATTCGTAACGGGTAACAAGTGTAGCAAAGGTGCAGCAAGGTGGCCCAATCCTTTTTATAGCAAAGGACAAGCCTGGACGAACTCTTATATAAAGCAAAGCGCTCCCGAGGACACATGGGAATTACTGTCAAGTTAGTTTTCATCATGCTCCTTTGATTCACGTTCGTTACTTTGATAATTTGATATGTGGGTGGACCGGTGCTTGCGTGCTGTCCTTACTTGGACAAGCCTCCCACTTATGATTAACCACTCTCGCAAGCATCCGCAACTATGAAAGAAGAATTAAGATAAATCTAACCATAGCATGAAACATATGGATCCAAATCAGCCCCTTACGAAGCAACGCATAAACTAGGGTTTAAGCTTCTGTCACTCTAGCAACCCATCATCTACTTATTACTTCCCAATGCCTTCCCCTAGGCCCAAATCATGGTGAAATGTCATGTAGTTGATGTTCACATAACACGACTAGAGGAAAGACAACATACATCTCATCAAAATATCGAACGAATACCAAATTCACATGATTACTTATAACAAGACTTCTCCCATGTCCTCAGGAACAAACGTAACTACTCACAAAGCATATGCATGTTCATAATCAGAGGAGTAATAATTATCATTAAGGATCTGAACATATGATCTTCCTGCGACTAAACCAACTAGCATCAACTACAAGGAGTAATCAACACTACTAGTGTCGGGGGTATCGTGCGACATATGCCAAAGGATGGCTTATCATGGATGGGGACAAAAGTACGTCGCCGGGCTCTGGAAGCGGGAATGAGCGAGACCGCATACGCCTGCGAATCTTACCCAGGTTCAGGGCTCTCCTTGGAGATAACACCCCTAGTCCTGCTCTGCGGGGTCTCCGCATGATCACTACCTTAACAAGTAGCTACAAACTTGCTCCTTGAGCTGTTTTGCTAGAGGAGGAAGGAGGGCAAGGCTAGATCTACTCCTCTCCCTATGTGTCTGTGTGAGTGCTGAACTCAGGAGGCTTTCTCCTCTCTACCCAGGTCCCAACCCCCTGCATGGAGTGACCTGGGGGGTTTATATAGGCCTACCCCCCAGGGATACAATGGTAATCCGGCCGGGCGTAGGACCTGGCCGTCAGTGTCTCTGGTCGCCGGCTTCTCCGCCGACTGCAGGGGCCCGCCGCCCGGTGGGTCCCCCGGCTGTCTCGTACTCGGCCGACAAGCCGGGCCCGCCGCTTGCGGGTCCTGTCGGTTGCGTAGCACTGTAGTCGTGCCACCAATGATGCATTCTTGGTCGGGGAGAGCGTGGCTACAGTCCCGTCGCCTGGCGGGCGTTTCACTGTAGCCACTCCCCGTCTCTTCTGGTTAATGGCGCACAAACTTCAAGGAAGGGGGAGGGCCGCCTGCTAGGAGCCGGCCTCCCCCGAGCCGACTGGTCAGGGCTCGCCGCCTCCTAGCCTCTCACGGACAGGTAGGGCCCGCCGCCTGTGGGCCGTACCGATAGCCCGTCGTGGGAGCATGGCTTCCTCTGTCATGGGTGATGTCATGAGCAGCATGGCAACAGTGTCGCGTCGGGCATGGGATGTCCGCTTGGTACGCTGCACTATGGCCATGCTCTGCCCTGGATTCGGGGGTGGCAGGCTTGTACTGTAGCCATGCCCCGTCTCATCGTGTTTATGTGGGTGCTAACTTTGAGGGCGCGAGGGGCCGCCTGCTAGGATCCGGCTTCCCAGGCAGCCGCCTGCTAGGAGTCGGCCCACTTCATGGCCGTCTTCTGGATTCCGCCGCCTCCTGGCAACTGGCCGCTTGGACCAGCCGGCCCCAAGAAGGCGGTCCTTTGTCTTTGATGTTTGAGGGGCGCAGCCTGCCCCGATGTCTTGAAATACCAAGGGGAGCTGATGAGGCTACCCGTGGTCATTTACTCCGACAGTAGTCCCCGAAGCTGGTGGGGCGCTGCGGCCGAAAGGGCGAGAAACCCCAGCAGCTTCTTACTCCGGGTTGTCTGGTGTCCTGCTTCGTCCGTCTCCCAAAGTGCCGACTGGTAGGTGTCGGCCGTGACCAGGCTAGCCGCCTGGCGATCTCGTAACGCCGTGGTGGGGACCAGGCGGCATGGCGGCCGGACGCCAGGCTCGCCGCCCGTGGACGCCAGCCACGCGTCGTCAGCAGGCCAAGCCGGCCTGCCAGCCCACGCGCGTGACGGGACGTCGCCGCAGGCCGGGGCCCGCCACTACAGTGCCTTGGCACGCACGTGGATCCGCTGCGGCCGAGGTAGACGGTTGGGATTCTGCGGCATTTAATACGCGCCTTTACTGGCGCCGCAATCGTGGGATCGTGGGGGAGTGGGCACAGTTAATCCCACGATCCCCCACGCTCTCGCCCCCTCGGCTCCGCCGCCTGGGGCTATAAGTAGGGGGAAGAGGGGGGTGGCAGACGCACGCGCGCCCTCCTCTCCCCTCGCCATTCTTCTTACTCTCCGCCGTCGTAGCCCACCGCCATCGAGCTTCTTCTCGCCGAGGCGCTTCCTCGCTCCACCGCGGCTTCGCCCGCTTGCCACCGCGCCGCGCCTACGACGAGTTCCTTCGCCCATGGCGCGCTCACGGGCCGGCGACTGGGATGGTTCCAACGTCCATGAGGATCACCTCTCCTTCCTTCGCCAAACATGGCGGCTGCCCCGGGAGACGAACATTTGGGTACGTGTCCCCCCGAGGCAGAAATCTCGCCGGTGCCGGAAGGCGATGAGCGCGTCGTCTTCTAGTCCCATTTTCTTCGCGGCTTCGGCCTTCCCGCGAGCAGCTTCCTCCGCTCCTTTCTTGACTTCTACCGAGTCCAGCCGCACCACCTCACGCCGAATACGGTGGTGCTGCTGGCCGCCTTCGTCACTATGTGCGAAGGGTACCTCGGCACTCTCCCCACCCTTGAGCTCTGGGGGGAGTGCATTTATCTCAAACTCGGCACCGCCACCAAGGGCCAGGCGGCTCAATGCGGAGCCTGCGTGGCGGTGCGGCGTCCGGGCATCGGGAACCGCTTCCCGCCCGTCTCCCTGCTGCAGTCGGCCAAGCTGTGGCAGAAATCTTATTTCTACGTCGAGAACATCCACCCGACGAGCGACTACGTCAACTTGCCGGCTTACGCAGCCGGCCCGCCAGCCGAGCCGCGCGCCAACTGGCAGTATAGGCTGAGCTCCCTATCGGCCGCCTCCTCCACCGCCCTCGCCCGACTTCAGGTGATGACGGAGTCGGAGGGCCTGAAGGGCTCGGATCTGCTGACCGCTTTCGTGACGCGCCGAGTTCTTCCCCTCCAAGCCCGGCCTCACATCATCAGCTGCATGAGCAGGCACCGGGACCCATGCCGGATGTGCACATGGGAGCTGCTGGATGTGGAGGTGGCCCGGCTGGTCAATTACTTCTCCAACTGCAAGCTATCGGAGACGGACTGGCGGTTCGGCAAGCGGCCGTACGACCGCGCACATCTGCCGCCTGCGGTGAGTCTTGCAATTCTTTTTCTCTTTTGTTGGTCCGAGTTCTTGTTTTGCCGTCTGACTAGTCAGCCATGGTGCAGGTCCTCCCGGCCCAGTCGGCTGCCGGTGCCCTGGATCCAGGCCAGCAGTACATGCCGGACCGAATGAGGAGCGACGTGGACGACCCCGACTTGGGGGCGGCCGCCATGGAGGAGGACGACGCCACAGGTGGCGGCGGTGGAGCAGGCGGCTCCGGAGGAGGAGGCGCCCTCGAGTCTTGGCCGGATGACGACGACGAGGAGAACGAGCCGCACCGCACGCACGACACTGACAAAACAGACGCGAGCTCTTCAGCCGTGCCGACTGCACCAGGCGGCGCACCAAAGCGCCGAGCCGGCTCGTTGCTGTTCAGCAGCCGGCCGAAGAAGTCCAAGAACGCGGCCGCCGCGACCAGGCGGCAGGAGGCCGCCGCGAAGGCGGCCCAGTTCCAGAAGGCCCCGAAGCAGCCCCCGATGGTGTCCGCGTAAGTGCTTGGTTTCTCTTGCGTTTTCTTTTCTTCTTTCTTGCAACTCTTTCTGAGTTTCCTCCTGTCTTGTTTGGACAGGGCCCCGCTCTCTCTTGAGCGGTCCACCGCTGCTTCGGTGATCGGGGCGGCGGAGGGCTCCGCCAACACCCGCTGCGTGGACCCGCTCGTCGACCTCCGGGAGGCGACGGAGAGGAACGCGCAGGAGGCGCGCGAGGAGCGGGAGGAGGTGGAGCGGCAGAAGGCGGAGGCGGCCAAGGCGGCGCAGGCAGACGCGGATGCGGCGGCCAAGGCCCAAGCCGATGCTGCGGCCAAGGTTCAGGCGGAGGCCGCAGCGAAGGCCCAGGCGGACGCGGCCGCCAAGGTGCAAGCGGAAGAGGCCGCACGCGGCCGGACTCCGCAACTCGTCATCCTGCTGCGCGCAGCGCCACCAGCGCCAGAGAACCCGGCGCCAACTGGAGGAGCCGGCCACGATCAGCCGGTTGTGGAGAGGCGAGGAGGCGACGCCATCGTCTCGGGGGCGGAGGTGCCCCCGCAAGCGCCGACTACCGAGGCCCAAGGCAGTCGGTCTAACGTGCCACCGGCGCCGCCAGTCAGAGGCGAGCTGGCGGTGGGGGCGACCCCTGTGGTCCGTTCTCCGGGGCGCCGGCGTGCGGCGAAAGCGGCCTCGGCGCCGCGAGCGCAGGAGATCGGGGCCGCAAGCTCGTCGGCCCCAGATGCAGAGGCCACCAGTGCCGCCCCGCCAGAGTGGACGCCTGGGGGCGGGACGGGCGTGCTGAACAAGGCCGCGCAGGACGTTCAGGCCCAGCTCCAGGCCCAAGGCACCGCCCTCCAGCAGTATACGAAGACATTCTTGGCGACGCGAGCGGCCGTCCGGGTACATTTCTTTGCTTTGTTTTGTCTTTTCTCTTGCGATCTTCCGTGGGGGCGCGCCAGCGCAACCACTGGGTGTAGCCCCCGAGTTCCGGGCCGGCTGCTGAGCAGGCGGCTCGGAACTTTAAGGTAAGTTCCGAGTGCTAACTTGTTTTCTCTCCTTTTGTCTTCGTTGCAGGACTACCACAACATCCGCGCGGCCGCCTTCAACTCCCAGGTCCAGGAGCTGGCTAAGCGGACCACCGACCTGACCGAAAGCCAGAGTAAGCATTCTGTCTTCTTTCTCGCGGGGGCGTGTCAGCGCACCCGCTGGGTGTAGCCCCTGAGATTCACCATCTGCTCCACCGCCTTCAGCGCGCCGGGTCCCAGCTGGTTTCCGCCCTCTGGTCAGGCGTCCGAGCTCCACGCACCCCCAGTTGGACCGCCGACTGGTTAGAGGTGGCGATCGGCCGCTTCGAGGCTTGGAAGGGCTCCTCCGCTCGGGCAGGCGCCCGAAGGGCCCTGGAGTTCGTCAAGGCGTGGTATCCTGGGCTGAACCTAGCCCAGTTGGCCACGTTCCGGCAGGAGGCCAGGGAAGAGTTGGTGGCAGTGGGGCCTGCGCTCACTCGTCGTGCGGCGGCGATCGCCGAGTACACCGAGACCGGTGTCTTCCTCCCCGAGCTGGACGAGGAGGGTGCCGAGGTGCCTCCGGACTGGTTCGGGCTGAACCCGGATGACGGCAAGGACTCGGCGGAAGAAATCGCCTCCAGCGACGAAGGCGAGGACGAGGAAGGCGAGGATGATGAAGACGACGCACCGGAGGGCGGGGCGGACGGCCAACCTCAGCTCGATCGAGCCTCGAGCAACGAGCCGTGCGCGGGTGCACCGACTGCTGCTGATAGCGACCAAGCCGAGACTCGCCAGACGGCCACTCCACCAACCGGTGCCACCGACTCCACCAACCTGCCGGACCCGCCTACTGCTCCTCTGGCCTAGGCTGCCAGCTTCATCTTATCTTTTCCTGCTTTTGTAGTCTCTAGAACAAACTTGTTAAATTCGCGCAGTTCCACCCGCTGGGGGTGTATTCAAACTTTGTTGAATGCCGGCCGAGGGCCTCTTGGTATGTAACTTAATTCTCGCATAGGTTGTGCTTTGCCGAGCTCCGACTTGTCTTGCTTTCCGTTCTTTTGGCTTTTTCCTTTGCCGCCTTCCCTTGGCTGCCACCTTGCCAGCCAGACAACCGTTCTTCGATCTGTTGGCTGGGTCAGGTATTTTGCCATTTTGGGAAGGCAAGTACTTTGGCCGCTTAGAACATAGCAAGTTAAGTGAGAAGCCGGCTGCTCAGCAGCCGGACGGCTAGGTGAGAAGCCGGTTTGGCCTATGTGAGTGCTTTCGTCCTTAGCCATTTTTCATGTGGGCACCATTTCCTGCCTTTGACTCTTGCCGGCCATACAGTCGCTCTACGAGCTGCGGCTTATGGCAAGAGAGGGCTTAGATGCCGGCACACTACTTGTCCGACTGCAGGTAGCGCCGACATAGTACAAGGCGGCAAGCCCTCGGGCCGACTGGTTGGACCCGGTGCCGGGCGGAGGAATAAAAAAACTCATTCACAGGCATGAAACTTATCATATAGATGAGAGAAGTAGCCCCCAAGTGCTCTTCGAGGGACCTGGTGTTTTTGCGCTTAATACAAAAGGTAGCATGGTACATACTGTATTAACTGTAAAATCTTCGGAGGAGATTTGCGTTCCATGGGCGCTCTGTTTCCTTGCCGGAATCGTCCCTCTTGGGCGCCCTGGGCTTCTGCGCGTCGATCAGGTAATAGGAGTCGTTCCCCAAGGCTTTGCTGATGATGAAGGGGCCTTCCCAAGGGGCCGAGAGCTTGTGCTGGCCGGCTGTTCGCTGGATCAGCCGGAGCACAAGGTCTCCCTCTTGGAAGGATTGTGGCTTGACCTTCCGACTGTGGTAGCGGCGCAGGCTCTGCTGGTAGATGGCGGACCGGCTGAGTGCTAACAGCCGGCCCTCTTCCAGCAGATCAACGCCGTCCTCTCGTGCTTCCTTCGCCTCCGCCTCCATGTACATGGTGACGCGAGGTGAGTCGAACTCGATGTCAGTTGGGATGACGGCCTCGGCCCTGTACACGAGGAAGAAGGGAGTGAAGCCGGTTGATTTGTTCGGGGTGGTGTGGAGGCTCCAGAGGACGGCCGGCAGCTCGTCGATCCAGCAACCGGCCGAGCGCTCCAGTGGCTCGACCAATTGGGGCTTAATGCCAGATAAGATGAGGCCGTTTGCTCGCTCAACCTGGCCGTTTGATTGCGGATGGGCAACGGACGCTAAGTCCAGTCGGATGCCCTGCGTCGCGCAGAAACGGGCCAAGGTGCCTTTGGCAAAGTTAGTGCCATTGTCGGTGATGATGCTGTGTGGTACACCGTACCGGACGGTGATATCTGTGATGAAAGTCACAGCAGTCGGACCATTCAGTTTCTTGATTGGCTTTGCTTCAATCCACTTGGTGAATTTGTCGATGGCGACGAGCAGATGGGTCATGCCGCCGCGTGCTGTCTTGAATGGGCCCACCATGTCCAGCCCCCAAACGACAAAGGCCAGGTAAGGGGAATGGTCTTGAGTGCAGAAGCCGGCAGATGTTGCTTGGAGCTGAATTTCTGGCACCCCTTGCATTTCTTGACCAGGTCCTTGGTGTCCTCCAAAGCAGTCGGCCAGAAGAAACCATGGCGGAAAGCTTTGGCGACAAGGGATCTGGAGGCCGCGTGGTGGCCGCACTCGCCTTGGTGTATGTCTCTGAGGATTGCTTTGCCTTTCTCTGGTTCGACGCAGCGTTGGAAAACATTGGTCACGCTGCGCCTGACAAGCTCTCTGTTAACTATCGTGTAAGCTCCTGCCCGGCGTTGCACCTGCCGGGCCGAGATCTCATCATCTGGCAGCTCTCCGCTAACCAGAAAGTTGAGGATGGGTTGCGCCCATGGTGGTGCTTCGACTTCATCCACTGTCATTATGGCCACTGAAACTAGGGAGGTTGGGTTGGGAGGCGGGGTGAAGTCGGCCGCGTCTTGCTGCGTTGTTGAAGCCTCCGGGCCGACTGCCGCAGCCCCCGGGCCGGGTTGTGGAGTCCCCGGGCCGGGTGCGACTGCTGCAGTCTCCGAGCCGCTTGGTGAAGTCCCCGGGACGGCTGCCGCAGCCCCCGGGCCGGGTTGCGAAGTCCCCGGGCCGGGTGCGACTGTCGCAGTCCCCGTGCCACCTGCCGAAATCCCCGGGCCGGCTGCTGCAGCCCCCGAGTAGGATCCGACTGCTTCGAGGGCAGCCGGCACGAAGATGGAATCTGATTCTGGGGAAGGCTTGATAGACGGCTTGCGGAGGCACTGAAGGGACACGCCGGTTGGTATGGCCTGCTGGGTGGAGCCGATCCGCGCCAGGGCATCTGCTTGCTCGTTGTCGGCCCGTGGCACGTGAAGGAACTCGCACCCGTCAAAATATCCGCTGATCTGCTGGACGAGGGAGCGGTAGCTCGCCATGTTTGCATCCTTGGCGTCCCAGTCGCCAGACGACTGTTGGACCACCAAGTCCGAGTGGCCGTAGCACAGAATCCGGCGGATGCCAATCTCCTTGGCCAGCCGGAGTCCGTGTACTAGTGCCTCATACTCGGCCATGTTGTTGGAGGCGGCAAAATGGATTTGCAACGTGTATCTGAGATTGTCACCCTTGGGAGAGGTGAGGATGATGCCGGCTCCCAAACCGGTGTGCATCTTTGTGCCATCAAAGTGCATCTGCCAATGTGTGGAGTCCGGAGCTGGCGGCAGGTACTGGGTCTCGGCCCAGTCGACAAGGAAGTCGGCCAGCGCTTGGGTCTTGATGGCGGTGCGGGGCTGGTAGAAGATGGTGTAGGGGGCCAGGTCGATGGCCCACTTGTCCACCCGGCCCGACGCATCTCTGCTGCCTATGATATCCGCAAGCGGGGCAGTGCAGACAACCGTGATGGGGTGCACTTGAAAGTATGGCCTGAGCTTCTTGGCGGCAAAGTGCACGCCGTAGCACATCTTTTGGTAGTGGGGGTAGTTCTGCTTGGAGGCTGACAGCACCTCACTCAAGTAGTACACGGGCCTCTGGACCGGCTGTGCCTTGCCGTCCTCTTGGCGCTCTACCACCATGACTGTGCTGACCACCCGGCTGGTGGCGGTGATGTAAAGAAGCATGGGCTCCTTTGCAGCCGGAGCGGCCAGAACGGGCGGCGTGGTCAACATCTTCTTGAGCTGGAGGAAAGCCTCGTCCGCCTTGTCCTTCCACTCGAAATGAATGGTTTTCTTCATCAACTGGTACAGGGGAAGAGCCTTCTCGCCCAGCCGACTGATGAAGCGGCTGATGGATGCCAAGCAACCGGTGAACTTCTGAATGTCTCGCAGTCGGGTGGGCCTCTCCATCCTCTCGATGGCCTTGATCTTGACAGGGTTGCACTCTATGCCGCGCTCTGAGACAAGGAAACCGAGGAGCTGGCCGGCTGGTACTCCAAAGCCACACTTCTCCGGGTTGAGCTTGATTTGAAAACGGCGCAGATTATCAAAAGTTTCCTTGAGATCTTCTAGGAGGGTACCGCGCTTCTCCGTATTTACCACAATGTCGTCTACATAGACGTGGGCATTTCTGCCGAGTTGCTTGAGGAGGCACTTCTGCATGCAACGCTGGAACGTGGCACCGACATTTCTCAAGCCGAATGTCATGGTCAGGTAGCAGAAGGCTCCGAATGGTGTGATGAAGGCGGTCTTCAGGCGGTCGGCCGGGCTCAACTTGATCTGGTGGTACCCTGAGTAGGCATCCAAGAAACTCAGCAGCTCGCATCCGGCTGTGGAGTCTATCACTTGGTCAATCCGAGGCAAGGCAAACGGATCTTTGGGGCAAGCTTTGTTGAGGCTGGTGTAGTCAATACACATGCGCCATTTGTTGTTCTTCTTCAGTACAAGAACCGGGTTGGCAAGCCATTCTGGAAAGAACACTCCCATAATGAAGCCGGCTGCTAGAAGCCGGGCTATCTCTTCACCAACAATTCTTCTCTTCTCCTCCGACAGGCGGCGGAGGGGTTGCTTGACTGGTCTTGCATCTGCTCTGACATGTAGCTTGTGCTCGGCGAAATCCGTCGGAACACCCGGCATGTCCTTTGGAGACCATGCAAAGATGTCCCGATTCTCATGGAGGAAATCGACGAGCTCGCTTTCCTATTTGCTGTCAAGGTAGGCTCCTATGACAGCGAACTTCTCCGGGTGCTCTGGGTCCAAGGGTATCTTCTTGGTTTCTTTGGCCGGCTGGAAAGAGCCCCGAGCTTCTGACTCCTTGGGATCTGGCGACAGGTCTGGCTGCTTGCCGGCCATGGCCACAACTCGGTCTAGGAGCCGCTTCTCGGCAGCAATCACAAGGGACTCGGCCAGCTGACTGCTGGCTGCAGCACATTCGGCAGACTTCTGGTAGTCGCCGGCCGCAGTGATAATGCCCTTGGCACCCGGCATCTTCATCTTAAGGTAGGCGTAGTGGGGAACCACCATGAACTTGGCCAGGGCAGGCCGGCCAAGCAACGCATGGTAGGGGCTCTCAAGGTCAACCACCTCGAACCAGATTGGCTCTTGGCGAAAGTGATCCTTGTCTCCGAAGAGGACGTCTATCTTGATCTTGCCGATTGGTGAGCAGGAAAGGCCAGGCACAATGCCATGGAATACAGTCCGGCTGGGCTGGAGCTGTTTCTCTTTGATGCACAGCTTCTCCATGGTGTCGTGGTAGAGGATGTTGATGCTGCTACTGCTGTCTATCAGAATCCGGGAGAAACGAGCGGCTCGCCTCTCTGTTGCAAAGGTGGCATCCAACACCAGAGCATAGGAACCCGGAGAAGGCATCACCTCCGGGTGGTCAGCTCGGCTCCAACTGATCGGCATTTCGGACCAGTGCATGAACTCTGGGGCTTCAGAGGAGACAGCATTCACCTCTCGGCGCTGCTGACGCCGACTATGCCTATCGTCAGCCACGCTGGTGAAGACGACGTAAGCTCCGTGCTCTTCGGGAAACTCATCTTGGATTGCGCCGACCGGCCGGACCGCCGGCTGCTGGGGAGGCGGAGGTGGTGGGCCAGCAGGCGGGGGAGGCAGTCCTTCGCCCTTGGCGATGCTGGCGAGCCAATGGCACTTCCGGGTGGTGTGGTTGGATGGCCTCGCGCCGCTGTGGAACTTGCAGGGAGCGTCAAGGGTTTGCTCGAACAAGAAGGCGGGCAGCCAGGCGGGCTTGTCGCCCTTCTGGCGCTTGGGGCCGGGTTGCTCTCCTGGCTGCTGGTCTTCAACCGTCGTCACCTGCCGGCTGGTGGTAGCCGGCTGCTGGGCCTTGCGCTTGTTGTCGTTTGGTTGTTGGCGCCGGCTGGAATCACCAGCCGGCGTCTGAGGGGCCGGAGGGAGCATCTTTCCTGATGCGTCCACTCAGAGCTCCGACTTCATGGAGGAGTCAGCAGTGGCGTACTTGTCCGCTATGATTAGCAGCTCGTCGAGGGTGGCCGGCTCGTCGCAGAGGAGTCGGTGCTTGAGTAGGGTGCCCTCCCGGCACCCAGCAGTGAAGTATTCTATGGCTTGCACCTCATGCACCCCTTCGCAGGAGTTGCGCAGTTCAGCCCACCGCGTCAAGTAGTCGCGGGTAGACTCAGTCGGGCCTTGGACGCATAGAGAGAGCTGGCGAGGTTTGGGCGGTCGCTTGTAGGTGCTGGTGAAGTTGCGGATGAAAACTTCGGTGAAGTCTAGTCAGCTGTTGACGCTGTAGGGCTTGAGGCTGTTCAGCCATGTCCGGGCCGTGCCCTGGAGCATGAGCGGAACGTACTTTACGGCAACGCACTTGTTGCCGTTCGCTATGCTGACGGCTGTGGAGTAGTCCACCAGCCAGTCCTCCGGCTTCACAGAGCCGTTGTACTTGGGGGTGTCCCGAGGGAGCGAGAACCCTTTGGGGAAGGGCTCGTCGCGAATGCGGGGGCCGAAACAAGGCGGGCCGATCGCATCTTCTTCTTCTAACGCCAGGGATTGAGCCAAGCGGTCGATCCGATGGCGGGCGTCGTTATCTTCCACTCCTTCACGGGGGCCCAGCCGGCCTCCGAGAGTCGGATGCTCAACAGGCGGCGGGGAGGCGCGCCTCTCCCTGCGCGGGAGAGGTGGACGACCGTCCCGCCGTTCCACTGCTCGTGTGCGGCCGTCTTGGTCGCGCTCGATGGAGATGCGGGTGCGGCTGCGGCTAGCAACCAGCTCTTTGTCGCGGGCACCCCCTGTCGGCGTCCGAGAGGTCGCGCCATGCTCTCGGCGAGGGGGAAGGTTCCCGGCCTACAAGCCGGGTTCCACCACGCGGCGGCCAGCTTCTTGTTGCGCGGCGGCCGCGTCGATGAGCTGCTGGACGCGCCCCATCATGCAGCGACGCTCGTCGCCCTCCAGGTGGTCCAGCTCATCTGCCGCCGCCTGGGCGGCGCGTAAGTTCTCCATCGGCGTAGCGTAGACTGGGCGGTCGGCCCCCAACATGCTGGCGATGGCTGCGCCGCGCTGCCGGACCGTGCCCGCACGGCTGGGTTCGCCAGCAGCTGGCGTGCCGCAGACGACACGGTCGATCTCGCGGTGGTAGGCCTCGGTGAGGCGTCTCATGGCCGCCAACTTGTTGGCGCTGTCGAGGAGTGCGATACGGCACGCCTCCAGCGTTTCGCTGTTTGCACCAGGCGCTACGGGCGTGGACAGGTCCCGCATTGCCGCCTGTAACAGGTCCCGGCCGGCCTGGTCGGAGGCTCCATCGTGGCTGACGACCAGCACCCCGGTGACGGTGCTGGTGCTGGCGCTGCTGTCTGCAGCAGTGAGCGGGTCGTTGAAGATCACCACGCCACTGGGGAAGGCATCAGAAAGCGCGACGTCGGCGTCGATGACCATGTCGTCGGACGGGTCGGTGGAGCCAACGGACTCCAGGTCAGAGACCAGCTCGTTGGCGATGTGAAGCTTGCCGAGGGAGTCGATGAGGCAGCTTTCGGGGCCGGCCGCGCCCACAACGAGTGCGGGCTCGTCGGAGAGGCGGATCCCACCGATGAGGTCAGCGAAGCTGATTGCGGCGCAAGCAACTTCCGTGCCGCGCAGCGTGTCAGCACAAACATCGTCAGGCGTGCCGGGCTGGCTGCGCTCGCTAGGAAGGAAGAGGGTTCCCGTCCAGAACGTGTTTCCGGACGACGGTGCACCTGGTCCCACGGTGGGCGCCAAATGTCGGGGGTATCGTGCGACATATGCCAAAGGATGGCTTATCATGGATGGGGACAAAAGTACGTCGCCAGGCTCTGGAAGCAGGAATGAGCGAGACCGCATAGAGATAACACCCCTATTCCTGCTCTGCGGGGTCTCCGCATGATCACTACCTTAACAAGTAGCTACAAACTTGCTCCTTGAGCTGTTTTGCTAGAGGAGGAAGGAGGGCAAGGCTAGCTCTACTCCTCTCCCTATGTGTCTGTGTGAGTGCTGAACTCAGGAGGCTTTCTCCTCTCTACCCAGGACCCAACCCCCTGCATGGGGTGACCTGGGGGGTTTATATAGGCCTACCTCCCAGGGATACAATGGTAATCCGGCCGGGCGTAGGACCCGGCCGTCAGTGTCTCTGGTCGCCGGCTTCTCCGCCGACTGTAGGGGCCCGCCGCCTGGTGGGTCCCCCGGCTGTCTCGTACTTGGCCGACAAGCCGGGCCCACCGCTTGCGGGTCCTGTCGGCTGCGTAGCACTGTAGCCGTGCCACCGATGATGCATGCTTGGTCGGGGAGAGCGTGGCTACAGTCCCGCCGCCTGGCAGGCGTTTCACTGTAGCCACTCCCCGTCTCTTCTGGTTAATGGCGCACAAACTGCAAGGAAGGGGGTGGGCCGCCTGCTAGGAGCCGGCCTCCCCCGAGCCGACTGGTCAGGGCTCGCCGCCTCCTGGCCTCTCACAGACAGGTAGGGCCCGCCGCCTGCGGGCCGTACCAATAGCCCATCGTGGGAGCATGGCTTCCTCTGCCATGGGTGATGTCATGAGCAGCGTGGCAACAGTGCCGCGTCGGGCATGGGATGTCCGCTTGGTACGCTGCACTGTGGCCATGCTCTGCCCTGGATTCGGGGGTGGCAGGCTTGTACTATATCCACGCCCCGTCTCGTCGTGTTTATGTGGGTGCTAACTTTGAGGGCGTGAGGGGCCGCCTGCTAGGATCCGGCTTCCCAGGAAGCCGCCTGCTAGGAGTCAGCCCACTTCATGGCCGTCTTCTGTTTTCCGCCGCCTCCTGGCAACCGGCCGCTTGGATCAGCCGGCCCCAAGAAGGCGGTCCTTTGTCTTTGATGTTTGAGGGGCGCAGCCTGCCCCGATGTCTTGAAATACCAAGGGGAGCTGATGAGGCTACCCGTGGTCATTTACTCCGACAACTAGCAACCCACAGGTACCAATCCGAGGTTATGAGACAAAGATCGGATACAAGAGATGAACTAGGGTTTGGAGAGGAGATGGTGCTGGTGAAGATGTTGATGGAGATTGACCCCCTCTCGATGAGAGGATCATTGGTGATGACGATGCCTTCGATTTCCCCCTCCGGGAGGGAAGTTTCCCCGGCAGAACAGCTCCGCCGGAGCCCTAGATTGGTTCTGCCCAAGTTCCGCCTCAAGACGACGGCGCTTCGTCCCGAAAGCTCTTCTCTGATTTTTTTTCCAAGTCAAAAGCCACCATATAGCAGAAGATGGGCACCGGGGACCTGCCAGGGTGCCCACAAGCCCTAGGGGCGCGCCTAGGGGGGTAGGGTGCGCCCCCCAAGCTTGTGGCCACCTGGTGGGTCTCCCTCTAGTATTTCACCGCCCAATATTTTTTATATATTCCAAAATAATTCTCCGTAAATTTTTAGGACTTTTGGAGTTGTGCAGAATTGGTCTCTCAGATTTTCTCGTTTCCGGTCCAGAATTCCAGCTACCGGCATTCTCCCTCTTCATGTAAATCTTGTAAAACAAGAGAGAAAAGGCATAAGTATTGTACCATAATGTGAAATAACAGTCCATATTGCAATAAATATTGATATAAAAGCATGATGCAAAATGGACGTATCAACTCCCCCAAGCTTAGACCTCGCTTGTCCTCAAGCGAAAGCCGAGATCGATAATCATGTCCACATGTTTAGAGATAGAGGTGTCGATAAAATAAAATACGGACATGAAGGCATCGTGATCATATTTAGAACAGCAACATATATTGGCATATAATTTCTTATGCTAAAGTGACAATTCGTTCACAAGGTAAAGTATGAATCCAAAACTTTATTGTAAACCAACAAACTATGATCTCAGTTATTGAGGCAATTGCAATTTTTCATAACATCGGAAAGAGTCAATATAAGAGCTTGTCTAGCAAATACACATACTCAATCATCTTTTAGTCTTTCATAATTGCTAACACTCACGCGGTACTTATGAGATCAAAGCTTCAATTGGACACAGAGAAAGATAGGGGCTTATAGTTTCGCCTCCCAACTATTTACCTCAAGGGTAATGTCAACAATAATAACTCATGATCACCTACATCCGAGTGGATATATGTGTCTAGATCTTTCCCCAACACATGACGCTTGCCAAAAGAAAAAGGCGAAATATAGGAAGTGGTGAAGATCACCATGACTCTTACATAAGGGTAAATACTAAAAAAAAGTAAAAGATAGGCCCTTCGCAGAGGGAAGCAGAGGCTATCATGCGCTTTTTGGTTGGATGCACAAAATCTTAATGCAAAGGAACGTCACTTTATATTGCCTTTCGTGATAAAGAACTTTATTATGCAGTCCGTCACTTTTATTTCTTCCATATCACAAGTTCGTATAAAGTTTATTTTCCTCACACTAATAGATCATACATACTTAAAGAGCAATTTTTATTGCTTGCACCGATGACAACTTACTTGAAGGATCTTACTCAATCCATAGGTAGGTATAGTGGACTCTCATGGCAAAACTGGGTTAATGGTGTTTGGATGCACAAGTAGTATCTCTACTTGGTGCAGAAGTTTTGGCTAGTATGAGGTGGAAGCAAGCGTCACATGTTAAAGGATCCATGACAATATAACTTCTATTCGGAAATAAGTAAACATAACTCATCATATTGTCTTCCTTGTCCAACATCAACTTCTTAGCATATAATATTTTAATGAGTGCTCACAATCATAAAAGATGTCCAAGATAATATATTTATATATGCACTTCTCTTTCTTTATTACTTCATTTTAATTGCAACAATGACCGACACTATGTTTGTCAACTCACAACAAGTTTCAATCCTCATACTTCTTATATGTGAAGTCATCACTATCCATAAGATCATTATATACTCTTTTATTTCTTTTATTATTTTTCTCTTTATTTCTTTTTCTCAAGATCATAGCAAGAAAGCAAAGCCCTCAACTCAAAACTAATCTTTATTATATAACGCACAGACTCGATTACATAGAGGGAACTCAAAACAAAACTCAAAGCTAGATCAAGCTAAAAACTTTATTCTACTAAACCAAGATATAACCAAAAGGATCGAACTAGGAAAAATGATAAAGATAAAGATGTGATGGTGATACGATACCGGGACACCTCCCCCAAGCTTGGCACAACCCAAGGGGAGTGCCCATACCCGTGTACTCAATTATCCTTCTTCGGAGGTGTTGATGTGATATTCTTGGCGATGATACCCCTTAGAATACGATTCTCCTCCTCAAGCTTATTATTTTGCTGCTTAAGTTCCATTATTTCCTTGCGGAGTTTGCCTATTATGGCTAGAGCTCCGATCACCCTTGGATGCTTCCTGGCTGCGGGGGAAAGGCAACACTCTTTTTCATGTTATCATAAGAGAGAAATCTAGCATTAGGAGGTATGACCGAATCCGGTATTGCTGAGCTCTGAAACTCCTCAAGCAGAGCTCCTGGTTGAAGGCGAGAAGTGGCTTCTTGGTCCTCCTCCGTGGCATCTACTCTTTTAAGGTCGGCCTCCATCTCTTCCTCCGTCGACCACCCAAAGTGGTCAGCTTCGCTGTATACTCTTGGACCCGGTATCGGGTGAGAGACACGGCTCTCCCCTACCGACCCTTGCGAAGACATCTTGCTCCAAATCTGCTGTAGAATTAGCTAAACACAAGAACAGAGGATTTTGTCGTGGTACAGTGGTCAAAACCTTCGGGAGATTATATAATGAATTTTTACCGACCAAAAGGAGTATCCTACAAGAAAACGGAGTCCGGAGGGCACACGAGGTGGCTACAAGCCAGGGAGGCGCGGCCAGGGGGGTAGGGCGCGCCTCCACGGCTTGTCGCCTCCTCGTGCACTTTCCGGACTACTTCTTATTTTTCTAATTTTTTAAATATTCCAAAACGGAGTAAAATTGCTTCTGGAAAAGTTTTGGAGTTGGTTTACTTACCGTATCACATACCTATTCCTTTTCGGAGGTCTGGGGTGTTCTGGAAAGTTTCCCTTATGTACTCCTTCGATGTTATGGTATTAATAATATTGGTTTCAACATTTATGGGAGTACCTGAGATATAGTGTTTGATTCTCTGCCCGTTTACCACCTGCGGATTTGTGCCCTCCGCATTGTTGATCTTGATGGTACCGGAACGATAAACTTCCTTGATAATGTAAGGCCCTTCCCATTTGGAGAGAAGCTTTCCTGCAAAAAATCTTAAACGAGAATTGTATAGCAAGACATGGTCACCTACATTGAATTCACGCTTTTGTATCCTTTTATCATGCCATCTTTTAACTTTCTCTTTAAACAACTTGGCATTTTCATAGGCTTGCGTTCTCCATTCATCAAGTGAGTTAATGTCAAATAACCTCTTCTCACCGGCAAGCTTGAAATCATAGTTGAGCTCTTTAATTGCCCAATAAGCTTTATGTTCTAGTTCAAGAGATAAGTGACATGCTTTTCCATAGACCATTTTATACGGAGACATACCCATAGGGTTTTTATAAGCAGTTCTATAAGCCCATAATGCATCATCAAGTTTTTTAGACCTGTTCTTCCTAGATCTATTAACAGTCTTTTGCAAGATCAATTTTATTTCTCTGTTACTTAATTCTACTTGACCACTAGACTGAGGATGATAAGGGGATGCAATTCTATGGTTAACATCATATTTAGCAACTAATTTACGGAAAACGCCATGAATAAAGTGTGAACCACCATCAGTCATCAATATCTAGGGACTCCAAACCTCGGGAAAATAACTTCCTTAAGCATTTTAATAGAAGTGTTATGATCAGCACTACTAGTTGGAATAGCTTCTACCCACTTAGTAACGTAATCAACAGCAACTAGAATATGTGTATACCCATTAGAGGAAGGAAACGGTCCCATATAATCAAATCCCAAAACATCAAATGGTTCGATAACAAGTGAATAATTCATAGGCATTTCCTGACGTCTACTGATATTACCAATTCTTTGACATTCATCGCAAGAAAAGACAAACTTAGGAGCATCCTTAAAAAGAGTAGGCCAATAAAAACCAGATTGTAATACCTTGTTTGCAGTTCTATCACCAGCATAGTGTCCTCCGTAAGCCTCGGAGTGACACTTGCGTAGGATCTGTTCCTGTTCATGCTCAAGTACACAACGTCTAATAACACCATCTACTCCTTCTTTATAAAGATGTGGGTCATCCCAAAAGTAATGTGTTAAATCATAGAAAAACCTTTTCTTTTGTTGGTATGTGAAACTAGGTGGTATGAATTTAGCAACGATATAATTAGCATAATCAGCATACCAAGGAGTACTATGAGAAGCATTTATGATAGCTAATTGTTCATCAAGAAAGCTATCATCAATAGGTAATGGGTCATCAAGAATATTTTCTAATCTAGACAAGTTGTCTGCTACGGGATTCTCAGCTCCCTTTCTATCAATAATATGCAAATCAAATTCTTGTAGCAAGAGAACCCACCTAATAAGTCCAGGTTTAGCATCTTTCTTTTCCATAAGGTATTTAATAGCAGCATGATCAGTGTGAACAGTAACTTTGGAATCAACAATATAAGATCTGAACTTATCACAAGCAAACACAACTGCTAAAAATTCTTTTTCAGTAGTAGCATAATTTCTTTGAGCACTGTCTAGAGTTTTGCTAGCATAATGGATAACATTTAATTTCTTATCAACTCTTTGTCCTAGAACAGCACCTACAGCATAATCACTAGCATCACACATAATTTCAAAGGGTAGGTTCCAATCAGGTGGCTGAACAATAGGTGCAGAAATCAAGGCTTTCTTAAGTATTTCAAATGCTTCTACACAATCATCATCAAAAACAAATAGAACATCTTTTTGCAAAAGATTAGTGAGAGGCCTAGAAATTTTAGAGAAGTCTTTAATAAACCTCCTATAGAAGCCAGCATGACCAAGGAAACTTCTTATACCTTTGATGTCTTTAGGACACGACATTTTTTCAATAGCATCAACTTTAGCTTTATCAACTTGAATACCTCTTTTGGAGATTTTATGCCCCAAGACAATACCTTCATTAACCATAAAGTGGCACTTTTCCCAATTCAAGACAAGATTAGTTTCTCCACATCTCTGCAAAACTCGATCAAGGTTGCTTAAGCAATCATCAAAAGAAGTTCCGTAAACGGAAAAATCATCCATGAAAACCTCAACAATCTTTTCACAAAAGTCAGAGAATATAGCAGTCATACATCTTTGAAAAGTAGCAGGTGTATTACATAAACCAAAAGGCATGCGTCTATAAGCAAAGTTACCGAAAGGGCAAGTAAAAGTAGTCTTTTCTTGATCCTCTTGTGACACAGGTATTTGGGAAAAACCAGAATAACCATCTAGAAAGCAGAAGTGTGTGTTTTGATAGTATTTATAGCATTTGATCGATAAAAGGTAGAGGGTAATGATCTTTCCTAGTAGCTTTATTTAATTTTCTAAAATCAATTACCATCCTATAGCCTGTGATAATTCTTTGTGGAATCAACTCATTTTTATCATTTGGAACAACGGTAATACCTCCCTTCTTAGGGACACAGTGAACAGGGCTTACCCATCTACTATCAGCAATAGGATAAATTATACCTGCTTCCAGAAGCTTTAATATTTCATTTCTTACCACTTCTTTCATTTTGGGATTCAACTGTCACTAATGATCAACAACAGGTTTATCATCAGGTTTCATATAAATTTTGTGCTGGCATAGAGTGGGACTAATGCCCTTAAGATCATCCAGAGTATATCCAATCGCTGTACGATGCTTCTTCAGAGTTTTCAATAATTTGTTTTCTTCATACTCTGAAAGTTTAGCACTAACAATAACAGGATATATCTTTTTCTCATCAAGATAAGCATATTTCATAGTATCAGGTAATTCTTTAGGCTCGAACACAGGATCACTCTTGGGTGGTAGAGGATCTCCAAGAGTTTCAACAGGCAAGTTGTGTTTCAAAACAGGCATTTGTTTAAAGAAAATCTCGTCTATTTCCTTTCTTTCATTCATGAACATATCATTTTCATGGTCTAGCAAGTATTGTTCTAAAGGATCAGTAGGAGGCACGGCACTAGAAGCAAGACCAATAATTTCATCTTTATTAGACAATTCTTTATCATGGGGTTGTCTACGAAATTTGGAAAAATTAAACTCATGAGATACATCCCCGAAACTTACACTAACAGTTTCTTTCTCACAAATGTTTTTTAGCATTAACAGTGTTCAAGAAAGGTCTACCAAATATAATGGGACAAAAATCATCTTGTGGGGAACCAAGAACTAGAAAATTAGTAGGATATTTTATTTTCCCACACAAGACTTCAACATCTCTAACAATCCCAATTGATGAGATAGTATCTCTATTAGCAAGCTTAATGGTGACATCAAAATCTTCTATTTCAACAGGTGCAATATCATTCATAATTTCTTGATATAAGGTAAAAGGAATTGCACTCACACTAGCACCCAAATCACATAAGCCATGATAACAATGATCTCCTATTTTCACAGAAACAACAGGCATGCCAACAATAGGTATATGTTTATCTTTATTATCGGGTCTAGCAATTCTAGCAGCTTCATCACAGAAGTAAATAACATGCCCATCAATATTGTCGACTAAGAGATCTTTAACCATAGCAATACTAGGTTCAACTTTAATTTTTTCAGGAGGTGTAGGTGTTCTAGTATAACTCTTATGAACCACAGCTGAAGCTTTAGCATGTTCCTTTATTCTAACAGGGAAAGGTGGTTTCTCAATATCAGCAGTAGGAATAACAGGATCAACATTATAGGTGATAGTTTCTTCTTTAGCTTCAATGGGTTCTACTATTTTTACTTCAATGGGAGGATGGTATTTAAACCACTTCTCCTTAGGGAGATCAACATGAGTAGCAAATGATTCACAGAAAGAAGCTACTATCTCAGAGTCAAGTCCATACTTAGTGCTAAATTCATGAAAAGCATCGGTATCCATAAAAGATTTAACACAATCGAACTTAAGGTTTATACCTGACTCCTTACCTTCATCGAGTTCCCAATCTTTAGAGTTGCGTTTAATTCTTTCCAATAAATCCCATTTGAATTCAATAGTCTTCTTCATAAAAGAACCAATACAAGAAGTATCAAGCATGGATTGATCATTATGAGAAAGCCGAGCGTAAAAGTTCTGAATAATAATTTCTCTTGAGAGCTCTGATGTTGGGGAACGTAGTAGTAAATCAAAAAAAATTCCTACGCATCACCAAGATCAATCTATGGAGAGACTAGCAACGAGAGAGAGAGGAGTGCATCTTCATACCCTTGAAGATCGTGATGCGGAAGCGTTGCAAGAACGCGGTTGGAAGAGTCGTACACGTAGCGATTCAGATCGCGGTCGATTCCGATCTAAGCACCGAAGAATGGTGCCTCCGTGTTCAACACACATGCAGCCCGGTGACGTCTCCCGCGCCTTGATCTAGCAAGGAGGAGGGAGAGGTTGAGGAAGACAGCTCCAGCAGCACGACGGCGTGGTGGTGGAACTTGCAGTTCTCCGGCAGGGCTTCGCCAAGCTCAACGGAGGAGGAGGAGGTGTTGGAGAGGGGGAGGGCTGCGCCAGGGATCAGGTGCTGCTGCCCTCCCACCCCCCCTCTATTTATAGGGAGAAGGGGAGAGGGGGCCGGCCCCCTTAGATCCCATCTAAGGGGAGGGCCGGCGGCCAGGGGGGGAAACTTACCCCCCAAGCCAGGTGGGAGGCGCCTTGGGCCCCTTGGGGGGGGGCACACCAGCCCACCAGGGGCTGGTTCCCTCCCTTGCTCAGCCCACTTGGCCCACCGGGGCAGGTGGCCCCACCCGGTGGACCCCCGGACACCTTCCGGTGGTCCCGGTACAATACCGATAACCCCCGAAACCATTCCGGTGACTGAAACTGGACTTCCCATATATAATTCTTCACCTCCGGACCATTCCGGAACTCCTCGTGATGTCCGGGATCTCATCCGGGACTCCGAACAACATTTGGTATTCACATACTATTTCCCATAACAACCCTAGCGTCACCGAACCTTAAGTGTGTAGACCCTACGGGTTCGGGAACCATGCAGACATGACCGAGACATCTCTCCGGCCAATAACCAACAGCGGGATCTGGATACCCATGTTGGCTCCCACATGTTTCACGATGATCTCATCGGATGAACCACGATGTCGAGGATTCAATCAATCCCGTATACAATTCCCTTTGTCTACCGGTATGATACTTGCCCGAGATTCGATCGTCGGTATCCCTATACCTTGTTCAATCTCGTTACCGGCAAGTCTCTTTACTCGTTCCATAATGCATGATCCCATGGCTAACTCTTTTAGTCACATTGAGCTCATTATGATGATGCATTACCGAGTGGGCCCAGAGATACCTCTTCGTCATACGGAGTGACAAATCCCAGTCTCGATTCGTGCCAACCCAACAGACACTTTCGGAGATACCTGTAGTGCACCTTTATGGTCACCCAGTTACGTTGTGACGTTTGATACACCCAAAGCATTCCTACGGTATCCGGGAGTTGCACAATCTCATGGTCTAAGGAAATGATACTTGACATTAGAAAAGCTTTAGCAGACGAACTACACGATCTAGTGCTATGCTTAGGATTGGGTCTAGTCCATCACATCATTCTCCTAACGATGTGATCCCGTTATCAACGACATCCAATGTCCATGGTCAGGAAACCGTAACCATCTGTTGATCAATGAGCTAGTCAACTAGAGGCTCACTAGGGACATGTTGTGGTCTATGTATTCACACATGTATTACGATTTCCGGATAACACAATTATAGCATGAACAATAGACAATTATCATGAACAAGGAAATATAATAATAACCACTTTATTATTGCCTCTAGGGCATATTTCCAACAGTCTCCCACTTGCACTAGAGTCAATAATCTAGTTACATTGTGATGAATCGAACACCCATAGAGTTCTGGTGTTGATCATGTTTTGCTCATGGAAGAGGTTTAGTCAACGGATCTGCGACATTCAGATCCGTATGCACTTTACAAATATCTATGTCTCCATCTTGAACATGTTCACGCATGGAGTTGAAGCGACGCTTGATATGCCTAGTCTTCTTGTGAAACCTGGGCTCCTTGGCAAGGGCAATAGCTTCAGTGTTGTCACAGAAGAGAGTCATTGGGCCCAACGCATTGGGAATAACTCCTAGGTCGGTGATGAACTCCTTCATCCAGACTGCTTCCTGTGCTGCCTCCGAGGCTGCTATGTATTCTGCTTCACATGTAGATCCCGCCACGACGCTTTGCTTGCAACTGCACCAGCTGACTGCCCCACCATTCAAAATATACATGTATCCGGTTTGTGACTTAGAGTCATCCAGATCTGTGTCAAAGCTAGCATCGACGTAACCCTTTACGACAAGCTCTTCGTCACCTCCATAAACGAGAAACATATCCTTAGTCCTTTTCAGGTACTTCAGGATGTTCTTGACCGCTGTCCAGTGTTCCATGCCGGGATTACTTTGGTACCTTCCTACCAAACTTACGCCGAGGTTCACATCAGGTCTGGTACACAGCATGGCATACATAATAGACCCTATGGCTGAGGCATAGGGGATGACACTCATCTTTTCTCTATCTTCTGCCGAGGTCGGGCATTGAGCCGTGCTCAATCTCACACCTTGTAATACAGGCAAGAACCCCTTCTTGGACTGATCCATATTGAACTTCTTCAATATCTTGTCAAGGTATGTGCTTTGCGAAAGACCAATGAGGCGTCTCGATCTATCTCTATAGATCTTGATTCCTAATATGTAAGCAGCTTCTCCAAGGTCCTTCATTGAAAAACACTTATTCAAGTAGGCCTTTATGCTTTCCAAGAATTCTATATCATTTCCCATTAATAGTATGTCATCTACATATAATATGAGAAATGCTACAGAGCTCCCACTCACTTTCTTGTAAACACAGGCTTCTCCATAAGTCTGTGTAAACCCAAACGCTTTGATCATCTCATCAAAGCAAATGTTCCAACTCCGAGATGCTTGCACCAGCCCATAGATTGAGCGCTGGAGCTTGCATACCTTGTCAGCATTATTAGGATCGACAAAACCTTCCGGCTGCATCATATACAACTCTTCCTTAAGGAAACCATTAAGGAATGCCGTTTTGACGTCCATTTGCCATATTTCATAATCATAGAATGCGGCAATTGCTAACATGATTCGGACAGACTTTAGCTTCGCTACGGGTGAGAAGGTCTCATCGTAGTCAACCCGTTGAACTTGTCGATAACCCTTAGCGACAAGTCGAGCCTTATAGATGGTCACATTACCATCCGCGTCTGTCTTCTTCTTAAAGATCCATTTGTTCTCTATGGCTTGCCGATCATCGGGCAAGTCTGTCAAAGTCCATACTTCATTTTCATACATGGATCCTATCTCGGATTTCATGGCTTCAAGCCATTTGTTGGAATCCGGGCCCGCTATCGCTTCTTCATAGTTTGAAGGTTCACCGTTGTCTAACAACATGACTTCCAAGACAGGGTTACCATACCACTCTGGTGTGGAATGTGTCCTCGTGGACCTACGAAGTTCAGTAGCAACTTGATCCGAAGTTTCATGATCATCATCATTAACTTCCTCTCTAGTCGGTGCAGGCACCACAGAAACATCTTCCTGAGCTGCGCTACTCTCCGGTTCAAGAGGGGGTACCTCATCAAGTTCTACTTTCCTCCCACTTACTTCTTTCAAGAGAAACTCTTTCTCCAGAAAGGATCCATTCTTGGCAACAAAGATCTTGCCTTCGGATCTAAGGTAGAAGGTATACCCAATAGTTTCTTTAGGGTATCCTATGAAGACGCATTTTTCCGATTTGGGTTCGAGCTTTTCAGGTTGAAGTTTCTTGACATAAGCATCGCATCCCCAAACTTTCAGAAACGACAGCTTAGGTTTCTTCCCAAACCATAATTCATACGGTGTCGTCTCAACGGATTTTGACGGAGCCCTATTTAAAGTGAATGCGGTAGTCTCTAAAGCATAACCCCAAAATGATAGCGGTAGATCGGTAAGAGACATCATAGATCACACCATATCCAATAGAGTGCGATTACGACGTTCGGACACACCATTACGCTGAGGTGTTCCAGGCGGCGTGAGTTGTGAAACAATTCCACATTTCCTTAAGTGCGTGCCAAATTCATGACTCAAATATTCCCCTCCACGATGTGATCGTAAGAACTTTATTTTCCTGTCACGTTGATTCTCAACCTCACTCTGAAATTCCTTGAACTTTTCAAAGGCCTCAGACTTGTGTTTCATCAAGTAGACATACCCATATCTACATAAGTCATCAGTGAGGGTGAGAACATAACGATAACCACCGCGAGCCTCAACGCTCATTGGACCGCACACATCAGTATGTATGATTTCCAATAAGTTGGTTGCTCGCTCCATTGTTCCGGAGAACGGAGTCTTGGTCATTTTGCCCATGAGGCATGGTTCGCACGTGTCAAATGATTCATAATCAAGAGACTCCAAAAGTCCATCTGCATGGAGTTTCTTCATGCGTTTGACACCAATGTGACCAAGGCGGCAGTGCCACAAGTATGTGGGACTATCATTATCAACCTTACATTTCTTGGCATTCACACTATGAATATGTGTAACATCATGTTCGAGATTCAATAAAAATAAACCATTGACCAGCGGGGCATGACCATAAAACATATCTCTCATATAAATAGAACAACCATTATTCTCGGATTTAAATGAGTAGCCATCTCGCATCAAACGAGATCCTGATACAATGTTCATGCTCAAAGCTGGTACTAAATAACAATTATTGAGGTTTAAAACTAATCCCGTAGGCAGATGTAGAGGTAGCATGCCGACGGCGATCACATCGACCTTGGAACCATTCCCGACGCGCATCATCACCTCGTCCTTCGCCAGTCTCCGCTTATTCCGCAGCTCCTGTTTTGAGTTACAAATATGAGCAACCGCACCGGTATCAAATACCCAGGAGCTACTACGAGCGCTGGTAAGGTACACATCAATAACATGTATATCACATATACCTTTGGTATTGCCGGCCTTCTTATCCGCTAAGTACTTGGGGCAGTTCCGCTTCCAGTGACCGTTTCCCTTGCAATAAAAGCATTCAGTCTCAGGCTTGGGTCCATTCTTTGGCTTCTTCCTGGTAGCTTGCTTACCGGGCGCGGCAACTCCCTTGCCGTCCTTCTTGAAGTTCTTTTTACCCTTGCCTTTCTTGAACTTAGTGGTTTTATTCACCATCAACACTTGATGTTCCTTTTTGATCTCCACCTCCGCTGATTTCAGCATTGAATATATCTCAGGAATGGTTTTTTCCATCCCCTGCATATTGATGTTCATCACAAAGCTCTTGTAGCTAGGTGGAAGCGACTGAAGGATTCTGTCAACGACCGCGTCATCCGGGAGATTAACTCCCAGCTGAGACAAGCGGTTGTGCAACACAGACATTTTGAGTATATGCTTGCTGACAGAACTATTCTCCTCCATCTTACAACTGTAGAACTTGTCGGAGACTTCATATCTCTCGACCTGGGCATGATCTTGGAAAACCATTTTCAGCTCTTGGAACATCTCATATGCTCCGTGTTGCTCAAAACGCTTTTGGAGCCCCGGTTCTAAGCTGTAAAGCATGCCGACTAAACCAGGGAGTAATCATCACTACGCGACTGCCAGGCGTTCATAACGTCTTGAGTTGCTGGGAAAACAGGTGCGTCACCTAGCGGTGCTTCAAGGACATATGCTTTCTTGGCAGCTATGAGGATGATCCTCAGGTTACGGACCCAGTCCATGTAGTTGCTACCATCGTCTTTCAGCTTGGTTTTCTCTAGGAACGCGTTGAAGTTGATGGCAACATTAGCGTGGGCCATTTGATCTACAAGACATATTGTAAAGATTTTAGACTAAGTTCATGATAATTAAGTTCATCTAATCAAATTATTCTATGAACTCCCACTCAGATAGACATCCCTCTAGTCATCTAAGTGATACATGATCCGAATCGACTAGGCCGTGTCCGATCATCACGTGAGACGGACTAGTCATCAACGGTGAACATCTCTATGTTGATCGTATCTTCTATACGACTCATGTTCGACCTTTCGGTCTTCCGTGTTCTGAGGCCATGTCTGTACATGCTAGGCTCGTCAAGTCAACCTAAGTGTTTTGCATGTGTAAATCTGGATTACACCCGTTGTATTCGAACGTTAGAATCTATCACACCTGATCATCACGTGGTGCTTCGAAGCAACGAACCTTCGCAACGGTGCACAGTTAGGGGAAACACTTTCTTGAAATTTTAGCGAGGGATCATCTTATTTATGCTACCATCATTCTAAGCAAATAAGATGTAAACATGATAAACATCACATGCAAATCATAAAGTGACATGATATGGCCAATATCATTTTGCTCCTTTTGATCTCCATCTTCGGGGCACCATGATCATCATCGTCACTGGCATGACACCATGATCTCCATCATCATGATCTCCATCATCGTGTCTTCATGAAGTTGCCTCGCCAACTATTACTTCTACTACTATGGCTAACGGTTAGCAATAAAGTAAAGTAATTACATGGCATTTTTCATTGACACACAGGTCATACAATAAATTAAGACAACTCCTATGGCTCCTGCCGGTCGTCATACTCATCGACATGCAAGTCGTGATTCCTATTACAAGAACATGATCAACCTCATACATCACATATATCATTCATCACATCCTTTTGGCCATATCACATCACACGGCATATGCTGCAAGAACAAGTTAGACGTCCTCTAATTGTTGTTGCAAAATTTTTTACGTGGCTGCTATAGGTTTCTAGCAAGAATGTTTCTTACCTACGCCACAACCACAACGTGATATGCCAATTTCTATTTACCCTTCATAAGGACCCTTTTCATCGAATCCGATCCGACTAAAGTGGGAGAGACAGACACCTGCTAGCCACCTTATGAAACTAGTGCATGTCTGTCGGTGGAACCTGTCTCACGTAAGCGTACATGTAAGGTCGGTCCGGGCCGCTTCATCCCACGATGCTGCCGAATCAAGATAAGACTAGTAACAGCAAGTAAATTGACAAAATAGACGCCCACAACAACTTGTGTTCTACTCGTGCAAGAAACTACGCATAGACCTAGCTCATGATGCCACTGTTGGGGAACGTAGTAGTAAATCAAAAAAATTTCCTACGCATCACCAAGATCAATCTATGGAGAGACTAGCAACGAGAGAGAGAGAGGAGTGCATCTTCATACCCTTGAAGATCGCGATGCGGAAGCGTTGCAAGAACGCGGTTGGAGGAGTCGTACACGTAGCGATTCAGATCGCGGTCGATTCCGACCTAAGCACCGAACAACGGTGCCTCCGCGTTCAACACACGTGCAACCCGGTGACGTCTCCCGCGCCTTGATCCAGCAAGGAGGAGGGAGAGGTTGAGGAAGACAGCTCCAGCAGCACGACGGCGTGGTGGTGGAACTTGCAGTTCTCCGGCAGGGCTTCGCCAAGCTCAACGGAGGAGGAGGAGGTGTTGGAGAGGGGGGAGGGCTGCGCCAGGGATCAGGTGCTGCTGTCCTCCCACCCCCCTATATTTATAGGAAGAAGGGGAGAGGGGGCCGGCCCCCTTAGATCCCATCTAAGGGGAGGGGCGGGGGCCAGGGGGGGAAACTTACCCCCCAAGCCAGGTGGGAGGCGCCCCCACCCCCTAGGGTTTCCAACCCTAGGCGCCTTGGGCCCCTTGGGGGGGGACGCACCAGCCCACCAGGGGCTGGTTCCCTCCCTTGCTCAGCCCACTTGGCCCACCGGGGCAGGTGGCCCCACCCAGTGGACCCCCGGACACCTTCCGGTGGTCCCGGTACAATACCGATAACCCCCAAAACCATTCCGGTGACTGAAACTGGACTTCCCATATATAATTCTTCACCTCCGGACCATTCCGAAACTCCTCGTGACGTCCGGGATCTCATCCGGGACTCCGAACAACATTCGGTATTCACATACTATTTCCCATAACAACCCTAGCGTCACCGAACCTTAAGTGTGTAGACCCTACGGGTTCGGGAACCATGCAGACATGACCGAGACATCTCTCCGGCCAATAACCAACAGCGGGATCTGGATACCCATGTTGGCTCCCACATGTTTCACGATGATCTCATCGGATGAACCACGATGTCGAGGATTCAATCAATCCCGTATACAATTCCCTTTGTCTACCGGTATGATACTTGCCCGAGATTTGATCGTCGGTATCCCTATACCTTGTTCAATCTCGTTACCGACAAGTCTCTTTACTTGTTCCGTAACGCATGATCCCGTGGCTAACTCTTTTAGTCACATTGAGCTCATTATGATGATTCATTACCGAGTGGGCCCAGAGATACCTCTCCGTCATACGGAGTGACAAATCCCAGTCTCGATTCGTGCCAACCCAACAGACACTTTCGGAGATACCTGTAGTGCACCTTTATGGTCACCCAGTTACGTTGTGACGTTTGATACACACAAAGCATTCCTACGGTATCCGGGAGTTACACAATCTCATGGTCTAAGGAAATGATACTTGACATTAGAAAAGCTTTAGCAGACGAACTACACGATCTAGTGCTATGCTTAGGATTGGGTCTAGTCCATCACATCATTCTCCTAATGATGTGATCCCGTTATCAACGACATCCAATGTCCATGGTCAGGAAACCGTAACCATCTGTTGATCAACGAGCTAGTCAACTAGAGGCTCACTAGGGACATCTTGTGGTCTATGTATTCACACATGTATTACGGTTTCCGGATAACACAATTATAGCATGAACAATAGACAATTATCATGAACAAGGAAATATAATAATAATCACTTTATTATTGCCTCTAGGGCATATTTCCAACACTTGATTGGGGCATGAATATAACATTGACTTAAGTGTCCCCCAAGCTTGAGCGATACTTTCTCCTTCACGAGGCCAAAAATTATATATATAATTCCGATCACGATGAACTAGATGCATAGGATAAAACTTCTGATGAAATTCCAATTTCAATCGGTTGTAGTTCCAAGTCCCAATATCATCGCATAGCCTATACCATGTCAATGCCTTCTCCTTCAAAGATAAAGGAAAGACTTTCTTCTTGACTTCATCCTCGGGCAAACCTGCAAGCTTAAATAATCCACAAACTTCATCCACAAACATTAGATGCATATCAGGATGTAATGTTCCATCTCCTGCATAAGGATTAGCTAGTAGTTTCTCTATCATACCCGAAGGAATTTCATAATAAATATTTTCAGTAGGTTCAGTAGGTTGAGGAGCAACTCTTTGTTCTTCTGGTCGGGGTGTAGATACCCCGAACAAACCCCTCAAAGGATTATTTTCCATAGTAACAAGTGACAGTAAATTTCAGCACACTATATAAATTTTTCCTTACCAAACTCCACTTACCAAAAGCGCTTCACTCCCCGGCAACGGTGCCAGAAAAGAGTCTTGATGACCCATAAGTATAGGGGATCTATTGTAGTCCTTTCAATAAGTAAGAGTGTCGAACCCAATGAGGAGCAGAAGGAAATGACAAGCGGTTTTCAGCAAGGTGTTCTCTTCAAGCACTGAAATTATCGGTAACAGATAGTTTTGTGATAAGATAATTCATAACGGGTAACAAGTAACAAGTGTAGAAAAGGTGCAGCAAGGTGGTCCAATCCTTTTTATAGCAAAAGACAAGACTGGACAAACTCTTATATGAAGCAAAGCGCTCTTGAGGACACATGGGAATTACTGTCAAGTTAGTTTTCATCATGCTCATATGATTCACGTTCGTTACTTTGATAATTTGATATGTGGGTGGACCAGTGCTTGGGTGCTGTCCTTACTTGGACAAGCCTCCCACTTATGATTAACCACTCTCGCAAGCATCCGCAACTACGAAAGAAGAGTTAAGATAAATCTAACCATAGCATGAAACATATGGATCCAAATCAGCCCCTTATGAAGCAACACATAAACTAGGGTTTAAGCTTTTGTCACTCTAGCAACCCATCATCTACTTATTACTTCCCAATGCCTTCCACTAGGCCCAAATCATGGTGAAGTGTCATGTAGTCGATGTTCACATAACACCACTAGAGGAAAGACAACATACATCTCATCAAAATATCGAACGAATACCAAATTCACATGATTACTTATAACAAGACTTCTCCCATGTCCTCAGTAACAAACATAACTACTCAAAAAGCATATTCATGTTCATAATCAGAGGAGTAATAATTATCATTAAGGATCTGAACATATGATCTTCCACCGAATAAACCAACTAGCATCAACTACAAGGAGTAATCAACACTACTAGCAACCCACAGGTACCAATCTGAGGTTCCGAGACAAAGATCGGATACAAGAGATGAACTAGGGTTTAGAGAGGAATGGTGCTGGTGAAGATGTTGATGGAGATTGACCCACTCTCGATGAGAGGATCGTTGGTGATGACGATGGCTTCGATTTCCCCCTTCGGGAGGGAAGTTTCCCCAGCAGAACAGCTTCGTCGGAGCCCTAGATTGGTTCTGCCCAAGTTCCACCTCGAGACGGCGGCGCTTTGTCCCAAAAGCTCTTCTCTGATTTTTTTTCCAAGTCAAAAGCCACCATATAGCAGAAGATGGGCACCGGGGGCCTGCCAGGGGGCCCACAAGCCCTAGGGGAGCGCCCAGGGGGGTAGGGCGCGCCCCTAGACTTGTGGCCACCTGGTGGGTCCCCCTCTGGTATTTCTTCTCCCAATATTTTTTATATATTCCAAAATAATTCTCAGTAAATTTTCAGGACTTTTGGAGTTGTGAGAATAGGTCTCTCAGATTTGCTCCTTTCCAGTCCAGAATTCCAGCTGCCGGCATTCTCCCTCTTCATGTAAATCTTGTAAAATAAGAGAGAAAAGGCATAAGTATTGTACCATAATGTGAAATAACAGTCCATAATGCAATAAATATTGATATAAAAGCATGATGCAAAATGGACGTATCAGCCTCCGCCGCGGCCTCCTCCACGACCGAAACCACGGTCACCGCGCTAGGGGCGGTGGCCCAGGCGCTCGTCCGGGAGCGCCCTAAGTTCCTGACATTCGTCGATGTTGTGGGTGCGCACGTTGTGGAAGATGCAGAACGGGCGAGCCACCTTGGGGGGTGATACGTCTCCAACATATCTATAATTTTTTATTATTCCTTGCTATTATATTATCAGTTTTGGATGTTTTATATGCATTAATATGCTATTTTATATTATTTTTGGGACTAACCTATTAACCTAGAGCCCAGTGCCAGTTTTTGTTTTTGAGTTTTACAGAAAAGGAATATCAAACGGAGTCCAAACGGAATAAAACTTTTGCGATGATTTTTCTTGGATCAGAAGACACCTGCGTGACTTGGAGAGAGGGCCAGAAGGTTCCCGAGGAGGCCACAAGCCTGCTAGGCACGCCCCAGGGGGGCGCCGTGAGGGCTTGTGGGCCCTCGAAGGTCTCCTAACCCTAATTTTTGCACTATAAATTCCCAAATATTCCCAAACCATCAGAGGCATCCACCAAAATACTTTTCCGCTGCCACAAGCTTCTGTTCCCATGAGATCCCATCTTGGGGCCTTTTTCGGTGATCTGCCGGAGGGGGATTCGATCACGGAGGGCTTCTACATCAACCCTATTGCCCTACTGATGATGTGTGAGTAGTTTACCATAGACCTACGGGTCCATAGCTAGTAGCTAGATGGCTTCTTCTCTCTCTTTAATCTTCAATACAAAGTTCTCCTCGATTTTCTTGGAGATCTATTTGATGTAATACTTTTTTACGGTGTGTTTGTTGAGATCCGATGAATTGTGGATTTATGATCAGATTATCTATGAATATTATTTGAGTCTTCTCTGAACTCTTTTATGCATGATTAAGATATCTTTGTATTTCTCTTCGAACTATCGATTTGGTTTGGCCAACTAGATTGGTTTTTCTTGCAATGGGAGAGGTGCTTAGTTTTGGGTTCAATCTTGCGGTGTCCTCACCCAGTGACAGAAGGGGGTAGCGAGGCACGTATTGTATTGTTGCCATCAAGGATAAAAAGATGGGGTTTATATCATATTGCTTGAGTTTATCCCTCTACATCATGTCATCTTGCTTAAGGTGTTACTCCGTTCTTATGAACTTAATACTCTAGATGCATGTTGGATAGCGGTCGATGTGTGGAGTAATAGTAGTAGATGCAGGCAGGAGTCGGTCTACTTGTCACGGACGTGATGCCTATATTCATGATCAATGCCTTAGATATCGTCATAACTTTGCACTTTTCTATCAATTGCTCAATAGTAATTTTTTTACCAACCGTATGCTTTCTTCAAGAGAGAAGCCTCTAGTGAAACCTATGGCCCCCGGGTCTATTTTCCATCATATATTTTCAGATCTATAAACCAAAAAACCCAAAAATACCTTGCTGCAATTTATTTATATTTACTTTAGTTTGCCTTTTTATTTATCTTTTATACCTATCTCTATTAGATCTCACTCTTGTTCGAGACCGTGAAGGGATTGACAACCCCTTTTTCGCGTTGAGTGCAAGTGTTTGTTAGTTTGTGCAGGTGCATAGATTGGAGACTTGTTTGTGCCTCCCACTGGATTGATACCTTGGTTATTAACTGAGGGAAATACTTATCTCTACTTTGCTGCATCACCCTTTCCTCTTCAAGGAAAAAATCAACACAAGCTCAAGAAGTAGCAAGAAGAATTTCTGGCGCCGTTGCCGGGGAGGTTCTACATCAAGCCTACCAAGTACCTATCATAAACTCTCATCTCTTGCATTACATTATTTGCCATTTGCCTCTCATTTTCCTCTCCCCCACTTCTAAAACATTTTCAGAAAAGCACAAAAATATTTGCCTTTTTATTTGCTTTCTTTCCGTTTGCCCTAATATCTTACTTGGTTTGTTTGCCTATTTGCTTGCCATAATTGTGTATTTATTCAAAGTCAGGAAGAAAAAAGTTTATGGATTCTCATCCACTTGCTAATCTTTTTAAGAGATCCAATTATGACGAACCTATTGCTAGTGAGTTGAGTGCACTAGATTATCTTTATGAAGTTTTGCTTGAAATTCGTGAATCCGAAAATTGTGATGAAGTGTTAAAAGAAGAAATTTATGAAGTGATTCATGATAGCTCCTTGAATGAAAAGCATGATTGCAATGATGTTATTATAAATTCTATTAATGTTAATTGTGCTAATAATATCTAAAACCCTAAGCTTGGGGATGCTAATTTTGCTATGTCTACTACTTATTGTAATGACCATGATTGGGGTGATTCTTCTTATCTTGAAAATTTGTTTAATCCTCATGATGAATATGTTTGCAATAATATTGAAAGTGGGTTTGGAAGAGTGTCAAATCTAGGTAAAAATAATCCCACGTATTTGGAGAATGTTCAATCTTGTGAAATTTTTGGTAAAAGTGGGTTTGGAGAGGTCATGACTTTATTTGATGATAATCCCACTATATTGGAAGAGTGTCAACTTTGCATGCATGTGGATCATGTAGAGAATATGTTCTGTGATAGATATATTGTTGAATTTGAATATAATCCCACATGTACTTATTATGAGAGAGGGAAATATGATTGTATAAATTTTCATGTTACTAAATTACCTCTCGTTATGTTGAGATTGCTATTGTTTCTTTCTTTTTCCTTGCATATGCTAGTTTTTGCTTGCCTTGATAATTTGGCTTATAAAATGCCTATGCATAGGAAGTATGTTAGACTTAAATATGTTTGTCACATGTTTTATGATGCTCTCTTTGTGCTTCATTCTTGTCTTTCATGTAAGCATCATTAAAATTATCAATGCCTAGCTAAAAGGCTTTAAAGAAAAGCGCTTGTTGGGAGACAACCCAGTATTTTTATTTTCTGTTTTTATGAGTATACACATTATTACCTCTGTAGTAATTGTGTTTTAGTGTTTTAATTAGTGTTTGAGCCAAGTAAGACCTTTGGGATGGCCTACGGTGATAGTTGATTTGATCCTGCTGAAAAACAGAAACTTCTGCGTCAAGTTGCAGAATTTTGATAATTCGAAGAAGCGACGAAAAATTCTGAATTTGTTTACAAAAGATTGATATACAAATTTCCTCTGTTGTCCTAATTTATCAGAATTTTTAGAGTTACAGAAGTATGAGTAATATTCGGATATTTACAGACTGTTCTATTTTTGATAGATTCTGTTTTCTATGTGTTGTTTGCTTATTTTGATGAATCTATGGGTAGTACCGGGGGGTATGAACCATGGAGAAGTTGTAATACAGTAGATTTAACACCAATATAAATTAATAATGAGTTCACAACAGTACATAAAGTGGTGATTTATTTTATTATACTAACGGAGCTTATGAGTTTTCTGTTGTGAAGTTTTCAAGTTTTGGGTAAAGATTTGATGGACAACGGAATAAGGAGTGGCAAGAGCCTAAGCTTGGGGATGCCTGAGGCACCCCAAGGTAATATTCAAGGACAATCAAGCATCTAAGCTTGGGGATGCCCCGGATGGCATCCCCTCTTTTGTCTTGAATCCATCGGTAAATTTACTTGAGGCTATATTTTTATTCACCACATGATATGTGTTTTGCTTGGAGCGTCTTGTATGATATGAGTCTTTGCTTTATTTTATTTTTAGTTTGCCACAATAATCCTTGCTGTACACACCTTTTGAGATGGACACACATTTATCATGAATTTATTAGAATACTCTATGTGCTTCACTTATATCTTTTGAGCTAGGCAATTTGCTCTAATGCTTCGCTTATATCTTTTTAGAGCACAGCGGTGGTTTTATTTTATAGAAATTGTTGAACTCTCATGCTTCACTTATATTATTTTTAGAGTCTTAAACAGCATGGTAATTTGCTTAGGTTATGAATTTAGTCCTAATATGATGGGCATCCAAGAGGGATATAATAAAAACTTTCACATAAAGAGCATTGAATAGATGAGAAGTTTGATTCCTTGCATCCGTTTTGAGATATAAAGATGGTGATATTAGAGTCATGCTAGTGAGTAATTGTGGATTGGTTGAAATACTTGTGTTAAAGTTTGTGATCCCCGTAGCATGCACGTATGGTGAACCGTTATGTGATGAAGTTGGAGCATGATTTATTCTTTGATTGTCTTCCTTATGAGTGGCGGTCGGGGACGAGCGATGGTCTTTTGCAACCAATCTATCCCCCTAGGAGCATGCGCGTATTACTTTGTTTCGATGACTAATAAATTTTTGCAATAAGTATGTGAGTTCTTTATGACTAATGTTGAGTCCATGGATTATACGCACTCTCACCCTTCCACCATTGCTAGCCACTCTAGTACCGCGCAACTTTCGCCGGTGCATTAAACCCACCATATATCCTTCCTCAAAACAGCCACCATAACTACCTATTATGGCATTTCCATAGCCATTCCGAGATATATTGTCATGCAACTTCCACCGTTCCGTTTATTATGACACGTACCATCATTGTCATATTTGCATTGCATGATCATGTAGTTGGCATAGTATTTGTGGCAAAGCCACCGTTCATATTTTTTATACATGTCACTCTTGATCATAGCACATCCCGGTACACCACCGGAGGCATTCATATAGAGTCATATCTTTGTTCTAGTATCGAGTTGTAATTTTTGAGTTGTAAGTAAATAAAAGTGTGATGATCATCATTATTAGAGCATTGTCCCATGTGAGGAAAGGATGATGGAAGCTATGATTCCCTCACAAGTTGGGATGAGTCTCTGGACTTTACAAAAAAATAAAAGAGGCCAAAGAAGCCCAACCAAAAAAAAGAGAGAAAAGAGAGAAGGGACAATGCTACTATCCTTTTTCCACACTTGTGCTTCAAAGTAGCACCATGATCTTCATGATAGAGAGTCTCCTATTTTGTCACTTTCATATACTAGTGGGAATTTTTCATTATAGAACTTGGCTTGTATATTCCAATGATGGGCTTCCTCAAATTGCCCTAGGTCTTCGTGAGCAAGCAAGTTGGATGCACACCCACTTAGTTTCTTTTTGAGCTTTCATACACTTATAGCTCTAGTGCATCCGTTGCATGGCAATCCCTACTCACTCACATTGATATCTATTGATGGGCATCTCCATAGCCCGTTAATACGCCTAGTTGATGTGAGACTTTCTCCTTCCTTTTGTCTTCTCCACAACCACCATATTCTATTCCACCTATAGTGCTATATCCATGGCTCACGCTCATGTATTGTGTGAAAGTTGAAAAGGTTTGAGAACACCAAAAGTATGAAACAATTGCTTGGCTTGTCATCGGGGTTGTGCATGATAAAATACTTTGTGTGATGAAGATGGAGCATAGCCAGACTATATGATTTTGTAGGGATAACTTTCTTTGGCCATGATATTTTGAGAAGACATGATTGCTTTATTAGTATGCTTGAAGTATTATTGTTTTTATGTCAATATTAAACTTTTGTTTTGAATCTTATGGATCTGAATATTCATGCCACAATAAAGAAGATTACATGGATAAATATGTTAGGTAGAATTCCACATCAAAAATTCTGTTTTTATCATTTACCTACTCGAGGACGAGTAGGAATTAAGCTTGGGGATGCTTGATACGTCTCCAACGTATCTATAATTTTTTATTGTTCCATGCTATTATATTATCTGTTTTGGATATTTTATATGCATTAATATGCTATTTTATATTATTTTTGGGACTAACCTATTAACCTAGAGCCTAGTGCCAGTTTCTGTTTTTTCCTTGTTTTTGAGTTTTACAGAAAAGGAATATCAAACGAGTCCAAACAGAATAAAACTTTCGCGATGATTTTTCTTGGACCAGAAGACACCTACGTGACTTGAATAAAGGGCCAGAAGGTTCCCGAGGAGGCCACAAGCCTGCTAGGCGCGCCCCAAGGGGGCGCCCTGAGGGCTTGTGGGCCCCTCGGAAGTCTCCTAACCCTAATCTTTGCACTATAAATTCCCAAATATTCCCAAACCATCAGAGGCATCCACCAAAATACTTTTCCGCCGCCGCAAGCTTCTTTTCCCGTGAGATCCCATCTTGGGGCCTTTTCCGGCGATCTACCTGAGGGGGATTCGATCACGGAGGGCTTCTACATCAACCCTATTGCCCTACCGATGATGTGTGAGTAGTTTACCACAGACCTACGGGTCCATAGCTAGTAGCTAGATGGCTTCTTCTCTCTCATTGATCTTCAATACAAAGTTCTCCTCGATGTTTTTGGAGATCTATTCGATGTAATACTTTTTTGCGGTGTGTTTGTTGAGATCCGATGAATTGTGGATTTATGATCAGATTATCTATGAATATTATTTGAGTCTTCTCTGAACTCTTTTATGCATGATTAAGATATCTTTGTATTTCTCTTCGAACTATCGATTTGGTTTGGCCAACTAGATTGGTTTTTCTTGCAATGGGAGAGGTGCTTAGTTTTGGGTTCAATCTTGCGGTGTCCTCACCTAGTGACAGAAGGGGTAGTGAGGCACGTATTGTATTGTTGCCATCAAGGATAAAAAGATGGGTTTATATCATATTGCTTGAGTTTATCCCTCTACATCATGTCATCTTGCTTAAGGCGTTACTCCGTTCTTATGAACTTAATACTCTAGATGCATGTTGGATAGCGGTCGATGTGTGGAGTAATAGTAGTAGATGCAGGCAGGAGTCGGTCTACTTGTCACGGACGTGATGCCTATATTCATGATCAATGCCTTAGATATCGTCATAACTTTGCGCTTTTCTATCAATTGCTCAACAGTAATTTGTTTACCCACCGTATGCTTTCTTCAAGAGAGAAGCCTCTAGTGAAACCTACGGCCCTCGGGTCTATTTTCCATCATATATTTTCAGATCTATAAACCAAAAAACCCAAAAATACCTGGCTGCAATTTATTTATATTTACTTTAGTTTGCCTTTTTATTTATCTTTTATACCTATCTCTATTAGATCTCACTCTTGTTCGAGACCGTGAAGGGATTGACAACCCCTTTTTTGCGTTGAGGACAAGTGTTTGTTAGTTTGTGCAGGTGCATAGATTGGAGACTTGCTTGTGCCTCCTACTGGATTGATACCTTGGTTCTTAACTGAGGGAAATACTTATCTCTACTTTGCTGCATCACCCTTTCCTCTTCAAGGGAAAAATCAACGCAAGCTCAAGAAGTAGCAGGGGGCTCATCACGATCGCGGCCGTGCTTCAGCTCAGGCTCTGCTGCCAGCATGGTGGGGCCCTCGTGCTTTGCTTCCTTGGCCTTGGCCTTCTTGTCTTTAGGATCGACGTCTGGATGCTTGAGGAGGGAGACGCGACCTTCTTCAGCCTTGGCGCACTTGTCAGCCAGATTGAACAGGTCCAAAGCCGAGCACAGGTCATTGTTGATGGCGAGCTCCTCACTCATCCTGATGTCAGTGACGCCTTCCGTGAATGCGGAGATGATGGCCTCGTCCGAGGCCTTCGGGATCTTGAGGCGAACTTGGGTGAAGCGTTGAATGTACTTGCGGAGGGTCTCGCCCGGATGCTGCTTCACGCGCCGCAGGTCGTTGACGATGAGGGCGCGGTCCCGGGTTCCTTGGAAGTTGGCGATGAACCATTCTCGTAGCACGTCCCACGAGGAGATTGACCCCTCCGGGAGGTGCATGAGCCAGGAGCGCACGCCATCCTTGAGGGCCATGGGGAACCAATTCGCCATGACCTTGTCGTCTCCGTTGGCCGCCTCGATGCTCAACGCGTAGAGCTGGAGGAACTCCGTAGGGTCAGGAATCCCGTCATAGCGCGGAGGCAGATCCGGCTTGAACTTGACCAGCCAGACAACACGGCGCAGCTCACGCGTGAAGGCGCGGCATCCCGCCGTGCTCATGGGGGCGGCCCGCGCGAGAGGGGCACGGTCCTGATGCCCACACGCGGCAGCCTCCAGAGTGGCCCGGTCCTAGGGCTGGTGCAGCGGTGGCGGCAGCGCACGCGTGTCGTACTGCGGCCGCTGGACGACCTGGGAGCTGGCCTTGTCCCGCGCCGGCACCGACGCTCCACAGGGCGGGTCACGCGGACGCGTGTCGCGCCCTGGCTCAACGTCGGCACCGCACAGAGGAGGAGGCGGAGGCGCACCATGATCCACGTCACCCACGCGAGACGGTGGGGGATGGAGCGAGTGGGAGGGCGCCGGGGCCTCGCCAGCGGCGTTGACGAGCTCGGTGATGCGGCCCAGCAAGGCATCATAGCCTTCGTTGGCGGGGCGGTAGCGCAACAGGTCGCGCGCCATGAGCAGCGCAGCCTGCGCATTCGCCGGCCCACGGCGAGAGTGGGAGGACGAGGTCGTGGCGGGAGTGAGGGAAGGCGTGGCGGTGCAGCCATCACGCTGCATGGAGGGTGGCAGCAAAGAGTCCTGCTGCTCGTGGGCGGTAGGGTCGGTGGCGGCGTTGGCTGCTGGAGAAGCGGAGCGGCGAGGGGCACCGCGGCCCACCGGCGCCGTCTGGGCGACACGGGCGGCTCGGCGGTCTGCGCGAACTCGGCGGGCGTCAGCCATGGGAGCGGCGAAGCAACGATGGAGCGAAGCGGAACAAAGAACTTCGACACGCCCCTACCTGGTGCGCCAAATGTCGGAATCGGGGCTCCGTGGACCCAAACAAAGTTCCAACTCTGGGGCGTGAACAAAGGATCCTGCCTTTCTACGACTCATTGCTCACCACCTCACGACCTGGCCTCGCCGAGCTTGAATGAGCAGGAAGAAGAAGTGGACACGGTGATTTACCCAGGTTCGGGCCACCTTGCGGTGTAAAACCCTACTCCTACTTTGTGGTGGATTGCCTCGCAAGGAGGATGAGTATGAACTAATACAAGTGCGAGCTGCCTCGGGAGAGCTCAGTGGTGGAAGGATCCGATCCTTCTCTATGGTGGATACTAACCTACATTTATAGTGGCCTTGGTCCTCTTCCCTCATAGCTTAGGCGGGAAGGGATACCATAACAGCCAATTATGAAGGGGGGCAGGAGTACACCCTATCCTGACTAAAGGTGGTCTTCTCCTGCAAAGCTTCTAGTTGTGACGCAGTGGTGGGCTCGGTGATGACCTCCGTCCTGCCGAGCTCGTGGTCTTGGTCTTGTTGCACTGGAATTGAAACCTTTGGGGGATTCCTTGGGAACCCGCGTACGTCCTTGCTTCCTTAGCACCAAAGAGGAAACTGTCCTGGACTGCGCCCGCTGGAGCCCTGCTGGTCTTGATCGTCACGGCTCACGTCACCACGAGCCTCACGAGGTGGGATGCCTGCCTAGAGATGTCCGCTCCTCAGGAGGTAGCCTCGGGAGGCCGCTCCTTGGGAAGTCTTGATGTCGTTCGCCTCGCGAGACGGGGAGGGCCTTACTCGCGAAGTCCTGCTGCTGGGCTGCGCTGGGTTGTTGGTGAAGTCACACGCTGGGCCGTAGGCAAGCGGGTCTGGGTACCCCTGGTCCCAGAACGCTGACAGTAGCGATGCTTAAGTCTGTCAGAATCATGTTAGCAATTGCCGCATTTTATGATTATGAAATCTGGCAAATGGACGTCAAAACTGCATTCCTTAACGGGTTTCTTAAAGAAGAGTTGTATATGATGCAACCAGAAGGTTTTATCGATCCTAAGAGTGCTAACAAAGTGTGCAAGCTCCAGCGATCCATCTATGGACTGGTGCAAGCATCTTGGAGTTGGAATATGCTTTGATGAAGTAATCAAAGCATTTGGTTTTATACAGACTTACGGTGAAGCTTGTATTTACAAAAAAGTGAGTGGGAGCTCTGTAGCATTTCTGATATTATATGTGGATGACATATTGCTGATTGGAAATGATATAGAATTTTTGGATAGCATAAAAGGATATTTGAATAAGAATTTTTCAATGAAAGACCTCGGTGAAGCTGCTTACATATTGGTCATCAAGATCTATAGAGATAGATCAAGACGCTTAATAGGACTTTCACAAAGCACATACCTTGACAAAGTTCTGAAAAAGTTCAAAATGGACCAGTCAAAGAAAGGGTTCTTGCCTATCTTGCAAGGTGTGAAATTGAGTCAAACTCAAAGCCCGACCACGGCAGAAGATAGAGAGAGAATGAAAGTCATTCCCTATGCCTCAGCCATAGGTTCTATAATGTATGCCATGGTGTGTACCAGACCTGATGTGTGCCTTGCCATAAGTTTGGCAGGGAGGTACCAAAGTAATCCAGGAGTGGATCACTGGACAGCGGTTAAGAATATCCTGAAGTACCTAAAAAGGACCAAGGATATGTTTCCCATTTATGGAGGTGACGAAGAGCTCGTCGTAAACGGTTACATCGATGCTAGCTTTGACACAGATCTGGATGACTCTAAGTCTCAAACCGGATATGTATTTATATTGAATGGTGGAGCTGTCAGTTGGTGCAGCTCTAAGCAGAGCGTCGTGACGGGATCTACATGTGAAGCGGAGTACATAGCTGCTTTGGAAGCAGCACATGAAGGATTTCATATCCAATCTGGGTGTAATACCCAGTGCATCTGGTCCAATGACAATCTTTTGTGACAACACTAAAGCAATAGCCTTAGCTAAGGAGTCCAGATTTCACAAGAGAACCAAACATATCAAGCGACGCTTCAACTCCATTCATGAAAAGGTCAAGGATGGAGACATAGAAATTTGCAAAATACATACGGATCTAAATGTGGCAGACCCATTGAATAAACCTCTTCCGCGGGCAAAACATGATCAGCACCAAGACTCCATGGGTGTTAGGTTCATTACTATGTAATCTAGATTATTGACTCTAGTGCAAGTGGGAGACTATTGGAAATATGCCCTACAGGCAATAATAAAGTGGTTATTATTATATTTCCTTAATCATGATAAATGTTTATTATTCATGCTATAATTGTATTGACCGGAAACTTAAATACATGTGTGGATACATAAACAAATATCGTGTCCCTAGTAAGCCTCTACTAGACTAGCTCGTTGATCAAAAGATGGTTAAGGTTTCCTAACCATAGACATGTGTTGTCACTTGACGACGGGATCACATCATTAGGAGAATGATGTGATGGACAAGACCCATCCGTTAGCATAGCATATGATCGTTCAGTTTTTGCTACTACTTTCTTAAGGTCAAATACATATTCCTTCGACCATGAGATCATGCAACTCCCAGATACCAGAGGAATACCTTGTGTGCTATCAAACGTCACTTCATAACTGGGTGATCATAAAAGTGCTCTACAGGTATCTCCAAAGGTGTCTGTTGAGTTTGTGTGAATCGAGATTGGGATTTGTCACTCCGTATGACGGAGAGGTATCTCTGGGCCCTCTCGGTAATACATCATCACAAGAAGCTTGCAAGCAAAGTGACTAAGGAGTTAGTTACAAGATGATGTATTACGGAACGAGTAAAGAGACTTGCCGATGACGAGATTGAACTAGGTATGGAGATACCGACGATCGATCTCGGGTAAGTAACATACCGACGGACAAAGGGAACTACGTATGTTGTTATAAAGGTTTGACCGATAAAGATCTTCATAGAATATGTAGGAACCAATATGGGCATCCAGGTCCCGCTATTGGTTATTGACTGGAGAAGTGTCTCGGTCATGTCTACATCATTCTCGAACCCATAGGGTCCGCACGCTTAACGTTCATTGACAATATAGTATTATATGAGTTATGTGTGTTGGTGACCGAATGTTGTTCAAAGTCCCGGATAAGATCACAGACATGACGAGGAGCTCCGAAATGGTCCGGAGGTAAAGATTGATATATAGGATGATAGTATTCAGGTTCCGGAAGAGTTTCGGAATGCACCGGATATTTATCGGATCACCGGAAGGGGTTCCGGGAGGCCATGGGGAGTTATTGGGCTTAGCGGGCTAAGAAGAGGGGAGCTGTAGCGCCCAAGATGCGATTCTATCCCAATCATGTGATGAATTCATGATTGGGGCACAACCGCATTTCGAGCGCATAGCAAGGTGGATATCATTACAACATACCATGTACTGAATAGATGAGAATACAAGGTAAAGGCTTACACTCGCCACAAGCTACAACATGAATACAACAATACATCACTACATGGCATTCATCATACAGAAGAGCAGGATCCGACTACGGATGAAAACAAACGAAAAAGAAGAACGACATCCACCCTGCTAGCCCAGGCTTCCCCCGACCCGGAACCTATCCCTTGATCGAAGAAGAAGAACTCCAAACAAGCAAGCATCGCTCTCACGTCAGATCATCGCATTACCTGTACCTGCAACTGTTGTTGTAGTAAACTGTGAGCCATGAGGACTCAGCAATCCCATTACCATGGGTATCAAGACTAGCAAAGCTTAATGGGTATGGAATGGATAAGTGGTGAGGTTGCAGCAAGCGACTAAGCATTGAATGGTGGCTAACTTACGAGTACAAGAATAAGATGAGAAACTACGCAAACGGTCGCAACTAGTAAGATCAAGAAGTGATCCTGAACTACTTACGTTCAAACATAACCCCACCGTGTTCTCTTCTCGAACTCACTCGAAAACAGACCGTCACGATTACACACGCGGTTGGTGTATTTTATTTCGGATCTGGTGTCAAGTTCTCTACAACCGGATATTAAAAATTCCCATCTGCCACATAACCGTGGGCACGGCTCTCGAAAGTTCAAACCCTGTAGGGGTGTCCCAACTTAGCCCATGACAAGCTCTCATGATCAGCGGAGGCAATTCTCCATCTTGGGGACAACCCGATCAGACTCGGAATCCCGGTTCACAAGACATTTCGACAATGGTAAAACAAGTCCAGCAAGACCACCCGGTGCGTCGATACCCCGATAAGAGCCGCACGTATCTCGTTCTCAGGACAACACCATCTATGCGAAGTGGACAGTAGCCAAAATACCATCGAGTTGCCCCAAGGCGGCACCGCCGACTGCTAGGTAGGTGGACCAACACTCATGTCGAGCACTGGCCCGGGGGGGTTGATTAAGAGACCTCGGGTGCCGGCGGGTCCCTATGCAAGTTTTAGTTGTTATTAGGCAAATGGTAAAACCAATGTTGGGCCTTGCTGGAAGAGTTTTATTCAAAGCGAACTGTCAAGGGTGGCCCATAAACCCCGACCGTGTTAGGAACGCAAAATCAAGGAACATAACACCGGTATGACGGAAACTAGGGCGGCAAGAGTGGAACAAAACACTAGGCAAAAGGCCGAGCCTTCCACCCTTTACCAAGTATATAGATGCATTAATTAAATAAGAGATATTGTGATATCCCAAGATATCCATGTCCCAACATGGAACAACCTGCAACTAGCAACGCTATAAGAGGGGCTGAGCAAAGCGGTAACATAGCCAAACAACGGTTTGCTGGGATGGTGAAAAAGGTTAGAGGCTTATCATGGCATATTGGGAGGCTTGATAAACAAGTGGTAGGTAGCGCGACATAGCGATAGCATCGAGACAACTAGCAGAGCAAAGATAGTAGTGGTATCCAGGGTAACGATCATCTTTCCTGAAAACCCGCTAGGAAGAAGAACGAGTCCATGAAGAAGACGAGCGGGCGTAGACGAACCAAGCGTAGTCGAACGAATCCTCACAATCGCAACGAGAACGGGGCTATCGAGAAGAAGCACAACCGGAAAGAAGGAAACAACATGGTAAACAACCAACACATAACCATGACATGATGCGCAAGCAAGTATGATGCATGTCCATTTTAATGAGGCATGGCATGGCAAAGTGCAACAAACAACACTACAAGTTAAGTGAAGCTCAATATGCAACGAGGTTACATATTGACGAAACTTCACATTCAATTATTTAGTTCGCTCTCGTTTATGTACCCAACAATATTAAATGTTAGTTAACATGGCAATAGATGAAGCATAAGTAAACTAACTATTTAGGCAAATTTAAATGAGGCCGGAAACAACAAACAACAATTCCGGAAAATCCCCATGTGCATATAGCAATTTATAATGCAAACAGCAATTTAAACATTTTAAATGTTGTTATCATGATGTGGATGACATATACAAGTTTTATGCACTTTTATGAAATCTTGGCATGAAGGATGATAAGAGCATTTGTCGCCATGATGGAATGAAAGGGTACCACGGCGATGATAACGGAAACGGTGCCACGGCAACGTTCCGATTCCGACAACTCGTTGAGATATCGGTGCAAAAGAAAGGTGGCGTGAGCGAGTCGAGCAAGATGGTGGAGTGCTCCCGATTACCGGGTTCCCACGTGTCAACGGCAAGGCAACCGAGGTATGTGCACGAAATGATTCGGATACGACTCGAACATGAGCATCTCATACGACATGCATGCATTCGTTCGCGGGCGTTGTTCCGGCGGTTATACCTTCGAAGCGTGCATTTTCGGGGCGGAACGAGTTCGATGCAGTGTAGGGGAAGTAGACGTTCTCTGGACGGTTGTAGTGGAAGTAGTGGTACACGGCGACAGTAGTTGTACACGGGTTGTATAGGAACTTGACGAAACCCAAGGCCACGGTTGTGGTACACGTCCGGAGAGGAACTTGACGTTTCCATGTTCTTCGGAGTCATCGTGTAGTCGTTTGCGTCGTAGTCGGACTTGACGAAATACACACCGGATGTAGTGGTACACGGATCGTAGATGTTCGGGTCATCGGTAGAGGTACTTGACGCATCACCGGGTATAGTCGTACATGAGGGTCTTGACGAATCCGAAGGGGTACTTGGCGAACCCAGAGGCCTTGGCGTTCCTGGTCTTGAGGAGGTCTCCGAAAGAGAACTTGGCGTCCACGGGGACATGGAGCTGAGGTCTTGGCGTCGGGCAGGGGATCAAAGGCCAACGAGGGTCGCGTGTAAGAGTGGTGCAGGAGAGGCCGGAGTTGGGCGGATCCGGGCGGCAAACCCATTCCCGACAGCGGTGCGGGAAGCCGGCGGTGGCTCCATGGGCGTGGCTTGAGGCGTTGATGAAGGAGGCGGCCCCCGCGACGGGGCGAGGAGCGGTCAAGCGAGGCTCGAGCGGCTTGGCCCTCCGGCGAGGCAGGGAGGCGATGGAGGCTAGAGTTACGGGCGTTGGAGGTGAGGCCGGTCGATGTTGTCCAGCCGTGGACGAAGCCGGAGAAGCAGGGGAGGAGCTAGGAAGCAGCGGCTGCAGCAGGAGCTTGGGGTTGGGTTGGCCATGGCGTGAAGGATGAACCAGGGGGCCTCGGCGAGGAGGCGCGCGAAGGCAGGGCCGACGGGAGCAGCAGCTCGGACGGCGAGGCGAGGAGAAGCAGAAGATGGGTAGGCCGGCGAGGCTTTGGGCGGAGGCGGAGGGGCTTGACGGGTAGGAGACCGGCGGCGTTCGGGCACGGAAGCAAGAGGCGCACGGGGCTGGGCGCTGCCCTCTCCCTGAGCGTGACGTGCTTGGGAGGGAGATGGGGGTCGTGGATGAGAGAGAGATGGCGGCGCAGAGGGAATGAGCAGGGGAGCGAGAGGAAGGTTCGATCGGGCTAGGGTTGGATAGGCGCCAGTTGGGCCTTGGGCCTATTGGTAGAGAGGGAAAAGGCCAGGGGGCCTAGCTGACCAAAAGAAAAGAAATTGTGTTTTCTTTTCCATATTTCAGAAAAGAAAAGTGGAAAAGAAAACAGGAGCCAGGGGATTTAATTGGAGGAACAAATCAATCTAAATTGATAGAAATGGCATGTGACTACTTTGACATAATATCAAAGCCCCACAACTAGGTTGGAGTAAAAGGAGAAAGATCAAAGATTTCGATATATTAGAGGCGAAAGGAGCTTCAAATGCAAGTGTGTTTTGGTTGGTTCCTAATATTGGAATATTTATTATAGCTCCCTAAAATATTGAGAGACTTGTATATGTTGTAAAGAGAAATCAACATGTGAATTCCCTCGATTTAAATGGATCCAAGATCCATACAATTTATTTAGTTGAGTTTTAAAAAGGGGTGCATGATGCAATGCACATGATGCAATGCACATGATGCAAAGATGAATGCAACGAACAAAACAAATCACATGACGAAACTCGGAATCCATGGAAGGCATCTGGAGTGTCGGTCTCGGGTCGTTACAGGAGCACACCAGCCCACAAGGGGGCTAGCGCGCCCACCTCATGGCCGCCGGCCCTAGAGAAGGATGGAAGAAGGCCGGCCCCCTCTTGCCTTCTCTTCCATGTGAGAAAAAGGAAAGGGGGGCGCCTCCCCTCCTGCCGTCTCCCCACGCGCCAAGAAAGGAAGGGGGCGCACCTAGGGCAGGCCCCTAGGGCGGCCGCCGACCCTCTTGGGGTGCGCCTAGGGCTGCCTCTCCTCCCCCCTCCACCCATATATATGAGAGGAGGGGAGGGGCAACACACACCACGATTCCCAAGCCGTGTGCGGCGCCCCTCCCCCTCTAGTTCGTCCTCCGTCCTAAACCGTTGAGCTTGGCGAAGCCCTGCGGAACAGTTTCACCCCCACCGTCACCACACCGTTGTGCTACCAGAACTCATCTACTACTTCGCCTCTGTTGCTGGATCACGAAGGCGAGGACGTCATCGAGCTGAACGTGTGCTGAACGCGGAGGTGCCGTGCGTTCGGTGAACGGATCATGAAGGTGTATAACTACATCAACCGCGTTGATAAACTCTTCCGCTTAGTGATCTACAAGGGTATGTAGATGCTCTCCCCCTCTCGTAGCTATGCATCTCCATGGATAGATCTTGCGTGTGCGTAGAATTTTTTTTTGTTTTCCATGCAACGTTCCCCAACACCTCCTCCGGCCCAGATGGGATCTGGGTTCCCCCCGGCCGAGCATGGTGCTCACCGGCCAGTCTGCCATGGTGGCCGGCGCGCCTTCCTCGCTGCGCCCCTCTCCTCCCGACCCCCACCACCCTCATCCCCTGCTCGGCTCCAGGTCTGCCTCCCGATGAGGTGGCCGTGGAGGCATGGGGTTTTGCCCAGCGGCGGCTGCTTCCTGCAGTGCGTCGGCCGGTGATTTTGGCTGCATGTGAGCTTCATCACCCACCCCTCCCCCCAGCAGGGGCGGCTTCGGCCCGGTGGCAATGGACCTGCGCTGTCGGCGTTCTGGGAATGGGGGTACCCAGACTTGCCTGCTTACGGCCCAGCGCAGGGCTCCTTCGACGGCCCGGTACGGCCCAGCTTCAAGACTTCAGGGGCAAGACCCTCGCGAGGGTCTTTGGCCTCGCGAGGTGAGCGACACCAAGACCTCCCAAGGAGCGCCTCCCCAGGCTGTCTCCCAAGGAGCGGTGATCTCTATGCAAGCCTCCCGCCTCGCGAGGCGCGCGGTGACGTGAGCCATGACGACCAAAGCCAGGTGGGCGCCAGCGAGCGCAGAAGGGGCAGTTTCCTTTTTGGTGCTAAGGAGGCAAGGACGGGCGCAGGTTCCCAAGGGAGGCCTCAAAGGTTTCCCTTCCGGTGAAATGAGACCATGATCATGAGCTCGGCAGGACAGATGTCATCGTCGAGCCCACTGCAGTGTCATGGTCAGAAGCTTTGCAGGCGAAGACCACCTTTCGTGAGGATAAGATGTACCTCTTGTCCCCATCCAATTAGCCGTTGTGGAATCCCTTCTCGCCTAAGTTTTGAGGGAAGAGGACCAAGGCCACTATAAAGATAGACTAGCCACCACCATAGAGGGGGATCCGAGATCGACCCATCCTCATCACTTGAGCCCTCGCGAGGCTGCTCACCCACTGTACTAGTTCATCCTCAACCTCCTCATGAGGCCAATCCACCAAAAGCAGGAGTAGGGTCTTACACCGCAAGGTGGCCCGAACCTGGGTAAATCTCTGTGTTCTTCCTTTCTCTATGATCACGTGCCCTCAGTGAGGTCGAGCCTTGGGTATAGCGAGCCAAGCGTTCCGGTGAAGCGAGACCCTTCGCACACGCCCCAGAGTTCGAACCATGTTGGGTTTATGGAGCCCTGATTCCAACATTTGGCGCGCCAGGTAGGGGCGTGTCGAAGCTTCGTCTCTTCACCGACCACGCTCCACCCTCGCTTCGTGGTTCCCATGGCGGATGCCGTCTCACCGGCCTTCCGAAGCCTATGGGAGTGCCGCGGGCTGCCCGGCCTTCACCCCCGGCCTGCGCTTGGTGCGGTGGCTGGTGAGGTTCAGGCCGGTGCTGCCCCCGCTTACGACGGTGCTGTGGACCCCGAGGAGTTCCTCCAGCTATACGCGCAGGCCATCCAAGCGGCAGGTGGCGACGACAAGGCCATGGCGAACTGGCTCCCTCTGGCCCTCATGGAGATGCCACGCTCTTGACTCCGCGGCCTCCCCGAGGCCTCGGTGTACTCCTGGGAGGAGCTTCGCGGTCAGTTCATCACGTGCTTTGCGGCCCCGGGACCCCACACGGTCACTAGTATCCTCGACGGGTCACAAGCGCCTGCGTCTGTTCGCCATGTCCAGCAGCTTCTCCGCCAGGCGGGCACTACTCGGCCACGGCCTGAGGCCTCGCGGGGCCGTGCGAGGCCGGAGGCCGACATCACCTTCAACTCCAGGGATCATCCCAGGACTGTGGCTGCTGCTGGTGCGCTCCTATGTTGTGCACGCCCACCATCAGCAATGTCGCGGTCACCAAGACCCTCATCGACGGCGGCGCCAGCCTCAACGTCCTCTTCGGGGAGGCCTTCGACATGCTCCAGGTGCCTTACGACCAGCTCGCGCCCACCAAGCCCTTCTCGGGGGTGACCAAAGGCTCCGCCACCCCCTTGGGGCAGGTGCGCCTCCTCGTCACCTTCGGCACTCACGACACTACCACACCAAGCTGATCGACTTCGACGTGGCCCGCATCGGCCTCCCGTACAATGCCATCCTGGGATATCCGGCCCTTGCCAAGTTCATGGCGGCGATTCATCCGGGCTACAACGTCATCAAGATGCCAGGCAGCAGTGGCATCATCTCTGTGGTCGGTGACAGTAAGGACGTGGTCCGGGCCCTCAAGCTCGCCTACAAGGCCGCGACGGCCTCACGCCTCGATGCCGGGGGCGCCCCGGAGGCTCTGGAAGCCGCGCCCGTGAAGAAAAAACAGTTGTTTTCTCAGGACCGGGCCAAGATGAAGCAGGTACCTATCGACAGCGGGGGCTCGGGCCCCACCTTCACCATCGGCGCCGGCCTTCCCCCGGAGCAGGAGAAGGCGCTGGTCACTTTCCTCCGGGCGAACAAGGACGTGTTTGCGTGGGAAGCGTCCGACCTGGTGGGTGTCCTGAGGGAGGTGATCGAGCACCACTTGGCGGTCTGCCCCGGTGCACGCCTTGTGAAGCAGAAAGCATGATGTCAGGTGCAGGAGAAGCAAGCGTTCATCGTCCAAGAGGTGCGCAAGTTACAAGAAGCCGGTGTCATTCGAGAGGTGCGGCACCCGCACTGGCTAGCCAACCCAGTCGTTGTCCCCAAAAAGGGCGGGAAGGAGCGCATGTGTGTCGACTTCACGAGCCTCAACAAGGCTTGTCCTCAGGACCCCTTCCCGCTCCCGCGCAACAACCAGATCGTGGACTCCACCGCCGAGTGCGATCTGCTGTGTTTTTTAGATGCTTTCTCAGGTTATCACCAAATCAAGATGGCGGTGGAGGATGTCGAGAAGACGGCCTTCATCTCCCCGTGCGGCGTGTATTGCTACACCTACATGCCCTTCGGGCTGCGGAACACCGGCGTGACCTTCCAGCGGCTGATGTGCATCGCGCTGGGGCAGCAGCTGGGGAGGATTACGAAGGCGTACGTCGACGACATCGTGGTCAAGTCACGAGAGGCGAGGACCCTGATCGAGGACCTGGAGGAGGCGTTTGCCAACCTGCACCAAGTGAACCTGAGGTTTAACCCAGAAAAGTGCGTTTTCGGGGTCCCAACCGGCAAGCTACTTGGCTTCCTAGTATCGCACCAAGGGATCGAGGCAAACCCAGAGAAGATCAAGGCAATTGAAAAGATGCACCCGCCTCAGACCCTCAAGGAAATGTAGAAACTGGCAGGTTGCGTGACCTCCTTGGGGCGCTTCATCTCCAAGCTTGGCGAGCGCGCCCTCCCCTTCTTCAAGCACATGAAGAGGAAGGGCCCTTTCGAGTGGACCCCGGAAGCTGAGGCGGCTTTTGAGGACCTCAAGACGTACCTCACGAGCCCACCTGTTATGGTGGCGCCTCGTCCTCGCGATCCCCTAGTACTCTACTTGGTGGCCACCCCCCACTCGGCCAGCGCGGCGCTCGTGGCGGTCCGAGAGGAGTGCACCGGCGTAGGCGCGAGGTCAGGCGACCCACGAGGGGTCGCGCAGCTTTCACCACCTCAGGACGGCGCCCCCGCAGCTTTCACCACCTCAGGACGGCGCCCCTGAGCCCCTCGCCACTTCATCAACCAACGGGCGCCCGGGCCCCTCGCGTCCCACGCGAGGAAGGACGCCGTCGACACCTCGCCCCTCGTCGAGCACCCGGTGTAGTTCGTCAGCACCGTGCTGCATGATGCGCGCGCGCTATCCTATGCAGCAGAAGCTCCTGCTCGCGCTCCTCGTCGCCTCAAGGAAGCTGCGCCATTATTTCCAGGGCCACCCCATCAAGGTCGTCTCTGCATACCCCTTGGAGAAGGTACTGCGTAGCCCCAACACAGCTGGGAGAGTCGCGGAGTGGAACATCGAGTTGCAAGCCTTCCAGCTGGAGTTCAGCACGACCAGGGTCATCAAGGGCGCGACCCTCGCCGATTTCGTGGCGGAGTGGACGGACGCTCCTGACTAGGGGCTGGGCGAGGGCCAGTCCCTCGCGCCTGGCGACGAGGTGCCCAATGGCTGGGTCATGCACTTTGACGGTGCCTTCGCGCGGCAGGGCGCGGGGGCTGGAGTCGTGCTCATCTCACCGACCAAGGACAAGCTCACTACGTCGTGCAGCTTTGCTTCCAGCATGGCGAGAAGGTCTCCAACAACTTCGCAGAATATGAGGGCTTGATTGCCGGCCTCAGGGCCGCGGCCGCCTTGGGAGTCAAACGCCTCACTATCAAGGGCGATTCCCAGCTCCTCGTCAACTTTTCCAACAAAGAGTACAAACCGAAGGACGAGCACATGGAGGTATACCTGGAAGAGGTACGTAAAATTGAAAAGCGTTTCTTAGGCATGGAACTGTAGCATGTCCCGCGTGGCTCGAATGAGGAAGCAGACGACGTCGCCAGGAGGGCATCTCGCCACGAGCCTCAGAAGCCTGGCGTCTTCGAGGAGAGGCTCTTCAGGCCATCGGTTCCGCCCCCGGCTGCGGGCCCAACGCTGCTCCAGGAAGAACCACCACCGGCCCCGTCCTCGGGCGCCCCAGCCTGCGGCCCGACCTCGGGAGCCCGCCAACTCCTGGCGCTGGAACCTCAGGCAGGTAGCTAGACCGAGGAGCTCAAGGCGTACTTGCTTCGCGGCGCCTTGCCGGAGAAGGAAGAGGACGCGGAACGCGTCACTACTAGAAATTGCCATATCTCCGACAGTGAAATCTAATAGCCGATGGACCGTCGGTTATTACAGTAATAGCCTACGGTAGTTATAATGACCGACGGTTAGTGTCAACTCACGAGTATTACCACTAATACCCGACGGTATACTAGAATGCTCGACGATGAAAATTCACCCCTCGAGTATCCAACTTAATGCCCGACAGTTCATCATAAAGCCCGACGGTTTTTCCTACACCCACGGGGATTACATGTAATGCCCGACGGGTTTCCCTACACCCACAGGGATTAATTGTAATGCCCAACGGTTAATTGTAATCCCCGACGGTTTTTGGTACACCCTCAGGGATTACATGTAATGCCCGACGGTTTTTGCCACACCCACGGGGATTAAATGTAGTGCCCGACGGTGAAATTTAATAGCCGAAGGTGAAAACAAAACTCTCACCTATGAGAGGAAATGGCCGACGGTAGATGTGTGCCTCTCGGTTATTTGAGAAAATACCCGACGGTTTATTTTGATAACCGGCGGTTGACTTTCCCTCTCGATGATATGTTTCAATGGACAACATCGATGAATGTAGAATGACCAATGTTATATTCCAGATAATTCAGTATAAGAAGATTCCAAGAACTAACATCTAGCATTGCTAAGCGAGTGCATTATGTTTTTTTCACAATTAATATATAGGATGCTTAAAAAAATTGGTACAGGACAATACAAATATGATGTTTAAAAAAATTGCACTTACAAAAGTACTAGTTTGCTAATTTCTTAGTCATGTACTTCTGTAAGTTGCCTTGTACGTATCTTTAGTTTTTTTTTAATAAATGCAACTTTGTCTAGAAGGACCCCGACCTTCATGTATATTATTAAATGCAAATGTGTCGTGAAGTATTAATTACATCTTGAATTATAACGAGGATGAGTGTTGTATTTTAAAATTAAGAAAGTGGAATGCTATGCATACGATCCTATACGTACATATATATGATCCTTTTTGTCTGAAGCAGTGCGACCATTCTTTTTCCTCCTAACCAAGAAAGTAAAAGGGAGGCATCACTCTTTCCACAAAGAGTCTGCCACATGGAGCCACAGAGGCCTTACCGTTTCAAAGTGCTGCCGTCCCCTGTATCGGTGAGGCTATGTTCGTACAATATGAACCCGTTCGTATTTTTCATCACCATTTTAGGTCCTTGGTAATTAAACACCTACTGATGGTCATGAAATACTATACTATCGTGACTTATAACAAGCCCGAGTTCCGTATTTCAAAATTAAAAAAGAGTCATATACATATGATTCTTTACGTACAATCCTTATCAGACACCACAAACACAACAAATCAACCGTTAAGCGGTGGAAGGCAGATAAATCGGGTCATTCTTTCTTCCTCGGGAAGAAAAAGGGCAATCTCGCCAGTGTCTCTCCCAAGGAGAGTTTCTTCGCCGCCGTCCTTCGGCGGCTCCCCTCCGCCGACGACCTCAGTCGTCGGTGCTAGGGGGGTCGCCATATCCACGCGTGTGTGGATAGTTTTAGACTAAAGTAGCTTCGTTTTTAGGTTGCTCATCGTCTCGGCTTCAGCGACAGCGATGGCGGCGCTGAATAAAGATTCTTCAGATCCTTCCCCGGCAAGTCGATCGGCCCTATGGTTGGGGATGGTTTTGAAAACCAGCCTGTTCAAGTAAGGATGGTGTGGCGGCAGCATCCTCGTGGTGGACATGTGTCCTCGGGCTCCACTGTTGCGACGACGTCTGCCCCAACATCGATGCGGAGTTTGGGAGGTAGTCCAGGAGCGGATGCAGTTTGTGGTCTGCATCGACGACATCTGAAAGACGAAACGTGTGCTGGGTTCGTGGTTGATGGATGGCAAGTGTGGTTTCCTCCTTCGGCGTCTTAGTCGTGGTGGGGTGCCAGATCTTGAGTTCGATAGCGTGTCCGGGGTGTTGCCCAGATCTGATTCGTTCAACGACAATGACTTCAGTTTTGGTGAGCCACCTTGTAGGTCCGCAAAGGTGCATATCAGCGATGGAGCCGCATCGAGCTTGGGTGAGGAGGTGATCCGTCGTTCTTTTCTTCGATGGCTGCTGTGGTCATGCTGGAGGCAGGTGATAGAGTGTTGGTGTCTAGCTCAGAGATGTTCTGCTATCTTTTCAGTTACGTGGCTTGTACTTTGATCTTTATGATATGAATGAGACACGTATTGCCGTGCAAAAGAAAAAAACCGGTGCGCGGTGGAACCAAATACAACACATCAATGGATCATCCAAGGTATTATGACCATTGCGAACCAACCTATGGTTGGATGGTTAGAGGGAGTGTGGTATCTCCAACCCACCAGGGTTCAAGTCCTGGCGTTCGCATTTATTCCTGGATTATTTCAGGATTTCCGGCGATGCGCATTCAGTGGGAGGAGACGTTCCCGTCGACGACGAGGTGCCTACAATGACTTCGTAAATTTCAAGATGATATGCCGGCTCAGTCTTTCGGAGGTGCTCATAGGGGTAGGATGTGCGTGTGTGCGTTCATAGGAGTGAGTGTATGCGCGTGTATATGAGCGCTTGCGTCTGTACTGTGTTAAAAAAAAGGTATTATGACCATTTTCGCAAAAAGAAACGTATTATATATATGATCATACCAAGAATCGTGTATGTGCCATGTAAAAAAAAAAGAATCTTGTATGTGCCAAACGAACTATGAGAAATCTAAGAATAAAAATAGGATTTAAAAAAAAACAAATGGCCCAAAAAATAAAAGTTATTGTACTCCTATATGATTTCATATACGTACTAATAATTAATTAATGACACCGTGTGTAAAAAATTAAGTGAACCGCATGGTTCGAACCCAAGACCAAACAGGTAAAAAATTAAAAATTAAGTGAACCGCATGGTTCGAACCCAAGACCAAACAGGTAAAAAAATTAAGTGAACAGCATGGTTCGAACCCAAGACCAAACAGGCTAGCGGAGCGTGCTATACTAGGTGGACATCAGACAAGTTGTGTGACTTATGCCTCCTCAGAAATTATCTATACTAGACCTTCTCAAAGCGCCATTGACCAGCACCGCCGCTTACATCCCCTCTGTCCTATCCTACCGCTCACATTCACCTCTCTCTCAACGCCGGTCGCCGCCTAGATGTGTCACCTGACTTGCCTCCGTCGTCCTCCACTCTCGTCTCAGATTTGACTCCAAAGTCAAGCGGCAGGCAGCAGCAGCAGGTTCCCATGTCGCCATGAGCTGGATGGGGAAGCGAGGGTTGGGTGGGGAGAGCCCGCACTGGCGGAGAAGACGGAGGAGGACTGGCGGCCCCGGAGCTACCTCCACTACCTCGCCGCCGCGTCCAGTCCGACCCTGCCTCCTGCAAGCACGGCGACTTCTTCGACACCTTCTGGGCGGGCCATGACCTAACCACGCCCAATCTCTTCAGGTCAGTACAGTACAGTAGCCAATTTGGGACTTTTTTTTAAACTGAAATTGAGGAAATTTTGACACAAATAAATGTGTAGACTGAGTTGTTTGGTCAATTAGTTAATCAGCACGTACACCAGAGACAATTTGTTGCAACATTGACACGATTATGTGATGTAGAGATAATGAGATATGCTCATGTTCTATTGCTACTCGAACTCTGATATGTACCGTGGTTCTCGTGGGATAATATAACTGAGTCCGTTCAATCTGTTGAGGAGGCCTCGTGGTTATCTATTTTTTTCACGTTTCTCACGTAGTGGTTAGTGCCCACCTCGCAGCCGTGGACTCCTGTTACCGAATTATTTGGCGATCTGGCGCTGATTTCTTGGCGCAGCCACCAAAAAATTCTCGCGCGCTGGCGCACCACGCACCAAATCAGGTCATAAATTAATCGCCATAGTCTCCTGGTCCTCTTTGAAAACAAACACGTCCTCGTTCTCCAAACCAATCTAGCTCGAGGGGAGCCCGGTGTCCCTCTGCTTCCACTCCGACGGGTGGTCAAGAGTTCCTCTGCTTCCCCTGTGATGGCCGATCAATCGGCACACAGCGATCACAGTGGGGCGCCACGGTATCGTTCTCTTCTCCCTCCCCAGTCCCCTCTCTCCTCGTCTCTGTCACACCCCCTTGAGAACTTTTCTTCCTTTCTATCTTGCGTGATTGTGCTGATTGTCCATTATTTGTACATTGCAATTTCTTTTCTGCACAATCCGTCAGTATTGGTTTGTTGGCGGTTCATAATTTTAGTTTGGCAAGTTTTCTTGTTGTACGAGTTGATCTTGTTTTCTTTCTTTTCTTTCTAAACCATGTTAGCCGGGAACTAATCATGTAAGAAACAGAGAGAATATTTGTAGAACCTTAAATCTAGGATTCAGCTGGTATGCTCACAAAAAGGTTATGTTTTATGTGTTTACTACAGTAGCAACTTTAAGGTGGTTTCACCCGTTTTTGGTACAACTCGCTTGGTGTTGCAGTAGGTAATTCATTTTTGGGTTAATTAAACTATGAATCTATCATATGACTCCACTTTCTTTCTGATTCACATCACAATTAGATAGTATGCTACATGAAAAAGTAACTTATCTCCAACTAGTATGTGCTTCTGATGGCCATGAATAACCTGAACAGTTCCCTCAGTTTCTGGTTCAGAAAGCTGAAATAGGTATTAGTAAACTTGCACATTAGTTAGCTTGTTTGGATAGAGCTCCTAATGACCATCTTGTTAGTTATGGCCAATGTAGGCCAAATATAGAATTGTTTGAGTGATGTTCTCACTGTTACTATATAATTCATATATATCACACTTTACATTCATGATTAAATCCAATGCTTATACTATACCTCCTGCTTCCATTCTACATTTTTGTAGCAATGTAGATGTCGACCGTAGTTGGATGTACAAAGAGAGACGAGGGAAGTTGATCAGTGATGCTTGGCAACATGGAGTTGATAATTTTCTAGATCATGCATTCTCATTGCCCGATGCTTCTGTAGACGGGGAATCCCATTGTCCTTGCAGCAAGTGCTTTTGCGGTCATAAGCACACAAGGGATGTCATGACCACACACTTGTGCAGCAATGGGTTCATGTTAGGATACGAGAGATGTACTAGCCACGGGGAGTCTGATGTACCTGAAAATGTAGAGCATGATAACGTGGGGGATGGAGATAGAATGAATGACATGCTAGTTGATGCAATTGTTGCTGAAAGAGTTTCTAAAGGTGATGAGCCAACAAAAGCTGCCAAAAAATTCTATGAAATGTTGATGGAAGCCGACAAATGTTTGCATGAGAAGACCACACAATCACGTCTATCCATTGTAGGAAGGCTAATGACTATTAAAACACAACATAACCTGTCAGAAGCTTGTTACAATGAGATGACGACTCTTATACATGACATTGTTGGGGACGATGCTGCAAAAGATCTCCCAGCAAACTTCCATAGGTCCAAGAAGCTTGTGCATAGTCTAGCAATGCCTTACGTCAAAATTCATGCATGCCCCAATAATTGTATGATTTATTATAAAGAGAATGAAAATAAAGAAAAATGCACTATCTGCAAAGAACCTAGATATGAGGAAACAACCGCAGGAAATAAATCTACGAAGATACCAAGAAAAGTTCTGCGCTATGCCGCTATCTCCCAATTACTCCTAGGCTACAACGGTTGTACATGTCACAAAGCACTGCCAAGCACATGGACTATCACGCAAGGCCTCGTAACAGTGATGAAGTAATGGTTCACCCTTCTCATGGTGAAGCTTGGAAAGAATTTAATAAGGAATTTAATAAGGAATCAAAATTTGCTGAGGAAGTAAGGAATATAAGGCTATGTCTAGCGACTGACGGCTTCACACCTTTTGGTATTAAAGCAGCCTCCTACTCATGTTGGCTAGTATTTGTTGTGCCTTATAATCTTCCACCAGAAATGTGCATGAAGCAGAGTAACCTGATCCTTGCACTAGTTATTCTTGGTCCAGATCATCCAGGAAAGAACCTAAACGTTTTTATGCAGCCTCTAGTAGACGAACTTGATGATTTGTGGAGAAATGGTGTAGAAACTTATGATAGTTATTGAAAGCAAAATTTCACCTTAAAGGCAGCTTTGCTTTGGACTATTCATGACTTTCCAGCTTATGGATTAGTAGCATGCTGGAGCACTCATGGAAAGCTTGCTTGCCCTATATGTGGATCTGACATAAAGACATTCTCATTGAAGAATGGGAGAAAGCCGTGCTGGTTTGACTGCCATAGGAGATTCCTTCCCATTGACCATGCATTTCGTAGGAGTGTGAAATGTTTTCGCAAGGAAAAAACAGTTTTAGATCCTCCACCAAAGCCCTTGTCCGGAGAAGAGGTGTATGAAGAACTCCAAAGTCTTGTCCATGATGAAACTGGCAAGAGTAAATTTGAGGGGTTTGGGAAGGAGCACAATTGGATAGCTATAAGTGGTTTGTGGCAGCTAGAGTATTTTCGGAAGTTGCTGCTTCGCCATAACATTGATGTAATGCACAATGAGAAAAATGTATCTGAAGCTTTACTTAACACATGTCTTGATATTCCTGAGAAAACTAAGGATAACAACAAAGCACGCCTTGATGTTGCTTTGTATTGTGATCGACCAAAGCTACACCTGAACAAGAATTCAAGGGGTGTGTGGAAGAAACCTAGAGCGAAATATTGTGTCAGCAAGGAAGATAGAATTACCATCCTTAAGTGGTTTAAAGAAGTGAAGTTTTCTGAAGGGTTTGCTACTAATTTGAGTAAAAATGTCAACTTGAATCAAAAAAATTCATTGGGCTGAAAAGCCATGACCACCACATCATCATGGAGCGTCTCCTGCCAGTTGCCCTACGAGGCTTCATCCCAGAACCTGAATGGAAGGTCATAGCAGAGTTAAGTTTTTTTTATCGGCAATTGTGTGCCAAAGAAATTGCTCCAAAACGGATGCGTGAACTTGAGGAGGAGGTTCCTGTTCTATTATGCAAGCTTGAGAAAATGTTCCCACCAGGCTTCTTCAATGTAATGCAACACCTGATAGTGCATCTTCCATACGAGGCAAGGGTTGGCGGCCCTGTGGCATATCGTTGGATGTATGTTTTTGAGAGGTATGTTAGACTATATAACATTGATCTGTACATTGTGTTTTGATATATTTATGTCATTTATTGCTGAAACTTCTAATATTTTGTTATAGGGTAATGCACTATCTTCGTTTAAAAGTGCGAAACAAGGCAAGAGTGGAGGGTTCAATCGTTGAAGCTTGTATTGTGCAGGAGATCACGAATTGTGTTTCTCTTTACTTTAGTGATCATGTTCGCACTATATGGAAGAAGAATCCTCGATATAATAATGGAGGAACACGCGTGCAGAATGATGGTTGTACCTTAGATGTGTTTCAGCATGTAGGAAACCTACATGGGAGGCCTACTGCCCGAGAACTATCGCGTGAAGAGTTGAATGCAGCAAGGCTGTTCATTTTGACTAACTGCTCTGCTGTTGATAGATTTCGTGAGTAAGTGATGAATAATTTGTACTTTTAGAATTGTAGTGTGCAAGATGTTTATAATCATACGTGGATTTCCAGAACATTTGAGGATGAAAATATGCAAGGCATCCAAACTTGACATCGGAGGGCCTTGATGAAATGATGGCATCCGAATTTGTGGAATGGTTCGAGATTGCTGTAAGCACATTTTAATTAGCATTATATCCTCTCCATTCAACTACTACTATGTTTCATAATCCGAGTTTTTTTTCATTTCATTGTAGTGCAAAGAAGATCCCAATTCTGATGAGGACTTGTGGAATTTAGCTAATGGATGCAGCTCTAGAGCCTATTCCTATAGCTCCTATGATGTGAATGGCTTTCGCTTTAGATCAGAGATATCTAAGAAAAAACGTAGAAGGTTGAAAACGGTGAACACGGGGGTTTGTTTGTCATCCTTCATCTCAGAGACTGAACAACTTGAGTACTATGGTGTCATTGAGGAAATTATCAAAGTATCCTTCACAGCTGGTAGAAAAATTGAGATGGTACTCTTCAAATGCCGTTGGTTTGATCCCATCAAAGGTGTGAAGACAAATGCAAAATTAGGTTTGGTGGAGATAAAGTGGTCTTCAAGGCTAAGTAATTTTGAACCATTTTCCATGGCTCACCAAGCTACACAAGCTTATTACTTGCATTACGCATCCTCCAGGAGAGATCTTCGTGATTGGAGGGTTGTTTACACTATTCAGCCAAGTACTAGCTTGAGTAACCTTGATGACTGCGCAAATGACCCATCTACTACAGATGAATATTTCCAGGAAGGTGGTCAGCTGGGTAGTTTTTCTGTAGATGGTGGCAAATTTGTTGATGAATCTACTGAGCCAAGAAAGGAGTCAGACAATGTGGTGCTTGATCCCTCTGAAATTGAAGTAATAGAAAATCAAGGCAATAATTATGAGGGAGAAGAATCTTCAGAAGATGAATTGGACGAGAGTACTGATGAGGAAGAAGAAGATTTACCTGAAGAGGAAGGACAAGAAGAGACATATGAGACCGAAGATGAGGATGATGCAATAGAGCATGATTCTGAATATGACGATGATGATTACTGAACATTTATAGCTTTTGCACTTGTCATTTTCTGTCTTGGTACCAATAAATATTATATAGTGGCGCAACTAGTGAATAATATAGTATGTTTACTATTGGTAGTAATACATGTTATATAGTGATTTAGTGACACAACTATTGAACAATATATTATGGTTGATAGTATTTCTAGTTTAGTTGTTACATAATGTTTTCTGTTGTTTTCTTCTTCTACTTTCATGCCTTTGGTAATCATCTACTAGTTATTTTTTATGTAACTAATAAGAATGTATTTGTCACTATGTAAATAGGATGACCCACTTGCATCATAGGCATGTCTCAATGCCTAGGTCGAACAGGTCTTCTTCTAGTGCCTCCGTAGGAAACAATGGATCAACTCAGTCAACTGCACAGGATAAAAAGCCTAGAACACCAAGAACTAGGACTTCAGCCGGTCTCAGACTAGAGGAAATTGACCGACCGCTTATAGTTCCCATTGGCATGTAAGTATTAAATATTCCAATTGCTTTACTTGTTGGAGCAATGTTCATGTGCTAACTATATTTGATCTTTAATAATAACAGGGCATGGGAAAGGCACCCATACAGCGCTCGTGATCCATCAACGATGCAAGGTGCCTTAGTGCGCCAGATGTATCCACCGCCAATTGGTCCAAAAAATGATCAGAAACCGGTATTGTGTTGGGAGGACTACAAGTGGTCCCCTGGTCCAGAAGTAAGAACAGCAGCTTCCAAAATAGTGGAAGAATTTTGGGTAAGTATATGCACATATATATACACATTGTTTCTATAAATGCTTTGAGAATTTTGAATCAGTTTTTCTAGTACTTAGAATTCTGAAACAGAGGTGAACATATTATATTAAGACATAAGAAGTCTAAAACTGGTGGATGGGTGGTAGTTAAAATTATTTATTTTGGTCACAACCATGACAAATCTACTTGGTTTATCTATGAAGTGTTGGAAGCTTTGATGATTATGCATATGCTCACTTCCACAAATGCACTAGTAACTAACAAAAAATGTTTTGGGATGGTTTTTGGCAGTGACGTTTCAAGTGTGACCCATCGGAGCAAGAGAAGGCAGATGGTGTTTTGGAGGAGAACTAGGAAAGTGAAGCAGATGCTACATGAGGAAAAGGCGGCAGCCATCAAAAGATTAAACAAGAAGGGGCAATTGCCTACAGAACTAACAGAAGAGGATGAGGATGGTAACCGCTGGCCAACTAAGGAAGCTTTAATTTCTGCAAAGAGAGTTGACTTTGGTACAGACATTGGTTGGCGTCTACTATGTGAGCACTGGAGTAGTACTGAATTTAGAGGGTTATCTTTAACCAACAAGAGGAACAGAATTGCTAATGGGGACACGGTCTTCCATTGCAGTGGTGCTAGAAATGTTGTCGCCACACGTCAATTTCTGGTACTATTTTCGTCAAACATCTTTCTGCTTACTGTTGAATAAGGAAGTTTCATTTACATTGGATGATGTGTTACACTCCTGAAATGCAGAAACTCAAAACCAGGGAAAGACCCTGGAATTTCTGGTGCTTGGCTTCACACGCACAAATTGCATCGAGGGACTGATGAAGAGCAGATATGCAGTCAAAGAACTGCTGATCATTGGGTTAGTAAAATATTGCAACTTAGTTCATTATAATCATCATGAGAACTATGTGCATAACACTGCAGTTTACCATTAATTTTTGATTTGAAAAGGAGGATTTTGATAAGGCAATGAAAAATTCCCATGAAGAAAATTGGGAAGAGGGCACCCGGATTTAGATGGACAAAATCATCTACGAAGCAGCAGGTAGAATGCCACATGGCAGGCTGGGAATTGCTAATGAGTTGTTTAGCAAAGCAGAGAAGGCGAAGTTTAAGTCTAAAAGGGCGATGGACTCACAACCGGTGCAGTCTGCTAAGGAGGAGCGTCTAGAAAGAGAAAACAAACATTTGAAGCGGGAGATCAAGCGTCTTCGAGGCATAGAGCTTGTTGTTCAAGTAATCTTGCCTTCTCTTGTAAATTGGAGTCTGAGTGAATAGGTTTGTGCTGACATGCTGATGTTTATAGTCTTTTGCTGAGAAAGGGGGAGTCGACTTTGATGGCATAATGCAATCAGCAGCAGATGACTTGGTAAGTTATACCCATCTCAATGGTAGGCTTTCAGCAATTGAACCAGTAAGTAATGTTTCTTTTGTGTATGATACATAGTCTCCATCATATTCTGAAGGCGGATTTCAAAGGGGACGAGGTGATGTGCCTCAACACCAAACCGAAAAGGTTAGTTCATTGTCGTCGTGCTCGCAAGTCTGGGGATGACCTCTCCTTGTTCCACCATTTATGTGTTTCTCTTTGCATATGTATTAGCACATTAGCACATTTAGACCATATATCAAGAAAGAATTTGTGTGTGCAAGTCAGGTGCAGGATTTTTGGTCATGGAAAGTAGCAGCAGAGGCAGATCCTTCATATATTTTAATTATAGATTTAGAAAAGAAATGCATGGTTAACTATATTGGCGCATTCCTTTAAAGGATTATATCACCCAAGAGAAATGACTGTTGCTGCATGTAAATACTTGATGGTTGATAGAACAAGTTTATCTGCACATCTATGAGAAAAACAATGCAGTGAAGACCACACTTGATAGCCTACAGTTGTCATGCTTGTTTCTCTGTACATATGCCTTGTTTGCTTGCATATCTAAATTTGCTATCATTTATTATGTGCAAAACTAAATAAACTGAACCATGTTAATTCGAAAATCATTAATAGGAAAACATGTGATAGTATGAACAATAGTTTATTTGTACTTCATGTATATTGTATTCAGGTCACAGGGAACGAATTAGTAGACATGAAAGAATTTAGGCTAACCATCCGGAATATTTTTCTTACAAATACTCTTCCTTTTTATCTAAGCATTGTTGAACTATGTTCGGTAAAGCCTCTGTACATATGCATTTCAATTATAATACATATACATGCAAATATTATTTCACCTTGGGGCACATGCTGCTAGTTTATGCTTTTTGTACATGCCATTCTTAATTAGTTTACTATATGCCCAAACTAGCCAATAGTGGTCTGTTAGTTTACCCGTTCGGCTGTGTCATGTGACTGCAAAATGTAAACACTGTTGATAGTGGGGTCGCAGATAGATATGCACTGTACTTGGAAAATGTGTATGGAATATGTGTTCCTGCTGATTCATGTTTCCTCTGAAAATTTCATGTGAAGGGTCAAAAGGTGAATAGGCATCATATTGTTGGATAGTCATACTGTTAAATAGCAGCTAGCAACTAACCTGTCAATTAGAACAATTAAGTTTGATCCCTGTAGGTCACTTAAATTTCAGCTACATTATACTGACAACTAGTCTTGTCATTACTTAGGGAATGGGAAGCAGGACTGGAGGCAGTACGAGTCATGGAAATGATGATGAGGATGACTACTATGGCAATGGGGGATATGATAACTATGGCGAGGATGATCTGTATGGTGATGAGCACTATAATCACTATGGCGATGGGGAATATGGTGACTATGGAGATGAGGATAACTATGGCGATGGCGATGGCGATGATGATGATGATTGGCTATAAAAGTCTAATGAACTTCAGGTCATGCCAAAATGAAGTTATGTTAGATATTTGAAACACTTTATTATCTTATGGACAAATTTGTCTTAGTGGACAGTTTATCTTATGCAAAATGTGACCCATCTCAGTTACTATTTTGTTCTGCATTCGACATTTGATAATTATGGTTAATGCAATTTGGATGCAACTCAATACCTTGTGCTTGTGTATGAGATGCATTTGTTGGAATGCCAATATTCTGAATTATTGCTATGGAGTGAAACACCCCTTGGTGAAAGAAATATATGAGGAGTGAGTAATGACCTATGGTGGAAAATATGTCTCGGTTACACAGAATGCCAATGGGGACTTCAGACTGTTGGTGAATTTATAAATTGACGGTGTTTTCTCACCCTCGACTAACAGGTTTCCTGGCGGTGTTTGCTCACCCTCGGCTAACAGGTTTCTTGAAAGGCTGTATACACTGTCGACCATTTAATGAGCTGACGGTTTGGTTCTCCTCATGGTCATAACTAAGTCCAGCGGGACAAATGTACCGTCGACTGTTTTGAAAACCGACGGGAAGCAATAACCATCGAAGAGTAAATGCCCGACAAGGAACCGTCGGCTATAAATGTCGTCGGGCTAAGATGAGCCAGCAGGTCACATAACATGCCCGACGGCTCACCGTCGGCTTACTACCGTAGGTGACAATATTACCCGACTGTATCGTCGGTCATTACTGTAATGGCCGACGAAGCAAGGCCGACAGGAGATGGCGGACGGTGTACCGTCGGTTTTAGTAATAGTTGACGGTGATAAAAAATATCCAACGGTAATTGGACCCTCGGTTATAATGAAATATCTAGTAGTGCGTGGCTCACTAAGCCACTGCTTATTGCTTGCAGGATGGCGAGGTGTACTGCAGACGCCCCAACGACGTCTCGCTACGATGCATATCCGAGGAGCAGGGGCGCGAGCTGTTGGCCGACATCCACGGTGGAGGTTGCGGGCACCACTCCTCGTCTCACACCCTCGTGGGAAAGGTGTTCCGCAGCGGGTTCTACTGGCCTACGGCGCTCCACGATGCCACCGAGCTGGTCCGGTCCTGCGAGGCCTGCCAGTTCCACACCAAGCAAATTCATCAGCCCGCGCAAGGTCTCCAGACCATCCCGCTCTCGTGGCCCTTCACGGTCTGGGGGCTAGATATACTGGGCCCTTTCCCTCGGGCAGCCGGCGGTTACCGCTACCTCTACATCGCCGCCGACAAGTTCACCAAGTGGGCGGAAGTGGAACCCGTGCGCACCATCCCCGCCGGCTCGGCCGTCAAGTTCATCAAGGGCCTCGTGAGCCGGTTCGGTGTCCCCAACCGTATCATTACTGACAATGACTCCCAATTCACAAGCAACCTCTTCAGGACATATTGTGCTAACCTTGGAATGCAGATATGCTACGCTTCGGTGACGCACCCGCGAAGCAACGGCCAGGCTGAGCGCGCCAACGTGGATCTCCAAAAGGGGCCTCAAGACAAGGAGCTTCAAGAAGAAGCTTGAGGCCTGCGGCAGGGGTTGGCTCGGTGAGCTTCAGTCCGTGTTGTGGTCCGTCCGCACCACCGCGACTAAGCCCACCGACGAGACCCCGTTCTTCCTCGTCTACGGGGCTGAGGCAGTCCTCCCGCACGAGGTTAAGCATCGCTCCATGCGAGTCTTGGCATTTTACGAGGCGCATCAGAATGCCTCGCGGGGAACTGATCTCGTGCTCGGAGAGGAGGCCCATCGCTAAGCCTCCCTCCGCGCCGCGAGGTACCAGCAGGCGCTGCGGCGCTACCATTGCCGCAACATCTGCCCCCGGACTCTCGAAGTCGGAGACCTCGTCCTGAGACAGGTCCTCTCCAGGGAGGGCCTCCACAAGCTCTCGCCCATGTGGGAGGGCCCGTTCAGGGTCGCCCGCGTCTCCAGGCCTGGCGCCGCGCGCCTGGAGACGGAGGACGGGGTCCCCGTCCAGAATGCTTGGAACATCCAGCATCTCCACAAGTTCTACCCGTGACACTCTCACGTAATAATGAGTGGGGCTGTACACGCCCCGGAGCTCCCGGTGCGCCGCCCCACGGTCCCGCGGGAGCTCCCACCCACACCCAAGTGGAAGCCCCATGCTCTGCGCTGGCGGACGACACGGTCAAACATGGACTATGCCCATGCCTAGTGGAGGCCCCATGCTCCGCGCTGGTGGGAAGACTAGTATAGGCGCCGGACGCGGCTATTTTTCGCCCTCTTTTGTAACCAAATTTGCCACTTCTTGGAATGAAATTTGAAGTTCTCGTGTATTTATTCGAAAAGGGGTGGGAACTTTTCTCCTTGCAGCGTTTTCTTTCTTGAATCTCATTTTTAAGAGGAGTGGCAGCTGCCCGTTGCTTCCTCCCGCGCGTCCTGCGAGTGGAGGTGGCTAGTTGCAAAACATGCAAATCCCTAATGACGGCGCCAACGCGATTAACCCTAATCAAGTGCCGCACCTCCACTTTATATAGGCATCCATCGCGGGCTCAACACTTGGACCCTAAAGCCCAAAGTCTACTCGGTCATGATCCAAGTCCAGCTCGGATCACATCCAACCAGTGTCCTCGGATCTGACCTCGTAGGTTCCTTCCCTTAAGCGCGCGACCCCTTAGGTTCAAGTCGGCTTGGTCGCAGTTCGGACCACCTCCGACCTGCTCGACTGGCAGCGGCCTCTAGCAAGGCGTGCCAACCACCAAGTAGACAATGAAGCTGTTTAGGCAAACCTGTACATCACACTTCCATTCCCTTTGCCACACGATATATGTTGTCGGGCTCAAGGCGAGTCTGTCATCCTTATGCTAGCCCGACCCTATTTCTTGTTCCAGTGATGCCGACCACAAACCAGATTATCTCACAATCCTTGTCACATGGCCATGCTTATCTTGTTCGGATCACACGAGGGGCCCAGAGTATATCTCTCCTGATCAGAGGGGCAAATCCCATCTTGCTCGACCATGCCTCGCAGCATGGGTCTGGACAAGCCCAAAACCTACATTTGTAACTACCCAGTCACGGAGTAGCGTTTGGTCATCCCAAAGCAGGTCTGTCACCATCCCGAGTACATGCGCCAGCTCAGGTCTTAGGACATAGAACGTATGTTGTACTAGAGACTCACATATGACATATCGCTACGTCTCATAGTTGGGTCTGTCCGACTCGGACCTTATCTCGACTCGGATTCGACTACATCGAATCCGACCAGATCCTTCTGAGTCCATATTATCCGGCCAGCATCCAATGCTCCATGGCTAGTGAGACCGAGCCATCCACCGTGTCATATGCTAGTCTAGTCGGCTGCGCGTCCACATAGCCCTTTCGACTAGGGACCTTTTAGGACAATCATCATACAATGCATAGCCCTACAAACAAGTCACGTACTTGCTGATACACATCATTGATAATGTCCAAGGACTATCTTTATTCATAAACACATAGGGAATATCATCATACATGATTGCCTCTAGGGCATATCTCCAACGGCTTCGCGAGTTGCGTTCCCTTCCAGCTCCTTGAGCTCGCCTGTGCTCTGCTGCTCCGGTCCCGGTGGCCTTGATCTGCGCTCTTTCCAGATCCTAGCTTGTCCGAGGCTCCCGCCACCATTCCATCCTACCGCCATTCACTCCGCTCAGCCACGCAACCTTACCCTCCTCCGGAGCTCGCACGTCCGGCGGCACCCGGTGCCTCCTTCGGCGTCGGGCGTGGATCCCCTTCCTACGGTCGCAGTTCTGGCCTATATTTGACTTCCTCTTCCCCGACTCGTGCTCCGACGGCTTGGGATTGCTCGGAATTTGGCCAGGGCGAAATCCTGCATTCTATGTTGGTAGCTGCGATACTTGCAGGTGTCGTTCCCTTCTTGGAGGCATTGTCATGGCCGCGATCTGTGCCTAGGTCCGGTTTTCCAGATCGGACAGCGACGGTGACGTCTTGGTGTCGTTCTCCTTCATGAAGGAGTTGTCTTGTTTGCTCGCGGCGTCCTCGGTGCTGACTTCGGAGATGTCGGTCGTCTAGTTGTTGGTTGGATTGTTTCTCTGGTCGATGAGTTTAGCTGTGTTTTCTTTGCTTGGGTCGAGTTTCTCATGTCTCTCTATTTCGGGCACCATGTTCACGCCTCTTGCATCCGTGCCATGTGTTGTACCATCTCCTGTACTCATTCTAACTTCTTCTATCAATGCAATGATACGCAAGCTTTGCGTATTTGCAAAAAAAAAATCATCTCCTTGTGAACAAACTACATGAAGACCTTAATTCTTAAAGAAACTTTAACCTTCCAAATATGCAATGATTTCAGGATTGTGCTAGGAGCAGTAGTACTTTGGAATCCGAGGATGCTGACCAGCCTCCTGACGGGTTGTGCCGAGTAGTTTGCATCATCTGGAGTCAGTTTCTTGGATGGATCGGTCTTCCAGCTGTCGCCTCCAACAAATTGTTGGTGGTGCGGTGGCACCTTTGTTGAGTGGTGGTCGATGACAAGGAACGAAATTTGCCCTGACGAGAAAATAAGCTAAACAGTATGGTCGCTTGGGTCGCTTGGCACATCTGAAAGGAGCGCGACAAGAGTGTTTCAGGACAACTTTTTGTTGGTTGATTGTCTTCTAGATCTTATCAAGCGTTCAGACTTCGAATGGCTCAAGGCGGGCGCCCAATGCTTCGAACCCCTGTTTCAATAGGGTTCTGCTCTGCTCTATTAGAGCATCTTCAGCCGGACTTGGTAAATCTGTCCCTCGTACATCCGTGAAACCTTCCGGTCATGTTCACAGACACATCCAGATGGGCCCTCGTATTCCCTATCCGGCATCAATATATTTTAAATTCGGACTCTCAAATCCATGCAAATCCATACACGTTGATCATACACCCAAATCTCGCACGTAAACAACAAATGTTGGTGCCGAAAATACATAGTCTACATAAAATTTATTTTAAGTGCACAACTCAAACATCAGCTCTTTGACATTGTGGGTCCACATATGCTCCACAAGATCACTGAGTAGTTGCGCGTGCACATGATGATTTCGAAGATTCTGATGCATCTGTAGAAAGTTCATAAGCTGAGCTGCATCTTTATCTTCCAGGATTTAAACTTGTTCTCCGGGCGCTTCAAAATAATTGGTCTGGGCAACACCATCACCATCATCCTCGACAATCATATTGTGCAAAATAACACAACGTGTCATGAGCTGCCACAAAGCTTCTGATTCCCACATCATTACAGCTCCACGAACAATTCCCTAACGAGGTTGAAGCACTTCGAATGCCCACTCAACATCCTTTCTAGCTGCTTCCTGCATTGTTGCAAAGTGGCTTTGTTTCTTGCACCGTGGTTTTGATGTGGTCCTCACAAACGCCGCCCACTTAGGATAGATGCCATCAGCAAGATAGTATCCCATGTTGTAGCCACAGTTATTGACGGTGTAGTTGCACGGCGGCGATTCCCCGTTGCGAAGCCTCCTGAACACCGGAGATCGTTGAAGCACATTGATGTCGTTGTGAGAACCCGACATTCCAAAAAAAGCATGCCAAATTCATAAGTCATGTCATGCCACTGCTTCTAGTATGATGATGGCCTATTTTGTGTTATCTTGATACATTCCCCGCAAAGCTTTGGGGCAGTTCTTCCATTGCCAATGCATGCAATCAATTGATCTGAGCATTCCTGGAAACCCTCTGAAACTTTTTTGTGTCCTGCACATTTGGTTCTCTCATACAATCTGCTCCAAACACATGCACCACGGCGCGAGCAAACTTGATAGTAGTCTTCAGGCATGTGCTCTCCCCCATCCTGACCATCTCACCAACGGCATCTATGGTAGTACCAAGTGCAAGCACCCTCAGAGCAGTTGTGCACTTCTGCTTAGCAGAGAAAGAAAGTTGACTGTAGCAATCCCTTGTGAGTTTGAAGTAGTCATAGTGTTCCTGCACTCCCTCCACAATGCGCAAAAACAATGGTTTCTGCATGCGAAAACGGCGACGAAACCATGGATCATCCGGGAAAGTTGGGCTCGGAGCAAAGTAGTTCCTCTGCAGTAGTCGTGCTCCAGACACCCTATCTCGATTGATCACTTTTCTCCCTTTGATTGAGCCCTTGAAGTTGAGAATATGCTCCACCTGTCGGTCCATTTCCTCTTGCACGCTTATGAGCATGATCATGTCCACTTCATCATACGAATCCGACGAATCGCATAACTAATCTTGAATCATTTGATCAAGCTCCATCGGTCCATACTCCTCGTCCGGTGAACCATCGAAATTCATCGTTTACCTAAAAAAAGCACAAAAAACTAGGTCGAACAATATGTCGAGCATATAGAGCGCAAGGCGAAGCCAGAGAGTTGCCGGACGTACTGTGGTGGTGTCCGGGCCGACGACGACGTACCCGGCAGTGAGGACGGGAGAGAGGAGTGTTGTGTCGGTGGTGGCGGCGCAGAGGCTCGGAAGGGCTGCAGATAGCGAGCGGCGGCGGAGCGGCGAGACGGGCGCCGCAGAGGATGAAGAAGAGAGGAGAGAGCAAAGGAATCCGGTATGGCGAGGGGTTGGACTTGGTGCAATTTGAGGTGGGGTAGGGCTGTTGGGTCTGACGTGGCGGACGCACCCAAGCGTGCCCGGGCGACCCCATATCCGCCCCATATTTAGGCTGGATATGAGGGTTGCCGGTCAGTCCAGGCGCTCGTCTGAGTCGAATTTTTGTGACCAGTCAGTGACAGGGCCGTCCGCCCGGTCGTTTGAAGCGGGTTTGGGCCGCTCAGCTGTAGATGCTTTTACTAGTAAAAAATTCCGGGGTTACTAGTACTTTCTTTACCTTTTTTTTTATTTTCAACTGCCTCAATTTTTTGTTGTTCATGTTGCTTGATGTTGCTGGTCGCACTGAAAGTGGAAGGGTGTGTGGACGCACGATGCATTCTGCTCCGCAGGTACGTACTGTGATTTTGCGACTTTTTCCAGTCGTGGTCACTGAAAGTGAGAGGGCGGCGAGAGAGAAAGAAAGTTTTTTTTTTGCGAGGGAGAGAGAAAGAAAGCTACTACAAGCAACTGAAATTTTGGACGAGAAAAGGACGGCCACCACCACCAGCCAGCCGCAGCAACCCGCGAGCTGGCGCGCGCGCGCTGGGTAAGCTGCCCTTTTCCGGCTAGCCGAGGCCTGCGTGCGTGTGCTGTGCGCAGGTGTGCTGCTCGGACCAGTTCCACCGGCCACCTACTCGGGCGGCCAATTCATACCCGAGAAGCCGGGGATTTCATTTCCTACGAATGAATACGAAAATATGTTTTCATTTCCTACGTATGTTTTTTAATTACTGTATAATACGAAAATATGTTTGTCCTCGCCAAAACGACAGATGATGATACGTAATCCGTGGGGGGAGCTCGTCAAGGGTTATTTGTCTTGTTCATTCATCCAGATTTAATTCCGAGTTTGACACAATGTGTTGTACGTGAAAAAAAAATCTGAAGTACGTGCATGACGCTTCATTGATAAGTGCCACGATGAGATATATGAGAGCATCTCCAACCGGACCTCCACTTCCCCATGTATGTCCGGAAGACAGTTCAGACACCGCCCAAGCAAAAAAGACACCAAACTGGACACCAAACTCATATGGGGTGGATTAGGAGTCACCCGGACGCATCCGTCATGTTGGACTGGTCGGCGGGACCCACGTGAAAACCCATCGGTCCGTAGGGATGGTCATCGGTTTGGTGCCCGCATTCACGGCAGGCACGCCGCCCGAGGAGCCAATCCTCAGCTATTTAAGCCGGACGGCGTGGGTAAACCCTAGCCGCCTCATTTCCTCCCCTTCCCTCCGTGCTGCCACCACTTTCTCGTCCGCGTCCCCTTCCAATCCGAGCTTGCCGTCCGCCATGCTGTGCGAGAAAGTGACCTATTACAAAATGTTCAAGCCGGAGCGTTGGGTGAAGATTGCAACGAAGATGCGCGCTGACCACATCGTCTGCACCCCCTTCTCGTCTGCGGCAGGCATGTAGGTTGACCCCACCGTCGGAGAAGGCAGGTTTGGCCTGGAGGAGGGGGAGGAGCTATTCCACCTCGCCCAAGCCATGGAGGCGGAACACCTCACGGCGAAGTCGCAGATGGAGGCCTAACGGGCGGGCGCTACCGCCTTCACGCCGCTCATCGCCGATCCTGATCTGGCAACGTGAACCACCTCGGCAACGTCCGACGGGAGCGACTCTTCGCGTACGAGGAGGAGGAGGGGGAGGAGACGCCCTCAATTCACTTTGACGCCAATGACCATGAGGCGGCTCTGAGAAGGAGCTCATTAACATCTCCAGTGACGATGAGTAGGATTAAGGTACTTTTTCTTTCAAATGCAGCTCAATTTTATCTATGTGTGATCAACCACCTATGCTGAAATCAACGTTGCATGGTGTTGTATGGAAATAAGGGTTTGGATATGGGGGGCGAATGCAGACACAGACAAATGAGGGGCAAGCCGCCGCTTTTCACCGACGTATAGGCCGGGGCCCAAATTTGGTATGACCGGTTGGAAATACTCCAATGGTTTTCTTCATGAAATCGGAGCACAACCCTTTATACACATCAAAAAAATATCTTATGCTACTCCAATAAACTCAATGTCATGATCATTTTCTTCCTTCCTTAAACCTCCGGCACTTCTACTTCCTCCTATCGCCATGACCATCCCTCGCTCGTTATGTCTGCAGGCTACCATCAATAGATCAAGTTTTATCTCCAAACCACTCGCGACTTGGGTGAATCTGACTCCAACCTTAAGCTCTAAGCGTTTGTAGGCAAAATTTTGTACTCCCTCCAAATTTTCTTTATTTTGTGTATCAAGTTTTGTTAGGGCAAATCTTTGACCAATAATTACTTTATTAGTGTGTAACTTTTATGATACAAAATTATAATCATAAAAAAGTACTTTGGAATCGAATGACATGTTTTTATGTCACACAAATATTATAGTAACAGAGTAATTGTTGATTAAAAACTTGTCCTCACGAGACCTAATGTAGGGAGTAAAAAAAACAGAGGGAGTATTTGTCCACGTGAAAATGATGAATTTGTAAAAACAAATTCAAAAAATGGTGCGTCAACTTGGGAGCAAACCAATAACCGACTAGATTAGTAACAGTTTGTGGTTTATTAGCCGATTACATCCAATATTGTGCGTACTCATTTGATCTAAGGTCAATTCTCAGAAAAAGAATTGATCCAAGATCAATTGTTCAAAAAGTAACTTGAAGATTTTGATTTTTGTTGTGAATGAACCGATGAACCAGCGGCCCGACAGTGAAAACCTAAACTGGTCGTCCCACAGGTTCATTTTTTAAATTATGATGATACTACGATTGGTGGCACTCGTGAAGGGAAATGGGTGCCGCGTGAACCTTTTTCTGTCAGATGTGAACCTTAAGTGTCCGTCTGTCAAGGTCAACATAAGTAACAACCTCAATATTTATAAGATGTGGACACCATCCTTAGGCAAACCATCACCAAACACAACCACACACTCAAATGACGTGTACTAAGACTAAATTCAGAAAGTATTTGGAGCAAAAAAGTCATATAGGATGCCTCGCTATCTGTCTTATTCACCTAGATTCAAATCCGAGTTTGATACAATTCATTGTACTGAATCAAAGTGCAGACATGACATACTTCACCGGGAAAACGTATACCCATGTTAGGCGATATCGGTTTATCTAACGTGTGTAAGAGAAGTGCAAGCATGTGCACACAAATCCAATAATCCACTTCCGAGCCTAGGCTCATCTGCACCTGCACTGAAGAAAAAAAATATAAAAATAGTAGAAACATTAAAAAAATCCAATTTTTTTTTTGTATGGTAGATAATTTGATGCGGGAGTTCCGCTCCAATTTTCAAATCATTTAGACATCCGAGCAGCTCTCGACAAAAAAGACAAATTCGGGTTTGTAAAAAAGTTTACTGTTTATGCACTGTTCTGACCCGATTTGTCTTTTTTTGCTGAGAGCCCCTCAGATGTCCAAATGACCTGAAAATTTGAGCGGACCTCACGCAATAAATTTTCTACCATGCAAAAACATTTTGGATTTTTTTGTGATTTTTTTTCTGACCGGGTGCAGATGAGCCTGAGCACCGAAATGCTGCACTCATACAAATCTTATATTACTTTAGTATATCATATGACTATGGTTATGTGCGTCAGTCGATGTATAGACCACGGGTTATTTTCTTGATGAAAAAGCACTCGATATTTAGCATATCTATTTTTCTAAATAGGTTTGATCGTTTTCCCCCCATCCCCTCTTCTTTGTCATGTCGTCACCACCACCCCTCCAACCATTCTAGACTGCACTGACGCCTCCTCTTCTTCTCATGTCAGATGGCCACCATCGCCAGATCAAATTTTCTCTTCAAACCTCTATTAACTTCGGTGAATATCAAAGCACTAACCACCTCCAACCTTAACACCTTAATTGCTCCTACAAGGTCTTCTCCCCCGGATTTTTCATACTCGCCACTCATCATCGATTTCCGCTTCACGACCTTATGATGTATGCCATAGTATTCTCTCTCATTTTCTGTCGCTCATGTGCATCGATGAGGGTGCGTCTATGTTCACTCACACTGAAATTTGATCATGCATCTAGATGTACAGTTTTGCTAAACGTCACGAATTTCTAAATCACGTTAGTCAACTTTGTTGCCTAGGAGAAGTGAAGCCCCGAGCCTGGGACGATCGGCCATGGTGCCCTCGGTGAGATCAATCCATGGACGAGCGGTAAATGTGGCAACGACACGACTGGCCGACGCGTCGATGATGGGAGGGAGTCGAAGGTTTAACATGTTCTAGTGGGGAGGGAGACCTTGCTGTGGCGTCACCGGTGAGGGCTCGGTCATGGCCTTACCAGAGGCCGGGTCATGAGGTATGTGCCAATTGAGATAATGTGGGATTACCGCAGGAGGCGGGGACATTAGGGTTGTGGGTCGGGGTTGAAGACCAATAGGAAGTCTGAAAGTTGAAGATGAGCAGGCGAACCAACCTGTGGTTGGATGGTTAGGAGGACAGTGGTATACCCAGCCCATCAGGGTTCAAGTCCTGGTGCTCGCATTTTCTTGAATTTATTTTAGGATTTTCGACGATAAATATTCATTGAGAGGAGACGTTTTCGTCAATTGATGTGCTCGTAGGGATAGGAGATGAGTGTATGCACGTATATATAAGCGCATGTGCCGGTACTGTGTTCTAAAGAAAAGTTGAAGACGAGCCGTTAAATTCCAATCGTGTGGCCCAAAAAATCGAGTGATGCAGCTGAGAAATAATGTGGCCAGTGTGATATTTGTGAGCGAGACGGGTCAGCCTCCGTAGGAAATGGGTCCGCGACCCCACCAGCCAGCAACCGGCGTCCGTCATCAACTCCTCAGCCCGTCCGTCGCCATCTTCCGCCGCGGCCGCGCCCGTCCCTCTCGGACGGGCGGCGCCACCCCAAAAATCCACCTCTTTTGACCCGGCCACCTCCCACCGCCGGGCGTCACTGCCCCCCTCATTCCCCTCGTGCTCCCAAATCGGGACGCGCTCTCCTGTAGAAGCGGAAGCCCCAGTACAAAGCCTCGGTCCGCTCGCCAACTTTACTGCCTCGCGCCGCGGCTGCGAGAGAGGGACAGCTGCGAGGCCGGCACGGGCGGGCAGGCGGGCGCCGCCACCAACCGTCGGCGCGCGCAATTCAAACGGGCGGCCGCCGGGACAGCGGGGCCGCAGCTGGGGGATTTAAATGGCGCCTCTTGGCCCCCGCATTCGGCATTCCCCCCTATCGATCCCACCGCCACCTCAGGCCGGCCTCCCCCCCGTCTCACTCTCGCTTAGCTGGCCTGCGACTGCGAGCCTCGATCTCCTCGCGCGTGGCCGGGCGGACTGAGCTAGTCGGAGGCCGCGGCGATGGTGGGGAGCTACGCCAACGGAGCAGGAGCAGGAGGAGGTAAAAACGGCGCGGCGGAGGGGAAGCTGGACGAGCTGCGGCGGCGGCTGGGGAAGGCGGAGGGGGACCCGCTCCGGATCGCCGGCGTGGGCGCGGGGGCCTGGGGCAGCGTCTTCTGCGCGCTGCTGCAGGACGCCTACGGCCGCGACCACCGCGACAAGGCGCAGGTGCGCGTCTGGCGCCGCCCGGGCCGCGCCGTCGACCGCGCCACCGCCGAGCACCTCTTCGAGGTCATCAACGCCCGCGAGGCCGTCCTCCGCAGGCTCATCCGCCGCTGCGCCTACCTCAAGTACGTCGAGGCCCGCCTCGGCGACCGCACGCTCTACGCCGACGAGATCCTCCGCGACGGCTTCTGCCTCAACATGATCGACACGCCGCTCTGCCCGCTCAAGGTCGTCACCAACCTGCAGGAGGCCGTCTGGGACGCCGACATCGTCATCAACGGCCTGCCCTCCACCGAGACCAGGGAGGTGTTCGGGGAGATCGGGAGGTACTGGAAGGAGAGGATCAACCCGCCAATTATAATCTCGCTGGCCAAGGGGATCGAGGCGTCGCTCGATCCTATGCCTCGGATCATTACCCCCACACAGATGATCGCCAATGCAAGTGAGTTCTTTGCTGAACTTTCCCCATTTACAATATCTGGTTGATACTTTCTTTTGATTACATCAAATCCACCGCTAAATAATTTGAAATAGGATTTAATAACCGCTAAACTGAATGAGGGCACAACTGTATGTATGTTCCTGATGTTGTTTGCAGGCTAATTTTTGAATCTTGATCTGTACTTAGTGTTAGTGTCCTTCATATCCTTTATCTGTACAGTACTGTCCTCGACAACTACTAAATGATTATCCTTTATCAAATAATTGGAGAGCTAATTAATGCTCTTACACTAAATGGCTCACCATGAATGTCCAAGTGTTACGTCCTGCAATCCCTTGTGCTGGTGTAGTGGTTAGTACATACACATCATTTCAGCAAGCTGTATCTGCATTAGTACTGAATAATAAGCGGTCTAGTTTCCTCTTATGTTAATTCATTGTGTATATGTGTCGATCCATTTAGGCTCTGACGATGTTTTGTTTGCCATGCGTTTTATTGTAGCTGGAGTTCCACTGGAGAATATTCTGTATCTCGGAGGCCCTAACATTGCATCTGAAATTTACAATAAAGAGTATGCAAACGCTCGCATCTGTGGGTCTGACAAGTGGAGGAAGCCTCTTTCTAAATTTTTGCGGCAGCCTCATTTCATTGTATGGGATAATAGTGATCTCATTACTCATGAAGTCATGGGTGGCTTAAAGAACATATATGCCATTGGTGCTGGTAAGTTTCCATTTGCTCTGAACTACTGTCTTATTTTGTTGAGCATGCCTCAAATTATCTTGATCAGGAAAATGAAATTGTTATTTGGACCCTTCCTTTTTTAAGACACAGGGAACACAGTTATTGCCATTTCTGCAGCAAACCAGAAATATGTTGAAACCTTATGTTTAATATCCTGCACAGTACCATGGAATATGTTATTTGAATCTACTGTTTCTGGCATTGGTGTTATCTCTTTCACACACTACTTGCTGCTATGTTGCCACTATGTTGCATAGATGCCATCGATCCAAGATACAGTAGATTCAAACTACTGATGAATTCAGTATCAAACTTGGCAGATATGTGTAGATTTCTGTATTCGTTTCTATATAACTGTCCAGGTCCTAATCTTTCAACGGTTTTGCTGAACATTGTGTTTTCTTGTAGGTATGGTGGCAGCACTGACCAACGAGAGCGCAACAAGCAAAGCAGTGTACTTTTCACTTTGCACGTCTGAAATGATATACATCACCCACCTCCTAGCGGAAGAGCCTGAGAGACTTTCTGGACCACTATTAGCAGATACTTATGTTACACTATTGAAAGGTCGTAATGCTTGGTATGGCCATAAATTAGCTAAGGCAGAACTAACTCTGGAAATGGGGGACAGCATCAAAGGCAAAGGGACCATACAGGTTTGTGTCGCGATCTAATAATACAAAGTTTGCATAACTGTCAGGATGAGTTTTTGGTTTGGCATAGCTGTATGCTAAGTTCTATGTGTTCTTTTTCCACTTGTAGGGTGTCTCTGCAGTCAATGCATTTTATGAACTCCTGAGTCAAGGCAGCATAAGCGTGACGCACCCAGAAACCAAGAAGCATGTTGCTCCTGTCGAGCTGTGTCCGATACTCAAAACACTTTACAAGATTTTAATCAAGAGGTTGGAATGCTCTTGGATCACCATTGTTGCCTCATGTAGTTACAGTTTTTCTTTTGTTACAGTCCTGTTGCCTCTACAGCCTTCTGAATTTTCTGTACTACTTACGTACTTGCAGGGAGCTTGGTACCAGTTCCATTCTTGAGGCAATACGCGATGAATCAATGTCCGATCCACGGGAAAGAATCGAGATGGCACAGCGCCAGTCCCTCTACCGACCTTCTCTCCTCGGCCTGCCTAAAGGCGATATCAAGCTGTAGTAGTTGCAGCCTTTATTTATGCAGAAATGTTGCGAGTTTCCACGGTTCGCCGATTCTTCTGTCGGTGTACCCCGCAAGTGCATATTTGTAGCATATATATATGCTTATATGTAGCACGAGATGAGTTTTTTTTTTTACTAGCAAGGCGAGATAAACTTCTTATCGTCCGAGTTGACGCCCACCTGCATATACAACCCTTGGTTCAATTGCATTTATTTCTTATAGATGGGAAACGAGGTACCTGTGATTCTTTTGAACTTAAACTCGTTGCCACTGCTTCAGTTGATTGGCAGTGTTGACATCAGAAACAGAGGGCGCCTGTAGTTCTGTATATGTAATGCTTTTTTTTTTTGAGGTTTTGCTCTTTTGAAGAGTGTGCTAGTTTGAGATCCATTTGTAATATAATGCTTGTATATGATAGTAATGTTAGTATAGTTAAGCTGAAATCCTTGACCCTGGATTTTTTTCCTTCCAAGCCCCGCTCTCGAAAGAAAAAGAAAACTGAATGGTATGACCAACTTTAAAGTTGTTTGTATCGACGACCACCACGATGTACAAGACGCTGGTCTGGGTCAAGTTATGGCAGCTCCGCTTGATAATATGATGCATCCTAGTGAGGAGAATATTAAGGTTGAACCAGAGTCATTAGTTGGTATTGTGCAAAATACAAGGCGTGAGAGTCAAACCATGCTAGAGACATTTATTTTAGCAGATAAACAAACGAGTACTGATCCTTGTGAGGAAGTTAGATTTTTCACGTACATGCATGGAGGCTGGAGATACTATTATTCTGGGGACCAATTAATTAAAGTGGAGGATGTGTTTGCTGCACGTATATGGTTGAGACGACGAAGGCTGGTCACAATATTTTTGTTCATATTTTTACCTCTCAAGAAACGTACGAGCAAAGGAAGTTGTGCATGTCGTCAACTCTCCTTGAAGGCTGTTGGCTGGGGGCCACCAGCAGCGTATACGGCCATGTGGTTACCAAGGTAGAGTCCTAGTAGATTATTCAGGCAAGTTTAAGTCGGTTTATTAAATTTGGTATATCTGCTAAGATGTAAAAGGCAGATGTTGTTTAAATTAGTAGAGGTCAAGATAGATGCGTTGAGTTTGCCATGCAAGTTAGATGGGTCGACCACTATATAAGGTCATATATGTGCGCCATGTAAGACAGGTTATTTTTTATAAAATAGACACGATGTGTTTTTCAGGGTAGACACCCGTATCAAGTTTTGGAGGGATCTTTAGAAAACCTCTGTGTTGCGATTTCTCTTCGTGGAAATTGTTTTGCGCGTGAGTACCTTCGTGGAGATTGGTTTTCCCGTGCTGGGCCGCAAGGTTCAAACCCTCTACTTCGTGTACATCGCGTGCGCGGGCGAGAGGTTGCTACTGCTGGTGGTGGAGTGTCGTGAAAGATCGGGCCGCAACAACAGATCGGATCTCACCATCGAGGTTCGGTTTACATCAGGTAGTATTCAGAGCAAGGTTGTTCACGGCACTGTGCAGCAGATGACTGGATTATTATGGAAGCTAAGCTATGGATTTCAATTGGAGGAGGAAGGCCGATGGGATGGACTTTTTCATACTCGTGTCGTGGTACAAGAGAGATCATGCGCCATGACAATCGACCACATGAGTTTGATCAACGCTGCAAGCATTGAGATGGTGGAGAAGCTGAATCTACCAATGATACCATGTCCACAACCATACTTGTTTCGTTGGGGTCATGAAGAGCTCGCCGTCACGCAGCAAACCAAGGTACCGTTTTTGTTGGAAAATTATTTTTGCGAGGTTTTGTGCGACGTGATTCCAGTGCCGATGATTTCATGTCACTTGTTATTGGGGGAGCCATGGTACAAAGAGCATGATGCAGCGTATGATTGCAAAACACACAGATATACTGTCAAGAGGGGTAAGAAGTGCAGTCTCGTGCCCATGGGTGAGGAGCTTTTTATTGCTTGGAGAAAAGAACATCTTAAGAAGATAAAAGAACAGGAAGAAGAAGAACGGAAGAAAGTCAAAGTTGCTGAAATTTCTGTGGTTGTTATTCAATCGAGTGAAGAAAATATTGCTCAAGAGGTCAACTCAAATCCGAGGACGGTTTTGATGCAAGGGGGAGAGGATGGTATGACCAACGCTAAAGTTGTTTGTATCGACGACCACCACGATGTACAAGACGCTGGTCTGGGTCAAGTTATGGCAGCTCCGCTTGATAATATGATGCATCCTAGTGAGGAGAATATTAAGGTTGAACCAGAGTCATTAGTTGGTATTGTGCAAAATACAAGGCGTGAGAGTCAAACCATGCTAGAGACATTTATTTTAGCAGATAAACAGACGAGTACTGATCCTTGTGAGGAAGTTAGATTTTTCACGTACATGCATGGAGGCTAGAGATACTATTATTCTGGGGACCAATTAATTAAAGTGGAGGATGTGTTTGCTGCACGTATATGGTTGAGACGACGAAGGCTGGTCACAATATTTTTGTTCATATTTTTACCTCTCAAAGAACGTACGAGCAAAGGAAGTTGTGCATGTCGTCAACTCTCCTTGAAGGCTGTTGGCTGGGGTCCACCAGCAGCGTATACGACCATGTGGTTACCAAGGTAGAGTCCTAGTAGATTATTCAGGCAAGTTTAAGTCGGTTTATTAAATTTGGTATATCTGCTAAGATGTAAAAGGCAGAAGTTGTTTAAATTAGTAGAGGTCAAGATAGATGCGTTGAGTTTGCCATGCAAGTTAGATGGGTCGACCACTATATAAGGTCATATATGTGCGCCATGTAAGACAGGTTATTTTTTATAAAATAGACACGATGTGTTTTTCAGGGTAGACACCCGTATCAAGTTTTGGAGGGATCTTTAGAAAACCTCTGTGTTGCGATTTCTCTTCGTGGAAATTGTTTTGCGCGTGAGTACCTTCGTGGAGATTGGTTTTCCCGTGCTGGGCCGCAAGGTTCAAACCCTCTACTTCGTGTACATCGCGTGCGCGGGCGAGAGGTTGCTACTGCTGGTGGTGGAGTGTCGTGAAAGATCGGGCCGCAACAACAGATCGGATCTCACCATCGAGGTTCGGTTTACATCAGGTGGTATTCAGAGCAAGGTTGTTCACGGCACTGTGCAGCAGATGACTGGATTATTATGGAAGCTAAGCTATGGATTTCAATTGGGGAGGAAGGCCGATGGGATGGACTTTTTCATACTCGTGTCGTGGTACAAGAGAGATCATGCGCCATGACAATCGACCACATGAGTTTGATCAACGCTGCAAGCATTGAGATGGTGGAGAAGCTGAATCTACCAATGATACCACGTCCACAACCATACTTGTTTCGTTGGGGTCATGAAGAGCCCGCCGTCACGCAGCAAACCAAGGTAACGTTTTTGTTGGAAAATTATTTTTGCGAGGTTTTGTGCGACGTGATTCCAGTGCCGATGATTTCATGTCACTTGTTATTGGGGGAGCCATGGTACAAAGAGCATGATGCAGCGTATGATTGCAAAACACACAGATATACTGTCAAGAGGGGTAAGAAGTGCAGTCTCGTGCCCATGGGTGAGGAGCTTTTTATTGCTTGGAGAAAAGAACATCTTAAGAAGATAAAAGAACAGGAAGAAGAAGAACGGAAGAAAGTCAAAGTTGCTGAAATTTCTGTGGTTGTTATTCAATCGAGTGAAGAAAATATTGCTCAAGAGGTCAACTCAAATCCGAGGACGGTTTTGATGCAAGGGGGAGAGGATGGTATGACCAACGCTAAAGTTGTTTGTATCGACGACCACCACGATGTACAAGACGCTGGTCTGGGTCAAGTTATGGCAGCTCCGCTTGATAATATGATGCATCCTAGTGAGGAGAATATTAAGGTTGAACCAGAGTCATTAGTTGGTATTGTGCAAAATACAAGGCGTGAGAGTCAAACCATGCTAGAGACATTTATTTTAGCAGATAAACAAACGAGTACTGATCCTTGTGAGGAAGTTAGATTTTTCACGTACATGCATGGAGGCTAGAGATACTATTATTCTGGGGACCAATTAATTAAAGTGGAGGATGTGTTTGCTGCACGTATATGGTTGAGACGACGAAGGCTGGTCACAATATTTTTGTTCATATTTTTACCTCTCAAGAAACGTACGAGCAAAGGAAGTTGTGCATGTCGTCAACCCTCCTTGAAGGCTGTTGGCTGGGGGCCACCAGCAGCGTATACGGCCATGTGGTTACCAAGGTAGAGTCCTAGTAGATTATTCAGGCAAGTTTAAGTCGGTTTATTAAATTTGGTATATCTGCTAAGATGTAAAAGGCAGAAGTTGTTTAAATTAGTAGAGGTCAAGATAGATGCGTTGAGTTTGCCATGCAAGTTAGATGGGTCGACCACTATATAAGGTCATATATGTGCGCCATGTAAGACAGGTTATTTTTTATAAAATAGATACAATGTGTTTTTCAGGGTAGACACCCGTATCAAGTTTTGGAGGGATCTTTAGAAAACCTCTGTGTTGCGATTTCTCTTCGTGGAAATTGTTTTGCGCGTGAGTACCTTCGTGGAGATTGGTTTTCCCGTGCTGGGCCGCAAGGTTCAAACCCTCTACTTCGTGTACATCGCGTGCGCGGGCGAGAGGTTGCTACTGCTGATGGTGGAGTGTCGTGAAAGATCGGATCGCAACAACAGATCGGATCTCACCATCGAGGTTCGGTTTACATCACTGAACAAGCCCCAAAGACCACCCAAACTGCCCGACTGACCTAGGATACATAGTTTTGAGACATTTCCGGCCTCTAGGTGAAAATTAGTCCGTCATACTGCCCACTTATATAAAGTTTCATGGTACCGCCTGCTCATCGCATATATGCAAGGGGCCGAGCATCATGTGCTATGATCATCTTCATGGCTTCATCTTCTCTGGCTTGGCAAGAGGGATGACACATTGGTTGCTCTGGTGTACGGACTTGGTGTGAGAGCATTGCTAGGCCGTTGGCGTGGAAGTGATCAGTGTGATCTCGGTGAATGGGACAACATAGTTGTGATGTGTTTAGCACAGGCAGTGAAATACCCAAGACTCGTACGAGCAGCTTGTTGGATCCGCTTGTGTACGCGCTCTCATCTCAAACTCATCTTCCCAGTGCATCCCATGCCCAACAGTGATCATCATCCTAATAGGCCAAACTAAGTGCTACCTCTGCATATACCCAGTGCAGCAATAGGAAAATGGGCAAACCTAAAGTTTCACCATGTAGTTGCAAGTCTTTAGCTTTTATTATACTCGTTGGGACCGTGTAGCTAGGTGCAAAGGAGTGATTCGACAAGTATTTATGGGTCGGGTGTGTTGTACTGTTGTTGATTTTACCATACGAACAACCACTTGTCCTCTGACGCCTCTCCCGATGAACATGCTTAAATGAGATGCTAAGTACACGAAATGACTTAGCAACTAAGCTCTCCAATATATACGTGCTTAGCTTTTTGCAGCTAAGTTTTCTTCATTTAATTGTGTAGCAACTAAACTTCCTCAGACAAAGGTGTCTTGCATTGTTTTTTTCCGATAAACTTCCAATTTATTCATTATCAATCATGGCAGTACAAAGAACACCAGAAGTATTAGAATTTACTATTTGGTCAGACCACCTAGCGATGACTACAAGTACCGGAGCGAGCCGAAGGTGTCACCCCTCCCTCGCTAGAGCCGGGCAAACCTTATTGTAGTAGACAGTCGAGAAGTCGTCGTGCTAAGGCCCCATAGAACTAGCGCATCAGAGCAGCAAACATCACCGACGAAGAAAGTCGTAGATTGGACAAATCAAACATGTAAACACCCAAATGAAGACGAACGAAGACCGGATCAAAACAAATCCACCGAAGATCAGCACTGACCGAATCCCGCGAGATCCGACGGAGGCACACCTCTATACACCCTCCGACGAAGCTAGATGCACCATCGGGACGGGGATAGAACGTGGGAGACATTATTCCTACTGAGAGACACCACTACCGCCACACAGCCCCAACCAAGACGTTGAACCTAACAAGAACGAGAACGGGATCCCTCCCGCTGGCGGGGGCCTGAGGTCCTCCGCATCTCCATGGCCCAAAGGCATGAGGTAGATCGGCGGCGGCGTTGACGGGAGGAGGAGGAAAGCCTGAGATCTTTTCTTGTGGGGGAGGAAAGAGAAGGCGTTGTGCGTCGGTTCTGATCCGCCGATTTGTTTACTCCAAGGTGTCTTGCATTGGTCCACGTGGCTGGCATTGTTTCTTCGTGAGGTCATAAAAGTGCTCTCTCTTCTTATTAATTACTTTGCCATGTCAGTTTCTCTTCTTCTTATGTGACATGCTTAGCTCCTGTACACCATGAAACACTGAGAATGGTTTGAGGGTGTCAGAGCTAGCAACTTTAATGGAAGGAAATTCTTTATATAACTATATGGCGTCGCATGTAATCTAGGTGTAGTTATAAATATGATTAACACTGGACATGATGTTCACATGTAGATATACACAATTATTATGTTATGAAGATCTATAGGTTATGATTTGTTAAACACAACTATGAAGATCTACCTGTTATCATCTTATTACTGCATAAAATGATTATTATCAAGTATCTAATTAGCTGAAATTCTGATGTTTTGTTGAGTTAAATACACAAAGATTAACTTAGTGTGGTCTAAAATAAAAGGAGGGTCCACCAATGATTGTCCGGATGCTATAATCCTATCATGAACTCGTTTAGCTTCGCCATTGCTTTCCCTCGATATAAATTATCTTACCAAGGAGGTCGATTTAATTTGCATCATTACACATACTTGTGAAGCTCCATTCAAATAAGAAGAATTGATGGGAACAACTTTGGCACTTGATTCTATTGTGTATAGTGCAGTGTGGTGTTTTTGATGATTTTACCACCTGAACAACCGCTTGTCCAACTACTTAACTCCTGAGGGTACAACTAGTATCAGGGTAACAATTTTAATGAAATAGATTTCTTTATAAAATTATGATTTACAATGTACATGATGCTTGAGTGTAGATATATAAATTTCAATGTTATGAAGGTATATCAATTATGATATATTGAACGTGACTATAAAGATCTATTGATTATGAAAGCTAATGCATGCACGCCTAATAACACTGAAACTCCTTTCCGAAATAATAGGATCTCGCTCCCGTGTCGCTCGTGGGCGACACAGGGGCGTCCCAAGGCGTAGCCGCCGGTCACCCATAGTCCGCCACTCCTCATCGCTGTTGCCAGTGAGTGCAGTGGTGGCGGCCCCTACTCCCCTAGATCATATAGAAACACATGCCACTCGGGTGCACATCGACATCAGGATTCAGGAGTTGTGACAACGGCTTACCCACACTAAGCAGCCTTAGCGACGGCCACTGCGTGACATAGGAGTGAGTGTTGTCTGCGGCAGTCGGGCCGGGTTGGACTAGCGATTCCTTGCCTCGTCTTGAGTCTTGCTGCCATGGTCGGCACCGATCTGGAGTCTTCGATCTGGCCTGGCGGCAGCACCTCGTGCTTCCTGACGTGGTTGGTTGACGGCCCTGCTCTCCCCAATGGTGGTGTGGAGGCGCACCTTCCCGGAGGGGTGGTTTTGCCTGAAGGCGCTGCTGGTCCAGCGCATGGCCGTGCAACACTTAAGGAGTGTCTTCTTCCTGGCTTTAGGCGCCCTCATAGCCAAGCTCTATCCTTGACGAAGCTCCATCAGGTGGTCACCAAAAGGTCATCGTGAGGGTTTCTCCTCCCAGATCTGGTGGTTGATTTTGGCGCGGAGATACAAACTATGGATGATAACTTGACGCAGAGGAATGTTTGCACAACGGCGGTGGTTCACACTACATGTAGCTGCTGGGATCGCGGAAAAGTGGTGGAAGCAAAAGATAAGTGACGTTGTTGGTGGTGCTACTAGAGGACCCAATCTCAAGCTCCAGGGTGAAAGTCTAGGTCTAAACTACGTTGGTTATACCTGACAATGTCAATGTTCTTGCGTCGTTATCTTGTTGAAGGCATTGCTCGGATATGCTTGGACTAGTTCTTCAGGATGAAACCTATATTCTGGTCTTGGATGGTTGGATCCGATGACGGTGGTGATTGAGCGTCACTCTCTTCCTGAAGGTGTTGCTGTTGTAATACCTCCTCGTCTGTGTGTTGTCATCAGATGATTGGTGCGGATATGGTTATTATTGTAGTTTTCGATCGTGGATCTAATCACTTTGAGGTTTTTTTTCTTTTTTTTCATCACCTACGCATAGCTTTGGTATTACATGCCTTTGCTATTTGCCGGTGTACTCATTGTGTTAGTATCCTTCTGATGCTTCATTTTGAGTCAATAAAATTCATCATTTGTCGAAAAACGTACAATTATTATTGTCTACTCTCTATTAGTTGAAATTCCGATGATTATCTAACTTGGATACACAAAGATTCACCGAGTGTGATCTAATATAAAAAGAGAGGCCATCAATTATTGTTTTATAATCCAATCATGGACTCGTTTTGCGGTACATGCCAATAAATAAAACTTGAATGATATGTGGTAGCTTCCTGTATTCCTTTATACTTCCTCTGTAAACAAATATAAGATGTTTTAGATCTCTGAAAATGGGGGACAACATCAAAGGCAAAGGGACTATACATGTTTGTCACCATCTTAACAATACAAAATTTGTGTTACTGACTTACTATCTGGATCAGTTTTTTGTTTGGCATATCTGTATGCTAAGTTCTATGTGTGTTTTCACTTGTAGGGTGTCTCTGCAGTCAATGCGTTTTATGAACTCCTGAGCCAAGGCAGCATAAGTGTTATGCACTCAGAAACCAAGAAGCACGTTGCTCCTGTCGAGCTGTGTCCGATACTCAAAATACTTTACAAGATTTTAATCAAGAGGTTGAAATGCTCTTGGATCACCATTGTTGCCTCTTGTAGTTACAGTTTTTTCTTTTGTTACAGTCCTGTTGCCTCTACAGCTGTCTGAATTTTCTGTACTACTTACGCACTTGCAGGGAGCTTGGTACCAGTTCCATTCTTGAGGCGATACGCGATGAATCAATGTCTGATCCACGGGAAAGAATCGAGATGGCATAGCGCCAGTCCCTCTACCGACCTTCTCTCCTCGGCCTGCCTAAAGGCGATATCAAGCTGTAGTAGTTGCAGCCTTTATTTATGCAGAAATGTTGTGAGTTTTGTTGAGCTTGTAATCCTTTGCCCGCTAGGATAGTTTGCTTTGCTTTTCAGTTAGCAAATAAACGGCTCTGTCACGTGTGCATGTACACGCAGAGGCTGATTTCATTTTCAGTTTGTAGCTAGCTAGATTAGTGCGGCCGTTGTGAGCTCATGGGATGGCATGCAGCGTAGGACTCGGCTCGCACTCACCTCGCGCAAGACGATTGACGTGGGATGGCGCGTCCGGTAGGCTCGGCAGCGTGGAGGATTTCCCGTTGAGTAGTTGGTGTACTAATAAGCTGAAGACTAATGAGAAAAACTGCAGTTAGTGTGCGCAGCACAAAAACACTTGTGTCTTCGTCTACCTCTCGCCCGATCATAGTGAGCTAGAGCACGCCGGAGCTCCCGGTTCCAACAAGTGGCATCAGAGCCGCGTCGTTCCTTGGTGATCATAGCTGGTTCGACTTCTCCGGGGGGCACTCCGGTGACCGCTGACGCCGCAGCGGCGGCCCGTGCAGCAGCTGGCAAGAGCGGCGACGGCGGCACGCGCTCACCGATCCCAGACCGCGGTCGCAGCCGTGGCCGCAGCCGCAGGCGCGGCAAGGAGATCGTCGTCCACGAGCGCACGGTACAGGAGCGCCTCGTCCCGAGCGGCACCACGGTGTGGCTGATGCTCACCCCGACGAACTACTTCGAGTGGTCCATGCTGATGCAGATTAACATGGAGGCCAACTTGATGTGGGATGCGGTGGAAGGAAACCCGTCGAGTGTCCCCAACGACAAGGCAGCGCTGGCGGCCATCCTGCGATCCATACCGCCGGAGATGGTTGGTGCGATCGTGGTGAAGAAGACGGTGAAGGAGGCATGTGATACGATCAAGACCATGCGCATGGGAGTCACGCGCGTGCGCGAGGCCACGGCGCAACGGCTGCGCTCCGAGTTTGAGGCGATCGCGTTCCACGATGGCGAGACGCTCGACACATTCGGCATGCGCATCACCTCGCTCGTCAACAACTTGCGCTCGCTCGGCGACACCATGGACGAGGTGAGAGTGGTCCAAAAATTCCTCCGCGTCGTTCTGTCCCGGTACATGCAGATCGCCCTCGCCATCGAGACGATGCTCGACCTCAACACGCTCTCCGTTGAGGAGCTCGTTGGCCACCTACGCTCTGCGGAGGAGCGCTACCTCACCAACGATCAAGGTGGAGGCGGCGGGGCCTAGCTGCTGATGACGGAGGCGCAGTGGAATGCGCGCAAGAACCAGCGCGCTCAAGGCCAGGGCAGCGGCCAGGGTGGCTCCGGCGGGCCAGGCGGGTCCGGCGGACAAGGCGGTGGCTCGAATCGTCGCCGCGGCAAGCCACAGAACCGTCGTGGCGGCGGCCAAGGCGGCGGTGGAAACGGCGGCCGTGAAGGCGCACCGAACGGAGAGTGGGACATGTCGCAGGTGAAGTGTTACAACTGCAACAAGCCTGGTCATTTCTCAAAAAACTGTACCGAGCCGCGCCGCGAACGCAAAGATCAGGCGAATCTTGCGATGGCGGGCAACCAACGACGAGGCGACTCTTCTTCTCGCCACGGGCATCGCGCTCGCTGTCACCACCGAGCGCCCAGTGGAGCGTGTTCTTCTGAACGAGGAACGCTCCCAGGCACGCACTGCGGTGGAGGGCGTCGACTGCGACTCCACCTGTTATCTGGACACAGGGGCGAGCAACCACATGTCCGGCCGCCGCGAGATCTTCTCCGAGCTCGATGTGGGAGCACGGGGGACTGTGAAGCTCGGCGACGGGTCCAACATGGAGATTGAGGGAAGAGGGACGATCCTTTTCCAGTGCCGCAACGGAGAACATCTGACGCTCAGTGAGGTATATTACATACCCCGTCTCTACAGTAACATCGTGAGCGTTGGTCAGATGGACGAGCTCGGCTGCGAGACGACGATTCACAATGGGATCCTCCGTCTCCGCAATCCTGATGTGCGGCTGCTCGCTCGCGTGGCACGCAACGCCGGGCGCCTCTACGTACTCCATTTGTCACTGACCCAGCCGGTGTGCCTGCTGGCGAACGGCGACGGCACGTCGTGGCTGTGGCATTCGCGCTACGGCCATCTGAACTTCAGGGCGCTTCGCGATCTCGCGCGCCTGGAGATGGCGAACGGCGTGCCCCTCGTCGACCGTGTTGACCAGTGTTGCGGATGCGTGCTACTTCTTGAGCTTGCGTTGGTTTTTTTTCTTGAAGAGGAAAGGGTGATGCAGCACAGTAGAGGTAAGTATTTCCCTCAGTTAAGAACCAAGGTATCAATCCAGTAGGAGAAGAACGCACAAATCACCAACACCTGCACAAACAAACAAACACTTGCACCCAACGCGATAAATGGGTTGTCAATCCCTTCACGGTCAACTGCAAAAAGTGAGATCTGATAGAGATAGATAAACAAAAGATAAAATATTTTTGGGTTTTTGGTATATAGATCTGAAAATAAAATATTGCAAAATAATAGATCGGGAAGTAATATGATGGAAAATAGAAGTAATATGATGGAAAATAGACCCGGGGGCCATAGGTTTCACTAGAGGCTTCTCTCATGAAGGTAAATAATACGGTGGGTGAACAAATTACTGTCGAGCAATTGATAGAAAAGCGCAAAGTTATGACGATATCCAAGGCAATGATTATGCATATAGGCATCACGTCCGTGTCAAGTAGACCGACTCCTGCCTGCATCTACTACTATTACTCCACACATCGACCGCTATCCACCATGCATCTAGAGTATTAAGTTCATAAAGAACGGAGTAACGCCTTAAGTAAGATGACATGATGTAGAGGAATTAACTCAAGCAATATGATGAAAACCCCATCTTTTTATCCTCGATGGCAACAATGCAATACGTGCCTCGCTACCCCTACTGTCACTGGGTGAGGACACCGCAAGATTGAAACCAAAGCTAAGCACCTCTCCCATTGCAAGAAAAACCAATCTAGTTGGCCAAACCAAACCGATAATTCGAAGAGAAATACAAAGATATCAAGAATTCAGAGAAGATTCAAATAATATTCATAGATAAGCTGATCATAAATCCACAATTCATCGGATCTCGACAAACACACCGCAAAAGAAGATTACATCAGATAGATCTCCAAGAACATCAAGAAGAACGTTGTATTGAGAATCAAAGAGAGAGAAGAAGCCATCTAGCTACTAGCTATGGACCCGTAGGTCTAAGGTAAACTACTCACGCATCATCGGAAGGGCAATGGAGTTCATGTAGAAGCCCTCCGTGATCGATTCCCCCTCCGGTGGGATGCCGGAAAATGCCCCAAGATGGGATCTCACGGGAACAGAAGGTTGCGGCGGTGGAAAAGTGTTTTCATGGATTGCCCTGGTGGTTCTGGAATATATGTGAATATATAGGAGGAAGGGCTAGTTCAGAGGAGTCCCGAGGGGCCCACAAGGCAGGGCCCCCCCCCTAGGGCGCGCCCTCCACCCTTGTCGCCGCCTCGCGGCTCTTCTGACTTGGACTCCAAGTCCCCTGAGTGTCTTCTGGTCCAAGAAAAATCATCGTGAAGTTTTATTCCATTTGGACTCCGTTTGGTATTCCTTTTCTGCGAAGCTCAAAAACAAGAAAAAAATAGAAACTGGCACTGGGCTCTAGGTTAATAGGTTAGTCCCAAAAATAATATAAAATAGCATATTAATGCATATAAAACATCAAAAACAGATAATATAATAGCATGGAACAATAAAAAATTATAGATACGTTGGAGACGTATCAAGCATCCTCAAGCTTAATTCCTGCTCGTCCTCGAGTAGGTAAATGATAAAAACAAATTTTTTGATGTGGAATGCTACCTAACATACTTATCCATGTAATTTTCTTTATTGTGGCATGAATGTTCAGATCCATAAGATTCAAAACAAAAGTTTAATATTGACATAAAAACAACAATACTTCAAGCATACTAATAAAGCAATCATGTCTTGTCAAAATAACATGGCTAAAAAAAGTTACCCCTACAAAATCATATAGTCTGGCTATGCTCCATCTTCGTCACACAAAGTACTCAAATCATGCACAACCCCGATGACAAGCCAATCAATTGTTTCATACTTTTGATGTTCTCAAATCTTTTCAACTTTCACACAATACATGAGCGTGAGCCATGGACATAGCACTATAGGTGGAATAGAATATGGTGGTTGTGGAGAAGACAAAAAAGAAGGAGATAGTCTCACATCAACTAGGCGTATCAACGAGCTATGGAGATGCTCATCAATAGATATCAATGTGAGTGAGTAGGGATTGCCATGCAACGGATGCACTAGAGCTATAAGTTTATGAAAGCTCAAAAAGAAACTAAGTGGGTGTGCATCTAACTTGCTTGCTCACGAAGACCTAGGGCAATTTGGGGAAGCCCATCGTTGGAATATACAAGCCAAGTTCTATAATGAAAAATTCCCACTAGTATATGAAAGTGACAACATAGGAGACTCTCTATCATGAAAATCATGGTGCTACTTTGAAGCACAAGTGTGGAAAAAGGATAGTAACATTGCCCCTTCTCTCTTTTCTCTCATTTTTTTTCTTTGGTGGGCTTCTTTGGCCTCTTTTATTTTATTTGTGGGCTTCGTTGGCCTCTTTTATTTTTTTCCTCACATGGGACAATGCTCTAATAATGAAGATCATCACACTTTTATTTACTTACAACTCAAAAATTACAACTCGATACTTAGAACAAAATATGACTCTATATGAATGTCTCCGGCGGTGTACCGGGATGTGCAAGGACTCAAGAGTGACATGTATAAAAATTATGAATGGTGGCTTTGCCACAAATACTATGTCAACTACATGATCATGCAAAGCAATATGACAATGATGGAACGTGTTATAATAAACGGAACGGTGGAAAGTTGCATGGCAATATATCTCGGAATGGCTATGGAAATGCCATAATAGGTAGGTATGGTGGCTGTTTTGAGGAAGGTAAAAGGTAGGTGTATGGCACCGGCGAAAGTTGCGCGGTACTAGAGAGGCTAGCAAAGGTGGAAGGGTGAGAGTGCGTATAATCCATGGACTCAACATTAGTCATAAAGAACTCACATACTTATTGCAAAAAACTATTAGTCATCGAAACAAAGTACTACGCGCATGCTCCTAGAGGGATAGATTGGTAGGAAAAGACCATCGCTCATCCCCGACCGCCACTCATAAGGAAGACAATCAATAAATACCTCATGCTCCAACTTCGTTACATAACGGTTCACCATACGTGCATGCTACGGGAATCACAAACCTTAACACAAGTATTTCTACAATCCACAATTACTCACTAGCATGACTCTAATATCACCATCTTTATATCTCAAAACAATCATAAGGAATTAAACTTCACATAGTATTCAATGCACTTTATATGAAAGTTTTTATTATATCCCTCCTGGATGCCTATCATATTAGGACTAAATTTATAACCAAAGCAAATTACCATGCTGTTTAGAAAGACTCTCAAAATAATATAAGTGAAGCATGAGAGTTCAACAGTTTCTATGAAATAAAACCACCGCCGTGCTCTAAAAAGATATAAGTGAAACACTAGAGCAAAATTGCCTAGCTCAAAGATATAAATGAAGCACATAGAGTATTCTAATAAATCACGATTCATGCGTGTCCCTCTCAAAAGGTGTGTACAGTAAGGATGATTGTGGCAAACTGAAAAGCAAAGACTCATATCATACAAGATGCTCCAAGCAAAACACATATCATGTGATGAATAAAAATATAGCCTCAAGTAAATTTACCGATAGACGAAGACGAAAGAGGGGATGCCTTCCAGGGCATCCCCAAGCTTAGGCTCTTGCCACTCCTTATTCCATAGTCTATCAAATCTTTACCCAAAACTTGAAAACTTCACAACACAAATCTCAACAGAAAACTCGTGAGATCCGTTAGTACAAGAAAATAAAATCACTACTTTTGGTACTGTTGTGAACTCATTCTTTACTTATATTGGTGTAATATCTATTGTATTCCAACTTCTCCAAGGTTCATACCCCCCGATATTACATATAGATTCATTAAAATAAGCAAACAACACAAAGAAAACAGAATCTGTCAAAAACAGAACAGTCTGTGAAGATCCGAATTGTTCTAATACTTCTGTAACTCCAAAACTTTTGAAACATTAGGAGAACAGAGATGATTTGTATATCAATCTCGTGTAAACAATTCAGGGTTTTTCAACGCTCCAGTGAATTATTAAAATTCTGTGACTGGACGCAAAAGGTTCAGTTTTTCAGCAAGATCAAATCAACTATCACCGTAAGCCATCCCAAAGGTCTTACTTGACACAAACACTAACTAAAACACCAAAACACATCTAACTAGAGGCTAGATGAAAAATTTATTGAAAAACAAAACCAAAAAAATAAAAATAAAATTGGGTTGCGTCCCAACAAGCGCTATTGTTTAACGCCCTTAGCTAGGCAAAAAAACACATAGATCTAGGTATTGTCATCTTTGGCCTTTATCTTTTTAATAGAATTATGCTCCGGTCCGGGAGGTTCTTTGCGTTTCTCATCATATTCTGAAATATTTATATCTAGAGCATCCAACCGCTTATTGCAAAGAGTGATCAACATATTCATGCGGTGGAGGTTTCCGCTAACATTTTTGAGGGGTTCAAGAGATTTTTGCAAAGTTTTCTGTAATTCACACAATTTCTCAAAAACTTGAGTTCCCTCTTGGGTAAGATGTAATCCCTTTTGTGGGGTTGATATTCCTACTACTCCTTCTATTATCTCATAAGCAATGTTAGCATCAATTTCAATAAAAATTCCTTTAGCAGCGAAATCCAAAAGTTGCCTATGGGACATGGTTAGTCCAACATAAAAATTACGAAGTAGAATCTTAATATCCCCCTTTATAGTGCTGTTGTGGTAAAACTCTAACATCCTATACCAAGCATCCTTTAAATTTTCTCCTTGTTTCTGTTTGAAGTGAAGAACTTCAAAGTTGGGAGACAAGGGAGGAGTAAAAGTGCTAGTCATAGTAAAAAAAAGTAAAGACGTGGCAAGCAATCTGACACACGAGCAAACAAAAGGCAAACGAAAAAGACGAACGGAAGAAGGGAGAATAAAAAGGCAAATCTTTTTGAAAATCATTTTAGAAGTGGGGGAGAGGAAAACGAGAGGCAAATGGCGAATAATGCAATGCAAGAGATGAGAGTTTATGATGGGTACTTGGTATGTCTTGACTTGGCGTAGATCTCCCCGGCAACGGCGCCAGAAATTCTTCCTGCTACTTCTTGAGCTTGCGTTGGTTTTCCCTTGAAGAGGAAAGGGTGATGCAGCACAGTAGAGGTAGATATTTCCCTCAGTTAAGAACCAAGGTATCAATCCAGTAGGAGAAGAACGCACAAATCACCAACACCTGCACGAACAAACAAACACTTGCACCCAACGCGATAAAGGGGTTGTCAATCCCTTCACGATCAACTGCAAAAGTGAGATCTGATAGAGATAGATAAACAAAAGATAAAATATTTTTGGGTTTTTGGTATATAGATCTGAAAATAAAAGATTGCAAAATAGTAGATCGGAAAGTAATATGATGGAAAATAGAAGTAATATGATGGAAAATAGACCCGGGGGCCATAGGTTTCACTAGAGGCTTCTCTCATGAAGGTAAATAATACAGTGGGTGAACAAATTACTGTCGAGCGATTGATAGAAAAGCGCAAAGTTATAACGATATCCAAGGCAATGATTATGCATATAGGCATCACGTCCGTGTCAAGTAGACCGACTCCTGCCTACATCTACTACTATTACTCCAAACATCGACCACTATCCACCATGCATCTAGAGTATTAAGTTCATAAAGAACGGAGTAACACCTTAAGTAAGATGACATGATGTAGAGGAATTAACTCAAGCAATATGATGAAAACCCCATCTTTTTATCCTCGATGGCAATAATGCAATACGTGCCTCGCTACCCCTACTGTCACTGGGTGAGGACACCGTAAGATTGAACCCAAAGCTAAGCACCTCTCCCATTGCAAGAAAAACCAATCTAGTTGGCCAAACCAAACCGATAATTCGAAGGGAAATTCAAAGATATCAAATCATGCATAAAAGAATTCAGAGAAGATTCAAATAATATTCATAGATAAGCTGATCATAAATCCACAATTCATCGGATCTCGACAAACACACCGCAAAAGAAGATTACATCAGATAGATCTCCAAGAACATCAAGAAGAACGTTGTATGGAGAATCAAAGAGAGAGAAGAAGCCATCTAGCTACTAGCTATGGACCCGTAGGTCTAAGGTAAACTACTCACGCATCATCGGAAGGGCAATGGAGTTCATGTAGAAGCCCTCCGTGATCGATTCCCCCTCCGGTGGGATGCCGGAAAATGCCCCAAGATGGGATCTCACGGGAACAGAAGGTTGCGGCGGTGGAAAAGTGTTTTCATGGATTGCCCTGGTGGTTCTGGAATATATGTGAATATATAGGAGGAAGGGCTAGTTCAGAGGAGTCCCGAGGGGCCCACAAGGCAGGGCCCCCCCCCCTAGGGCGCGCCCTCCACCCTTGTCGCCGCCTCGCGGCTCTTCTGACTTGGACTCCAAGTCCCCTGAGTGTCTTCTGGTCCAAGAAAAATCATCGTGAAGTTTTATTCCATTTGGACTCCGTTTGGTATTCCTTTTCTGCGAAGCTCAAAAACAAGAAAAAAATAGAAACTGGCACTGGGCTCTAGGTTAATAGGTTAGTCCCAAAAATAATATAAAATAGCATATTAATGCATATAAAACATCAAAAACAGATAATATAATAGCATGGAACAATAAAAAATTATAGATACGTTGGAGACGTATCAATGCGCCCTAGGCAAGCAGTACCGGCAACCATTCCCGCAGGCCACGACGTACCGCGCGGAGCACGCGCTTGAGCTCGTCCACACGGATCTCTGTGGTCCGATCAAGCCAGCAACAACCGAAGGTAACCGGTATTTTCTGTTGGTTGTTGATGATCACTCCTGTTACATGTGGTTGGAGGTGATCAAATCCAAGGACGAGGCATTTCAATGTTTCAAGAAAATCAAGGCCCTCGCGGAGGCAGAGTCTGGACGCCGGCTCATGGCGTTCCAGTCCGATCGGGGCGGCGAGTTCAACTCCACCGAATTCCGCCTGTACTGCGAGGATGGAGGGATCAAGCACTGCACCACCGCGCCGTACACGCCACAGCAAAACGGTGTGGTCGAGAGGCGAAACCAGACCATGGTGGAGATGGCGCAGTGCCTGCTCAAGAGCATGGACGTGCCCGCCACGTTCTGGGGCGACGCGGTCAAGACGGCGATGTACCTGCTCAATCGATCCCCCACGCGGAGCATTGACGGGCAGACATCGTACGAGGCGTGGCACAAGAAGAAGCCGACAGTTCACCACCTGCGCACTTTTGTGTGCGTTGCCCATGTCAAGAACGTCGGCCTCGGCATCGACAAACTGGCCGATCGCTCGACGCTGATGATCTTCCTCGGGTACGCTGAGGGAGCCAAGGCATACAGGGTGTTCGATCCAGCTACGAACAAGGTGCACGTCACACGTGATGTCGTGTTTGAAGAACGCAGGAAGTGGGACTGGACGCCGGCCCCAGGTGGTGTGGCACCTCTCATGGACGAACATTTTGTGGTCATCTACAGCGACGAGGAGAGCGTCATGCAATCCTCTTCGTCGAGCTCTGGCGGGTCGTCCCACGGGTCGCCCCCGGCATCCTCTACACCGGCAGGCTCCCCAGTTACACCGGCAACACCAACGCGCTCTCCAGCCCCTGACGACGACGGCTGGCTACGCCGCCCAACGATGACTGGGAGCGGCACGACCTCGATCATACGCCATCGCGCTACCGAAAGATGACGCATGTTCTTGCAGCGGTGGAAGCGGCGAGGCAAGACCAAGCTGGTCTCTGTCTCATTGCTACTGAAGAGCCCACTGGCGTCGATGAAGCGCTGGAGGAGGCGTGCTGGATGCGCGCCATGGACGCCGAGTTGGTGGCGATCCGCGAGAACAAGACGTGGGAGCTCGCCGCGCGGCTGCCCGAGCACCGAGCGATAGGGCTCAAATGGGTCTTCAAGGTCAAGAGGGATCCTGCCGGCAAGATTGTGAAGCACAAAGCGCGCTTGGTGGCAAAGGGCTACTCGCAGCGGCAAGGTGTGGACTACAACAAGGTGTTAGCGCCGGTGGCTCGCATGGAGACAGTGCGACTGCTGTTGGCTTTGGCGGCGCGCTAAGGGTGGCAAGCCCATCACATGGACATCAAGTCAGCGTTCTTGAACTGCGATTTGATCGAGGAGGTCTACGTGCACCAGCCGCCAGGCTTCATCATCGCCGGCGAGGAAGGGAAGGTGCTGCGACTCCGGAAGGCCCTGTACGGCCTAAAATAGGCGCCCCGAGCGTGGTATGCCAAGCTCGACGCGTCACTCGCGTCGCTCGGGTTCGAGCACAGCCCCCTCGAGCATGCGGTGTACAGGAGGAGCACCGGCGCGGCGACACTGCTCGTCGGCGTGTACGTGGATGATCTGATCATCACCGGCAGCAGCATCGACGACATCAAGGCGTTCAAGGAGCAGATGCGCACAGTGTTTGACATGAGCGATCTCGGCCTCCTGAGCTATTACCTTGGGATCAAGGTGTGGCAGAAGGATGGAGAGATCACTCTCTGTCAGAGCGCCGACGCTATGAAGATCCTCGATGCGGCCGGGATGAGAGGGTGCAACGCCAGCGACACCCCGATGCAGAACCGGCTGCAGCTGTCCAAGTCTGGCGCCGGTGACGCCGTGGATGCCACATTGTACAGAAGCAACGGCGGCAGCCTGCGATACCTTTGCAACACTTGACCTAACATCACCTACGCCGTCGGCATCGTCAGCAGGCATCTGGAGGCGCCTGCAGAGTCGCACTGGACTGCGGTGAAGCAAATCCTCCGCTATGTTAGCGGGACCTTGGAGTACGGTTGCTGCTACAAGCGGGGAGGAAATTCAGCTCCGGAAGTGATTGGCTACAGTGACAGTGATCACGCCGGCAACATTGATGATCGCCGGAGCACGACTGGTGTGGTGTTCTTCCTCGACTCCAGCGCGATCACATGGATATCTCAGAAGCAGAAGGTCGTCGCCATCTCGTCTTGCGAGGCTGAGTACATGGCGGTGGCATCCACAGCATGCCAGGGCATGTGGCTGTGCAGGCTCCTTAGTGAGCTCACCGGCGACGTGCCAATGACGGCGAAGCTGCGCGTCGACAACAAGTCAGCGATCGAGCTCAGCAAGAACCCAGTGCATCATGAAAGAAGTAAGCACATTGACATACGATATCATTTTATTCGTGAATGCATTGAAGAAGGCAAGGTGGATGTCGACCACATTGGCAGTGACGGACAGCTTGCCGACGTTCTCACCAAGGCGCTGGGAAGAATCAAGTTCATTGAGCTGCGACAGAAGCTCGGCGTCGTGAAGGTGATCCCTGTGTTGACATCAGATTTTGGCACGGCATAAAAAGAAAATGAGATGGCCTCGAGTGAAAGGGTTTTCAACATAAAAAGTTTGGAACGACTTTGATGTTTAGGTTATCATCGTCCGACCCCATCTTAGGTGCCGAAACTGTACTCCGAGTGGTAGAATTTAGTTTTCCGATTGCTTTTCGGCCGGTTACGCCTTTAAGATGACCTCGGATGAAGGAGCACTCTACATGGATTGTCTTCGTCTCGTCGAGGCGATCGATTTTCATATATAAATCATCTCAATCCGAGTTCATATGCAAAAGTTAGAGACAATACACTGCACACCGAACCTAAACGGAAATATGGCGCGAGGTACTAGACACCCTGTCTGATGGGTCGCGCGAGCAATTCGGCCCTCAAGAAGGCCTTGAATCGAAAAACCTTCAACACGGGAAAGTTTTGTCTTGTCGAGCAGATTGATTTTCGTATATAATTCGTCTCAATCCGAGGTCGTATGCGACCTGGAGAGGCAAATCAAGATCAGGCTGTGTTTTCAGTCGGGAAATCCGAGTGAAAAGCTTACCATCCGAGTGAAAACTTACCGATCGTGTAAGAGATTGCCATCCGAGTGAAAATATAGTCATCCGAGTGAAAATCTTATCATCAGAATGAAAGCTTGCTGATCGAGTAAGAGATTGCCATCCGAGTGAAAATATAGTAATCCGAGTGAAAGATTGTCTTCCAAGTGAAAATTTTGCCATCCTAGTGAAAGTTTCCGTCCTAGTGAAGAAGTCCAGTCGGGTGATCCGAGTGAAAGATTGTCTTCCAAGTGAAAATTTTGCCATCCTAGTGAAAGTTGCCGTCTGAGTGAAGAAGTCCAGTCGGGCGATCCGAATGAAAGACTCTAATATCCGAGTGGAGAGATTCAGATCCGAGTGCTCCGACCAGAAGCTGAAGATATGCTCGAAAGGTTATCTAGATGACATCGGATGGAAAAGTATTCAACACAGAAGTTGTGCGTATCGTCAAAACAGTAAACTTTGGTTTTGGAGTCATCATCATCAGAGATAGCATACGGCCTGCAAATTCACTACAAGACTCGGACAGTCCAGTCTGCTGCAAGACCGAGTCCGACTGGAAGGTAAAGATGACCTCGTAAAGTATTCAAGATGGCCTTGTTTGAAAGAGTGATCAACATGAAAGTTGTTCGTCTCATTGAGACGCACAAATTCGATATTTGGGCCGTCTTGATCGGAGGTGATATGCAAGCTCGACAGCCCGCGCAAGGAGCAAGACAGAATTTTGGGTCAGATTCAGACTGAATCCGAGTTGGACTAGAACTAGGACTCTAGGACGTGAATTGATGTAATTTTTTGTAAGGAAAGCCTAGATGAATCCTTTACTTATACGGGAAGTCCAGCCGCCTCTTATATATCTTGGGGGTGACAGCCGATTGAACAACACACAACCGAATAAATCAATATACTACTTTTTCATCTACGTTTTATCTCTCCACCGTTTTTCTCTCTCGTTCTTCGCTGTTCCTCGAGTTTGAGAGCTGCGAATCCTGAGGCTCTAGGGGCGAGCGAATCGACCTAGGGCAGCCCATAGCCGCCGCACTCCCTGATGGGGTCCCTCCCGGGTGTGCAGGGTTTCAGGTCTGCAAAAGCGCCCGCCGACTGTCTTGCGTATCGCGCTGTCGGTCGGGTCTCCTTCGACGTGAGCTGCGGTGCATCACCCCCGGTGTCGAGGGTACACATGACATTTTCGTGTGTCAACACACATTTTGGCGACTCCGCTGGGGACTGAAGATCAATCGTCATAATCCACCATGTCCGATCTTCCCAAGCCATCTTAGGTAGACGCCGATAACATCATTAAGCCCAGTCTTGATGAGATATCAGCCGATCATCGCCAAATCTATGAGGAGTACAAGAAGGCACGTGAAGAGAAGGATTTGCAGGAGTTCCTTGCAAAATTCAAGAAGGATCGCCAAGGCAACATCACTCCGATTGAAGAAATCAAGTTTCCTCCTCATCAAGCCGAGCAGGTTAAACCCTCTGTAAGTACTACCTTTTCTCCTGAGCAGTGGGCTGAGATTGAGAGTCGTATTGCTGATGGTAACAATCTGGTCTATCAAACTTTCATAGAAAATACTAATGCTCAGAAAAATATATCTCAATCATCTAGTGGTAATGGTGGTATAGCTGCTAGTGTGCAAAACCCTAATCTGGCTTTACCTATTTCATCGGCGCTTCCCATGCCGATGACTTATTATTCTACTCAAACAAATCAGATTGTGGCTGCACCCATTAATCCTATCATGAGCATGCCAAGTTCGGAGGCAATGTCGAACCAAACCCTACCTACAGGTACAACCACTCGGCCACTACCGAACTATGGTTCGGCATACATGGCACAGTTCCTACCTACAGCTAGTAGTCCTACTCCTCCTATGCCACTGCAACAAGCTTCATCGTCTACTACAGACGATGCCCTAGCTAATTTTAGATAGGAGATGGCTAAGATGCTTCGAGAGAATTTTGGAGTTGAGTTACCTCGGAATAGGATTTACCAAAAGCCGTACCCCGAGTACTTTGATGCCATCCAGGATATAAAATTCCAGATTTTGTTAAGTTTAATGGAGAAGGCACAAAAACCACATGGGAGCATGTTAGTCAATATTTAGCACAATTGGGTGAGGCAGGATCGCTAAATGAATTGAAAGTGCATTTGTTTCCTTTATCATTAACTGGTACCGCGTTTTCATGGTTTTCTTCTTTACCAAATGGTTCCATTCGGGTTTGGTCACAGCTAGAGCAGAAATTTCATGATCACTTTTATAGCGGTGACAATGAACTCAAGTTGTCACATCTAACATCGGTTAAACAGAAGCATGATGAATCGGTCTCCGATTACGTCAAGAGATTCAGAGAAACAAAAAACCGGTGTTACAGTTTGGTGATAACCGAGAGAGACTTGGCAGACCTAGTGCTTAGTGGTTTGAGAACTCCCATTAGAGAAAAGCTAGAAGGCTATGAGTTCTTAAATATCAACCAAGTCTTACAAAGGGCTTTGGCTCAGGAAAGCCGACGCAAAGATCTCAAAGAAGTGCATAGATATAAAGCCGACCGTCCAAAGATGAACATGGTTGAATATGATAGTGATCACTCGAACGATGAGGGTGATATTTATGCTACTGAATTTGTTTCGCAATCTAAGGCCAAACCATTTACTTGCAATGATCTGAAACCGATTCATAAGAATCGTGATGAAGAGATGAAGTTTACTTTTAACATTGCCAAGTGTGATAAAATATTTGATGCTTTGCTGCAAGCTAAAATTATTAGAATATCTCATACTTTACCACCGTTTGAAGAGCTAAAACGACGCGCTTATTGCAAGTATCATAATTCTTTTTCTCATGCTACTAACGATTGCAATGTTTTTTGACGACAAATACAATCGGCAATTAATGATGGACGATTGAACTTTTCTGAGATGCAAGTTGATAAACAGCCCTTTCCAATGAATACCATTGATTTGGAAGGGAAGAAGTTGCTCATTCGGCCGGAGGTAGCCGAATCTGCTAATAAAGCTAATGTCATTGTTGGTGAGCCCAGAAAAGACAAGGCGGGTGACAAGGTCTTGGGGAGGCAGGTTGTGCTTGATAAGCAACCCGATGGCAAGGAAGTGATCAAAATCACCATCAAGAATCCTACACTCGGGGGGCAACCGCAAGTGCAAGAAAATACTCGTGTTAAATTTGTCAAGCCCAAGAGTCCAGAAGTTGGCAAGTGGAAAATGAACAAAGCTAAAGTACAGCGCAAGCGGGTCAAGCCAACTTTTGATATGTTGCTGTCCAAGTATGCTAATCAGTCGGCTGGTTCCAGCTCTAACCGGCCATTAGACTTGAAGCGACCAAGGTCACCATCAGCTGATATGTTCAGTCGGTATATGAAACCGAGTGGACCAAGGGCGCCGTTTCCAGAAGAGCAAAGGCAGTCTGTTTGGGATCGACTTGACTACTCATATAATGGCCGGCTGAACATTGGTGACTATCAGTCGGCTGGTCAAAATATGAGACCGAGTGGAAATTATCCGAGTGTAAGAATGCACCCAGGTGGAAGTCATCCGAGTGAAAAAATGAGGCTGGGTAGATTCCATCCGAGTGAAGTCCATCCGAGTGAGTTCCATCCGAGTGGATTCCATCCGAGTAATATCCATACGAGTGGATTCCATCCGAGTAAAAAGGTGCGCCCAAGTGGAAATTTCATGCATCTGGAAAGTCGAAAAGAATGGCGTGTTAAGTCACCAAGTGTTGTAGCAGTCGAGTCTGGAAAAGGAAAGGAAAAAATCAATGCCTACTCACTTATCTTGGGAACCAAAACATTCCCCATTCAGCAGCCGATTGTTTATAACAACCCGACTGAGCTGATACTTGCTATCGCGCCAAAGCACTCGGCTAATGACCATGAAGCAAGCACCAGCCAAGTGAAGCTGAGAGACCCTAAATACACTCAGCCAAAGTGGTGTCCTCCAGGGCTAACAAAAACACAGAAGAGGAAACTGCAGAGGTTAAGGAGTCAAGAGATGGCAGAGCTAGAGGCCGAGAAGCAAAGGGACAAGTTATTCAATGACGCTTGGCCCATGGTACCTACAAAACAAGTGTGGAGGCCTAAACAAATACAAGATGCAGTGGCTTCTACACCTATCACAGTAGCACCTACACCACCAAAAGAGGACGATGCAATCATTGCATCGTCTATGTTACCTATTGCTTCCTCTTCACTCGGACAGATTTTAGAATCGGTGGATACACTAGGGGAAGAGGATGATATGTTGGACTACGAGTCTACACCGGTTCATGAAGGTATGGATATCAATATGGTGTATTACTTACCCGCTGAATTTCGCGTTGTAGATGAAGAAGGGGAAGTGGCTCAGCTGGATTTTGGCCCTAAAAATGCGATATTCGAGAAGCCAAAAGAACCAGTAACGCATCTGAAACCATTGTATCTCAGAGGACATATTAATGGGTCGCCGCTCACTCGGATGCTTGTTGATGGTGGTGCTGTGGTAAATCTTATGCCTTATTCGGTCTTCAAGAAACTGGGTTTGCCCGATGAAGAATTGATCAAGACCAATATGGTGCTTAATGGATTTGAAGGCAAAGAAAAAATTGAAGCCAAAGGTGTGATGTATGTGGAACTTACAGTCGGAAGAAAAACTTTGGCTACTGTGTTCTTTATCGCCGAGGTGCAAGGTAACTACAACGTCATACTAAGCCGTGATTGGGTTCATGCAAACCAGTGCGTGCCATCCACTATGCACCAATTTTTGATCCAATGGGTTGATGATGAAGTGGAAGTCATTCATGTGGATAACTCGACCTGTGTTGCGTTGGCCGATGCATTGGTGGATTGGCAACACCCCAATGCTACTTGCTTGACGGGGCGCGATTTGTCAGAGTTTGATTTTCTCAGCGCGACCAAGAATGGTTTCGTGCCTGTCTCTTTAAAGCCGACTGAGTGCAATCGGCTCCAAGGTATGATATGTTTAAATGAATTCTAATTCCGAGTGGTTACGAAAACGTCTTGTAAAATATCGGTCCAGTGAGAATGATATGTATGAGTCTATAGAGGAGTTGGATGACATGGATAAACTTGGACAAGGTTTTACATCGGCCGATCCATTAGAAGAAATAGATATTGGAGATGGTTCAGTCACTCGGCCGATGTTTGTAAACAAAAATTTGAAAGCCGATTGTAAAGCTAAGTTAATCGAGCTATTGAAAGAATATGTTTGTTGCTTTGCATGGGAATATCATGAGATGCCAGGTTTAAGCTGAGATCTAGTAGAACATTGGTTACCTATAAAGGCCGGTTTTAGACCTTACAAACAATCGGCCAGAAAATTTAATCCAAAAACATATGACTAGATGTGACGACCCCGGCTTAATCGTGCACTAATCATACACGCAAATGCGCACGATCAAGCCTAAGGGCTCACTTGAAGATATCACAACACAACTCTAAAACATAAAATAAAGTCATACAAGCTTAATATTACAAGCCAGGGCCTCGAGGGCTTGAATACATAGCTCGATGGCATACAAGCGTCAGCGGAAGCATTAGATATCTGGGTACAGATATATTACATAGAGAGAATTAGGCCTTCACAGAGGCGGGGTAAAATAAAATACTACGATCGAAAGGCGTAGGCCTCCTGCCCTGGACCCTCCGATCCTACTCCTGGTCGTCGAACGGCTCCTCGTAGTAGTAGTACTCGCCAGGCGGGTAGTAGTACTGGTCGTCAGCTGGGGCTTCTGGCTCAGGGGCTCCGTCGTCTGGTGGCATCAAATGGAATATGGGGGAAAAAGAAAATAAAGCAAACATGAGTACTCATTCGAAGTACTCAGCAAGCAAGGATCTACACTACATATGCAACATTGTCAAAGGAATGGCTGTATATGTGGACTGGGCTGCAGAAATGCCAGAATAGAGGGGGAAAGCCTAGTCCTATCGAAGACTAGCATCTTCAACAATCTTCGACAGTCTTGCAGCATCAGGAAAGAGCAGATGAACAATAATGTAAAGTAGTAGTAGTAGTAGTATCATCAACCTCGACCTGAGATCCTTTCTCGACTCCCTGCGAGAAAGAATCCCAGAGCTGTACTATCCAATTCTCACCACATGTTCTAGTTGTACCGATCGGGATACAACTCCGAGTGTCCGTTACCGTAGGACAGGCTATCGATAGAAGTTTCTTCCCTGCAGGGGTGCACCAACTTACCCACCACGCTCACTTAACTCTGGCCGGACACACTTTTCTGGGTCATGCCCGGCCTCGGCTAAGCAACACGCCGCAACCCGACCTAGACTTATAAGAGAGGTCAGCATGCCGGACTAAACCTATGCCCCCAGGGGTCTTGGGCCATCGCCCCGGGAACTCCTGCACGTTACGGGGCCACCGAGAGCAGACCTAGCAACCCCTTATACAAGCGCGGTTGCGTTACGAGTCCAACTCGGCGTGCGCCGCTCCTTACTGACGTCAAACAAGCTTCGGCTGATGTGTACGACGCAGAACGCCCATACTATGCCCACGTGATGGTTAGTGCTATCGGGCCAGAGGCCCCTCGGATCAAATATCCAAACCGTAGTGGATTAGGAGCGCGCGGAAACGAGCAGAGACTCACGATCGATGTGACCCCGTCGCCCCGTCTCGAGGACTTGCGGCAAGGGCTAAGAATGCCCGGCCACGCCTCGTAGTTATCTCGCGGGCACCATCCAGGTCAACCCGACTCCACATCACTTCGCGTTAAGCTCGCGCGGGTACCCCTTAGGGCCGACCCGTCTTTAGTATCATAGTTTAGTGCAAGTCATAATATCCAAGGTAACTGTGTGTCTGACATCGAAGGGAACCCTGAGGAATCACCCTCGATGGAATTCCCGCTCGATGTTATCATCAAGGTGAACGAAGGAGGAATCACCCTCGAGGTCCACCTTGAGGATTTGCGCGACGACGTCGTTATCGGGGGTGGTGTAGAAGGAATCACCCTCGCTTACCACGACCGAGTAACTAACCTACAAGGTTAACATCAGAAGTGCTGACGAGGTATCACCCTCGGCACTCGATGGTAACCCAGCAGTGTCGGCAACTAAGGGGAAGTGATGTGCGGTGCCATGGTCTAGTTTTCAATCCCGATGATCGGGTCTTCTGATGTCCAGCAGGGCAGTCGGGATCAAATGGGGGTCTCTGTCGTGTCTCTACCCAGCCTATACTAAGCAGTCTAGGATAACCGGTAAGGTAACAAAGCAGGGTACAATAATCAGGCTATGCAGCAGATATAGGAAAACAGTAGCAGTAGCAGTTCTAATGCAAGCATAAGAGAGAAGAGAGTAGGCGATATAGGCATGCTCAAAATGGGGGTGCTTGCCTGTTTGCTCTGGGGCAAGGGCAAGGTCTTCAGTAGTATCGTCGGGGACGTAGTCGTACTCCTGAGCTGCGTCTGCCTCGGGAGGTACGTCAACGTCGGGGTCTAATCGAGAGAGAAGAGGGGGAAGAAACAGGTAAACATAATGCAAACAAATGCAATACGGTGCGTGTGATGCTATGATGCAGTGCAGGGTTGCCTAAATATGCATCTAAGTCATTTTAGTTATTTTTAGAATTATTCTGGGATTTAATATCCGACGTGTGTGCACTATTCATCTATCGGATTCGGGTCCAGAGTTACGAGTTCTTCTACGTAGGAGGTTCCGATGGAGAAACAGACGGCACGATCAGACTCGTCTCGTCGTTCTGAGCAACTTTCATGTTTTAACTTTTTCGATCCGAGCTACGGTTTAAAAGTTATTAATTTTTAAAGATTATTTGAATTTCTGGAATTAATTTTTATTTACAGAAAATGAATTATGACGTCAGCATGGCATGCTGCTGACGTCAGCAAGTCAACAGTCGGCTGACTAAGTCAAATATGACATGTGGGTCCAGTGGGACCCACATGTCAGCCTCTGTTTAGGCTAATCAGTGGATTAATTTAATTACCAGGGTTAATTAGGGGGTGGACCCCACATGTCAGTGAGACATTAGGTTAATTAGTTTATTTTTATTTCTGAAATGTTTTAATTAATTAATCAGGGAGGTGGGGCCCGCCTGTCAGCGGCTGGGCCGGTCCAGTCAGCAAGGCTGACTGGTCAACTGGCCGGCCGGGCCCCTGGGACCCACGGGTCAGTGACCCAAGGGGTGGCCCCGGGCCGACCACGCCAGCGGCCACCGGAGCAACTCCGGCGAGCCATTCCCGCAGCGGTTGGTCGCCGGAGTTGGCCGGAATCTCGCTACAGAGCTCTATTCTCCGTGATTCTACTTGCGTTGGGAGGCTGGCGATGTCGGTCATCCAGCTGGGGCACTTGCCGGACCCGGGGATGACCGGAGCTGGGCCGGCGACGAGGTTTGGCGGCGGTGGAGTTCGGGGGAAGATGGGGACGGCGACTCCAAGCACGGCAGGCAGCAGCAGCTAGCTAGTCCTACTCCTAACGCGACGGCGAGCACGACCGTGGGCTCGAACGAGCTCAACGGCGACCGTTCCGATGGCAAAGCCAATGCCGGCGGAGCTCCGTTCGGTCGTCCATGGCGCGGCAGCTACGGCTACGCAGGAGGGCAACGAGAAGGAACAGGAGGTGGAGAGGCTCACCGAGAGGCGCACGGTGGCCGTTGGAAGCTTAGTAGCGTAGCCCGGCGACCGGAATTGGAGACGCTCGCCGGAGCCAGAGAAGAAGGGGGCGACGGCGTCCAGCGGCTGCAGGGGCTCCGGGCTCCTGCTCAGGGTTGAGGACGAAGCAGCGGAGAGTGGCGGAGCTCGTGGGCGCTCTAGCGGAGCACGGGGTCGACGGTGGCCGCGTTTAGGGCACGGCCATGGCGGCGACGGCGTTCGGCGATATAGATCTGGAGGGAAGGAGGGAGAGGAGAGCGAGTGGGGATGAGGCAAATGACCAGGGGGAAGGCACGGGCCTGCCCTTATCCTCTCGCGGCGCCCGCGGCGTCGCGCTGTCGAGCAGCTACCGGAGCGAGCGCGCGCGTCCATGGACGAGGCGACACGGCGACGGAGAAGGACGACTACTGTAGCAAGCTGGGCCAGGTGGGCCGCGGTCGGGGCACTGTGCACTAAGGCCCAGTGCACAGTGCCTCGCTTTTACATTTTCTATTTTCTGTTTCCTTTTTCTTTTAATCCCTTTTCTGTTTCAAAATGTTTAGGCCACTTGTGCACTTTTGAAAAATTATGGGAGTTGGTCCCAATATTGTGATGCAATATTAGCTCTCACCAAAAAGTGGTTTGAACATATTTGGATTCCATTTGAATTTGATATTAATTTAATAGATGTAAATAGTCTGTTTTGAGTGCTGTTTCATCTTGTTTGAGTCGCTTGCCCAACTCCAATTATTTTGATATTGGTTTTAGAAATGTTCCTGGATTATTGGCCATTTAATGAACATTTTCCCAACAGAGTTTGAACAACTTTATAATTCACCTTTGAATTTGAGTTGATTTTTAGATGTGGATTTGAATTGGATCATTAACCCATATGACATGGCACTGCAAATGATCATGACTTGGCAGTTTTAACAGAGTGTCACATAGTTTATTACACGGGGGTGTTACACTAGATCAAGGAAGAGATCGATCGCTTGCTTAAAGCTAATTTTATTAGACCCTGCAGGTATGCCGAGTGGATTTCTAACATTGTCCTAGTGGAGAAGAAAGGATCCGGCAAGTTGAGGGTATGCATTGATTTCAGAGATTTGAATAGGGCTACACCCAAAGATGAGTATCCCATGCCAATAGCCGATATGCTTATTAATGATGCTTTTGGACATAAAGTCATTAGTTTTCTTGATGGCAATGCGGAGTATAACCAAATTTTTATGGCCAAAGAGGACATGTCCAAAACGGCTTTCCGATGCCCTGGTTTTCTTGGTTTATTCGAGTGGACAGTGATGACATTCGGATTAAAAAATGCTGGCGCCACGTATCAAAGGGCTATGAATTTGATTTTTCATGATTTACTCGGTGTCATACTTGAAGTCTATATTGATGATATTATTGTCAAATCAGATGCTTTTGAATCTCACTTTGCCGATTTGCATTTAGCTTTTGAAAGAATGAAAAAGTATGGACTCAAGATGAATCCTTTGAAGTGTGTATTCGGTGTGTCAGCTGGCAAGTTTTTGGGTTTCATTATTCATGAAGATGGCATAGGGATTGATCCCAAAAAGATAGAGGCCATACAGAAAGTGGAGGCTCCAACATGCAAGAGAGATATGCAAAAATTCCTTGGCAAGGTCAATTATTTGAGAAGATTCATAGCTAATCTGTCAGGGAAGGTTGATGCATTTACTCCTATCCTTTGGTTAAAAAATGATGTTGATTTTACTTGGGGGCAAAACAGCAAGAAGCATTTGATATGATCAAGAATTATTTGTGCACTCCTCCGGTGATGAAAGCACCCAAGCATAGGGAGCCTTTCAAGCTTTACATTGCAGCAGAGGAAGGTGTTATTGGTGCTGTTTTGACTCAAGAAACCGAAGGAAAAGAGCATGCTATTACATATTTGAGCAGGCGCTTATTGGACGCAGAGACAAGGTACACATTTGTTGAAAAGTTATGTCTATGCTTATATTATGCTTGCACAAAATTGAGACATTACCTAGTGCCGAGTGCTTGCATAGTGGCTTGTCAGACCAATGTCATTAAGTACATGTTGCATAGACCAATTCTTAGTGGTAGAATTGGCAAGTGGGCTTATGCTTTAATTGAATATGATTTGGCCTATGAATCTCTAAAGTCCATGAAAGGCCAAAACGTTGCTAATTTTATTGTTGAGCATCGGATTAATGACAAACATGATGTTGATATAAACCTTGTTTCATTAGTACCTTGGAGATTATATTTTGATGGTTCAGTTTGTAGCAATGGCCAAGGTGTTGGTATTGTTTATATATCTCCTCATGGTGCTGTTTTTGAAGCCTCATGCCGTTTAGAATTTTTTTGCACAAACAATCAAGCCTAATATGAAGCATTGTTATTCGGCCTAGAGATGTTACTTGCTATAGGTGTTACACATATTGAGGCTTATGGTGATTCGTTATTAGTAGTGCAACAAGTATCCAAAATCTTTCAGTGTTTGGATGAATCACTTAATGTTTATCTTGATAAATGTCTAGATATAATCTCTACTTTGGACTATTTTAGTATTGCTCATATATCTAGGCATGACAATTGGAGAGCAAATGAGTTGGCACAACAAGCATCCGGCTATCATGTTGATCATGGCATGTTTCATATTTCTCAAAAGCCGATGTCTTGTCTTGCCAATATAGGAGAGGCCGGACCAGAGCTCACTGCTTCGGCCACTAACGAGCAATCTAGTACAGGTGGAAATCCCGACTGGAGGAAGCCCATTGTTGATTACTTGCGCAATCCGAGTGAAAGGGTGGACAGGGCTGTTCGGTGTATGGCTTTTAAATATACGATGAGGGATGATGACCTTTATCGCCAAACAGTTGATGATGTTCTTTTAACGTGCTTGGACGAGGACCAAGCGAGAGTTGCTATGGGAGAGGTACATGAAGGCATTTGTGGCACTCATCAGTCGGCTCCCAAGATGAAATGGTTATTGCGACGTGCTAGGTTTTATTGGCCGACTATGATTAATGATTGCTTCAGATATTATAAAGGGTGTGAAGCTTGTCAAAAGTTTGGTGATATTCAATTGGCTCCTGCTGCTATGTTACATCCTATTATCAAGCCGTGGCCTTTCACAGGATGGGGTTTAGACTTTATTGGAGAAATTCATCCATCTTCCTCAAAGGGGCATCGGTTCGTATTGGTGGCAACCGATTATTTCACTAAATGGTCTGAAGCAGTACCTCTCAAAAACATGACACATACGGAGGTAATTCAATTCATAACCGAGCACATTATTCATAGATTCGACATTCCTCAAACATTAACTACAGATCAAGGTTCATCTTTCATGTCACATCAAGTTAGACAATTTGCCGAATCTTACAACATAAAGATGCTCAATTCCTCCCCATATTATGCCCAAGCTAATGGACAAGCTGAGTCTAGCAATAAAATTTTAATCAAGCTCATCAAGAAGAAGATTGAGGATAATCCGAGGAGATGGCATGAGTTGTTGTCTGAAGCTTTGTGGGCACATAGAATTTCAAGGCATGGTGCTATGAAGGTGACTCCATATGAGCTAGTATATGGTCAAGAGGCTGTTTTACCAGTGGAAGTAAATTTGAATGCTTTGAGAATAGCCAAACAAAATGATTTATCGGCAATAGACTTTTATAACTTGATGATGGACAATATTGATGAGGTTGCCGATAAACGTTTGGCTGCTTTAAAGGCCATAGAGAGAGACAAGTTGAGGGTGGCAAGAGCTTACAATAAGAAAGTTAAGTTGAAGAATTTTCAAGTTGGCAATCTCGTCTGGAAAGTGATTCTGCCGATTGGCTCAAAAGATAGAAAATTCGGGAAGTGGTCTCCAAGTTGGGAAGGTCCTTTTAGGATTACAAGAGTAGTTCCCGGAAACTCTTATTTGGTGGAATCCATACAAGGGACATTGTTACCTCGAGCTCTCAATGGCAAGTACTTGAAGAAATACCACCCGAGTGTGTGGCAAGAAGCCTAAGTAGGCAATGGCCAATATACGATTATCGCCCTTAGCAAAAACATGGCCGATACATAATTATCGCCCTGAGATATATAAATGGCCGATGGAGTGTTGACATCGTCCTTAGAACAAACACTGTGCATATTATTTTTCGGCATGCAAGCTTTGCCAAAAAACAGGGGGACATGTGTTGACATCAGATTTTGGCACGGCATAAAAAGAAAATGAGATGGCCTCGAGTGAAAAGGTTTTCAGCATGAAAAATTTCACGTCGCCGAGTGGAACGACTTTGATGTTTAGGTTATCATCGTCCGACCCCATCTTAGGGGCCGAAACTGTACTCCGAGTGGCAGAATTTAGTGTTCTGAGTGCTCTTCGGCCAGTTACGCCTACAAGACGACCTCAGATGAAGGAGCAATCTACATGGATTGTCTTTGTCTCGTTGAGGCGATCGATTTTCATATATAAATCATATCAATCCGAGTTCATATGCAAAAGTTAGAGACAATACACTGCACACCGAACCTAAATGGAAATATGGCGCGAGGTACCAAACACCTTGTCTGATGGGTCACGCGAGCAATTCGGCCCTCAAGAAGGCCTTGAATCGAAAAACCTTCAACCTGGGAAAGTTTCGTCTTGTCGAGCCGATCGATTTTCATATATAATTCGTCTCAATCCGAGGTCGTATGCGACCTGGAGAGGCAAATCAAGATCAGACTGTGTTTTCAGTCGGGAAATCCGAGTGAAAAGCTTACCATCCGAGTGAAAACTTACCAATCGTGTAAGAGATTGCCATCCGAGTGAAAATATTGTCATCCGAGTGAAAATCTTATCATCAAAATAAAAGCTTGCCGATTGAGTAAGAGATTGCCATCCGAGTGAAAATATAGTAATCCGAGTGAAAGATTGTCTTCCAAGTGAAAATTTTGCCATCCTAGTGAAAGTTTCCGTCCGAGTGAAGAAGTCCAGTTGGGTGATCCGAGTGAAAGATTGTCTTCCAAGTGAAAATTTTGCCATCCTAGTGAAAGTTGCCATCCGAGTGAAGAAGTTCAGTCGGGCGATCCGAATGAAAGACTCTAATATCCGAGTGGAGAGATTCAGATCCGAGTGCTTCGACCAGAAGCTGAAGATATGCCCAAAAGGTTATCTAGATGACATTGGATGGAAAAGTATTCAACACGGAAGTTGTGCGTATCGTCAAAACGCTAAACTTTGGTTTTGGAGTCATCATCATCAGAGATAGCATACGGCCTGCAAATTCACTACAAGACTCGGACAGTCCAGTCTGCTGCAAGACCGAGTCCGACTGGAAGGTAAAGATGACCTCGTAAAGTATTCAAGATGGCCTTGTTTGAAAAAGTGATCAAGATGAAAGTTGTTCGTCTCATCGAGACGCACAAATTTAGTTTTTGGGCCGTCTTGATCGGAGGTCATATGCAAGCTCGACGGCCCGTGCAAGGAGCAAGACAGAAGTTTGGGCCAGATTCAGACTGAATCCGAGTTGGACTAGAACTAGGACTCTAGGACGTGAATTGATGTAATTTTTTGTAAGGAAAGCCTAGATGAATCCTTTACTTATACGGGAAGTCCAGCCGCCTCTTATATATGTTGGGGGTGATGGCTGATTGAACAACACACAATCGAACAAATCAATATACTACTTTTTTATCTATGTTTTATCTCTCCACCGTTTTTCTCTCTCGTTCTTCGTTGTTCCTCGAGTTTGCGAGCTGCGAATCCCGAGGCTCTAGGGGCGAGCGAATCGACCTAGGGCAGCCCATAGCCGCCGCACTCCCTGACGGGGTCCCTCCCAGGTGTGCGGGGTTTCGGGTCTGCAAAAGCGCTCGCCGACTGTCGTGGGAACGAGTCTGACAGTAGAGGTAGGGGTTCGTAGGAGAGGGCAGAGTCCTAGCTACGGCGAGGTTGTACGCACAGTTTTACGAGTTCAGGCCCCTCTCGAAGGAGGTAACAGCCCTACGTCTCGGTGCTGCGGAGGCTTTGTCGATTGGAGTATTGAATAGTTACACGGGGTGCGAACCCTTGTGCAGGAGGGGAGGGGTGGCTTATATAGAGTACGCCGACCCCTCGCAGCCCTCCATTACACCAGGGTTTAATGAGAGTATTATGTCACGCACGTTACTGGTAACGCCCGTATTAAATGATCTTTATGACGTCGGAGTGAATGCCTGACCGTTGCCATCCTGGGGTGACTCTAGGGATTCTGTACTCCGAGTGGATTCTTGTGTGGTCGAGTGAAGTAATCATGGTCGAGTGGAATTGGGATATCCGAGTGGGATCTCTTGTCGAGTGTATTGCACTTCATGACGATTTCAGTCGGTATCTCTTGTTTATCTTTGTGGGCCTTGGCCCCTTGTGTAGTGTCCGTGGGTAAGGCATGTAGGTCAGGCCTATGACCCTACCCTAGGTACATGTCATCATCATTAGCCCCCGAATGGATCAAGGACCGAGTGAAAAAGGATTGAAGCTGGCTTCGACCTGACTCATTGTCTCTGGAACACCTTCTTTGAGGTTCGACTGTATGCTAGTAGTTTATTCCTTCGCCAGTCGCCTTGATCTTTTCTGGCTTCTGGAATTGTTGAGTGAAACATGCCATATGTCTTCGAGTGGATTAGATTTGGATACCTCCGGCGCGATCGACTGCTCTGCAGGTCCCGGATCTCGCGGGATTCGAAATTTGGAGAAGCGCGTGGGACGGGACGCGGCGCAGTAAGCGCGGCAAGTGGATAGAGACTCCTCGATCCTCGCACCACCTTTTTTGGCATGTATCGGGCCGGCGTCTGTTACGGGATGCGCCAGGATTGCACGGGCCCACGGGTCAGTCACTCGGAATTTTGGCCATAAATGGCACTGCCGCCGATGCATGGTACTATGCTCCCCATTCGCTCCTTTCCTCTCTGCTTCTCTGCCTCGCCTCCCCCATCACCACGCTCCCCAGCCCACTCCTCTCGAGCTCCGCATCAATGGCGAAGGACAAGACTGCGGCTCTGGAGTGCGCAAAGAAGTCGACGGCGAAGGGCAAGAAGGGGGCGAAGGGGTCGACCTCGCGGTCCGCTCTGCCGCCTGGTTGGATCCATGGGGATTGGATCCGCTCCACCGTCAAGGAGGAAGATCTGGAGGATCTCGTCGTCGATGGCCTGATAGCGCCCGGATCCTGGAGGCTGCCGGAGGGAGAGATCGAGCCTGCGCCGCGCGACGGCGAGCGCGTTCTCCTCACGACACACGTCGAGCGAGGTTTCTCTCTGCCTTCCCATCCGTTCTTCCGAGGTTTCTTGAATTTCTTTGGGGCTCAGATCCATCACTTTCCTCCAAACACCATCTCGTATCTTGCTGCATTTGTCTCAATGTGTGAAAACTTCCTTGGGTGCCATCCTCATTGGGGCCTATTCAAGCACATCTTCACTTGCCGATCTCAGTCGGTTAAAAAAGCCAATCCGACTGATGAGAGGACCCATGTGATCCCAATGTGTGGTGGTTTCGGAATCCAAATGAGGGGTAGGAGCTCCTTTCCTCCTATGACCTTTCCCAAGTCGGTTAGTGGGTGGCAGTGGACCTGGTTTTACTGCAAAGATGCTCCAACTCCAGGCCAGTCGACCGGCCTTCTCCCCTTTTCTTTGGAGAGACCCCGCGCCCCTTGTTCATTGGTTGTAGAGGAGGAGGAGAAGGGTGAAGGGGCCATCCTGGTAGACGCAGTCGTTGCACTGGTTCGGGGGGAGGGGGGGAGTGACGGGCATGGATTTGCTGGAAGTGTTTCTCAGTCGACGCATCCAGCCCTTGCAAGCTCGCGACCACCCTATGTGGCTGTACTCGGGCACAGAGGACACTGTCTGGACCCACCCGAAGGAGGTACGAGAGGAGACAGTTGCACAGTGGCTTTGGAGCATTACTGGGAACAAGGATAATCCTCGTGGAGCAAAACGGATTTTGCCATTCGACGCCGATCATCTCCCCGGAGAGGTGAGACATAATCTTGCCAAGTGTTTTTGTCTTTTGCTTTCGAAATGCATCTGTATTGCAGTCCGACTGATCTTTGCAATCTGTGTCTTGCAGGTATTCACAAAGCTGTACTCGCCTGTACGCAATGGGGAACAACTCACTGGGGCATTTAGTTATTTGCCTTACCCACTTGCTCACGCCTCCTCCCCCTAAATACCCCCCTTCTTCCCCCCCATCTTTGGCTAGAATATTCCTTTTACTATATCTTCGGTCATTTTGTCAATCATGCGATCACTTACGATAACCCCCGCTTTACTTTTCCTGGTCATTTACCATGATCTTGAATCCTTACCCCAAGTTTTCTTACAATTCCTCCACTTGATCAAGACGCTTTGGATATTTACCAACAAGCTCTAACTAATTCCCATCCAAGCAGGCGCAGACGAACGAGCCAGCAGAGACGAAGAGGAGACCAGAGATGCTCGTCTTGGCCAAAGAGGGAGGGGAGACTGGCAAGATAGAGCACGAGGAAACAGGAGGAAGGAGGCGACGGGGGGGGGGGGAGCACCGTCATCGAGTATGCGGACGATAGTGAAGGTGACAGTGACGACTCAGAGGACGACGAGGAGGTCGAGTCACCACCGCGTACCGAACGCCGTACCAAGCAGACCCAGGATCCCGCAACTTGCCAGGGCAAGGCTGGGGGGTTGAGTGCCAGTACTCTGAAGCGCGCTCGGACGTCGACTCCTGACCCGACTGAGAAAATCGCCAAACAAGCAAAGGTTGCTCCACCCAAACCTCAGAAGGCTCTGCCCAGGATCAAGGTTGCTGTGCCCATCGCTTCGACGTAAGTGTCTTTGTCGCGAATCGTTTCACTTTCTGTGTTGCGAATCATTTCACTTATGTTTTTGTTGACCGAGTGGAATTCTGAATCCCAGAGCGGCTACCTCTACGTCCCATATGGAGATCGATGACGAACATGCTGACGCGGAGACTGCAGATGCGGCCACTTCTCGAGCAGGTATGATCGGTTCTTATTTTCTCAATTGATCTGTCGGTCGACTGGGATCTTACTGTCGAGTGATCTTAGTGCCAGCATACATTATCCAACTTCCAGACGACGACGAGGAGGAGCCTCCAAGGAGTGCAGGGGGAAGAAGTAGGGCCCTGAGTAAGAGAGCGTCTTCCAATCGGGCGTCTCGCCTATCGTCCGAGCCCGTTGTTCCAGAACTTGGTGACATGTCCCGAGCTACTGTTTCTTTTGCTGTCCCTCTGTCGACTGATCAGCCTCCTGCGTCGACTGTTCAAACTTCGGGTCCGACTGGGCACTCCCAACCTCTGATCACTCTGCACCACGTCCCGGAGGACCAAACAGGAGCTGCCAAGGAGGCGATGATCCAGGCTGGCCTGATGATGGACCAACTGAAGGTGGTGTACGAGACCAGCAAGGCTGCTTATGACGCCAGCTCTGCCCTCCAGACCAATGTCCGAGTAAGTGGGACTGTAAGTTGATTTCCGGTTGGCCTTTCAGCTTGAACTTTGCTCTGTTAGGATATGCTATCTGAAAACTGCTGCTTTATTATTCGTAAGATGTCCATGGATGAGCATTTTTGAACCTTTAATGTGCATCTATCATGGGTCTGAGCCTTGCATCTGTACACCCAGTGGGTGTTTTCTTTTGCTGTGTAGTTCTTCCACTCGAGTTAGGCAGGTCACGTCGAGTGGGAAATCGAACCAGTGGGGGAACGTTGAGTGCACCCATTGGGTGTAGTCTCCGAGACCGCCGTCGAATGTTTGATTTAGCGGGGGTCTTTAGAATATGTCTGTTTGTAGCTCTTCACTCGGGCCGGGCAGGCTGTGCCGAGTGGGTAACTGATCCAGTGGGGGCACACTAAGTGCACCCACTAGGTGTAGTCCCCGAGACGGCCGTCGACTGCGGGTAGTCGGCGGGGGTCTGAGAACAAAGGATTTTTTTTGCTTCTTCCACTCGGGCCGGGCAGGCCGTTCCAACTGGGAAATCGAACCAGTGGGGGCACGCCGAGTGCACCCACTGGGTGTAGTCCCCGAGACCGTTGTCGAATGTTTGATTCGGCGGTGCTCTTAGAACTCCTTTGCAGTAGCAATCCGAGCTTGCTCTTCTTTACTCGGAAGTAAAGGGCCTTTGTTTCCGTCGACTGAATTGTTTTTTTAATGATCACAGAAATCCTGTGAACTTGGGACCCAGTATGCTGCCTTGGAGAAGGAGAAGATCCAACTCAAGCTTGACTTGGAGCTCGCCAAGACGAACCTGAAGAAAGCTCAGGATGAAGTGGCAACCATGGGAGGTAACAACTTGCTGACTGCATGCTTTGATATTTTTTCCTTTCCCTCCTTTGAACCGAGTCAATCCACTCGAACAGATGTGCGTAGTGAAAATCGTCAACTCCAAGCACGACTGAAGAATGTTATTTCTTTAGAAACCATGAAGCAGGCATTGGAGAAGAAGGACACTGATCTTGCGGGGGCACAGAAGGTGGCACGTGAGAAGACTGAATTGGCTGAGGGAAAGTTGGCTTCAGTCGACAAGCTTGAGGATGAAAACGTTAAACTAAAGACTGCTGTCGATGAAGCGAAGAGGGAGGCTGCACAACTGATAGAAGAGAAAGTGGCGCTGGCTGACAAGGTGGATGAGCTCACTCGGAAGAGAGACGAGCTAGAAGTTTACTTGGGAGGTCTCGCGAAGAAGATGTATATCATGCTTGAAGGTATATTTCTTCGTCCGAGTGAATTTAGAAACTTCCACATAATGCTGCTGCTACTGGCCCATACTTACTTTCGATGTGCAGAGTTCTGCCAAAATTTCGAGCAGGAGACCGAACAGATTGAACCAGGCTTGGACCCCACAAAGTCACTCGTCAGAGACGAAGCTGTGATGAATGTGATGCGACTTGAAGCTCGTCTCAACAGTGTCTTGGGGTACATTGCTCGATTGAAGGTTGCACTGACTCAGATAGACAAGGAGCTATGGCCAAAGGACACTCTTCAGAATGACCTCGAGTCACTAATGACTCGCCTCACTGATATCCCTGGTCGAGTGCAAGCTTGGAAGAAGTCGGCTGCTCATTGCGGAGCTGATGTGGCCCTATCACTCGTTCGTGTCCACTGCAAGGAGGCTAGGGAGGACAAGCTGAAGGCTCTCCAGGTGGCTAACACGAAGAAACTCTAGTTTGAAGACTTTATGGAGACTTTTATTGACGCATCCTGTCATGGACTTAACACGGTAGATGCCCTAGCAAAAGGACTTAGGTGTGGAGCCATCGCAACTAGGTTAGCTTGAAGGGGTTAAACGGGACAAAGGACACAGAGAGTTTACCCAGGTTCGGCCCCTCTCAACGAGGTAAAGGCCTACTCCTGCTTTAGGTTGTATTGCTTGTGTTTCGATTACCAGGGAGTGAATACGCTTGACCTAGTTCTCGATCAGTTGTTTCTTGAGTTAACCTGCCGTCGGGTCACCCCTTTATATATAGGTTGATGCCCGGCGGCTTACGGAGTCCTGGCCGGCTCACACAAACATGACCGGCTCGGTTTCTAACTACCCTTGCCTTACAAGACAAGTTTAAACATATGGCGGCTCATACCCGTGGGCCTCAAGCCGTCTCCGGGTCTTGGGCCTTCAATTAGCTTGCTCTATGAACCGCCATCTTCATATCTTCTTGGACCTTATTGGGCTTCTTGACTTTAAGCCGCCAGGGGCATGACCCGGCCCCTCCTGGGCGGGTCATACCCATTAGTAATATCCCCAACATTAGGCCCTAGGTTGATTTGAACTGGTTCACATCAATCTTCATCTCTTGACATAGCAGAATCTTCCTTTATCAATTCCCTTTCGGTTCTTGGTAACCCACCATGACGTCATATCTCAGAATCGTGTTAACCTGCCATGATGTCATTGCGCATTAATTTTGCACAAAGCCCAGAATATCTCCACAGATCTTTATCTTAATAGACCTTCCGAAAATTGAGGCGTTCACATAGCCACATGACCATTTTCAGCCTCCTCGATTCCCGCGCATGCCATTTATTCAACTCCTTATAAATAGGGACAGGGGGCCCCTGTTTTCACTTTTACCCCCTGCCTCTGCATCTTCTTCCTTCTTGCGACTCCACAGCGCCCGAGCTCTGCCGTCGCCGTCCACCTCCAGCGTCTTCAACTCCGGCCGCTGCATCAACCTGAACAGACCAGAGAAACGCGGTGCACTCCCACTGTCCATCAGCGTCGACAGGTACCCCTCTTGCTTCGCATCAGATCTGCACTAGGGTTTGCTCAGTTCATCGGAGTTCATCGCCGTTCTTCTTTTTTCCTCTTTAGATCACATAGTTAGATCTGAACACAGTGCCAAAGTTATGCGGTAGTGGTTTTAGCATTCATTTCCAATAGTAGAAGATACCCCCTCTGTACAAAAGTCTCATCTGAGCATACGAGTTCTTCTGCTGCCATCACCTTAGGTTTAGAATTTATTTTCTTTTCTGAACTGCTGTAGATCCAAAATCATAGAACCAATCTGTGGAACCTGTTTGCCCATCACTTAGTAAAATTCATTTATAGATCTGTAGCACCACAGCTCTTCGGGCGGTTTATAAGATAAGCCATAACCCACCATACTCCATTAGTCCCCTTGTTAAGCCGCCAATATATGTTCACAACTCATTTTTTGACCACTGGCCGGCTTAACAGCATAACTTTAAACCGGCAATATTTTTTTCTTTAGGCTTTTCACCAACAAAATGACCAAGACCGTCACTTCATGCAATTGGGTCGCTTCCACTGTCACGGAAGAAATCCTCAACGAATTTGTAAAAGAAGGCGTCCTGGCCAAAAAAGATGTGATCCACTAGAGGGCCCCAGGAACCGAGACCACCCCTGAACCAAAAGAGGGTGAAGTTGTAGTTTTCACTGATCACATGCTCCGGGGGTTCACTCCACCCGGCTCAAAATTCTTTCGTGATGTGCTGCACTTCTTTCAACTTCATCCGCAAGATATTGGGCCAACTCTGTTTCAAACATCTGCAACTTCCAAGTTTTTTGCGAAGTATATCTTCAACAGGAGCCCACTGTAGAGTTGTTCAGGGAATTCTATTACTTGAACCGCCAGACTGAGTTCACAGATGGGCCCAGCCTAGAACTAGGCGGCATTTCAATTCAGAGGCACAAAGAAGCTACTTTCCCAGCCGCTGCACTTCCCAGTCATCCCAAGAACTAGAACTAGACTTGGTTTTACTGCCAAGACACATCTCCAGAAGGTGAAAATCCCTTGCCGGGTTATCGTGAGAGCCGGCTTAGCAACAGGCACCCCCTCCCCGACCGGATTAGCACAGCGGAACGGGCCAAATATATGCCCATTTTTGGAAAAAATTAGAGCCTTAATGGCCAATGGCTTAACTGGAGTTGACCTAGTTCGATGCTGGGTCGCATGGAGAATTTTACCCTTAAGCCGCCGGTCCGGCTTAATGTGCGAGTATACCTGTGATGTCAAAGATCCACAACGCCACAGCCAAGTGCGATTGGACGACAAGAGCCTCAACAAGATGGTCAAGACATTGCTGAACGAAAGCTTGGCCACTTGCAGCAAGACGGGGCTGAACCCCTTTTGCACCCTCAACAAGCCGCCAGCTGTAAGTATTTTATGAGCAGTTTTCATTAACTCATTATCTGTCAATCTGCCTTCTCATTCTTACTTGAATTTCTGCAGCCTGACTCCCCCTTCTGGAAGAAGAAGCTTCAGGATAAACCGGCCAAGAACACCAGGACCAAGAACAAGGCTAAAAAACCTGCCAAGAAGAAGTCAGAAGCAATTGACCCGTTTACTCTTGATGAAGAGTTGGAGGTAGAACTTGATTCTCTTGGCTCATTCTTTGTTCATCTTATTGACACTGATTACTACCAGGATGATGCGGAGGCCAGCCATGCAGACGGTGAAGAGGTAACTATCCTTTCCTCCAACTCAGAACCTCTGCCAAGACAGAAAGTTCGACAAGCGAGCCGGAAAGTAAGGTTTTCTCACCCTTTAGCTTATCTGGATCCCCACTTTATTTTGAAGAAACAGCAGCATGAAGTTCGCTGCACAACCCGAAACAGCAGAGGCGGGGAACTTTCCTCTAGTTTACCAAACACGCCGGTTCCTCGCAAGCGCCGAGCAGAGGTTTCACAGTTTTCCGATTTAGCTTTTCCAAAAGCGGGTCTTGTTCGACAACCCCTTAACCCTTCTGATTCAAACTATCAGGGCACTTCTCACTCCTCATCCGGGGACTCCACTGGGACTCAGATCCCCCTTTTCAAAGTCGCCCTAGGGTAAGAATATTGAATTTCTTTGCTTTTTAAGCCCTTTGTCAATTATCATGCTTACATCTTTATGTCTCATTATCAGTGGTCAAGCCAAACCAAGCAAGAAGGCGAAGACCAGTAAACCGGGTGAAAACATCAATACCACTGAAGATCCCAAGGCTGCTAACCCGGAGAAGCAGACAATATCTGAATCTTTGCATCAAACCTCCGAAGCAGCCATTGATGATCCGCCGCCCGAAGAGCATAATGTCATTATGGACTCCATGGACGTTGGCCTGGCTCGTGCTAAGCTGCCAAGTCGCATCAAACCTGCTGAAGAAAAGGCTGACGATGTCATAATCACTAGGACCCGTTACGTTGAGCCGGGCAACCCCACAATCTTAGCCAAACATAGCGCCAAGGAGGAATTTTCTGCTGCTGACAAGGGCAAATGGAAGCTGGATTTAGAAGGTTATGCCCAGTTCAATGCTCAGGAAATTCACGCGGGTTATTTAAACCGCCTTCACACTAGCCGTGACTTTGAAGCTGGCTTAGTCAATCTGATGAAGGAGCGTTTTGAGGTAAACACTGAAAAACTCTTCCTGTACATATATCTGTCAGCCGCCAAGTCTACTGTATATGAAGAAATTGAATATGCCGTAGACTTAAATACCATATTTGATCTTATAACCATTCAATAGCAATTTGTAACTGCTGAATCAAAACAAGTAGCCCCCAAGGGCCGGCTTAAACTGTGAAGTTAAGCCGGGGCTTCAAATTGTAGCACGAAAACCCACATATGTAGCCCCCAAGGGCCGGCTTAAGCTGCATAGCTGAGCGGGGACTTACCACCATATTTATGAACAAATCCAAATATGTAGCCCCCATGAGCCGGTTTTAGTTGAAGAAACTTTAACTGGGTCATTAAAGATTTGTCCTCAAAAGAGCAAATGTACATTAGCCCCCAAGTGCCAAGTAAAATACCTGTATTATGCTTGGGACTTCAAATAAGATGATTATCATAACCATATGCTGCCTGTCTTTGTTTATGGCAGGCTGAATTGAACATGAAGGAATCTCAAGTGAATGATCTGCGGCAAAACATCCAGTCCCAACAGTCAGAGACTTCAAAGGCCAAATCCGAGCTGAAAACCTCCTTGGAAGAGATTGAAAAATTAAAAAGGGACTTCAGCGCTGAGAGAACCGACTGGGAGACCGAGAAGGCGGCTCTGCTGAAAAGAGCAGAAGATGCTGAAGCTGCTCTTAAGCCGGTAATTGATGAGTTGTCCGGCTTAAAACATCAAATCAATAGCCTGACAGCTGCCATCTTCGGTAAACAATATAATACTTCAATTTTTCGCCATCAACATACTATGGTTATAAACCGTCTTACCAATATTTGTGTTGATGCAGGCTCCAGAAGTTCCAGGCTGGGCCAAGACATGCGCGTAAGGCTCAAGGCCGTATATACCCTTGTGGAGCAACTGTACACCGGCGCTCAATGGGCTATTGCTGTTGTCTCACATAAGAAGCAACCACCTTCACTCATCAAGGAGATGCTGGAGAAACAGTCTGTGCTGCCGCAAAGAGTTGAAGAACTAAAGCGGTCAGCTGCTAGAGCCGGTGCCATCACCGCATTGAGCCGGGCGAAGGCATGGCAAGCCGAACTTGACCCGGAAGAATTGGCCATCGACTGCCCAAGTTTAAAATAAGACGGGTCTCCCTTTGAAACCGCAGACTTTACCAAATGTGTAAAGGAAATGCGCCCACTGGCGAGTAAGCTAGCTGAAGAGACCGACTTGAAAAAATATGAGGTGGCTTACTCAAAAGAAAACTCAAAAGTATCAGCGCCGGTTTATGAGGCCATGGATCTCATCCCGCCAACACGTAAGCACACCTTTGCCCCTGATATTGATCCATCAACCCTCATAGATGATGAGGCTGTATTCAGAGCATTGACTGGGATCAACTGGGCCACAACTGACTTCCAGCAAGTGGAGGAAGAAGAAGAACCTGCGCTGGATGACCCGGAAGCTTCAACTCGCCAAGACCAGGACAACTGATCCGCAAGGCGGCTCTCAGACTGCATCACAGTGCTTGTTTGAAAAAACACTTAATCATTTGGGCTTTGAAAGCCATGTAATAGGCTAGTGAAAACAATGATCTGTCATGCCATCGTGTATGTTCTTAGCCTTTGAAACTGATGATGAACTTTTCATATGCCATGGATGAACTTTGCAAGGAATATCATATTATTTTACAAAGCTCCTGCATAGAGTAGACAATAAATACCCTGGCGGTTTACACCAGGGCGGGTCATAATGTCCAACATCATATATTCTGGCGACTTATAGTCCATAACCAGGGCGGGTTATCAAACCTCACATATTCATATAACAAGTAAACACATACCTGTGAGATTGGTTCAGACCGCTGGCTTGCAGTGCCGTATGCAGTAAGGGTAACAGCCCAAAACTGTAACAGCCCAAAACTGGAAGTGCATAACTCCAAATGCACAATCAAAATATGCTGGTGACTTATTGTCCAAAGCCAGTCCGGGTTATCAAAACCCCAAATAAGCTCAAGTATGAGTCATAAGGATTAAGGCTACATGGCCTGAATCGTGTTAAACCATATATCAATATGGTACAAGGGTATGAACCCGAACATTGTTCAAAGAAAATAACAAATTAGAAAAAACAAGGCTGCCAAGCCTCAATATCAAGTGCTGTTCATGGGCCGCACAGCCACTGAGTTAATCCTTCATTTAAACCTGTAAGCCGGGCCTCACATGACCAACCGCCGTTTTAACCTTGACAAGTTCAGGGTCTTTATAAGATTGACTGTCAAGGGTTCGGCGGGTCATTCCAGATAACCTGGGTGGAGTGGCAGACATATAGGCAGGATAACCCAGAGTTTTTGGTGTTTTACACCTGGCATCCAAGCCGATCAAAAGGGTAAGTAAAGCTATGTTCATTGAACAATAAGCCCCCAAGTGACCAATAATGAGCCTTCAAGGCAGGATACCTATGTTTGAACTGCTCATTGTAGCAAGTTCTCTTTGGTACCCGTTCAATTTGGGAAATAAGCCCCCAAGTAATTTGCATCAAGGCGTATAAGCCGGATCAATAGGGTAGTTATAGCTATGCTCAATGAGCAGGAAGCCCCCAAGTAATTTTTTAAACAAGGCGTGCAAGCCGGATCAAGAGGGTAGTCACAGTTATGCTCAATGAGCAGGAAGCCCCCAAGTGATCTTATGAACTGACAATAAAGAGTCAGATACTCAGAAATGAAACGACAGAGGCCCTGAATTATCAGGGATGCCGACTTTATTATACTTGATCATAATATATACATGGATGAAAATATGTACAACACAAGAGCCAGTGGCTCAGGTGTAATAAGGCCGAGATGAGCAATATTCCACGGCCGGCGGGTCTCCTCCTCAGACGTGCGTGAGTCCTTGTGATCTCGAATATCAATGAGGTAGTATGACCCGTTGTTCAAGTTCTTGCTGACCACAAAAGGCCCTTCCCAAGGTGGAGATAACTTGTGCATATCAGTTTGATCCTAGATGAGCCGGAGCACCAAATCGCCTTCTTGAAAGGTTCGAGTTTTAACCCGGCGGCTATGATAGCGACACAGATCTTGCTGGTATATCACCGAACGAGCCGCCGCAAGGTCACGCTCCTCATCCAAAAGATCAAGAGCATCCTGACATGCTTTTTCATTATCAGCTTCAACATAAGCCGCCACACGGGGCGAGTCGTGACGGATGTCACTGGTGAGAACCGCCTCTGCTCCGTAAACCATGAAGAAAGGCGTATAACCCGTGGATATGTTGGGGGTAGTATTTATACTCCAAAGCACTGAGGGCAACTCCTCAACCCAACAACCCGGCGTCCTCTGCAAAGGGACCATAAGCCGGGGCTTGATACCTCTCAAGATCTCTTGATTGGCCCTTTCAGCTTGACCATTGGACTGGGGGTGAGCCACAGATGAGACGTCAAGACGAATATGCTCTCATTGACAAAACTCTTTCATAGCACCCTTGGACAGATTAGTGCCATTATCAGTTATGATGCTATGAGGGTAGCCGAAGCGGAAAATCACCTTTTTAATGAACTGAACCGCCGTTGCCGCATCACATTTACTGACCGGCTCTGCCTCAACCCACTTTGTAAATTTGTCAACTGCCACCAACAGGTGGGTCTTTTTATCTTTGGATCGCTTGAAAGGCCCAACCATATCTAGCCCCCAGACCACAAACGGCCAAGTGATTGGAATCATCCTCAACTCTTGAGCCGGCACATGAGCTCGTCTGGAAAACTTCTGACAACCGTCACATTTGCTAACCAGGTCCTCTGCATCAGCATGAGCCGTCAGCCAATAAAATCCATGATGAAAAGCCTTGGCTACGAGAGACTTAGAGCCGGCAAGATGACCACAATCTCCTTCATGAATCTCCCTTAGAATTTCACGGCCCTCTTCAGGAGATATACATCGCTGAAACACCCCTGTGACACTGCATCGGTGTAACTCGCCATTGACAATGGTCATTGACTTAGATCGCCGAGTTATCTGCCTGGCCAAAGTTTCATCCTCAGGTAACTCTCCCCGGGTCATATAAGCCAAATACGGCACCGTCCAATCAGGGATAGTGTGAAGAGCCACCACCAACTGTGCCTCCGGGTCAGGGATAGCAAGATCCTCTTCCGTGGGCAACTTAACTGAAGGATTTTTCAGAATATCCAGAAAAACATTAGGTGGTACCGGCTTACGCTGAGACCCCAGCCGGCTTAGTGCATCAGCCGCCTCATTTTTCCTGCGATCAACATGCTCCACCTGATAGCCTTTGAAATGACCAGCAATAGCATCAACCACCCGGCGGTAAGACGCCATGAGCGGGTCTTTGGAATCCCAAGTTCCTGAAACTTGCTGAGCCACCAGATCTGAATCGCCAAAGCATCTGACCCGGCTTAAGTTCATCTCTTTAGCCATCCGAAGGCCATGGAGCAAGGCCTCATACTCAGCTGCATTATTAGTACAAGGAAACATCAATCTTAAGACATAACAAAATTTATCACCTCGTGGGGAAGTCAAGATGACTCAGCCCACGAGCCTTCCAGCTGCCTGGATCCATCAAAATGAATAGTCCAATACGTGTTATCAGGCTTCTCCTCAGGCATCTGTAACTCCGTCCAGTCATTGATGAAATCCACAAGTGCTTGAGACTTGATAGCTGTCCGGGGCATATATTTCAGACCATGAGGTCCAAGCTCAATGGCCCACTTGGCCACCCGGCCTGTGGCTTCTCTATTTTGAATAATATCACCTAGAGGAGCAGAACTGACCACAGTGATGGGATGACCAAGGAAATATTGTTTCAACTTACGACTAGCCATGAACACTCCATAAACCAGCTTCTGCCAATGTGGGTACCTCTGCTTAGATTCAATTAGCACCTCACTGACATAATAAACCGGCCTCTGAACCGGAAACTCCTTGCCTGACTCCTTCCTTTCCACAACAACCGCCACACTGACGGCTCTATTATTAGCAGACACATATAAAAGCAAGGGCTCCTTGTTAATAGGAGCTGCGAGAAGCGGAGGCTCGGCCAACTGTTTTTTAAGCGCCTCAAACGCCTGATTGGCAGCATCACTCCAAACGAAGTGATCCGTTTTCTTCATCATCTGGTAGAGGGGGATAGCCTTTTCTCCCAGGCGGCTCATAAACCGGCTTAAGGCCGCGATACGACCCGCCAAATGCTGGACGTCATTAACACATGCCGGCTTAGCCAAAGAAGTGATAGCCTTGATTTTCTCCGGGTTAGCTTCAATGCCTCTCTCCGAGACCAAAAAACCCAAGAGCTTGCCTGCTGGCACACCAAATACACACTTGTCCGGGTTAAGCATCATCTTATAGACCCGGAGGTTGTCAAAGGTCTCCTTTAAATCATCTAACAAGGTCTCCTTCTTCCTGGATTTCACAACAATATCATCCACATAAGCATGAACATTGCGTCCAATCTGATCATGGAGGCAATTCTGAACACAACGCTGGTAAGTCGCCTGGGCACTCTTGAGCCCAAAAGGCATAGACACATAGCAGAAGGCCCCAAAGGGAGTGATAAAAGCTGTCTTCTCCTGGTCCTTAACTGCCATCTTGATCTGATGATAACCAGAATAAGCATCTAAAAAGCTCAAGCGCTCACAACCCGCCGTAGCATCAATAATCTGATCAATACGAGGGAGAGCAAAAGGATCAGCCGGACAAGCCTTGTTAAGGTCCGTGTAATCCACACACATACGCCAAGTGCCGTTTTTCTTAAGTACCAGCACCGGGTTAGCCAACCACCCAGGATGAAAAACTTCAATGATAAACCCGGCTGCCAAGAGCCGGGCCACCTCTTCACCAATGGCCTTGCGTCTCTCTTTATTAAAACGACGAAGAAATTGCTTGACCGGTTTGAACTTCGGATCAATATTGAGAGTGTGCTCAGCGAGTTCCCTCGGTACACCTGGAATGTCTGAAGGCTTCCATGTGAAGATGTCCCGGTTCTCACGGATGAACTCGATGAGCTCGCTTTCCTATTTCGGATCCAGATTGGCACTGATAATAAACTGTTGGGATGAATCGCCAGGGACAAAGTCAACCTGCTTGGTGTCGTCAGCTGACTTAAACTTCAACAAGGGGTCATGCTCTGTTGTTGGCTTCTTCAAGGGACTCATATCCGCCGGGTCAACATTACCCTTGTAAAACTTCAACTCCTCTGTTGCACAAATAGACTCAGCATAAGCGGTGTCGCCTTCTTCACATTCCAGGGATATCTTCCTGTTACCATGCACCGTGATGGTACCGTTATGACCCGGCATCTTGAGCTGCAGATAAACATAACAAGGCCGTGCCATAAACTTGGCATAAGTCGGCTGTCCAAACAAGGCGTGATAAGGGCTCTGAATCTTGACCACCTCAAAAGTCAATGTTTCAACCCGATAATCATGCTCATCGCCAAAAGCCACTTCCAAGGCTATCTTACCCACTGGATATGCCGACTTACCAGGCACCACTCCATGAAACACAGTAGAGGACGGCTTGAGATCTTTGTCAGTCAATTCCATACGGCGAAAAGTATCATAATAAAGAATATTGATATTGCTGCCCCCGTCCATTAGTACTTTTGTGAACTTGTATCCACCAACCTGTGGAGCGACCACCAAAGCCAGTTGACCCGGATTGTCAACCCGGGGCGGGTGATCCTCACGGCTCCATACGATAGGCTGCTCTGACCATCGCAAGTATCGAGGGACCGCCGGCTCAACCGTGCTCACTGCTCGTTTATGAACCTTCTGGTCTCGCTTGCATAGGCTTGTTGTGAAAACATGATACTGGCCACTATTTAGTTGTTTCAGATTACCCTGATAGCCAGACTGCTGCTGCTAATTTCCTTGACCGGACTGCTGATTACCACCACCTTGATTGCCTTGGCCTTGAAAACCAGGGTTTGTACCGCCACCTCCATAACCAGGTCCGTGAGAGCCGGATCCTGACCCGCCGTTCGGGCCATTCTGATAAAAACCGGAATTTCTATACTCCCTCACAATGAAGCAGTCTTTCCATAAATGAGTGGCTGGTTTATCCTGAGTACCGTGCTTTGGACAAGGCTGATTCATTATTGCCTCAAGGTTAAACTTCGGCCCACCAAACCGGGGCGTTGATGATTTCCCTTTACGGTGTTGGCTGCTATTTTGCGTGCTGGTGTTAGCCACAAAATTTGAACCGCCATCGGTTTGCTTGCGCTTACCATTGTTACCTTGACCCGCCGTATTGTGATGCTGTCCCTTTCCATTGTCGCCCTTCTTCCCCTTGCTAGCCTTCTCTTCGTCAGAAGCCGGGTCTTTCATACTATCTGAGTCGGCATATTTGGTTAGAGCCGCCATGAGTTCTCCCATATCATTGCAGTGGCGCTTAAGCCGCCCCAGCTTCTGTTTGAGGGGAAGGAAACGGCAATTCTTCTCTAAAATCAGGACGGCTGAACCAGCATTAATGCTATCTGATGAATGAATGACTTCTGAGACCCGGCGAACCCAGTGATTGGTTGACTCATCCTCAAGCTGGACGCAAGCATCAAGGTCGATGATCGACATGGGTTGCTTACACGTATCTCTGAAATTCTGAATGAAACGCGCCTTCAACTATGCCCACGAACTGATGGAGTTGGCAGGTAACCCTTTCAGCCAGGTACGAGCCGGTCCATCCAACATCATGGTGAAATAGTTGGCGCACACAACGTCGTTAACATTTAGCATCTCCATGGCCATCTCATAGCTCTCAATCCATGCCTCTGGAGGTTGATCAGCTGTGTAGTTAGGCACCTTGCGAGGGCCTTTAAAATCATGGGGCAGACGCTCATTACGTAAAGCCGGCACTAGGCACGACACCCCCACGGTCCTAGAAGTCATCCCAGCTTCTATAGATGAGGACGGGTTATGCTGGGGTTGCTGATAAGCCGCCAACTGAGCCGCCAGCTCCGCCTCCCGACGTGACCCTGGCCTGATCCACTAAAGCCTGAGCATGGTTATTAGCGCGTGGCGGGTCACGCCCACGGGGCTGGTTATGGTGCTGCTCACTGCTCGAAACCGCCGGCGACTCAATGTGCCGGCTGTAACTCCGGCATGGGCGTGGGGTTGAATGGATCCGCTCACGGCTATACGAATACGCCGCCTGTTGAACCACCGCGGGTTGAAGAAGCTCCACGGCCTTCTGGGTCTCAACCGCCGCGGGAGACTCGCCTTGCATCGGGAGAGCCGCCAGCCGCGACGCCGCAGCAATCATGTTGTCCAAAGGGTTAGAAAAATGACCCGGCGGTTTCGGCATCTGCTGAGGCGGGGTTAAATTCAAACGGGGTGGGTCTGCAACTCGTGGTTGCGCCGTCCCTCCAGTCACGTGCGCCTCAACAGCCCGTGTTACCTCATGTGGATTGCTTGGCCCGGCCCCAGGTGTGTTAAAGAGATTCCTCGCATCGTACTCCGGAGGTAGCCGACTCATGTGCCTCCTTCGTAAAACGGCATTAGATGCATTCTGGTCCAAGGTTAACCGGAAATTCTCTGCTTGAATCCGTTGCGTCTCCGCGTCCAGGGCGGCTCGTTCTATCGCCATCCTAGCGTTCTCAGCATTAAGCTCAACTCTGGCTTGAGCTATCTCATCTCGTAGTTTCGCCACATGCACCTTATGTTGCGCTTGAGTCTCTGGAGTAACCTCTACCTCTAGCAGAGTTGCCAAGGCGTCCAAGAGCTCGGATAAAACTTGAGCCGGCGGGCGCACAGGACCGCTCGCGCCAGCCGTTGCTTCAGCCGTTGAACCGGAAGTCATGGCTGCCGCAGTTGACGATTGCAGCACTGGTTGCGTGCCAGCCATGAAGATCGCAACCCTGTTCGGCGGCTTGTAGGGGTCCGGAATACTATCACCATTGGAACAGCCCCAAGCCCGCCGTCTTGCAGTTGATACATTGAATTAGTCTCACCGGTTGAGGACTCACCATCAGAGTAGATGACCGTCTCTCCACCAGACGTAGATCCTTCCTCAAAACCCGCTCCATGCACAAACCCAACAAAGGTGTGCTTCACGGCGGCTTGAACCTCGGCGGGTCGCGCGCGCCGAACCGTCTCGATGATGTTGGTGCAGATGTCTGGCTCAGGCTCCGACTCACCGATCTTGCCGATTAAGACGTGGATTCCGCCGAAGGGGACCCGGTACCCGTATTCGATTGAATCGGCCTCGGGACCCCAGCCTGCATCATCGATGTAGATCATGCCGCGGTGACTCTGGGTCATCCGGCCCATGGCATATCCCTTGATCCCTGCGAAGCTGTCCTTCAAGAACTCGAAACCACCGTGCGCTGGCCCCACGGTGGGCGCCAACTGTCGTGGACTTAACACGGCAGATGCCCTAGCAAAAGGACTTAGGTGTGGAAACATCGCAACTAGGTTAGCTTGAAGGGGTTAAACGGGACAAAGGACACAGAGAGTTTACCCAGGTTCGGCCCCTCTCAACGAGGTAAAGGCCTACTCCTGCTTTAGGTTGTATTGCTTGTGTTTCGATTACCAGGGAGCGAATACGCTTGACCTAGTTCTTGATCAGTTGTTTATTGAGTTAACCCACCGCCGGGTCACCCCTTTATATACAGGTTGATGCCCGGCGGCTTACAGAGTCCCGGCCGGCTCACACAAACGTGACCGGCTTGGTTTCTAACTACCCTTGCCTTACAAGACAAGTTTAAACATATGGCGGCTCATACCCGTGGGCCTCAAGCCGTCTCCGGGTCTTGGGCCTTCAATTAGCTTGCTCTATGAACCGCCATCTTCATATCTTCTTGGACCTTATCGGGCTTCTTGACTTTAAGCCGCCAGGGGCATGACCCGGCCCCTCCTGGGCGGGTCATACCCATTAGTTATATCCCCAACACATCCACTCGGATCGCTGACGGCATTGACTTGGACACCTTTGTTGAGCCAGCGAGTCCTCCTCCCGCCGAGTGAAAAAACTTTAATGATCCGAATTTATTCGCCTCGGGATGTCGAGTGATCTTGTAACCATTACACTTTCTCGGGCCTGATGCCTGAGTACTTTTGCTCGTGGTTCTGAAACTTGACGGTCTTGCCCGAACTTGGTGGGTTTATCCGAATATTGCTTTTCCTGCTTCCAGGATGTTTTGCGTGATTGGATTTTTTGACTTAGGCGAAGCTGGTTCGCGGCTAAGCTTCCGAGTGGGAGGTTTGCTCTCCACTCGGAGTAATTTTTAACTTAGGTGAGTACTGGGTCGCAACTAAGTCCCCGAGTGGGAGGATCGCTCTCCACTCAGAGTAATTTTTAACTTAGGCGAAACTGATTCGCAGCTAAGCCCCCGAGTGAGAGGATTGCTCTCACGCGGAGTAGGTTTTTAACTTAGGCGAGTACGGAGTCGCAGCTAAGCCCCCGAGTGGGAGGATTGCTCTCCACTCGGAGCAGTTTTTAACTTAGGCGAGTACGGGGTTGCAGCTAAGCCCCCGAGTGGGAAGATTGCTCTCCACTCAGAGCAGCTTTTAACTTAGGCGAGTACGTGGTCGTAGCTAAGCCCCCGAGTGGGAGGATTGCTCTCCACTCGGAGCAATTTTTAACTTAGGCGAGTACTGGGTCGCAGCTAAGTCCCCGAGTGGGAGGATCGCTCTCCACTCGAAGTAGTTTTTAACTTAGGCGAAACTGATTTGCAGCTAAGCCCCCGAGTGAGAGGATTGCTCTCACTCGGAGTAGGTTTTTAACTTAGGCGAGTACGACGTCGCAGCTAAGCCTCCGAGTGGGAGGATTGCTCTCCACTCAGGGTTTTTTTTAACTTAGGCGAGTACGGGGTTGTAGCTAAGCCCCCGAGTGGGAGGATTGCTCTCCACTCAGAGTAATTTTTAACTTAGGTGAGTACGGGGTCGTAGCTAAGCCCTCGAGTGGGAGGATAGCTCTCCACTCGGAGTAGTTTTTAACTTAGGCGAGTACGGGGTCGCAGCTAAGCCCCCGAGTTGGAGGATTGCTCTCCACTCGGAGTAGTTTTTAACTTAGGCGAGTACAGGGTCGCAGCTAAGCCCCCGAGTGGGAGGATTGCTCTCCACTCGGAGTAGTTTTTAACTTAGGCGAGTACGGGGTCACAGCTAAGCCCCCGAGTGGGAGGATTGCTCTCAACTCAGAGCAATTTTTAACGTAGGCGAAACTGATTCGCAGCTAAGCCTCCGAGTGAGAGGATTGCTCTCGCTCGGAGTAGGTTTTTAACTTAGGCGAGTACGGGGTCGCAACTAAGCCCCCGAGTGGGAGGATTGCTCCCCACTCGGAGTAGGTTTTTAACTTAGGCGAAACAGATTCCGCAGCTAAGCCCCCGAGTGAGAGGATTGCTCTCACTCGGAGTAGGTTTTTAACTTAGGCGAAACTGATTCGCGGCTAAGCTTCCGAGTGAGAGGGATGCTCTCACTCGGAGCGGATTTTTAACTTAGGCGAAACTGATTCGCAGCTAAGCCCCCGAGTGAGAGGATTGCTCTCACTCGGAGCGGATTTTGAACTTAGGCGAAAACGGATTCCGCAGCTAAGCTTCCGAGTGAGAGGGATGCTCTCACTCGGAGCGGATTTTTAACTTAGGCGAAACTGATTCGCAGCTAAGCCCCCGAGAGAGAGGATTGCTCTCACTCGGAGCGGATTTTTAACTTAGGCGAAAACGGATTCCGCAGCTAAGTTACCCACTGGGGGATTTGAACACATGTTTATGCGAGAATAATCATTATGAGACTGCAGGAATCATGTCTTGATAAACAATCTAGGAAAAAGTACTCTTATTACACCCTGACAGTCCGACTGTCAAGTATAAAAGCGACGAAGAAGATCTGCGTTCCAGGCGCGTGGCTCGTCTTTCTTCTGAGCTAGGTTGTAAAGGTGATATGCCCCATTGTGAAGCACTTTGGTGACGACAAAAGGGCCTTCCCATGCAGGTGCGAGCTTATGAGGCCATTGCTGATCCACTCGGAGCACAAGGTCTCCTTCTTGAAATGCTCGACCCTTGACGTTTCTGGCGTGGAACCGATGAAGGTCTTGCTGATAAATGGTCGACCGGATCAAAGCCATCTCTCGCTCTTCCTCCAGAAGATCTACAGCATCTTGACGCGCTTGCTCTGCTTCAGCTTCTGAGAAAAGTTCCACTCGGGGTGCATTGTGAAGCAAGTCACTAGGAAGCACGGCTTCAGCCCCGTACACCATGAAGAAAGGGGTTCGGTTGGTGGATCGGTTGGGAGTTGTCCACAATCCCCATAAAACAGACAGCAACTCAGTTACCCAAGCCCCAGCTGCGTGCTTAAGGTCACACATGAGTCGAGGTTTCAAACCTTGGAGGATCAGACCATTTGCTCTTTCAGCTTGACCATTCGACTGCGGGTGCGCAACGGATGCGTAATCCACCCGAGTGCCTTGAGAAGCGCAGAATGCTCTGAACTCTTCCGAGTCAAAATTTGAGCCGTTGTCTGTGATGATGCTATGTGGAACTCCATATCAGAAAATTAGCTCTCTTATGAAACTGATGGATGTGCTTGAATCTAAGTTCTTGATTGGTTTGGCTTCAATCCACTTGGTGAACTTGTCGACTGCCACAAGCAGATAAGTGAAACCACTTCTGCCGGTCCTTAGCGGCCCAATCATGTCCAATCCCCACACAGCGAATGGCCAGACGAGTGGAATAGTCTTTAAAGCAGATGCGGGTTTGTGAGACATGTTCGAGTAAAACTGGCAACCTTCACACTTCTCAATGATCTCTTTCGCAACTTCATTGGCCCGTGGCCAGTAAAATCCTGCTCGGTATTCTTTGGCCACGATGGTCCGAGAGGACGCATGGTGACCACAAGTCCCCGAGTGGATCTCATCCAATATCAGTCGACCCTCTTCTGGAGAGATACATCGCTGAGCCACGCCAGTAACGCTTTCTCTGTAGAGCTGCCCGCCAATCACTGTGAAGGCCTTGGGCCTGCGGACGATCTGACGTGCTCAACTTCATCCTCTGGAAGCTCCTGCCTGAGCAGATATGCAGTATATGGCTATGTCCAGTCAGGGGCGATTACCAGCATCTCCATAACCAGATCGATAACTGCTGGCACTTCAACTTCAGTCGGATTGGTAGCACTTATCGGCTGGGGAGGTTCTTCAGTAAAAGGATCTTCCTGCACTGACGGGGAACGGAGATGCTCAAGGAACACATTGCTAGGGATAGGCTTCCAAGTGGAACTTATTTTTGCCAAGTCATCCACAGCTTGATTCTTGATTCGTGGAATGTGGTGGAGCTCCAACCCTTCAAACTTCTTTTCCAACTTCCTCACTGCATTGCAGTACCCGGTCATGGCAGGGTTCCTGACATCCCACTCCTTCATCACCTGATTGACCACCAAATCCGAGTCGCCGTAGACCATTAGGCGACAGACCCCGAGTGAGATGGCCATACGCAACCCGTTGAGGAGCGCTTCGTACTCAGCTTCATTATTGGAGGAATCGAAGTGAATCTAGAGGACATAACTGAGTTTATCACCTCTTGGGGACACCAAGACTACTCCGGCACCAGAATCATTTAACATCTTGGATCCATCAAAGAACATGGTCCAGTGTTCCGAGTGAACTTGAGTCGGCTGCTATTGCTCAATCCACTCGGCCAAGAAATCCGCGATTGCTTGAGACTTGATCGCCTTTTTTGCTTCGAACTTGATGTCCAGAGGAAGAAGTTCAATTGCCCACTTAGCCACTCGACCGGTTGCATCTCGATTGTTCAAAATTTTAGACAATGGAGCGTCGCTGACGACTGAAACCGAGTGGTCTTGGAAATAATGTGCAACTTTCTTCGTAGTCAAGTAAATTCCATAGACAAGCTTCTGGTAATGCGGATACCTTTGCTTGGATGGAGTCAAGACTTCAGAAATGTAATATACTGGGCGTTGAACTTTATAGGCCTTGCCTTCTTCTTCTCGCTCTATCGTGAGCACTGTGCTGTCAACTTGACCAGTGGCTGCAATATGTAGCAATAGAGGCTCTTTGCTGATTGGGGCAGCAAGCACCGGCTGGGTGGAAAGCAGGGCTTTGAGCTCCGCAAACACTGCTTCAGCTTCAGGAGTCCACTCGAATGTATCAGACTTTTTCATCAGTCGGTAAAGAGGCAATGCCTTTTCACCGAGGCGAGAAATGAATCGACTTAACGCAACAAGGCAACCTGTAAGCTTCTGAACATCATGCACACGCATAGGGCGTTTCATTCGGAGAATTGCACTAATCTTTTCGGGATTTGCATCTATTCGTCGTTCGGAAACGAGAAAACCAAGCAACTTTCCTCCGGGAACTCCGAATGTGCACTTGGACAGATTCAGCTTGATGTCATATCTTCTAAGATTGGCAAATGTTTCAGCAAGGTCAGCCAGCAGGTCGGAACTCTTGCGTGACTTAACCACGATATCGTCCATATATGCCTCCACATTCCGACTGATCTGAGAGAGCAGACACTTCTGGATCATGCACATGAATGTGGCGCCGGCATTTTTGAGACCGAAGGGCATAGTGATATAGCAAAAACACCCGAATGGGGTGATGAAGGCCGTTTTTATTTCATCTGGCCCATACAGTTGGATCTGATGGTATCTGAAATAGGCATCAAGAAAAGACAAACGCTCACATCCCGCAGTCGAGTCGACTATCTGATCAATGCGAGGGAGCGGAAAATGATCTTTCGGGCAGGACCGATTGATATGATTGAAGTCAATGCACATGCGGAGTGATTTATCATTCTTAGGAACCATGACGACGTTGGCGAGCCACTCGGAGTGGTATATCTCGCGTATGAACTCAGCTGCTAAGAGCCGAGCCACTTGTTGGGGAACGTAGCAGAATTTTAAAATTTTCTACGCATCACCAAGATCAATCTATGGAGTCATCTAGCAACGAGTGAGAGGGGAGTGTATCTACATACCCTTGTAGATCGCGAGCGGAAGCGTTCAAGAGAACGGGGTTGATGGAGTCGTACTCGTCGTGATCCAAATCACCGATGACCGAGCGCCGAACGGACGGCACCTCCGCGTTCAACACACGTACGGAGCAGAGACGTCTCCTCCTTCTTGATCCAGCAAGGGGGGAGGAGAGGTTGATGGAGATCCAGCAGCACGACGGTGTGGTGGTGGAAGCAGCGGGATTTCAGCAGGGCTTCGCCAAGCGCTACTGGAGGAGGAAGAGGTGTCACGGGAGGGAGAGGGAGGCGCCAGGGGCTGAGCTGTTTCTCCCATGCACCTCCCCACTATATATAGGGGTGGAGGGGGCTTGTTTCTTGCCCTCCAAGTCCATTGGGGCGTTGGCAAAGGTGGAAGGAAAGAAATCCCATCCTTTCCCTTCCCCACCGATTGTTATCCCCCTTTTTTAGGGATCTTGATCTTATCCCTTCGGGATATGATCTTATTCCTTCTAAGGGGGAATCTTGGTGCGCCTTGACTAGGGGTGTGGGGCCTTGCCCCCACTACCCACGTTCATGTGGGTCCCCCCATGCAGGTGGGCCCCACTCCGGAACCTTCTAGAACCTTCTCGGTACAATACCGAAAAATCCCGAACATTTTCCGGTGGCCAAAATAGGACTTCCCATATATAAATCTTTACCTCCGGACCATTCCGGAACTCCTCGTGACGTCCAGGATCTCATCCGAGACTCCGAACAACCTTCGGGTTACCGCATACTAATATCTCTATAACCCTAGAGTCACCGAACCTTAAGTGTGTAGACCCTACGGGTTCGGGAGACACGCAGACATGACCGAGACGACTCTCCGGTCAATAACCAACAGCGGGATCTGGATACCCATGTTGGCTCCCACATGCTCCTCGATGATCTCATCGGATGAACCACGATGTCGAGGATTCAATCAATCCCGTACGCAATTCCCTTTGTCTATCGGTACGATACTTGCCCGAGATTCGATCGTCGGTATCTCGATACCTTGTTCAATCTCGTTACCGGCAAGTCTCTTTACTCGTTTCCGTAACACATCATCCCGTGAACAACTCCTTGAGCACATTGAGCTCATTATGATGATGTCCTACCGAGTGGGCCCAGAGGTACCTCTCCGTTACATGGAGTGACAAATCCCAGTCTCGATTCGTGCCAACCCAACAGATACTTTCGGAGATACCCGTAGTGCACCTTTATAGCCACCCAGTTACGTTGTGACGTTTGGTGCACCCAAAGCACTCCTACGGTATCCGGGAGTTGCACAATCTCATGGTCTAAGGAAAAGTTACTTGACATTGAAAAAGCTTTAGCAAACGAACTACACGATCTAGTGCTAGGCTTAGGATTGGGTCTTGTCCATCACATCATTCTCCTAATGATGTGATCCCGTTATCAATGACATCCAATGTCCATGGTCAGGAAACCGTAACCATCTATTGATCAACGAGCTAGTCAACTAGAGGCTTACTAGGGACATGTTGTGGTCTATGTATTCACACATGTATTACGATTTCCGGATAACACAATTATAGCATGAATAACAGACAATTATCATGAACAAGGAAATATAATAATAACCATTTTATTATTGCCTCTAGGGCATATTTCCAACAGTACTGTTGGGGATCGTAGCAGAATTTTAAAATTTTCTACGCATCACCAAGATCAATCTATGGAGTCATCTAGCAACGAGAGAGAGGGGAGTGCATCTACATACCCTTGTAGATCGCGAGCGGAAGCGTTCAAGAGAACGGGGTTGATGGAGTCGTACTCGTCGTGATCCAAATCACCGATGACCGAGCGCCGAACGGACGGCACCTCCGTGTTCAACACACGTACGGTTGGGAGAGACGTCTCCTCCTTCTTGATCCAGCAAGGGGGAAGGAGAGGTTGATGAGGATCCAGCAGCACGACGGCGTGGTGGTGGAAGCAGCGGGATCTCGGCAGGGCTTCACCAAGCACCAACGAGAGGGAGAGGGGTCACGGGAGGAGAGGGAGGCGCCAGGGGCTGGGGTGTGTCCTCCCTCCCACCCCTCCACTATTTATAGGGGGAAGGGGAGAGGGGGCCGGCCCCCTCAGATCCAATCTGAGGGGAGGGGCGGCGGCCAAGGGGGTGGCTTGCCCCCCAAGCCAGGTGGAGGCGCCCCCCACCCCTAGGGTTCCCAACCCTAGGCGCAGGGGAGGCCCATAGGGGGGCGCACCAGCCCACCAGGGGCTGGTTCCCTTCCCACTTCAGCCCATGGGGCCCTTCGGGATAGGTGGCCCCACCCGGTGGACCCCCGGGACCCTTCCGGTGGTCCCGGTACAATACCGATTACCCCCGAAACCTTCCCGGTGGCCGAAACTGGACTTCCTATATACAATTCTTTACCTCCGGACCATTCCGGAACTCCTCATGACGTCCGGGATCTCATCCGGGACTCCGAACAACTTTCGGGTTACCGCATACTAATATCTCTACAACCCTAGCGTCACCGAACCTTAAGTGTGTAGACCCTACGGGTTCGGGAGACACGCAGACATGACCGAGACGACTCTCCGGTCAATAACCAACAGCGGGATCTGGATACCCATGTTGGCTCCCACATGCTCCTCGATGATCTCATCGGATGAACCACGATGTCGAGGATTCAATCAATCCCGTACGCAATTCCCTTTGTCTATCGGTACGATACTTGCCCGAGATTCGATCGTCGGTATCTCGATACCTTGTTCAATCTCGTTACCGGCAAGTCTCTTTACTCGTTTCCGTAACACATCATCCCGTGAACCACTCCTTGATCACATTGAGCTCATTATGATGATGTCCTACCGAGTGGGCCCAGAGGTACCTCTCCGTTACATGGAGTGACAAATCCCAGTCTCGATTCGTGCCAACCCAACAGATACTTTCGGAGATACCCGTAGTGCACCTTTATAGCCACCCAGTTACGTTGTGACGTTTGGTGCACCCAAAGCACTCCTACGGTATCCGGGAGTTGCACAATCTCATGGTCTAAGGAAAAGTTACTTGACATTGGAAAAGCTTTAGCAAACGAACTACACGATCTAGTGCTAGGCTTAGGATTGGGTCTTGTCCATCACATCATTCTCCTAATGATGTGATCCCGTTATCAATGACATCCAATGTCCATGGTCAGGAAACCGTAACCATCTATTGATCAACGAGCTAGTCAACTAGAGGCTTACTAGGGACATGTTGTGGTCTATGTATTCACATATGTATTACGATTTCCGGATAACACAATTATAGCATGAATAACAGACAATTATCATGAACAAGGAAATATAATAATAACCATTTTATTATTGCCTCTAGGGCATATTTCCAACAGTCTCCCACTTGCACTAGAGTCAATAATCTAGTTACATTGTGATGAATCGAACACCCATAGAGTACTGGTGTTGATCATGTTTTGCTCGTGAAAGAGGTTTAGTCAACGGATCTGCTACATTCAAATCCGTGTGCACTTTACAAATATCTATGTCTCCATCTTGAACATGTTCACGTATGGAGTTGAAGCGACGCTTGATATGCCTGGTCCTTTTGTGAAACCTGGGCTCCTTGGCAAGGGCAATAGCTCCAGTGTTGTCACAGAAGAGAGCCATTGGACCCGACGCATTTGGAATGACTCCTAGGTCGGTGATGAACTCCTTCATCGATACTGCTTCGTGTGCTGCCTCCGAGGCTGCTATGTACTCCGCTTCGCATGTAGAACCCGCCACGACGCTTTGCTTGCAACTGCACCAGCTTACCGCTCCACCATTCAAAATATACACGTATCCGGTTTGTGACTTGGAGTCATCCGGATCTGTGTCGAAGCTAGCGTCGACGTAACCCTTTACGACGAGCTCTTCGTCACCTCCATATACGAGAAACATATCCTTAGTCCTTTTCAGGTACTTCAGGATGTTCTTGACCGCTGTCCAGTGTTCCTTGCCGGGATTACTTTGGTACCTACCTACCAAACTTACAGCAAGGTTTACATCAGGTCTGGTACGCAGCATGGCATACATAATAGACCCTATGGCTGAGGCATAGGGGATGACACTCATCTCTTCTATATCTTTTGCCGTGGTCGGGCATTGAGCCGAGCTCAATTTCACACCTTGCAATACAGGCAAGAACCCCTTCTTGGACTGATCCATATTGAACTTCTTCAATATCTTATCAAGGTATGTGCTTTGCGAAAGACCTATGAGGCATCTCGATCTATCTCTATAGATCTTGATGCCTAATATATAAGCAGCTTCTCCAAGGTCCTTCATTGAAAAACACTTATTCAAGTAGGCCTTTATACTTTCCAAGAATTCTATATCATTTCCCATCAGCAGTATGTCATCCACATATAATATGAGAAATGCTACAGAGCTCCCACTCACTTTCTTGTAAACACAGGCTTCTCCATAAGTCTGTGTGAACCCAAACGCTTTGATCATCTCGTCAAAGCGAATGTTCCAACTCCGAGATGCTTGCACCAGCCCATAGATTGAGCGCTGGAGCTTGCATACCTTGTCAGCATTCTCAGGGTCGACAAAACCTTCCGGTTGTATCATATACAACTCTTCCTTAAGAAAACCATTAAGGAATGCCGTTTTGACGTCCATTTGCCATATCTCATAATCATAGTATGCGGCAATTGCTAACATGATTCTGACGGATTTTAGCTTCGCTACGGGTGAGAAAGTCTCATCGTAGTCAACCCCTTGAACTTGTCGATAACCCTTAGCGACAAGCCGAGCCTTATAGATGGTCACATTACCATCCGCGTCAGTCTTCTTCTTAAAGATCCATTTATTTTCTATGGCTTGCCGATCATCGGGCAAGTCAGTCAAAGTCCATACTTTGTTTTCATACATGGATCCTATCTCGGATTTCATGGCTTCAAGCCATTTGTCGGAATCCGGGCCCGCCATCGCTTCTTCATAGTTCGAAGGTTCACTGTTGTCTAACAACATGATTTCCAGGACAGGATTGCCATACCACTCTGGTGCGGAACGTGTCCTCGTGGACCTTCGAAGTTCAGTGGTAGCTTGATCATGATCATTATCAATAACTTCCTCTCCAGCCGGTGTAGGCTCCACAGAAACATTTTCCTGTGCTGCGCTACTCTCCGGTTCGAGGGTCATCTCATCAAGCTCCACTTTCCTCCCACTTACTTCTTTCGAGAGAAACTCTTTCTCTAGAAAGGATCCATTCCTGGCAACAAAGATCTTGCCCTCGGATCTTAGGTAGAAGGTATACCCAATAGTTTCCTTAGGGTATCCTATGAATACGCATTTTTCCGACTTGGGTTCGAGCTTCTTTGGTTGAAGTTTCTTCACATAAGCATCGCATCCCCAAACTTTCAGAAACGACAGCTTAGGTTTCTTCCCAAACCATAATTCATACGGTGTCGTCTCAACGGATTTTGACGGTGCCCTATTTAAAGTGAATGCGGCAGTCTCTAAAGCATAACCCCAAAAGGATAGCGGTAAATCGGTAAGAGACATCATAGATCGCACCATATCCAATAGAGTGCGATTACGACGTTCGGACACACCATTACGCTGAGGTGTTCCAGGCGGCGTGAGTTGTGAAACAATTCCACATTTCCTTAAGTGCGTGCCAAATTCATGACTCAAATATTCTCCTCCACGATCTGATCGTAAGAACTTTATTTTCTTGTCACGTTGATTCTCAACCTCACTCTGAAATTCCTTGAACTTTTCAAAGGTCTCAGACTTGTGCTTCATCAAGTAGACATACCCATATCTACTCAAATCATAGGTGAGGGTGAGAACATAACGATAACCACCGCGAGCCTCAACACTCATTGGACCACACACATCAGTATGTATGATCTCCAATAAGTTGGTTGCTCGCTCCATTGTTCCGGAGAACGGAGTCTTGGTCATCTTGCCCAAGAGGCATGGTTCGCATCTGTCAAATGATTCATAATCAAGAGACTCCAAAAGTCCATCTGCATGGAGTTTCTTCATGCGTTTAACACCGATATGACCAAGGCGGCAGTGCCACAAGTATGTGGGACTATCGTTATCAACCTTGCATTTCTTGGCATTCACATTATAAACATGTGTAACATCACGTTCGAGATTCAATAAAAATAAACCATTCACCAGCGGGGCATGACCATAAAACATATCTCTCATATAAATAGAACAACCATTATTCTCAGATTTAAATGAGTAGCCATCTCGCATTAAGCGAGATCCAGATACAATGTTCATGCTCAAAGCTGGCACTAAATAACAATTATTGAGGTTTAAAACTAATCCCGTAGGTAGATGCAGAGGTAGCGTGCCGACGGCGACCACATCGACCTTGGAACCATTCCCGACGCGCATCGTCACCTCGTCCTTTGCCAGTCTACGCTGATTCCGCAGTTCCTGCTTTGAGTTACAAATATGAGCAACCGCACCGGTATCAAATACCCAGGAACTACTACGAGTGCTGGTAAGGTACACATCAATTACATGTATATCACATATACCTTTGGTATTGCCGGCCTTCTTATCTGCTAAGTACTTGGGGCAATTCCGCTTCCAGTGACCGGTTCCCTTGCAATAAAAGCACTCAGTCTCAGGCTTGGGTCCATTCTTTGACTTCTTCCCGGCAGCTGGCTTACCGGGCGCGGCAACTCCCTTGCCGTCCTTCTTGAAGTTCTTCTTACCCTTGCCCTTCTTGAACTTAGTGGTTTTATTCACCATCAACACTTGATGTTCCTTTCTGATCTCTGCCTCCGCTGACTTCAGCATCGCATATACCTCAGGAATGGTCTTTTCCATCCCCTGCATGTTGAAGTTCATCACAAAGCTCTTGTAGCTAGGTGGAAGCGACTGGAGGATTCTGTCAATGACCGCGTCATCCGGGAGATTAATCCCCAGCTGAGACAAGCGGCTGTGCAACCCAGACATTTTGAGTATGTGCTCGCTGACAGAACTTTTTTCCTCCATCTTACAGCTGTAGAACTTATCGGAGACTTCATATCTCTCGATCCGGGCATGAGCTTGGAAAACCATTTTCAGCTCTTCGAACATCTCATATGCTCCGTGATGCTCAAAACGCTTTTGGAGCCCCGGTTCTAAGCTGAAGAGCATGCCGCACTGAACGAAGGAGTAATCATCGGTGCGTGTCTGCCAAACGTTCAAATCGTCTGGCAGTGCTGGGAGAGCAGGTGGGTCACCTAACGGTGCTTCAAGGACATATGATTTCTTGGCAGCTATGAGGATAATCCTCAGGTTACGGACCCAGTCCGCATAGTTGCTACCATCGTCTTTCAGCTTGTTTTTCTCTAGGAACGCGTTGAAGTTGAGGGTAAAATTAGCGTTGGCCATTTGATCTACAAGATAGATATGTAACATTTAGACTAAGTTCATGACAATTAAGTTCATCTAATCAAATTATGTAATGAACTCCCACTCAGATAGACATCCCTCTCGTCATCTAAGTGATTACATGATCCGAATCGACTAGGCCGTGTCCGATCATCACGTGAGACGGACTAGTCATCAACGGTGAACATCCCCATGTTGATCGTATCTTCTATACGACTCATGCTCGACCTTTCGGTCTCTTGTGTTCCGAGGCCATGTCTGTACATGCTAGGCTCGTCAAGTCGACCTAAGTGTATTGCTGTGTAAATCTGGCTTACACCCGTTGTATTCGAACGTTAGAATCTATCACACCCGATCAACACGTAGTGCTTCGAAACAACGAACCTTCGCAACGGTGCACAGTTAGGGGGAACACTTTCTTGAAATTTTAGTAAGGGATCATCTTATATATGCTACCGTCGTTCTAAGCAAATAAGATGCAAAAACATGATAAACATCTCATGCAATCAAAATAGTGACATGATATGGCCATTATCACTTTGCTCCTTTTGATCTCCATCTTCGGGGCTCCATTATCATCATCGTCACCGGCATGACACCATGATCTCCATCATCATGATCTCCATCATCGTGTCTTCATGAAGTTGTCTCGCCAACTATTACTTCTACTACTACGGCTAACGGTTAGCAATAAAGTAAAGTAATTACATGGCGAATTTCAATGACACGCAGGTCATATAATAAATTAAGACAACTCCTATGGCTCCTGCCGGTTGTCATACTCATCGACATGCAAGTCGTGATTCCTATTACAAGAACATGATCATCTCATACATCACATATATCATTCATCACATCCTTTGGTCATATCACATCACAAAGCACTTGCTGCAAAAACAAGTTAGACGTCCTCTAATTGTTGTTGCAAGTTTTTACGTGGCTGCTATAGGTTTCTAGCAAGAACGTTTCTTACCTACGCCAAAACCACAACGTGATATGCCAATTTCTATTTACCCTTCATAAGGACCCTGTTCATCGAATCCGATCCGACTAAAGTGGGAGAGATAGACACCCGCTAGCCACCTTATGCAACTAGTGCATGTCAGTCGGTGGAACCTGTCTCACGTAAGCGTACGTGTAAGGTCGGTCCGGGCCGCTTCATCCCACAGTGCCGCCGAATCAAGATAAGACTAGTAACGGCAAGAAGATTGACAAATCGACGCCCACAACTACTTTGTGTTCTACTCGTGCAAGATACTACGCATAGACCTAGCTCATGATGCCACTGTTGGGGAACGTAGCAGAATTTTAAAATTTTCTACGCATCACCAAGATCAATCTATGGAGTCATCTAGCAACGAGTGAGAGGGGAGTGTATCTACATACCCTTGTAGATCGCGAGCGGAAGCGTTCAAGAGAACGGGGTTGATGGAGTCGTACTCGTCGTGATCCAAATCACCGATGACCGAGCGCCGAACGGACGGCACCTCCGCGTTCAACACACGTACGGAGCAGGGACGTCTCCTCCTTCTTGATCCAGCAAGGGGGGAGGAGAGGTTGATGGAGATCCAGCAGCACGACGGTGTGGTGGTGGAAGCAGCGGGATTTCAGCAGGGCTTCGCCAAGCGCTACTGGAGGAGGAAGAGGTGTCACGGGAGGGAGAGGGAGGCGCCAGGGGCTGAGCTGTTTCTCCCATGCACCTCCCCACTATATATAGGGGTGGAGGGGGCTGGTTTCTTGCCCTCCAAGTCCATTGGGGCGTTGGCAAAGGTGGAAGGAAAGAAATCCCATCCTTTCCCTTCCCCACCGATTGTTATCCCCCTTTTTTAGGGATCTTGATCTTATCCCTTCGGGATATTATCTTATTCCTTCTAAGGGGGAATCTTGGTGCGCCTTGACTAGGGGTGTGGGGCCTTGCCCCCACTACCCACGTTCATGTGGGTCCCCCATGCAGGTGGGCCCCACTCCGGAACCTTCTAGAACCTTCTCGGTACAATACCGAAAAATCCCGAACATTTTTCGGTGGCCAAAATAGGACTTCCCATATATAAATCTTTACCTCCGGACCATTCCGGAACTCCTCGTGACGTCCAGGATCTCATCCGAGACTCCGAACAACCTTCGGGTTACCGCATACTAATATCTCTATAACCCTAGCGTCACCGAACCTTAAGTGTGTAGACCCTACGGGTTCGGGAGACACGCAGACATGACCGAGACGACTCTCCGGTCAATAACCAACAGCGGGATCTGGATACCCATGTTGGCTCCCACATGCTCCTCGATGATCTCATCGGATGAACCACGATGTCGAGGATTCAATCAATCCCGTACGCAATTCCCTTTGTCTATCGGTACGGTACTTGCCTGAGATTCGATCGTCGGTATCTCGATACCTTGTTCAATCTCGTTACCGGCAAGTCTCTTTACTCGTTTCCGTAACACATCATCCCGTGAACAACTCCTTGATCACATTGAGCTCATTATGATGATGTCCTACCGAGTGGGCCCAGAGGTACCTCTCCGTTACATGGAGTGACAAATCCCAGTCTCGATTCGTGCCAACCCAACAGATACTTTCGGAGATACCCGTAGTGCACCTTTATAGCCACCCAGTTACGTTGTGACGTTTGGTGCACCCAAAGCACTCCTACGGTATCCGGGAGTTGCACAATCTCATGGTCTAAGGAAAAGTTACTTGACATTGGAAAAGCTTTAGCAAACGAACTACACGATCTAGTGCTAGGCTTAGGATTGGGTCTTGTCCATCACATCATTCTCCTAATGATGTGATCCCGTTATCAATGACATCCAATGTCCATGGTCAGGAAACCGCAACCATCTATTGATCAACGAGCTAGTCAACTAGAGGCTTACTAGGGACATGTTGTGGTCTATGTATTCACACATGTATTACGATTTCCGGATAACACAATTATAGCATGAATAACAGACAATTATCATGAACAAGGAAATATAATAATAACCATTTTATTATTGCCTCTAGGGCATATTTCCAACACCACTTCCTCGCCAATCGCCTTCCTCTTCTCCGCGGTGGAGCGACGGAGGTGCTCCTTGACAGGTTTGGCTTTGGAGTCGACACGCAAACGGTGCTCAGCCAGTCCCTTGGGTACACCTGGCATGTCTGATGGTTTCCATGTGAAGATGTCCCAGTTCTCACGGAGGAACTGGATGAGCGCGGATTCCTATTTGCTGTCGAGTGTTGTTGAAATGTGAACTAGCTTCGTCTCGCCAGCCGACTGAAATGCTGAGTCAGAAGTGGGTTTCTTGGACCGGAGCAAATCACTCAGGTCAGCATTCTTCTTGTATTCTTCCAGCTCCACCACCGCCATTTGCTCATCAGCTATCTTGGAACCCTTCTGGAGGCATTCCTCCGCTCTCTGTCTATTCCCAGTGACCGTGATCACACCTTTGGGTCCGGGCATCTTCAGTTTGAGATATACGTAACATGGTCGAGCCATGAAGTGAGCATACGCTGGCCTGCCCAGAATGGCATGATAGGCACTGTGAAAATCGACCACTTCAAACGTCAGCTTCTCTTTACGGAAATTCTTGGAATCACCAAAAACCACATCAAGAGCAATTTGTCCGAGTGACTTTGCCTTCTTCCCTGGGATGACTCCATGGAACTACATATTGCTTTCACTGAGTTGGGACATCGGAATGCCCATCCCTTGGAGGGTCTCATCATATAAAATGTTCAGACCACTGCCTCCATCCATGAGAACTTTAGTCAGTCGGGTGCCCCCAATGACTGGGTCGACCACCAAAGCTTGCCGCCCAGGGGTAGCAACATGAGCAGGGTGGTCGGACTGGTCGAATGTAATGGGTGTCTTTGACCACTTCAGGTACGTCGTAGTTGCCGGAGCAACCATGTTTACCTCCCTGTTTATGACTTTCAGTCGACTTTTGCTCTCAACATCAGCAAAAATCACCAAGGTAGCATTGACCTTTGGGTAACCATCGTCCTTTTCCTTGTCTTCGTCCTTATCAGAGTCCTTCTCACTGGGCCGACCCTCTCGGAACTGCTGAATCAGGAGTCTGCACTGTTGAGTGGTATGCTTGGGCAGAATCAAGTTACCCTCCTCATCCTTCTTCGTGTGGATGTGACACGGCAAATCCAGGACATCCTGGCCGGACTGATCCTTCAATTTCTTGGGCACCCACTGCCCCTTGGGCTTTCCTTTAAACTTTCCTTGTGTATTCACCACTGCCGCTTCAGCCTGCCCGGAGGTTTCGGCCTTGCATTTCTGTTTCCGACTGGGGTTTCCACCCCCGGCATTGGGGTCGACTGTTTTCCCCTTGCCATTCCAGAGTCGGTCTTCTTCTTTACCATTCGCGTATCGAGTGGCTATCTCCATCATCTGATTCAGAGTCATGGGACCGGAGCGGCCAAATTTCAGTGTGAGCTCTCTGTACCGAACGCCTTCCTTAAAAGCGCAGACCGCTTGGTGCTCTGAAACATTTTCCACCAGATGGTGAAGCGTAGTCCACCGCTGGATCTAATCTCTCAAGGTTTCATTCGGTTTTTGGACACAATGCTGCAATTCAGGCAGCCCAGCGGGACGCTTGCAAGTGCCCTCAAAGGTCTTGATAAACACTCGGGCCAAATCTTCCCAACAGTATATGCTAGCAGGGGCTAACTGATTCAACCAGGCCCTGGCCGAGCCCTCGAGCATCAAGGGCAGGTGCTTCATGGCCACTTCGTCATTGCCTCCACCAATCTGCACTGCCACTCGGTAATCTTCCAACCATGTGTCTGGCTTTGACTCGCCAGTAAACTTGCTTACTCCAGCAGCCAATCTGAAGTTGGGAGGAATCTCAGCAGCTCGTATGGCTCTGATGAAACACTCAGGCCCAGCGACGAACGCTCTGCTTCCACTCGGGCGATCTCTGTCCAGACCTTCTCTGTTAGCTTTGCCTCTGTTGACCAGGCCCTGAACAAGGACTGACCTCGCATCAAAGCCGGGCTCTCGGGGGTCGACTGGAATCCTCCGCTCATCGCCGAATGGGTGCCTGTCGTCATACCGCCAGGGTGCGTATGAACCACCCATCGGAGGGGGCGTAGGCACTCGACGGCGGTCATCACGGCGGTAGCGAGGTTCAAACTGCCCGTGGTCCCGACCCAGGTACTGATCCTGGCGGAAACCACGATCTTCACGCCGCGGAGGCGATCTTGGGCTGTGTGCCGACTGAACTGTGTTCGCCATAACAGACCTGCTGTGAATTCTATTGCGCAACTAAGAAACAGCTGAGTTCTGTTCCCCGACCGCCCTGAGCAGTGCTCGAATCTGCTGTAGACCTCTACCAGCCTCGGAACGGGATGGCTGGATCGAATCTGCAATACGCGCAGCGGCTGCAACATTTTGGATCAGGGTACGATATACCTGACACTCGACCTGACGTCCAGTCGGGAACAGTTGCCGCTGCCGTCGACTGGAACTTGGAATGTTTCTGCTAGCGCGGTCGTCGAGTGCTTGCTGAAGATTCTCCAGGCGTGCACGCTCAGCCAGAGTGGCTACGCGCGCAGCCTCCAAAGCCTGAGCTTCGGGGGTCTCCCCAACGATGGGGGTCTGGAGAGCCTGATCATTCCGGCACCGCAGCTCTTCCCTCTGTTCTGTAGTGAGGGCTTGAGGGTAGTACTCGCTGTCTTCGTGCGCTGAACCGCAGTTACCGCCGCCGCCACGGGGAAATCTTGGCGGGCTGGGCTGAGGGCCAACCATGAGGACTTCCGCCGCGGGGTCGTTGCTTTCGCACTCGGAGAGAGTATCCGAGTGGCCAGTCGACAGATCGAACAAGCCATACAGGGACTCATCGGGCTCAATCGCCGCGATTTGGGGCGTGGCCGACTGACGGGCCACTGCGTGCTTCACCCACCGCTGGAGCCGCGAGCGACCGGATCGCTTGCGGCGACAGGTCGCGGGGAGCGAAGACGCCGCGGGAGTCGACCCATAATGAATCGACGGCTGCCGCAGGAGAACGCCGCAGGCACTCGCGCGGAAGTGAGCCGCGCCGTGAACGGGAAGCGCCTCGACGTCGAGGGGAGCCTCCTGGAGCCAGGCCGAATCGTCGGCGATGAAGGAGAGCGCGCCGAGACGGATCTCACGGCCCAGAGACAATCCACCACCGGAAACCATATTGACGAAGATCGAAGATTGCAATCTCACTGGAAGTTACTTAGACGCCGCCCCACGGTGGGCGCCAACTGTCGTGGGAACGAGTCTGACAGTAGAAGTAGGCGGTATGTAGGAGAGGGCAGAGTCCTAGCTACGGCGAGGTTGTACGCACAGTTTTACGAGTTCAGGCCCCTCTCGGAGGAGGTAACAGCCCTACGTCTCGGTGCCGCGGAGGCTTTGTCGATTGGAGTATTGAATAGTTACAGGGGGTGCGAACCCTTGTGCAGGAGGGGATGGGTGGCTTATATAGAGTACGCCGACCCCTCGCAGCCCTCCATTACACCAGGGTTTAATGAGAGTATTATGTCACGCACGTTACTGGTAACACCCGTATTAAATAATCTTTATGACGTCGGAGTGAATGTCTGACCGTTGCCATCCTGGGGTGACTCTAGGGATTCTGTACTCCGAGTGGATTCTTGTGTGGTCGAGTGAAGTAATCATGGTCGAGTGGAATTCGGATATCCGAGTGGGATCTCTTGTCGAGTGTATTGCAATTCATGACGATTTCAGTCGGTATCTCTTGTTTATCTTTGTGGGCCTTGGCCCCTTGTGTAGTGTCCGTGGGTAAGGCATGTAGGTCAGGCCTATGACCCTACCCTAGGTACATGTCATCATCGCCGACTGTCTTGCGTATCGCGCTGTCGGTCGGGTCTCCTTTGACGTGAGCTGCGGCGCATCACCCCAGCGTCAAGGGTACACGTGACGTGTTCGTGTGTCAACACCCTGGGCACAAGGATTAGGGGGTGAATTGTTGAGCTTGTAATCCTTTGCCCGCTAGGATAGTTTGCTTTGCTTTTCAGTTAGCGAATAAACGGCTCTGTCACGTGTGCATGTACACGCAGAGGCCGATTTCATTTTCAGTTTGTAGCTAGCTAGATTAGTGCGGCCGTTGTGAGCTCATGGGATGGCATGCAGCGTAGGACTCGGCTCGCACTCACCTCGCGCAAGACGAGTGACGTGGGATGGCACGTCCGGTAGGCTCGGCAGCGTGGAGGATTTCCCGTTGAGTAGTTGGTGTACTAATAAGCTGAAGACTAATGAGAAAAGCTGCAGTTAGTGTGCGCAGCACAAAAACACTTGTGTCTCCGTCTACCTCTCGCCCGATCATAGTGAGCTAGAGCACGCCGGAGCTCCCGGTTCCAACAAGTTTGCACGGTTTGCTGATCCTTCTGTCGGTGTACCCCGCAAGTGCATATTTGTAGTATACATATGCTTAGGGTCTCTTTGATTCAAAGGATTTTCATGAGATCTTTGAAGGATTAGAATCCTTAGGAATTTTTCCTAAGTTGGTCATTTGATTCATAGGATTGAATCCTGTACGATTTTTTCCTAAGAATTCAATTGTACTACATTTCACAGGAATTCTAACATCCACTCCAACCTCTTGGAAGAAATCCTTTGTTTTTCTCGTGACACAATCAAACAAACTCAAATCCCATAGGGATCCAATGGACATGCCATTCTGATCCTACGTTTTCCCTATTTCTATGTTTTTGCAATCCTATGAATCAAAAGGCCCTTATATGTTGTACGAGATGAGTTTTTTTTAATAGCAAGGCGATATAAAGTTCTTATCGTCCGAGTTGACGCCCACCTGTATATAAAACCCTTGATTCAATTGTATTTGTTGCTTAGATGGGAAGAGACCTGTAATTCTTTTGAACTTTGTAAGTAGCTCGTTGTCACTGCTTTAGTTGAGCGGCAGTGTTCCTGTATTTTACTTCTACTTAAGAAATACAGGACGCCTGTAGCTCTGTATATGTAAGAGCATATCTAATATATGGTCCAAATGTAAAAGTAACAAACTTTTGGACCGTCTGATGCCAAAAACGCAGCTTCAACAGACGGTTCATATGTAAAAAAAATTGGACCGCGGCCTCCTCGTGATGTAAAATACAACACCTCACGGTGCAAATTTACATCACGAGGTGCATCTGCTCCAAAACCAGCCGCTGCCCGCGAACGCCCAACCGCCACTTCCTTTCCTTTCCCGCCCGCCCGCCCGCGACCTCCCGCCCATCCGCCGCCGCCCCGCCGCCTCCACACCCCGCCGCCGCCCTCGTCCTGTCCCGCTTACGCCGCCCGCAATCTAGATCGGTCCCCGCCCCGCCCCCCGCCACTGTTTCCACGCCGCCCCGCCCGCCCGCCGCGGTCTGGCGCGCCGCACGCACGCCCCGCCCCGTCCCCCACCCCGTCCGCCCACTCCGACCCCCGCATCTCCACCCCCCTGGCCCCCCCCGTAGCTCAACCCTTCCCGCTCCGTCCGCCACCAGCCCAGTACGCCGCCGCCGCCCCGCAGCTCCGCCCGCCCGGCTCCGTCCCCACCGCCCCTCAGCTCCGCCCCCCCGGCTCCTTCCGCCACCGCCCGCCCCCGCCGCATGCCGCCGCCGCTCCACGCTCTCACCGGCTCTCCGATTGCGCCAGAAGACGCCGAAGGACAAGTCGGGCTTCTTCGGCGTGTAGCAGAAGCCCCTGGTACACTTCGGAGTGGAGTTCTCCGACGCCGGGAGCGCATTGGTGATCGGCACGTACCCCTCCGCCCACGAGGCCGCCTGCCTACGACGTGGCGGTTGTGGCTGCCGAGAGGCCTCGGAAGCACCAACTTCCCAGAGATCGAGAGTCGGCGGAAGCGGAGAGGCTTGTGCCGCAGGGCATCAAGATGAAGGAGATCCCGACGAAGAAAGACGACGAAAAGCCGTCGTTGTCGTCAGTGCCGGCGAGACCGACGAGGAGGCAATGGCGAGGTTGCTCGGGAGCATCCGGAGTACGTCCAGGCCGAGCTGGAGTACTACTGGAAGCGTGAGCGGAGCAGAAGAGAAGGGGGCGAAGAGGAGGACGAGGCCGGTCCCTCGACGGTGATCCCCATCGAGTCCTCTTCCGAGGAGGACTGGGCAACTTCTTGGAGGAGGAGGAGGGGGTGCGACGACCCGGAGAAGGAGGAGTTCTGGGCGCAGTTTCGCAGCTCCGACGATGGGGAGTAGTTTCTAGTAGTTTGAATAAGTAGTAGTTGAAGTTCATGTATGAACTATGTTGAATTTGATGTTTGAACTATGTTGAATGGACTAGTAGTTTGTCGTTTTAAGAAATTTACTCTTCATTTTGGACCATCTATTGGTTGCTCTTTTGGAACATCAATTTGGACCATCCGTTGGAGTTGAGCTTTTTTCGGAGCTCCAAAACGCACTTTTGACAGTCCAAATTTTACATCTCCGTTTTTGGACCGCCAAATTTTGGATCATCTATTGGAGATGCTCTAATGCTTTTAATGCCTGTGACTGCTCGTCGCAAGTTTTGCTATTTTAAATAGCGCGCCGGTTTGAGATCCATTTGTAAAATAATTCTTCCAAGCCCCGCTCTCAAAAAGAAAAGAAAATGAAATCTGAACAAGTCACAAAAGACCACACGAACTGCTCGACAGGCCCACGATAATGTTTCGAGACTTTTCTGACATGTTGTGAAATAGTTTGAAACCTGGCCAATTTACTGTGTTATCATCACACATGTCTCCAACGAGAGGAGCATCATGTGCTACTATCACCTTCTTCCCCTGTAGTGGCTTGCTAAGAGTGATGGCACGACTGGGTTGACCTGCAGCATGTATTTGTGCCAGGACAACACGTGTATGATGTATTGCTTGACCGTCAGCGTGGAAATGATCATTGTGATCTCGGCATATAGGAAGATTTGAACAAAAAGTTGTAGTGCGTGTAACCGAGGAATTCCACTAGCCAACGCTGGCACAACCTTGTTGGATCCGCTCGCGTGCGTGCTCTCAGCTTGGACTCATGTTCCCGGTGCATCCCATGCCTAGCAAAAGATGACCATCATCCTCTTAGGCCACTTCTATATACGCCCATAGCAGCAAGGACTGATTCGACGTGTAGTTTATAGGCCAGGTGTGTGTTGTAGTTGTAAGTGTTTAGCTTCTATACACGTTGGGACCGTGTGGTATGTGCAAAGAGTGATTCGATGCGTATTTATTGGCCGGGTGTGTTTGTTGATTTTACACCTAAACAACCACTTGTCCATTATTTAACTCCGAGGGTACAACTAGAGAAATTTTAATAAACGATAATTCTTTATATAACTACATGGTCTTGTCGTGCTCTAGGTGTAGACGTGCAATCTAGGCCCAGGGCGACTCCTCCATCTGCCGCCGGTCCTTGATCTCCTCCCTCCCAGGCCGACGCCGGGAAAGCCAACGGCGCAGCCAAGGACTGGCGGTGGGCTTGCGCTGCTCCTCCCGATCTGGAGCGGAGAGATCAGATTTGGGCAGCGGCCCTCCGGCAGTGGGTTACAGGTCACTGGATCGGGCGGCCGACGGTAACCTGCGGTTGGCCGGAGCTTTGTTGCCCCGGCGGCCGATGACGCCGGATCTGGCAGCTGCATCTCGTCCCAACTTGGTGCGTTTCACCCCGGCCGGATCTTGGCCATGCTCGTCTAGCCGGTTCAAAGGCTATATATGGGCAGAGTGGGTGGTGGGGGTCTAGACCGGATAACTCCATGGTGGCTACGGTCGGCTACGACGACGACGGAGGGTGCCGATTTTCTTTTTAGAGCGTCGGTCGGTCGGGTCTGCCCTACCACTCCTACCACACTGCTACTCTGGGCGTCGTGTCCTTGAAGGGTCGCCATGAGAGCATTGTGGTGGTGGGCATCTGTGGGCTCGTTAGAAGCGGCAGATGGCGTGCCCGTCTCCCTCCAGTGGCATCTGCTTCGGGGGGGAAACCCTATATTGGGTCTCTCGATCAGATGATGACAAGACTTCGGTGTCGTTCTCCCTCTTGGGGTCATTATTTTGGAGCAGGTACTGACTGAAGGGGCCACTAGGTGGAGCGTGTTGTATCTACCACATCGAAGACGACGGTCTCGACCCATGCTAGTGGATTCTCTGATGTTGGACACGGGTTGAAGGACACACGTAGGTTGGTGGGTTCTCTGGCGTCGTGGTGGCGCCGACGGCAGTCGGTTCTGACAAGGTCAATGTGTTGATCACTCCTGGAGATGGTACGGTGGAAGATGGCGGCGGCGGATGCAGAGCGTGTGCATGCGGTGTGCGCTGGGTCGTCAGACCGGGTGGTGCTCTTGGCCCGATGGGGGGCAACTACGTGAGGCCACGGGATTAGATAGTGCGCGTTCATGTGTTGCGCGCACATTATCAAGATTGTAGCTATTGCGGCTTCGTTCATGAGATGGGTGGCTTCGGGTTGATCCATTTATTCATGTTTCAGACTCTGTTGATTGTATTAAAGATGGTTGCATGCATTGTTGATGCAGAGGCCAGAGATATCCTCCTTTTTAAAAGAAGTTTAGACATGTTATGTATATGATTAATGATGGACATGATGATGTTTAGGTGTAGATATAGAAAAATGTTACTCTAATGGTTATCAGTTATGATATATTGATACAACTCAGAAACCAGGCTTTCGTCCCGCTTTATTATATAAAGCAAGCACAAAACAAGACAGGCCGAATGGAACAAGGCGATGGGATAATCCTCATACAGCTTTGATCCCAGATAACCGGATCACGCAAGGCGCACGAGACTACGCTACACAAATTGAGCATAGGAAGATCGAGCACAATGCGGCGCTACGCCCTAAAACGCAACCTCCACGACAACACCCCCAACAGCACACCCACCCTGCACTCGTCCATCAGACGCATCCGCATCGAGACTCCACTGCACCATGCCGCCGAGACCCACCGGCGTCGACGCGTTAGATACGACGCCGCTCCACCTCTGGACCCCTCCACCAACACTTGCTCCAAGAACGATGCCCCCAAGAGGGGGTGTGATGCCAGACGCCACCACCATCCGATCCGGGAGACCCATGTAACACCTCCTTGTAATAAGCACTGTGACACTCTACTAAGTATGCCATCATCTTCATTTGCAGTGCCTAGTCTAATATGTTACAAAACAATTCAATACTTTTCTGAAAATCAACTCAAATTCAAAGTGCAAAATAAGTTGCTCAAAACTTGTGGGAAATTTTCACTTTATAGCAAATAATCTAAACTATTGCTGTTAAGGAACACAACATCACCATCATACACAAGGGCCTAATCATTTAAATCAAGAGTCAAAACAACACCTAAATGCCCTATTCATTTTTGAATAATTCAAATGGGCTCCAAAAATACCCAAACTTTTGTGGCAGTGTGGAATATTTACTTGAATTTGTGTGAACAAGTTTCACACTTGTACAAACTCTTTTGGCAGCTCATTTAAATCAAAAACCCTCACTGGAAAAAGAAAGAAAATCAGAAAAAAAAAGAAGAGGCACCGTGCACGGGGCCTAGATGCACAGTGCCCCGAAACCGGCCCAACTGGCCCATCTCCTCTTCTCTCTCTTCCCTGCGTGTCGCCACCGCCGTGGTCGAGAGCGCGCGCGCCGGTGCGGCGCCGACAGCACGACGACCACCAACGCCCCTCCGCAGGGGAGATAAGGCCGAGCCTCCCATCCATCCCCCCTGCCCTCCTCCGTCACTTTCCCCCCTCTTCCTTCGCTCTCTTCCACTCGATTCCACCGACGCCTGACGCCACCGCCGCCGTGCCTCGCTCGACACCGCGGCACAGCCTCCACCTTGCTCCGCTGTCTTGTCCAGGAGCTCCGCCGGCCTGTTCTTCCTCTCTGGTGCAACCAGGCGGAGCCAAGGATCACTGTAGCGAGCCAGACGACCTCGTCGTCAACCTCGGTCGCCGGTGATCCCCTTCTTCTCGTCGCCATTTTCTGCTGCTACTAACCTTTCACGGCCAACTTGCGTGCCGCACTGAGCTTCTCCGTCCCCTGCTCCCTCCGTTAGCCTCTTAACGCGCCGTAGCTCTATCTGCTGCCGCTGCCCGAGCTCTGTTCGCGCCGACGAGCTCGCGCCGTGGCCATGGCCATGTCGCGATCACCTGAGGCCTCCGCCGTGCTCCTGGTGCTCCCAGGAGCCCAATGAGCCCACGCCCAAGCCTCCCCGTGCCTCCTAGCGTAGCCCCATCAAGGTCCCAACGCGCTGCCGCCAAAGCTTGTCGCCGGCCACTTTTTCGGCGACCATTTGGTCCGGCACCACCACCACGCGATGCGGCATCGAGTCCGCGTTCGAACGCAACCAACCACGCGCGAAACGGTTGCCCCCATCCGCGCGAATCCGACGCCTCCCCGCAGTCGCCCCGGAGGCCACCGAGCAACTCCGGCGCCGCCCACCTACTGGCTGGCTGGCCCCACCTCTGGGTGGCTGACTGTGGGCTCCGCGGGCCCAGTTGACTGGGTTGACCCAGTCAACTGCTGACTGGGCTGCCCAGTGAGGCTGACATGTGGGGCCCTTCGGTTAATTAGCCTAATTACACGTATTTAGTAAATAAAATATTAGATTGTCTAATATCCACTGACATATGGGTCCCACACCCCATTTACTCTGATAGTAGTTTAAAAAACCACTGTTAAGCTACAGAGGCTGACATGTGGGTCCCATAACCACGGGTCAGGTTTGACTGGCACCGACCTGTTGACTGCTGACGTCATCTTTGCGTTAGGCTGACGTCATAAAACACTTTTCATCATTGATTTCTGTTAATAAAAATAAATCCAGAAATACTTAAAACTTTAGAAACAATCATAGAAATAAATCCGTAGCTCAGATCGAAAACCTTTCTACAAATGAAAGTTGCTCAGAACGACGAGACGAATCTGATTGTGTCGTCTGTTTCCATGTCAGAACCCCCTACATAGTGAACCCATAACTTTCCGCCCATTTCCGTAGATAATAGTACATATACACCGGTTAATAAATCCAACTTAAATCCTAAAATACTAATATGACTTAGACCATATCTTTAGGCAACCCTGCACTGCATCTTAGGCATGGCATGTTCTGTGTTGCAATATTTGCTGTGTATTTATTGTTTCTCTTCCCCTCTTCTCTCTCGTTAGAACCCGACGTCGATGTATCTCCCGAGACCGGCGCAAGCTCCGGAGGTCGATTACGCCCCTGACGACCAACCCTTGCCGCAGAGCTTCCAGGCAAGCACCCCCTTTTGAGCATACCGATATTGCCTATTCTTCTCTCTCTTATGCTTGCTTAGAAGTGTTTGTTGTTACTGCTATCCTATTTCTGTTGCATAGCCTTTTATTGTAACTGCTGTTGATACCTACCTGCTTAACCTAAACTGTTAGTATAGGCTGAGTAGAGACCCATCATAGACCCACTTTATCCCGACTTGCCCCGCTGGATTATCTGAAGACCCGATCACGGGATCGAAGACCAGGCTCCGGCACCGCACATCACTTCCCCTTAGTTGCTCGACACTACTTGGGTTACTATCGAGTGCCGAGGGTGATACCTCATCAGCACTTCTGATGATACCCTTGTAGGTTGTCAATCGGTCGTGGTCAGCAGGGTGATTCCTCCTACACACACCCCGATAACGACGTCGTCTTCAACTTCTCAAGTGTGGACCTCGAGGTTGATTTCTCCTTCGTTCACCTTGACGATAACATCAGGTGGAACTCCATCGAGGGTGATTCCTCAGGGTTCCCCTTGGTGTTAAACACACGTGTTACTATGGTTACTATGATGTTACACTGAACATGATACTAAAGAACGGGTCGGCCCTGAGGGTACCCGCGCGAGCATATTTGCAAAGTGATGTGGAGACGGGTTGACCTGGAGGGTGCCCAAGAGATGAAAACGAGGCGTGGCCGGGCATTCTTACCCTTGCCGCAAGTCCTCAGACAGGGCGACGGGGTCAACATATTTCGTGAGTCTCTCCTCGTTACCCCAACGCACTACCAACATACTAACGGTTTGGATATTTGATCCGAGGGGCCTCTGACCTGATAGCACTAACCATCACTGGGCATAGTATGGGCGTTCTGCGTTGTATACATTAGCCGAAGCTTAATAGACGTCAGCAAGGAGCGGCGCGCGCTGGATTGGACTGGTTAAGCCCGCGCTTGTATAAGGGGCTAGGTCTGGTTTCAGCCGCCCTCGCAACGCACAGGAGTTCCCGGGGGAAGGCCCAAGACCCCTGGGCGCATAGGTTTAGTCCGGCGCGTGCTGACCTCTCTATTAAGTATTTGTGTCGGGTTGCGGCGTATCGTTTGGCCGAGCCGGGCACGACCCAGGAAAGTGTGTCCGGCCGGAGTTAAGCGAGCGTGGTGGTAAGTTGGTGCACTCCTGCAGGGAAGAAATAATCTATCGATACCTGTCCTACAGTACGGACACTCGAGTTTGTATCCGCGATCGTTACAACTAAGAACCTGAGACTTGAGATGATAACTGGATAGTATGGCTCTGGGATTGCTTTCTCGCAGGGAGTCAGGAAGGATCTCTGGGCGAGATTGATACACTACTACTACTTTACTTTATGCTAATCTGCACTCTTCTAATGCTGGCAAGACCGATGAAGATGCTGAAGATGCTATTCTTCGATAGGACTAGGCTTTTCCCTCTAATCTGGCATTTCTGCAGCCCAGTCCACATATACACAGCCTACTTTAAAAATGTTGCATATGTAGTGTAGATCCTTGCTTGCTGAGTACTTTGGATGAGTACTCACGTTTGCTTTGCTTTTCTTCTCTCCTCATATCCATTGTCGCAACCAGATGACGGAGCCCCTAAGCCAGCTGCCCCCGCCGACGGCTCTACTACTACCACCCTCCCGGCGAGTACTACTACGAGGAGCCGCCAACGACCAGAGTTATGATTCGTGAGGGTCCTAGGCAGAGGCCCGATCGTAGTGTTTTATTTAACCCCGCCTTCTTAAATGCCTATCTGTAACTCTGTTATATCTGTACCAGATATCTGATGCTTCCGCTGACACTTTATGCCATCGAGCTATGTATTCGAACCCTTGAGGCCCTGGCTTGTAATATAAAGTTTGTATGACTTTATTTATGCTTTAGAGTTGTGTTGTGATATCTTCAAGTGAGTCCTTAGACTTGATCGTGTCATTTCGTATATTGTTAGTGCATGATAAAACCGAAGTCGTCGCAACCCAGATCCATGGTTTTCCCCCAAACAACGACCCTTCCCGGCGAGTCTACGACGGTGATCCAATGCCACCCAGGCCATCATGATCTCTTCGGCGAAATGAGCTCCAGAACAGTGCCTCCAATACGTGTAGACGACACCACATGCCACCACTATCTGGTCCTATGCTATGTTCTTGTTTTTTCACTTGTAGGGTATCTCTCTCAGTCAATGCATTTTACAACCCCCTGGTCAAGGTAGCATAAGCGTGACGCACCCAAAACCAAGAAGCATGTTTGCTCCTGTCGAGCTGTGTCCGATACCAAAAACTTTACAAAATTCTAATCAAGAGGTTGGAATGATCTTGGATCACCATTGTTGCCTCTTTTTGTTACAACTAGTGGGTTGGGGCGTCACCTTATGTGCACCCGGCTTGAGAGGAAGTTGTGCGCATGTTTTCACTTAAAAAAAGACGGAGTTCCTCGTCTCCATTTAGAAAAATATTAAAAAAATACTCACCTCCTTCTAGAAAAGAAGTAAAAAAAGAAAAGAATATCATCAACGCAGCCTACCAGCGAGCGCCATTTTGTGTAGCCCTTCATTTAAAAAATGTATGGGTCATCACCTCCATCTAAAAATGAAAAGCATTTAAAAAAATTCCTCACCTCCATCTAAAAAATAATATCCCAAAAGTTTTTCACCGCTTGCATCACGTGGCATAGCTATTGGCCCGCCCTTCACACGACCCTTAATGGGTTTTATTTTCTTTTTGTACAGTTCTGTTGCCTCTTATAGCTGTCTGATTTTCTTTACTACTTAGTACTTACGCCCTTGCCGGAGCTTGGTATCAGTTCGATTCTTGAGGCGATATGAGACGAATCAATGTCCATCCACGGAAAGAATGAGATGGCACATCGCCAGTCCCTCTACCGACCCTTCTCTCCTCGGCCTGCCTAAAGGCGATATCAAGCCGTAGATGCTGTCTTTATTTATGCAGAACATTGTTTGCAGGGTTTGCTGTCTTTCTGCCGTGTGCCCGCATGTGCATATTTGTAGTATATGCTCATACCTATAGTGCAAGCACGAGATGAGTTTTTTTAATAGCAAGGCGAGATAAACTTCTTATCGTCTGAGTTGACGCCCCCTGTGCATACAACCCTTGATTCAATTGTATTTGTTGCTTAGATGGGAAACGAGTTACCTGTGATTCTTTTGAACTTAACTCGGTGCCACTGAGGTCAGCCTGAGTCTTCGGTCTCTCTTCTCTCTTCTCTTCCACAGAAAGGCGACCGGACGCGACCAGTTTTCCGGCGCCGGCTTCCGCGTCTCCTTCTCCCCGAGGGCCTCATGCTCTTCGGTGGGGATGGAGTCGTCGATCCGTCGTGCGACGTGTATAGCTGTAGGCTAGGTTTAGCTTGCGTAGCTAGGTGGTGGCCGTTCGTCCTCTCGCTCTGCGACGATGGCGGCGGCGTTATAATTTTCTCCAGATCCTCAGCCTACGCAGTGGTCTGCTACAGCGCCGGCCTCGGATCTGGGAGATGGGTGTACGGCACTTGGTTTTCTCCCGTGGAACTGAGCGTGCGCTTTTGTCTTCGAGGCGGCGGCGCCGTGGCGCGGCGGGGCCGACGCTGTCGACTTTTGTTCTCCCTCGGGCCGCTCCATCTCTGGCGATTGGTGCTCCGACGCTCTCCAGAGTCCGGAGGAGAAATGTACAGGAGGTTGCTGGCGACCGCTACTTCTGTCGGGGGTGGCGGCACACAGCGGTCTGCAGGGCACGGCTGCTCTGGCGCAGGGCTCGTGGAGGGTGGGGGCGGATCTGGGCCGCTTTCCTCGACGTTGGTCGATGGGGGTCGGTGGATCTGGATCCTGCGGGCGTTCTGGGGTTTCCCCCGCCGACGAGCCACAAGGACGAGGACCTCATCGTTCGCGTGCGAGGCGTTTAATTGGTTCACAAAGCCATGGTGCAGAGGCGCTTCTGAATCTGGGCTTCGCGGTGTCTTGTCTCCTTCTCCAGCCGGCGTCCCTCGACGGCGACGGTGGGAGGCGATGGGCGGTGGTGTGTGCGGCACAGAAGATCCCGGGACTTGTTCACAATTTCTTTTTTCTTTTGTGTCCTCTGTGTGTTTGTGCCTGTCCAGCTGTTCTCTCTGTAGCGTTCTAGATGGGTTCCGTGTGGGTGGTGCTCTCTCTTGTACACGTGTACTACTTGGTTGTTATATGATATGACGCGGTTCTCTCTAAAAAAAAAACTCGTTGGCACTGCTTTAGGGCATAATGGGTCTCTCGATCAATGATGACTAAGACTTCGGTGTCGTTCTCCCTCTTGGGGTCATTATTTTGGAGCAGGTACTGACTGAAGGGCCACTAGTGGAGCGGTGTTGTATCTAACCACATCGGAAGACGACGGTCTCGACCGCATGCTAGTGGATTCTCGATGTTGGACACGGGTTGAAGGACACACGTAGGTTGGTGGGGTTCTCTGGCGTCGTGGTGGCGCCGACGGCAGTCGGTTCTGACAAGGTCAATGTGTTGATCACTCCTGGAGATGGTACGGTGGAAGATGCGGCGGCGGATGCAGAGCGTGTGCATGCGGTGTGCGCTGGGGTCGTGCAGACCGGGTGGTGCTCTTGGCCCGATGGGGGGCAACTACGTGAGGCCACGGGATTAGATAGTGCGCTGTCATTGTGTTGCGCGCACATTATCAAGATTGTAGCTATTGCGGCTTCGTTCATGAGATGGGTGGCTTCGGGTTGATCCATTTATTCATGTTTCCAGACTCTGTTGATTGTATTAAAGATGGTTGCATGCATTGATTGATGCCGAGGCCAGAAATATCCTCCTTTTTAAAAGAAGTTCTAGACATGTTATGTATATGATTAATGATGGACATGATGATGTTTAGGTGTAGATATAGAAAAATGTTACTCCTAATGGTTATCAGTTATGATATATTGAATACAACTCAGAAACCAGGCTTTCTCCCGCTTTATTATATAAAGCAAGCACAAACAACAACACCCAGGCCGAATGGAACAAGTCGATGGGATAATCCTCATACAGCTTTGATCCCCAGGATAACCGGATCAGCAAGGCGCACGAGACTACGCTACACAAATTGAGCATAGGGGAAGATCGAGCACAATGCGGCGCTACGCCCTAAAAACGCATACTGCTCCACGACAACACCCCCAACAGCACACCCACCCTGCACTCGTCCATCAAGACGCATCCGCATCGAGCTCCACTGCACCATGCCGCCGAGACCCACCGGCGTCGACGCGTAGATACGACGCCGCTCCACCTCTGGACCCCTCCACCAACACTTGCTCCAAGAAACGATGCCCCCAAGAGGGGGTGTGATGCCAGACCGCCACCACCATCCGATCCGGGAGACCCATGTAACACCTCCTTGTAATAAGCACTGTGACACTCTACTAAGTATGCCATCATCTTCATTTGCAGTGCCTAGTCTAATAGTTACAAAACAATTCAATACTTTTCTGAAAATCACTCAAATTCAAAGTGCAAAATAAAGTTGCTCAAACTTGTGGGAAATTGTTCACTTTATAGCAAATAATCTAAACTATTTGCTGTTAAGGAACACAACATCACCATCATACACTAAGAGGCCTAATCATTTAAATCAGAGTCAAACAACACCTAAATGCCCTATTCATTTTTGAATAATTCAATGGGCTCCAAAATACCCAAACTTTTGTGGCATGTGAATATTTACTTGAATTTGTTGAACAAGTTTCACACTTGTACAAACTCTTTTGGCAGCTCATTTAAATCAAAAACCCTCACTGGAAAAGAAATGAAAATCACGAAAAAAAAAAGAAGAGGCCCGTGCACGGGGCCTAATGCACGTGCCCCGAACCGGCCCAACTGGCCCATCTCCTCTTCTCTCTCTTCCCTGCGTGTCGCCACCGCCGTGTCGAGAGCGCGCGCGCCGGTGCGGCTCCGACAGCACGACGACCACCAACGCCCCTCGCCACGGGGAGATAAGGCCGAGCCTCCCATCCATCCCCCCTGGCCCTCCTCCGTCACTTTCCCCCCTCTTCCTTCGCTCTCTTCCACTCGATCCACCGACGCCTGACGCCACCGCCGCCGTGCCTCGCTCGACACCGCGGCACACAGCCTCCACCTTGCTTCCGCTGTCTTGTCCAGGAGCTCCGCCGCCTGTTCTTCCTCTCTGGTGCAACCAGGCGAGCCAAGGATCACTGTAGCGAGCCAGACGACCTCGTCGTCAACCTCGGTCGCTCGGTGATCCCCTTCTTCTCCTCCCATTCTGCTGCTACTAACCTTTCACGGCCAACTTGCGTGCCGCACGGTGAGCTTCTCCGTCCCCTGCTCCCTCCGTTAGCCTCTTAACGCGCCGTATGCTATCTGCTGCCGCCCCTGGCTCTGTTCGCTGCCGCTAGCTCGCGCCCGTGGCCCATGGCCATTCGCGATCACCTGAGGCCTCCGCGTGCTCCTGGTGCTCCCAGGAGCCCATGAGCCCACGCCCAAGCCTCCCCGTGCCTCCTAGCGAGTCCCCATCAAGGTCCCAACGCGCTGCCGGCCAAAGCTTGTCGCCGGCCACTTTTCGGCGACCATTTGGTCCGGCACCACCACCACGCGATGCGGCATCGAGTCCGCGTTCGAACGCAACCAACCACGCGCAAACGTTCCCCCATCGCGCGAATCCGACGCTCTCTCCTGCTAGTCGCCTCCGGTAGGCCACCGAGCAACTCCGGCGCCGCCCACCTACGTGGCTGGCTGGGCCCCACCTCTGGGTGGCTGACTGTGGGCTCCGCGGGCCCAGTTGACTGGGTTGACCCAGTCAACTGCTACTGGGCTGCCCAGTGAGGCTGACATGTGGGGCCCTTCGGTTAATAGCCTAATTACACGATTTAGTAAATAAAATATTAGATTAGTCTAATATCACTGACATATGGGTCCCACACCCCATTTACTCTGATAGTAGTTTAAAAACCACTGTTAACTACAGAGGCTGACATGTGGGTCCCACTAACCCACGGGCGGTTTGACCTGGCAGCCGACCTGTTGACTGCGACGTCATCTTTGCGTTAGGCTGACGTCATATAAACACTTTTCATCAGTGATTTCTGTTAATAAAAATAATTCCGAAATACTTAAAACTTTAGAAAAACTCATAGAAATAAATCCGTAGCTCAGATCGAAAACCTTTCTACAAATGAAAGTTGCTCAGAACGACGAGACGAATCTGATTGTGTCGTCTGTTTCGCATGTCAGAACCCCCTACATAGGTGAACCCATAACTTTCCGCCATTTCCGGTAGTAATAGTACATATACAACCGGTTAATAAATCCAACTTTAAATCTAAATACTAATATGACTTAGACCATATCTTTAGGCAACCCTGCACTGCATCTTAGGCATGGCATGTTTCTGTGTTGCAATATTTGCTGTGTATTTAATTGTTTTCTTCCCCCTCTTCTCTCTCGTTAAACCCGACGTCGATGTATCTCCCGAGACCGGCGCAGCTCCGGAGGTCGATTACGCCCCTGACGACCAACCCTTGCCGCAGAGCTTCCAGGCAAGCACCCCCTTTTGAGCATACCGATATTGCCTATTCTTCTCTCTCTTATGCCTTGCATTAAAGTGTGTTGTTGTTACTGCTATCCTATTTCGTTGCATAGCTGTTTATTGTAACTGTGTTGATACCTACCTGCTTAACCTAAACTGTTAGTATAGGCTGAGTAGAGACCCATCATAGACCCCACTTTATCCCGACTCTGCCCCGCTGGATTATCTGAAGAACCCGATCAACGGGATCGAAGACCAGGCTCCGGCACCGCACATCACTTCCCCTTAGTTGCTCGACACTACTTGGGTTACTATCGAGTGCCGAGGGTGATACCTCATCACACTTCTGATGATACCCTTGTAGGTTGTCAATCGGTCGTGGTCAGCGAGGGTGATTCCTCCTACACACCACCCCGATAACGACGTCGTCTTCAACTTCTCAAGTGTGACCTCGAGGTTGATTTCTCCTTCGTTCACCTTGACGATACATCAGGTGGAACTCCATCGAGGGTGATTCCTCAGGGTTCCCCTTGGTGTTAAACCACGTTACTATGGTTACTATGATGTTACACTGAACATGATACTAAAAACGGGTCGCCCTGAGGGTACCCGCGCGAGCATATTTCAAAGTGATGTGGAACGGGTTGACCTGGAGGGTGCCCAAGAGATGAAAACGAGGCGTGGCCGGGCATTCTTACCCTTGCCGCAAGTCCTCAGACAGGGCGACGGGGTCACATATTTCGTGAGTCTCTCCTCGTTACCCCAGACGCACTACCAACATACTAACGGTTTGGATATTTGATCCGAGGGGCCTCTGACCTGATAGCACTAACCATCACGTGGGCATAGTATGGGCGTTCTGCGTTGTATACATTAGCCCGAAGCTTAATAGACGTCAGCAAGGAGCGGCGCGCGCTGGATTGGACTGGTTAAGCCCGCGCTTGTATAAGGGGCTAGGTCTGGTTTCAGCCGCCCTCGCAACGCACAGGAGTTCCCGGGGGAAGGCCCAGACCCCTGGGCGCATAGGTTTAGTCCGGCGCGTGCTGACCTCTCTATTAAGTATTTTGTCGGGTTGCGGCGTATCGTTTTGGCCGAGGCCGGGCACGACCCAGGAAAGTGTGTCCGGCCGGAGTTAAGGCGAGCGTGGTGGGTAAGTTGTTGCACTCCTGCAGGGAAGAAATAATCTATCGATACCTGTCCTACAGTACGGACACTCGAGTTTGTATCCGCGATCGTGTACAACTAAACCTGAGACTTGAGGATGATAACTGGATAGTATGGCTCTGGGATTGCTTTCTCGCAGGGAGTCTAGGAAAGGATCTCTGGGCGAGATTGATACACTACTACTACTTTACTTTATGCTAATCTGCACTCTTCTAAATGCTGGCAAGACCGATGAAGATGCTGAAGATGCTATTCTTCGATAGGACTAGGCTTTTCCCTCTAATCTGGCATTTCCGCAGCCAGTCCACATAATACACAGCCTACTTTAAAATGTGCATATGTAGTGTAGATCCTTGCTTGCTGAGTACTTTGGATGAGTACTCACGTTTGCTTTGCTTTTCTTCTCTCCTCATATCCATTTGTCGCAACCAGATGACGGAGCCCCTAAGCCAGCTGCCCCCGCCGACGGCTCTACTACTACCACCTCCCGCGAGTACTACTACGAGGAGCCGCCAACGACCAGAGTTATGATTCGTAGGGTCCTAGGCAGGGCCCGATCGTGTGTTTTACCCCGCAGCTCCGCCCCGCCCGGCTCCGTCCGCCACCGCCCCTCAGCTCCGCCCCGCCCGGCTCCGTCCGCCACCGCCCCGGCCGCATGCCGCCGCCGCTCCACCGCTCTCACCGCTCTCCGATTGCGCCGAAGAAGACGCCGAAGGACAAGTCGGGCTTCTTCGGCGTGAGGCAGAAGCCCTCTGGTAACTTCGGAGTGGAGTTCTCCGACGCCGGGAGGCATTGGTGGATCGGCACGTACCCCTCCGCCCACGAGGCCGCGCGTGCCTACGACGTGGCGGTGTGGCGTGCCGAGAGGCCTCGGAAGCACCTCAACTTCCCAGAGATCGAGAGTCGGGCGGAAGCGGAGATGCTTGTGCCGCAGGGCATCAAGATGAAGGAGATCCCGACGAAGAAGAAGACGACGAAGAAGCCGTCGGTTGTCGTCAGTGCCGGCGAGACCGACGAGGAGGCAATGGCGAGGTTTGCTCGGGAGCATCCGGAGTACGTCCAGGCCGAGCTGGAGTACTACTGGAAGCGTGAGGCGGAGCAGAAGAAGAAGGGGGCGAAGAAGGAGGACGAGGCCGGTCCCTCGACGGTGATCCCCATCGAGTCCTCTTCCGAGGAGGACTGGGCAGACTTCTTGGAGGAGGAGGAGGAGGGGTGCGACGACCCGGAGAAGGAGGAGTTCTGGGCGCAGTTTCGCAGCTCCGACGATGGGGAGTAGTTTATCTAGTAGTTTGAATAAGTAGTAGTTGAAGTTCATGTATGAAACTATGTTGAATTTGATGTTTGAACTATGTTGAATGGACTAGTAGTTTGTCGTTTTAAGAAATTTACATCTTCATTTTGGACCATCTATTGGAGTTGCTCTTTTGGAACATCAATTTGGACCATCCGTTGGAGTTGAGCTTTTTTCGGAGCTCCAAAACGCACTTTTTGACAGTCCAAATTTTACATCTCCGGTTTTGGACCGCCAAATTTTGGATCATCTATTGGAGATGCTCTAATGCTTTTATGCCTGTGACTGCTCGTCGCAAGTTTTGCTATTTTAAATAGCGCGCCGGTTTGAGATCCATTTGTAAAATAAATTCTTCCAAGCCCCGCTCTCAAAAAAAGAAAAAGAAAATGAAATCTGAACAAGTCACAAAAGACCACACGAACTGCTCGACAGGCCCACGATAGATGGTTTCGAGACTTTTCTGACATGTTGTGAAAATTAGTTTGAAACGCTGCCAATTTACTGTGTTATCATCACATGTCTCCAACGAGAGGAGCATCATGTGCTACTATCACCTTCTTCCCCTGTAGTGGCTTGCTAAGAGTGATGGCACGACTGGGTTGACCTGCAGCATGTATTATGTGCCAGGACAACACGTGTATGATGTATTGCTTGACCGTCAGCGTGGAAATGATCAGTGTGATCTCGGCATATAGGAAGATTTGAACAAAAAGTTGTAGTGCGTGTAACCGAGGAATTCCACTAGCCAACGCTGGCACGAAAACCTTGTTGGATCCGCTCGCGTGCGTGCTCTCAGCTTGGACTCATGTTCCCGGTGCATCCCATGCCTAGCAAAAGATGACCATCATCCTCTTAGGCCACTTCTATATACGCCCAATAGCAGCAAAGGACTGATTCGACGTGTAGTTTATAGGCCAGGTGTGTGTTGTAAGTTGTAAGTGTTTAGCTTCTATACACGTTGGGACCGTGTAAGGTATGTGCAAAGGAGTGATTCGATGCGTATTTATTGGCCGGGTGTGTTGTTGATTTTACACCTAAACAACCACTTGTCCAATTATTTAACTCCGAGGGTACAACTAGAGAAATTTTAATAAACGATAATTCTTTATATAACTACATGGTCTTGCGTGCAATCTAGGTGTAGACGTGCAATCTAGGCCCAGGGCGACTCCTCCATCTGCCGCCGGTCCCTTGATCTCCTCCCTCCCAGGCCGACGCCGGGAAAGCCAACGGCGCAGCCAAGGACTGGCGGTGGGGCTTGCGCTGCTCCTCCCGATCTGGAGCGGAGAGATCAGATTTGGGGCAGCGGCCCTCCGGCAGTGGGTTACAGGTCACTGGATCGGGCGGCCGACGGGTAACCTGCAGGTTGGAGCCGGAGCTTTGTTGCCCCGGCGGCCGATGACGCCGGATCTGGCAGCTGCATCTCGTCCCAACTTGGTGCGTTTCACCCCGGCCGGATCTTGGCCATGCTCGTCTAGCCGGTCAAAGGGCTATATATGGGCAGAGTGGGTGGTGGGGGTCTAGACCGGGATAACTCCATGGTGGGCTACGGTCGGCTACGACGACGACGGAGGGTGCCGATTTTCTTTTTAGAGCGTCGGTCGGTCGGGTCTGCCCTACCACTTCCTACCACACTGCTACTCTGGGCGTCGTGTCCTTGAAGGTGTCGCCATGAGAGCATTGTGGTGGTGGGCATCATGTGGGCTCGTTAGAAGCGGCAGATGGCGTGCCCGTCTCCCTCCAGTGGCATCTGCTTCGGGGGAAACCCTATATCTGGGTCTCTCGGATCAGATGATGACGAAGACTTCGGTGTCGTTCTCCCTCTTGGGGTCATTATTTTGGAGCAGGTACTGACTGAAGGGGCCACTAGGTGGAGCGGTGTTGTATCTACCACATCGAAGACGACGGGTCTCGACGGCATGGCATAGTGGAGTCTCGATGTTGGACACGGGTTGAAGGACACACGTAGGTTGGTGGTGTTCTCTGGCGTCGTGGTGGCGCCGACGGCAGTCGGTTCTGACAAGGTCAATGTGTTGATCACTCCTGGAGATGGTACGGTGGAAGATGGCGGCGGCGGATGCAGAGCGTGTGCATGCGGTGTGCGCTGGGGTCGGCTAGACCGGGTGGTGCTCTTGGCCCGATGGGGGGCAACTACGTGAGGCCACGGGATTAGATAGTGCGCGTTCATGTGTTGCGCGCACATTATCAAGATTGTAGCTATTGCGGCTTCGTTCATGAGATGGGTGGCTTCGGGTTGATCCATTTATTCATGTTGTCAGACTCTGTTGAATTGTATTAAAGATGGTTGCATGCATTGATTGATGCAGAGGCCAGAGATTATCCTCCTTTTTAAAAGAAGTTATAGACATGTTATGTATATGATTAATGATGGACATGATGATGTTTAGGTGTAGATATAGAAAAATGTTACTCATAATGGTCTATCAGTTATGATATATTGAATACAACTCAGAAACCAGGCTTTCGTCCCGCTTTATTATATAAAGCAAGCACAAAACAAAGTACACGGCCGAATGGAACAAGGCGATGGGATAATCCTCATACAGCGTTGATCCCAGGATAACCGGATCACGCAAGGCGCACGAGACTACGCTACACAAATTGAGCATAGGAAGAATCGAGCACAATGCGGCGCTACGCCCTAAAACGCATACGCTCCACGACAACACCCCCAAACAGCACCACCACCCTGCACTCGTCCATCAAGACGCATCCGCCATCGAGACTCCACTGCACCATGCCGCCGAGACCCACCGGCGTCGACGCGGTAGATACGACGCCGCTCCACCTCTGGACCCCTCCAGCCAACACTTGCTCCAAGAACGATGCCCCCAAGAGGGGGTGTGATGCCAGACGCCACCACCATCCGATCCGGGAGACCCATGTAACACCTCCTTGTAATAAGCACTGTGACACTCTACTAAGTATGCCAAGTCATCTTCATTTGCAGTGCCTAGTCATAATAGTTAATCAAAACAATTCAAATACTTTTCTGAAAATCAACTCAAATTCAAAGTGCAAAATAAAGTTGCTCAAAACTTGTGGGAAAAATGTTCACTTTATAGCAAATAATCTAAAACTATTTGCTGTTAAGGAACACAACATCACCATCATACACAGAAGGGCCTAATCATTTAAATCAGAGTCAAAACAACACCTAAATGCCCTATTCATTTTTGAATAAATTCAAATGGGCTCCAAAAATACCCAAACTTTTTGTGGCAGTGTGGAATATTTACTTGAATTTGTGTGAACAAGTTTCACACTTGTACAAACTCTTTTGGCAGCTCATTTAAATCAAAAACCCTCACTGGAAAAAGAAAATAGAAAATCAGAAAAAAAAAAGAAGAGGCACCGTGCACGGGGCCTAAGTGCACAGTGCCCCGAAACCGGCCCAACTGGCCCATCTCCCTCTTCTCTTCCCTGCGTGTCGCCACCGCCGTGGTCGAGAGCGCGCGCGCCGGTGCGGCGCCGACAGCACGACGACCACCAACGCCCCTCCGACGGGGAGATAAGGCCGAGCCTCCCATCCATCCCCCCTGCCCTCCTCCGTCACTTTCCCCCTCTTCCTTCGCTCTCTTCCACTCGATTCCACCGACGCCTGACGCCATCGCCGCCGTGCCTCGCTCGACACCGCGGCCACAGCCTCCACCTTGCTCCGCTGTCTTGTCCAGGAGCTCCGCCGGCCTGTTCTTCCTCTTCTGGTGCAACCAGGCGGAGCCAAGGATCACTGTAGCGAGCCAGACGACCTCGTCGTCAACCTCGGTCGCCGGTGATCCCCTTCTTCTCCGTCGCCATTCTGCTGCTACTAACCTTTCACGGGCCAACTTGCGTGCCGCACGGTGAGCTTCTCCGTCCCCTGCTCCCCTCCGTTAGCCTCTTAACGCGCCGTAGCTAGCTGCTGCCGCGCCCGAGCTCTGTTCGCCGCCGACGAGCTCGCGGCCGTGGCCATGGCCATTGTCGCGATCACCTGAGGCCTCCGCCGTGCTCCTGGTGCTCCCAGGAGCCCAATGAGCCCACGCCCAAGCCTCCCCGTGCCTCCTAGCGTAGTCCCCATCAAGGTCCCGAACGCGCTGCCGCCAAAGCTTGTCGCCGGCCACTTTTTCGGCGACCATTTGGTCCGGCACCACCACCACGCGATGCGGCATCGAGTCCGCGTTCGAACGCAACCAACCACGCGCGAAACGGTGCCCCCTAGCGCGAATCCGACGCGCTCCGGCGAGCTCGCCGCCGCGGGAGGCCACCGGAGCAACTCCGGCGCCGGCCACCTACGTGGCTGGCTGGGCCCCACCTCTGGGTGGCTGACTGTGGGCTCCGCGGGCCCAGTTGACTGGGTTGACCCAGTCAACTGCTGACTGGGCTGCCCAGTGAGGCTGACATGTGGGGCCCTTCGGTTAATTAGCCTAATTAACGATTTAGTAAATAAAAATAATTAGATTAGTCTAATATCTCACTGACATATGGGTCCCACACCCCTAATTAACTCTGATAGTTAGTTTAAACCACTGTTAAGCTAACAGAGGCTGACATGTGGGTCCCACTAGACCCACGGGTCAGGTTTGACCTGGTCAGCCGACCTGTTGACTGCTGACGTCATCTTTGCGTTATGCTGACGTCATAAAACCTTTTCAGTGATTTCTGTTAATAAAAATAAATCCAGAAAATACTTAAAACTTTAGAAAAATCATAGAAAATAATCCGTAGCTCAGATCGAAAAACTTTCTACATGAAAGTTGCTCAGAACGACGAGACGAATCTGATTGTGTCGTCTGTTTCCATGTCAGAACCCCCTACATAGGTGAACCCATAACTTTCCGCCCATTTCCGGTAGATAAATAGTACATATACACCGGTTAATAAATCCAACTTAAATCCTAAAATAACTAATATGACTTAGACATATCTTTAGGCAACCCTGCACTGCATCTTAGGCATGGCATGTTCTGTGTTGCAATATTTGCTGTGTATTTATTTGTTTCTTCCCCCTCTTCTCTCTCGTTAGACCCCGACGTCGATGTATCTCCCGAGACCGGCGCAGCTCCGGAGGTCGATTACGCCCCTGACGACCAGACCCTTGCCGCAGAGCTTCCAGGCAAGCACCCCCCTTTTGAGCATACCGATATTGCCTATTCTTCTCTCTCTTATGCTTGCATTAGAAGTTGTTGTTGTTACTGCTATCCTATTTCTGTTGCATAGCCTGTTTATTGTAACTTGCTGTTGATACCTACCTGCTTAACCTAAACTGTTTAGTATAGGCTGAGTAGAGACCCATCATAGACCCCACTTTATCCCGACTGCCCCGCTGGATTATCTGAAGACCCGATCAACGGGATCGAAGACCAGGCTCCGGCACCGCACATCACTTCCCCTTAGTTGCTCGACACTACTGGGTTACTATCGAGTGCCGAGGGTGATACCTCATCAGCACTTCTGATGATAACCTTGTAGGTTAGTCAATCGGTCGTGGTCAGCGAGGGTGATTCCTCCTACACCACCCCCGATAACGACGTCGTCGTGCAACTTCTCAAGTGTGGACCTCGAGGGTGATTTCTCCTTCGTTCACCTTGACGATAACATCAGGTGGAACTCCATCGAGGGTGATTCCTCAGGGTTCCCCTTGGTGTTAAACACACGGTTACTATGGTTACTATGATGTTACACTGAACAATGATACTAAAGACGGGTCGGCCCTGAGGGGTACCCGCGCGAGCATATTTGCAAAGTGATGTGGAGACGGGTTGACCTGGAGGGTGCCCAAGAGATGAATACGAGGCGTGGCCGGGCATTCTTAGCCCTTGCCGCAAGTCCTCAAGACAGGGCGACGGGGTCACATATTTCGTGAGTCTCTCCTCGTTACCGCACTACCAACATACTAACGGTTTGGATATTTGATCCGAGGGGCCTCTGACCTGATAGCACTAACCATCACGTGGGCATAGTATGGGCGTTCTGCGTTGTATACATTAGCCGAAGCTTAATAGACGTCAGCAAGGAGCGGCGCGCGCTGGATTGGACTGGTTAAGCCCGCGCTTGTATTAAGGGGGCTAGGTCTGCTTTCAGCCGCCCTCGCAACGCACAGGAGTTCCCGGGGGGAAGGCCCAAGACCCCTGGGCGCATAGGTTTAGTCCGGCGTGCTGACCTCTCTATTAAGTATTTGGTCGGGTTGCGGCGTATCGTTTGGCCGAGGCCGGGCACGACCCAGGAAAGTGTGTCCGGCCGGAGTTAAGCGAGCGTGGTGGGTAAGTTGGTGCACTCCTGCAGGGAAGAAATAATCTATCGATAGCCTGTCCTACAGTAACGGACACTCGGAGTTGTATCCCGATCGGTACAACTAGAACCTGAGACTTGAGATGATAACTGGATAGTATGGCTCTGGGATTGCTTTCTCGCAGGGAGTCGAGGAAGGATCTCTGGGCGAGATTGATAACACTACTACTACTTTACTTTATGCTAATCTGCACTCTTCTAATGCTGCAAGACCGATGAAGATGCTGAAGATGCTAGTCTTCGATAGGACTAGGCTTTTCCCTCTAATCTGGCATTTCTGCAGCCCAGTCCACATATACAGCCCTACTTTAAAAATGTTGCATATGTAGTGTAGATCCTTGCTTGCTGAGTACTTTGGATGAGTACTCACGTTTGCTTTGCTTTCTTCTTCTCCTCATATCCATTTGTCGCAACCAGATGACGGAGCCCCTAAGCCAGCTGCCCCCGCCGACGGCTACTACTACTACCACCCTCCCGGCGAGTACTACTACGAGGAGCCGACCAACGACCAGGAGTATGATTCGGAGGGTCCTAGGCAGGAGGCCCGATCGTAGTGTTTTATTTTACCCCGCCTTCTTAAATGCCTATCTGTAACTCTGTTATATCTGTACCCAGATATCTGATGCTTCCGCTGACACTTGTATGCCATCGAGCTATGTATTCGAACCCTTGAGGCCCTGGCTTGTAATATAAAGTTTGTATGACTTTATTTATGCTTTAGAGTTGTGTTGTGATATCTTCAAGTGAGTCCTTAGACTTGATCGTGTGCATTTGCGTATATTGTTAGTGCATGATAAAACCGAAGTCGTCGCAACCCAGATCCATGGGTTTCCCCAAAGCAAACGACCCTTCCCGGCGAGTCTACGCGGTGATCCAATGCCACCAGGCCATCATGATCTCTTCGGCAGAAATGAGCTCCAGAACAGTGCCTCCAATACGGTAGACGACACCACATGCCACCACTATCTGGTCCTATGCTATGTTCTTGTTTTTTCACTTGTAGGGTATCTCTCCAGTCAATGCATTTTACGAACCCCTGAGTCAAGGTAGCATAAGCGTGACGCACCCAAAAACCAAGAAGCATGTTGCTCCTGTCGAGCTGTGTCCGATACACAAAACACTTTACAAAATTCTAATCAAGAGGTTGGAATGATCTTGGATCACCATTGTTGCCTCTTTTTGTTACAACTAGTGGTTGGGGCGTCACCTTATGGCACCGCTTGAGAGGAAGTTGTGCGCATGTTTTCACTTAAAAAAAAGACGGAGTCCTCGTCTCCATTTAGAAAAATATTAAAAAAATACTCACCTCCTTCTAGAAAAAGAAGTAAAAAAAGAAAAGAAATATCATCAACGCAGCCTACCAGCGAGCGCCATTTTGTGTAGCCCTTCATTTAAAAAATGTATGGGGTCATCACCTCCATCTAAAAATGAAAAAAGCATTTAAAAAAATTCCTCACCTCCATCTAAAAATAATATCCCAAAAGTTTTTCACCGCTTGCATCACGTGGCATAGCTAGTTGGCCGCCCTTCACACGACCCTTAATGGGTTTAATTTTTCTTTTGGTACAGTTCTGTTGCCTCTTATAGCTGTCTGAATTTTCTTTACTACTTAGTACTTACGCACTTGCCGGGAGCTTGGTATCAGTTCGATTCTTGAGGCGATATGAGACGAATCAATGTCCGATCCACGGGAAAGAATGGAGATGGCACATCGCCAGTCCCTCTACCGACCTTCTCTCCTCGGCCTGCCTAAAGGCGATATCAAGCCGTAGATGCTGTCTTTATTTATGCAGAAACATTGTTTGCAGGGTTTGCTGATCTTTCTGCCGGTGTGCCCGCAAGTGCATATTTGTAGTATATGCTCATACCTATAGTGCAGAGCACGAGATGAGTTTTTTTAATAGCAAGGCGAGATAAACTTCTTATCGTCTGAGTTGACGCCCCCTGTGCATACAACCCTTGATTCAATTGTATTTGTTGCTTAGATGGGAAACGAGTTACCTGTGATTCTTTTGAACTTAACTCGGTGCCACTGAGGTCAGCCTGAGTCTTCGGTCTCTCTTCTCTCTTCTCTTCCCACAGAAAAGGGCGACCAGGGACGCGACCAGTTTTCCGGCGCCGGCTCCGGCGTCTCCTTCTCCCCGAGGGCCTCATGCTCTTCGGTGGGGATGGAGTCGTCGGATCCGTCGTGCGGACGTGTATAGCTGTAGGCTAGGTTTAGCTTGCGTAGCTAGGTTGTGGCCGTTCGTCCTCTCGGCTCTGGCGACGATGGCGGCGGCGTTTAATAAATTTTCTCCAGATCCTCAGCCTACGCAGTGGTCTGCTACAGCGCCGGCCTCGGATCTGGGAGATGGGTGTAGCGGCACTTGGTTTTCTCCCGTGGAACTGAGCGTGCGCTTTTGTCTTCGAGGCGGCGGCGCCGTGGCAGCGGCGGGGCCGACGCTGTCGACTTTTGTTCTCTCCGGGCCGCTCCATCTCTGGCGATTGGTGCTCCGACGTCTCCAGAGTTCCGGAGGAGAAATGTACAGGAGGTTGCTGGCGACCGCTACTTCTGTCGGGGGTGGCGGCACCAGCGGTCTGCAGGAGCACGGCTGCTCTGGCGCAGGGCTCGTGGAGGGTGGGAGGCGGATCTGGCCGGCTTTCCTCGACGTGGTCGATGGGGGCGGTGGATCTGGATCCTGCGGCGTTCTGGGGTTTCCCCCGGCCGACGAGCCACAAGGACGAGGACCTCATCGTTCGCGGCGAGGCGTTTAATTGGTTCACAAAGCCATGGTGCGAGAAGGCGCTTCTGAATCTGGGCTTCGCGGTGTCTTGTCTCCTTCTCCAGCCGGCGTCTCGACGGCGACGGTGGGAGGCGATGGGCGGTGGTGTGTGCGGCACAGAAGATCCCAGGGACTTGTTCACAATTTCTTTTTTCTTTTGTGTCCTCTGTGTTGTTGTGCCTGTCCAGCTGTTCTCTCTGTAGCGTTCTAGATGGGTTCCGTGTGGGTGTGCTCTCTCTTGTACACGTGTACTACTTGGTTGTTATATGATATGAACGCGGGTTCTCTCTAAAAAAAAAACTCGTTGGCACTGCTTTAGGGCATATCTAACCGATCCCCTATTATATTTAGATTTTTACTCTACTAACCGGCACCTAGCCGATCCTCAATCCGGCCTAACGGAGTAAAATTTTACTTCTCTTCGTGAAAATTTCCCTATATTTACTCCACCTTTGCTCCACCGAGTAAAACGGCGCGGCTCTCTTCTGCTGCCTTTCCCTTCCCTCCCGCGCCGCATCTTCGCCCCCGCCGCCCCTCCTACCCCTCACCCCTCCCCGCCGGCACCGGTCGGCAGCCGGGGAAGCCTTGTAGGCCTCCGCCGCTGTCCTCCACTACCTTCTCGTCCCGTCGCCGGCCAAAAATCGAGGGGATCTGCGGCTGCTGTCGCCGCCGCCGGATTTGGCGTTTCCGGCCACCGGCGGCTGCGCCTTGCCATGGATTGGCCGGGAAGCGGCCCACACAGCCCCGACAAAACCTTCGCGCCGCATGCAGGTACCGGCTCTTTCTCTAGCCACTCTAATCGCTCCCGCCGTCGGTTCTTTGGCAACTACACGGCCGACCGTCGCCCGGGTTCGGCGCTCACGCAGCGGCTCACCGGCTTGCAGCTGCCGGTCATACAATGCGACGACTGCACACGGCAAGTGGTGCGCTGAGTTTCTACCACGCCGAAACATCCCGGATGAGTGTTCTTCAAATGCACAAACGATGGGGTATGTGCTTGTTTTGATTCGGTTTTTCACCGGATTCGGTACAATTTCAGTAGCTCATTGATGCTCATGTATGTGTGTAGGACGATGGATGCTCGTTTTGGTATTTGGAAGAAGAATACATCGATCTATTGATAGCACAAAAATTAGTAGATGTTCGTGCACTCGTTGCTAGAATTGAGGCTAAACATGAGACTAGATGTGAGATTAGAGAAGAAATTAGAGGGGAAGCAACGTCTACTTCTTTAGAATCAAAAAAGAAGAATGAAGTATGTAAGATCGAGAATCCGCAGATCAACAATGAAGACATCGAGAAGATATTAATCCATCTAATGGGAGCAGTTATGGAAGTTGGATATCTTCTAAAATGTCTAATTGTGGTTCTTGTTTTCTTTGGTCTTTCTCTTCTAGCAAAGAATTGGTGAATTATTATGTAATCCAATGTCGTTGAATGAAATAAAAAAAAGCAAATAAATGTGTTTCGATGGCCGAAATTGAAATGCAAATGTTTTTTTTTACTCCGCTAAGTTTAGGGGACTCCACTAAGCCTTTTACTCCACTAACTTGTAAGGGATCGGTTAGAAATGCCCTTAGTTGAGTGGCAGTGTTTACTTCAGAAACAGAGGACGCCTGTAGTTCTGTATATGTAATGCTTGTATGCCTGTGATGGCTGGTCACAAGTTTTGCTCTTTCAAAGAGCATGCTGAGATTCATTGTAATCTAATGCTTGTCTGAAGTGTCCCACTATTGGCCTCAGGTGAAATTTAGTCCGGTACACGGCAAATTTACAGTCTCATGGTATTGCCTACTCATCACACATGTCTCCAACGAGACGAGCATCACGTGCTACAGTCACTGTCTTCTATGCTGGCTTGCCAAGAGTGAGGCAACCTTGGCTGATCTGGTGAATGTATTTGGTGTCATAGCGCACCTTCATGATGTGTTGCTCGAGCTCGACCGTCAGCGTGGAAATGATCAGCGTTATCTCGGCATATCGAAGGAGTTGAAGGAAGTCTCCTAGCCAACGCTGGTACGAAGACCTTGTTGGATCCGCTCGTGTGCGTGCTCTCAACTCGAACTCGTGATCCCGGTGCATCCCATGCCTAGTAATGATCATCATCCTCTTAGGCCAAGCTAGTGCCACTTCTATATACACACCCAGCGGCGGCAATGGGAAAAATGGGCAAGCTTGCAGTTTCAACGTGTAATTTCTAAGTGTCTAGCTTTATACTCGTTGGGGCCTTGTAGGTAGGTGCAAAGGAATGATTCGACATGACGTATTTATGGGCTGTATGTGCTGTTGATTTCGCCACCTCAACAACCGCTTGTCCAATTACTTACGTACGACGGTACACTTGGTATCAGGCTTAGCAATTTTAATGAAAGAGTATTCCTTATATGACTACTAGACGGTAAGGCGCGCTTGGCTGCGCCTAGCTATAGCCAGGTCTGATGGATGTGATTTTTTTTTCTTGAAACGAAGGCAAAAAATTGGTCTCATGCATTAAGTAAGTAAAAGAGTGAAGTAGTTTATGTACTGTCGCCCCTATAGCCCAGCAGCTAGTTAACATTTGTACCTTCTCAGGCGCTCCAAAATCCTTTATAATTTTGAAGTCCTTTTTTTTGCATTTGACATATTCATTTTAGCTAAAACCTCACTCAGGTCTTCATCCAGTAACGCCCTCCCTCCATCCTGAATTAGTTGACTCAAATTTGTCTAGATACGGATGCATCTAGACACGTTTTAATGTTAGATACATCCTTATCTAGACAAATGTAAGTCAACTAGATGGAGGGAGTATTGGCTAAATCAAAGACTGACCCAAAGAATCTCTCGATGTTCACCACATCACCCATCATTGGTGCTAGACCATGATTCACCTTTTGCAAATTTAATTAAACCAAGAGTTCAACAATTTAAGTTATACATCTATTGCATCGTGATATATGACAATGTAGAACAGAAGATATTATACAAAATTATTAAGCCACTGGATTCCTACCTACTCGCGTAGTTGCAGGGAGCTTGATACTGTAGAAAGTTGTGAAGCATCTCAACCCTCCAGAAGAAGGGCCTCATTGTATGTATTGATAGAGTAGGGCATATGAACGTACACCAGTGGCGGAGCCAGGAATTTGCTCTTTGGTATTCCTTGCAATAGAAATGTAAGATAGATTATTTTTTTTGCAATAAGCTAGCAACATCAATGAGCCAATGACCTATATTGATATTAGTAGCAAAATAGCATTGTGGCAATATCAATCTATAACAGTTAAGAAAGATTACAAAGCAGCAAAGGAAATTAGAATATAACCCATTTTGTTCCTTAGTTAATTCTTAACATATTTTATTGAGAAAAAAATATACCCTTTTCTTTTTTGACCCGAACATGTTCTGCTAGGTTCTCTTTAAATCAGCATCATTATAATCAGGGTCCATGATATAATGGACGAATGAGATAATTCAGTCTATCTGCATAAGTAAGACAAAGCTAGTGTTTTAATTTTTTTAATAAAAAGACCCACAAAAAAAGAATTAAGATTACATGCATTTTTTGTGGCATCTTGAAAGATTTTTCCGTTGCACATGTGTGTTTATCCTCTGAGTTTTTTCAGTATGTATCAGCACCTATTAATAGTGTGATATTACTTTTTCTGGGTTAAGATCAAGCGTGAAATTGATATGTTTCATCTAACAAATTTTTGTTTTAATAACTGGGCTTTATTAAGAGAGAGGGATATATTAATGAGCTACAACAAAGACAGAGAATATGAATTACATGCAGTCTGAATGAGTCTTCGTTTAAAACGGGATACTTCCATATTTTAATATATTTTCTATTTCTCATGTCAAAGTTTCTGATGGATTCCGGTAAAAAATGGGTGGATAGTATTCTCAAGTATTTTTAGTGATGGATGGCTTGCAAAATTAATTTTTAGAATGCTTGCTAAATTAAGTGAAACATAAAAAAGAATAGTTGCTCATTGGCTCGCTGGAGTTACTAAATGTATTGGCTACTGACATCATCCATGATGCCAGGAATTTGCTCCTTGGTATTCCTTGCAATAGAAATATAAGATAGATTTTTTTTTGCAATAAGCTAGCAACATCAATGAGCCAATGACCTACACTGATATTAGTAGCAAAATAGCATTGTGGCAATATCAATCTCTAACAGTTAAGAAAGATTACAAAACAGCAAAGGAAATTAGAATATAACCCATTTTGTTCCTTAGTTGATTCTTAACATATTTTATTGAGAAAAAAATATACCCTTTTATTACTAGCCGTGGCTATCGGAAGAACAAGCACCAGCTTAAGAAGTTTGTAAACAATATGATATTTGACTTCTTCACTGACTAAAACAAACTGCTACACAAGTAACGAGCTTGTGGTTGTCTAATCAGACTATGAGGACAGTAGACTATATATTTTTTTAGAATCTCCTTCTCGGCACTTTATTCAATAATAGGTGAGTTCATATCCGATTGAACAGGAACAATCAGATGATCAGGGATGGCAAAATAATCACACTGTACTAGAACTTGAACAATAGCCTATGAAAGCACTAGACTAAAGCAATGACTGGACTAAATAATTGTGTCTGCAATTTAAAATGTGCAAAGAGAGGATTACATAAGCCAGAGGAGAAATATTAATTTACCTTGTGCCTTGTGGATGGATCTCGTGCCGAGCGGCCCAGTCGGTCAGCGGGAGCAGAGCTGCGGAGCGCAGGGACTGGCGGAGGCCCGATGGCCAGGCCACGACTTGCTTGCCGCGCCGCGGCTAATTTTCGTGTTTTGACCCTTTTTCGAAACTTGATCAAGATCTGATCCTGTCTTCCAAAAAATTTGAGATCTGACCCTTTTCTTACCGCCAGGGTTCATGACGATAGGGTATAACAGTCTACCGCCAAGGTCCCTGGCGGTAGGGTTGCACGCCCTACTGAATTTTTTTTCTAAGTATGGAACACAGTGCATGCTCGCACCCACCGCCGGGCACCTTGGCGGTAGGGTTGTACAGGCTACCGCCAATCTGTTTGGTGGTAGGGGTATTTCCTACCACCAAAGTCCCTGGCGGTAGGCTGTTACACCCTACCGTCATGGACCCTGGCGGTAGCAAAAGGGTTAGATCCCAAAAATTTTGTTAGATCTCGATTAACTTTCAGACAAGGGTCAAAACATCAAATTTTGCCCCGCGCCGCTGCCACCACTTTCCTGCCGGTGCCGCCGCCCCCGTCTACTGCAAGGTTAGTAGGTTGGTGGCAGGACGACTACGTACATGCATGTAAGGGAGTAGGCCCGGCAGGCATACATGCAGTGGATTGCATACAGGTTTCAACTTGAGGGCCGTGAGCCTGTGACTGGACCGGTGTGTATATAGAATACATATATAATATTTTTTCTGCCAAAATCATTGGTATTCCATGGAATACCAAGGAAGACCCCTGGCTCCGCCAGTGACGTACACATATAGAGAGGTTGTCACAGATCGCCCGAAAGCTGTCAACGTGATTCCCACGTTGATGTACTAGAGATAGAATCAACACAAATATAAAAAACCTAACTAACTATGGCGCATATGACTCTAGAAGATATTTTTAACACCCTCTCTTAATCTCGGCTTCATCAAGTTGAGATTACGCTTAAATCTTCTAGACTTCGTATGGGCAATGCCTCTGTGAATCCATCTGCAACCTGATCTTTAGAAGAAATAAAACTAATATCCAGTTCTTTATTTGCATCATGTTCTCTCGCAAAATGACAACCTATTTCAATGTGTTTAGTTCTGGCATTGATAGAGTAGGGCATATGGACGTACGCATATAGAGAGGTTGTCACAGATAGCCCGAAGTCTGTCAACGTGATTCCCACGTTGAGATACTAGAGATAGAATCAACACAAATATAAAAAACCTAATTAACTATGGCGCATAGGACTCTAGAAGATATTTTCAACACCCTCTCCTAATCACAACTTCATCAAGTTGAGATTACGCTTAAATCTCTAGACTTCGTATGGGCAATGCCTCTGTGAATCCATCTGCAACCTGATCTTTAGAAGAAATAAAACCAATATCCAGTTCTTTATTTGCAGCACGTTCTCTGGCAAAATGAAGCCTATTTCAATGTGTTAGTTCTGGTATGAAAAACTAGATTAGCAGACAAATAATTAGTCTCACCAAGATTGTGACACCATAAGCAACGCGTTTGCACTTGGGCAACCCCAAGTTCTTTGAGTAGAGACTGCACCCCGATAACTTCTGCAATAGCATTTGCTAGAGCTCTGTACTCTGCTTTAGTACTAGACCTAGCAACCGTAGTTTGTTTCTTTGCACACCATGATATTAAATTTGGCCCAAAGAAAATTGCAAACCCACCAGTGGACCTTCTGTCATCCAAACAACCAGCCCAATCAGCATTGGAGAAAGCACTAGCAAGAGTTGAAGCTGACTTGTTGAATGTTAAACCAATGGTCAAGGTGTTCTTGACATGCCTCAATATGCACTTTGCTGCTGACCAATGAGTGGTGGTTGGTGCATGGAGAAACTAACAAGCTTTATTAACTGCAAAAAAGATGTCAGGTCTAGTAAAGGTCAAGTACTGAAGAGCACCAACAATATTTCTGTAGATAGTAATATCCTCCTGGTTCAAAAGTTCTCCCTCTTTCAAAGACATTTTTTCTAAACTGGATAAAGGAGTTGGAGAGGCCTTGCATACCTGCATGCCAACTCTAGATAAAGATCAGTTGCATTTTTTGTTTGAGACAAATGAATGCCATCTCTTATTTTCTTAACTTCATTGCCTAAGAAGAAATTCAAGTCTCCCAAGTCATTGAGAGGAAATTATGAGCCTAAGTCTCTAAGCAAACCTGCCACTGCATTGTCTGAGGAACTAATTAAAATGATATCATCAACATATATGAGAAAAAATATTGATGTTTATGACTTATTGTAAATAAACAATGAGGTGTCATATTTTGAGGGAAATCCAAGCAGTTGAAGTTTCAGACTCAGACTTGAGTACCATGCATGAGGAGCTTGTTTTAGTCCATACAAGGCTTTATCAAGCTTATATTACACACATACAAGGTTTCTCCATCTACGTGCCCCAAGGAGAAAATTTGGAAGAAAATGGTTCATTTGCCTCATTTTATGTGTTCACGTTGGGTTGTGTCAAGATCGGATGGAGTCTCCGACGGCTAGATGTGCAAAACATGTTTCTTCATGGTGTTCTGGAAGAGGAGGTTTATATGAAACAACCACCTGAGTTTGCAAACAAGAATGTAGGAGGGTTAGTCAAATTTCCAAATTTTCTCCATCTGCTGCCAACTTTCAGCCCTGGACGTGCTGCATTATCAAACGGCTGAACGGTAGGAGGGTTAGTCATCGATGGATCACTATTACTATCAACCCCATAATTTAAAAGATGTGGCGGTAAAAGAAGAATTTCTTGAAGAATGAGCGCACCGGCATTTGGATGAAGTTGTGCGAAAGGTAATTGTGTTTCATCAAAGACTACACACACGACCTGTGGGTACATTAAGACACTTGACATCCTTGTGTTGTGAATTGTATGCTATGAAGACACATTATTTAGAGCAGAACATTAGTTTGCGATTATTGTAGGGTCTAAGGTTTGGCCAACACGCACATCCAAAAATGTGAAGGGAAGTGTAGTCTGGATTAGTGTGAAGTAGATGTTCCATGGGTCTTTCATGATTGATAACACGACTGGGAATGATATTAATGAGTGGAACAGCCGCAAGAAAAGCTTCATCCCAAAATTTTAGTGGCATAGACACAACAGCGGGGATAACTAAGCCTACTTCAACAATATGCATGTGCTTGCGTTCTATAGACCCATTCCGCTAATGAGCATGTGGGCAAGATACATGATGAGAGTTGCCTATTGTTTGAAAGAATGAATTCAATTTTTTTTTTCATATTCACCACCCTAGTCTGATTGTAAAGCAATGATTTTACTACCAAACTTTCTTTCTACAAGAGCTTGGAAGTTATGAAACACTTAGAATACACCAGGCCATTTCTTGAGAAGGTAAATCCAAGTGTATTTTCTATAGTCATCAACAAAGCTAACATAATATGTGTGTCGACCAACAGAAGTGGGTGCTTGACCCCAAACATCAGAGAAAATAAATTGCAATGGTTTTGTGGGCACACTAGTGGAGATAGGATAAGGCAATTGATGACTTTTAGCCTTTTGACAAGAATCACAAGTAGTTTCAGGACTATGCTCACCAACACATGGGAGCTTATTCTTTCTAAGAACAATTTGAACAATGGAAAAAGATGGGTGTCCTAATCTGTGGTGCCACCTGTCCGATGATAGTTTGGTGACAACACAAACTTTCTTATTGAACCGATTAAACTGGGGAATAAATGGAAATAGCCCGTGCTCGCATCTACCTCGATAATGAATCTCCTTTGTAGCCTAATCCTTTTTTGGGGAAAAGTATTAGATCTATTACAGAAGTTCATGGGAATTACAAAGCATCTCAGACATAATAAAAATTACATCGAGATTCCGAGACCACCGAACGACCACTACTGTCGTCACAACGAGCCGCCGACGCGCCGCTGTTGCCGCTCCCCTACCAGAGCAGGATTGACCTTGTCGATGACAGTCTGAAGTCTTCATGTACGTGCCCCAAGGACCAGCGCCCTGGAGCCGCAGTCATCGTCGTTGAACCCTTGCATAGACCTAAAGCACCTGACACCAAATCTCACCACATGATGAGAAACACTAACCTCACCACCCCAAGGAGATGTCAGGAATCTACGCCTGAGCTCCGTCGACTACACCCAAAGAAACAAACTCGAGGAGGACCGAAGCCAGGAAGACAAACTCAAAGAGGAAGCGCCGCATCGGTAGTGAAGTTTAGAGGGGAAAGTTTGCCCTGGCCGCCTAGGGTTAGGGAAGGAAACGAGAGGAGTCCACTACTTTCGTAACATACTCCTTGACCAAAAACAAAAAATAGTGAAATTCTAGGAAGAAACAATTGTCATGAGCAATGCGATGAACGGAGAGAAGATTTTTGCGAAGCACTAGGAACATGGATGATATTTTTAAGATGAATATCACGGCGAGGGGTTTTGATAATCGAGTGACCAACATGACCTATTCTCACACCTTCTCCATTTGTATAGTGGATGTTCTCATGGCCATGGTACTTCTCATCCATAGTCACCTTCTCGAATTCACTAGTGATGTGATCCATGGCTCCAGTGTCGACATACCAATTGGTGTCCACACCAATATGATGCTTCTGTGGCAGCTGCAACTTTCTATTTGTGCGAATTGTCCTCGACATAACGCGAGAGAAAAATCTTTTGCAATGTGATTTGTTTTTTACAAAGTTGACATGGACCAAAATCCTCATATACACGTGATAAAGAGTTGCTGCCGTGTGCACCACCGTTGCTTGGACGCCCTCTGTTGTTGGAGAAGTTGGGCCGGCCCAGGTTGTTGCGGTTCTGGTTATTGTAGGTGGCGTGGTTATGGTTGTTGTAGCCGATGTGGCCACCACCATGACCACCACCGTTGTTGTGTCTACCGATGGATCCACCATAGCATCTGCTAGATCGACCAGAGCCGTCGCCACTATAGCCGACACCATAACCGCCATAGCCTCCCTCACCGCCACCACCACTCTTGTTGTGGGGAGAGCGACGATAGCTTTTGGGCGGGCCACTATGGCCCCTGCTGGCGGAGTTAGCTGATGACTTGAAGCCACCAATGCTGGTGCCTTGGAAGAGTTCAACCCTCTATTCGAAATTGGCAATCATGCTGAATACGGAGAGTGGGTCTGTGCGGACATCAAGGGAAGAGATTATGGGTCGGTAATCCATATCCAAGCCCCAAATGATGAAGGAGATGAGATGATCCGAGGTGATGTGATCTCCAGCCATGCCGAGCTCATCAGCTAGAGATCGCATGTGGCCGCAGCATGTGGTAGAAGATTGGCTCCCCTTCTGCGTGTTGGTGAGGCTGGTTTTGAGGTTGTTGACGCGGTGGTGACCAAGGTCATCCAGATCGCATGTGATCTTTCATGGGAGGCAACTTTGGATCATAACCTCTTTAGAGAGATTGTTGAGGATGTAAGCAAGAACATGTTGATCCTCTCTTGCCCATATTGTATATGTTGGGTTCACGATGATGTGTTCTTTGACCTCATAATTTTTTGTGGTGACGATTTTTTCAGGCTCGCGAGTGGATTTATCTAGGTAGCCATACATGCCATAGCACTTGGGCACGCCATAGAGTGAAATTGGTTCTAGTGAGTTTTTTGAAAACTAGGGAGAGTTTAGGCTAAAGGTTGTTCTGAGGAGGATGTGTCATGGCAAGAGGTTGAAGAAGATAGCTAGATGAGATGGAAGGGAAGGGCTCTGTATACCATGTAGAAAGTTGTGAAGCGTCTCAACCCTCCAGAAGGAGGGCTGCATTGTTGCATATGTTGATAGAGTAGGGCATATTGCACGGACGCATACAGAGCAGTTGTTACACATTGGCTAAAGGCTGTCAATGTGATGCCCACGTTGAGATACTAGAGATAGAATCAACAGCGAACCAACATGTGGTTGGATGGTTAGGAGGACAGCGGTATCCTCAACCCACCAGGGTTCAAGTCCTATACTTGACATTGATGCTCGCATTTTCCTAAATTTATTTCAGATTTTCCGACGATGTTCGTTCAGTGGAAGGAGATGTTCCCGTCGACTACGAGGCGCCTGTGGTGACTTCGTCAATCTAAAGATGCTATGCCGGCTCAGTCTCTCGGAGATGCTCATAACCTAACTAACTATGGCACATAGGACTCTAAGAAGATATTTCAATAGGTACCAGTTCCATTCTTGAAGCGATAGGAGGCGAATCAATGTCTGATCCATGAGAAAGAATCGAGATGGCACTGCGCCAATCCCTCTACCGGCTGTCTCTCCTCAGCCTACTTAAGGGCATCTCTAACCCTGAACCTTAAACCGCCCACATACGTTCGAACTGCACTGTCCGGACGTGTTGTGCCATCCAACGCGGGTCTGTATCGGTTCGTCGAGCGGTCCGGATGCACTTCTTTGGAGACAAACGTGAGGAGCTTTGCGGGAGTCCGAACATTCATCTGGGTGGAAAGCCACCACGTGCCCTCGTCCGTGCATGATTGCGGAAGGCCGATGCTATTTGACGGAAGAAGAATTTGATTATTAACTAATGTTTGGCGGAAGGCTTCAAGCTAGCTAGCTCGACTTGGCAGAAGGCACATAGCTATCTAGCTAAATGTGATTTTACTTAGCAAAAAGCTCTAATTATTACTAACTGTGTTTGATAGTAAAGTACTAAAAAACCAAAGTATTAAAAAACTACAGTATTTTAACACGAAGATATAAGATACTACAGTTTTCAGATATCACAGTATTTTAGAGTATTGAGAATACTTTGAGAGCTGTTTGGCTAATGTTGTGTATCAACGTAAATTGCTAGCTCCGACAGAGGCGACTCCGGTGTTGGATCCGCGAGGGTAGGGCGGTGTCCCTTTGTAACACCCCCGGTGATTAGCAACAGTAATCACTTTTGATAATGACATGTCAGCATGATTAACAGTGCATAATCATCATTAGCATCATATTGCATTTCAACTACTAACTCAGATTCAAATTTAAATGAGAGTGAAATATAAAAGTTGTCCAACATAAAAACTAAAATGTTCGATAAATAACAAATATTGCAGAGGCTAGTCTAAAATTGAAACCAACAAATAATAAAATAATTAGGTGGCACAAACATAATTAAAACAGTGAGGATTAATGCATATTAATTATTGTAAAATTTGTGGGAGTTCCAATTGTCTCCAAACTAATTTTTGGTAGTGTTAGGTAATGCCTAGTATTTATTGGAACATTTGTTATGTTTTACAAAAACCATTTTGAGGCCTAGCTATTTACTAAACTGAGAAAAGAAAATAAATAAAAGAAAAGATAAAACAAAAACGAAACAGAAAAAGAAAATAAAAAGAGAAGATAACAAAAAGAAAAAAAAAAAACACCCCGCCCCGCCAACCCTCCCCCCCACCGGGTACCCCCCACCAGAGGCCCGCTTCCTCCTCTTTCCTCTACCTTCCTGCCATCCCTCTCTCCCTGCTTTTCCACTGCCCCCTTTCTACCACAACCATCGGGCCGCCTCATCCCCGCCCCTGCCCCCACGGGGTCGACGCCCAAACCGACTAGTGCACCTTACGGAATACCCCCCCACCCCCTGCTCACTCCCCCCCCACCCATCCGAACCGATCGGCCCGCGCCCGCGCTCGCCGAACCCCGCGCCAGCGCGCGCTCGCCCCCGACCGCGCCGACCGCGCGCTCGCCCTCGACGCCGCGCCCGTCGCCGCCTCGTCTTCCCCCGCCGGACTGCGCTGCCCCGCCGTCGCCGACCACCGTCGCCGTTCGCCTCCCCGCGCCCACTGCCCGAGCCCTACACCGCTCGGTGAGGCCCGGCCCCGGCCTCTCCCCTCTCTCGCCTCGCTCGCCGCCGCGCCTGCCGCTGCTGCCGCTCGCCCGCGCTCCGCTCGCGCCCCGCACCGCCCGCTCGCGCGCCTCGCCACGCCGCCGCCGCACGCACGCACACACGCGCCCACGCACTGCGCTGCCGCGCTGCCGCTCGTCGCCACGCGCACGCGCCCGCGTCGCCGCGCGCCCGTGGCCTTGGGCCACTGCCCGATGGGCCCCGCGCCCCCGTGCCCCTGGCCAGCGGGCCCAAACCCCCCTGGCCCGCTGACAAATGGGCCCCGCCCCGAAAACGTTTTAGGAAATAAAAAAAATGAAAAAAAATGAAAATAAAAATAATTAAAATTAGTTAATTAATTAAATAATTAGTTAATTAATCCTGATTAGGTTAATCTAATTAACTAGTTAGTGTTAATTAAACAGTAATCTAATTAGTTAATCCTAATTAAGCTAACAGTCTATGACAGGTGGGACCCACCCTGTCAGGACGCCTGCTGACGTCAGCATGATGTCATGCTGATGTCATCGCAGCACTGTTTCGGATAATGTTGATTTAAATAATTAAATAAATTCTAGAAATTGATTAAAACTTTAGAAAATCATATTAAATAATCCGTAACTCCGATGAAAATACTTTATACGTGAAACTTGCTCAGAATTTCGATACGAACCCGGATACGCCCTTCATATTCCTGTCAGACACCCGCAGCTATAAGAACATTGAACTTTTAGACCGATTTCAGTAAATGAATAGTGTCCAACTTTAATTAAATAAATCCAAATAAATTCCTAAATTAACTAAATCACTTAGTTAGGCAGTAGAACACCCGGCATAACATTTAGGCATGTCATACATATTGTTTGCATTATTGTCGTGAATTTATTATTTCTCTCCCCCTCCTTCGCTCTCTCGATAGACGTTGAGACCGACGACGCTGCACCAGGATACGACTACTCTACCGACGAGCAGCCCGTTGACGACCCCTCTCTCTTGCCAGAGCAACCAGGCAAGCCCCCCCCCCCTTGAGCATCCAGATATCGCCCATTCTATTCTCCTGCTTGCATTAGATTTTGCTACTGTTAATTTATGCTCCTATTCTGATGCATAGCCTGCTGTTGTAACCTGTTCATTGCTACCTTACCTGTCTATGATAAACTGTTTAGTTTAGGTTGGAATGAACCATCAGTGACCCCACCACCTTACCTTTGTTGCCCCTGCTTGATCATCGACGACTCGATCAACATGATCATCGACCAGTGACCGACACCTCACTTCACAGCCCCTTAGTTGTATGACTCTGTGTAGTAACTATCGAGTGCCGAGGGTGATACCTCGTAACGCACTCCTGATGAATACTCTGCAGTGTAGCTGTTCGGTCGTGGTCATCGAGGGTGATTCCTCCTTCTCCACTTCCGATACGACTCTGTCGTGCAACCCTCAGTGTGAACCTCGAGGGTGATACCTCATACGTTCACCCTGATGTTTTCGTCGAGTGGAATCCGCCGAGGGTGATTCCTCGGGTTTCCCCCTTGATGTTATGACCACACGATTACTTTGACCCTTGTTACAGGCGGGTCCACCCTGGTGGGTACCCGCTGGGGATCTATGATTTCGGGTGTGCCGGAAGGGCACTCGAGTGTGACATTGTGGCGGAGCATCAGAGACTCTGATTGTCTCCGCTTGATACTAATTGAGCCTATTGGATTTGGGTGTGTGATCAGAGTGGGTAGACGTGCCCTATACGCACTACCACCACGCGGGATAATGGTTATGGGACCCTCTGCGAAGTACGTTTCTCCGAAAGCTCGTCTGACGTCACGATTCACCGTGCGGGCTGATTGTCGGGATTGGGCTGGATACTTCACTGACGAGTTCAGTGTCGCGCCTGCACCCCGGCCAGTCTCGCAACGCGCAGGGTGCCCAGGGCGATGGCCCGAGACCTCTGGGTGCATAGGTTAGTCCAGTGTGCTAACCTCTCTGCCGAGCCTAGGTAGAGCGCTGCTTCGTGTTGATCTTCCGAGGATGGGCATTACCCTGCAAGTGTGTCCGGCCAGAGTTGATCGAGCGTGTTGGGTAACAGTAGTGCACCCCTGCAGGGATGAATCTTCTATCGATAGCCGGTCCTACGGTAAAGGACGCTCAGTTTGTGTATCCTGATCTACTACTTAAACTGGATACTTGTTACTTAACTGAAGCTTCGGGATCGCTTTCTCGCTTGGGAGTCGAGGAAGGATCTTTAAGCTGTACTTCAACATGTTTGCTAAATAAAATGCTATTCTACTCTCTTCTACTGCTGCAAGATGATGGCCTTGTGAAGATGTTTGAAGATGCTAGTCTTCGATAGGACTAGGCCTTCTCTCTATTCTGGCATTTCTGCAGCCCAGTCCACCTATACAGCCTTTCTCCATTGATAATGTTGCATATGTAGTATAGATCCTTGCTTGCTGAGTACTTCGGATAAGTACTCACGGTTGCTTTACTTTCTCTTTTCCCCATATACCCCACCTTGATGATACAAACAGACGATGGAGTCCAGGAGCCAGATGCCACCACCGGAGCTTACTACCAGGAGGGTCCAGAGGGTACTTACTACTGGATCGAGCCAGCTGGCCAGGAGTAGGATCGGAGGCTCCCAGGCAGGAGGCCAACGCCTTTCGATCTAGTGTCGCTGTTTGTGCTAGCCTTCTTAAGGCAAAACTTGTCTAACTATGTCTGTACTCAGATAATATTTGTATGACTGACTTATGTATTCGGATCTTCGGATCCCTGGTCTGTAATATTGTGGACCTCCGTTAAATTGTGTTAGAGTTGTGTTGTGATATCTTCCCGTGAGTCCCTGTGCTTGATCGTACACGTTTGCGTGTATGATTAGTGTACGATTGAGTCGGGGGCGCAACAAGTTGGTATCAGAGCCGACTGCCTGTAGGAAGCCCCCTTCCAATTCCTTGGCCGAAGTTGAGTCTAGATATCGAAAAACTAATTTACTAACTTGGCTGTGTGGCTTACGGGCCCACGTCGCCAACTGGGTGGTATTAGGATCTTTTATTCCTCGTCTATACTCTGGGACTCTGATCTCTCTTCTACTCGGGATAAATAAATTTTACTAACACCGACACTTAGGATCTCGTAAATCCCGTCTACCCGGAGAGCTGGATATCTGTGCGATTTCCCTGTCGTTTATCTGATTAGTCCGATAATCATTTTCCTTTCCATTGTTTTGTTTAACCTTTCTCTCTGAGTTGTATTATACTCCGAGTTGTTATTCGATGAGACCGGATTCTGCATCAGAGTGCACACGGAGCGCAGGATCCTTCCGCGACGAACATTCGTCGTCAGCACTTGCAGTTACCCCGTTTCGGTGGTTTTCTCCGACGTTGATGTAGCCTTTGCTATGTCTCGGTGTGTACTTCCTTACCGCGTGCCTGCGCGCCGCCTAGTATGTCTAGCTTTTGAATTTGCGCCGTTATGCTGTCCGCATGTACCCGACTCTGTGTATGGATCTGTATGTCTTAATCGACTACTATTATGTATCTGATACACTGCTTAAAGAATTGTCGTGTTACATCATGTTTGTCACTAAACGCTTGCAATTGCTTTTACTAAACTACCCCCTGCTGATACTTAGCAGGATAGTTAGACCAGGTGGTCGTGGTCGTGCCCCTGAACGCCCACCACCGCCAGACTATATGGCGGCTATGATGCAACAGTTTGAGCTTAACCGCCAGTTCATGGTTGGAATCATGGCTCAGTTTCCGCATCAGAACAACCAGAACCAGAACCCAGCTTCAATAGCTTTGACAGAGTTTATGCGACTCAACCCAACGCAGTTCCACAACTCTGACAAGCCACTGGATGCCGATGACTGGCTCCGCGACATCACTCACGAGATGGAGTCAGCTAATGTCGCCCCTGCCAACTACGTCAACTTCGCGGCCTTTTTCTTAAAGGGCCCCGCAGCTCAATGGTGGGACACACACAAGCGTACTCTGCCTGTTGGAACAGTCATCACCTGGTATGAATTCCAGGCTGCTTTCCGTACACGTTACATCCCTCAAGCAATTATGGAACGCATGAAGACCCAGTTCCGTAACCTCACTCAGGGCAACAAGACTGTCGAAGCTTATCAGCGTGAATTTCTAGACCTCTCCCGCTATGTCGAAGAAGACATCGCCACAGATGCACGCAGACAAGAGAAGTTCCGTAATGGACTACACCCCGACCTCAAGCTTGCACTAGCTGCTCAAGACTTCAATGACTTTTCAACTCTGACGAAGAAGGCTATTCTTGTTGAGACCGCTCAGATGGAATACAAGGACTCGCAGAAGCGCTATCGTGATGCTGGCTCATCTTCGGGCTCAGCATCGAAGCGTCGAGTTTGGATTCCCAATAATGCATTCCGTTCCAATACCTCTGCGCCAAAGAACAACTATGCTTCACCACGTCTGCCTCCTCCACCACCGAGGCAGCCAAAAACTCAAGCTATTCAAAACAATGCTCCTCTTCGTCCTGAAGATGGTCTATGCTTCAAGTGCCGCAAACCAGGTCACCAGGCTAAAGACTGCCGCCAGAATCAGAATCAGTTAGCCTTTCCCCGTGCTGGCCGTGGCAATGGTCGTGGCAACAACCAGACCCGCAACTATAATACCGGGTCTGCTGCACATGGTTGTGGACACGCTTACAACATTGACATTGAAGAAGTCTAGGATCAACCTGCTACTGTGATGGGTACCCTTCTTGTTAACTCAGTACCTGCTTCTGTTTTATTTGATTCAGGAGCATCACATTCATTCATCTCTGGAAAATTTGCATTTATGCATGGCATTCGATATGAGAAAATGCATACTCCGTTAGTCATTAAAACTCCCGGACGTCACTGTCATGCTGACGCAATAGCACCTGACGTTACCGTCGAAATTAAAGGATTGGAATTCCTTGCCTCGCCCATCGTCTTGAAGTCTTCCACCATAGACCTCATTCTTGGAATGGATTGGTTGAAAGCTCACATTGCTTCGATCAATTGTGCCACTAAAGTCGTCCAAATTCTTCACCCCTCCGATGAGATAGTGAACTATACCGCCCGCATTACTCGGGACGCTGAAGCTCAGATATATGCTCTGAATGCTTTGAACGCCTCACCTCTGGAAGGGATCGAGAACGTTCCTGTCGTTCGAGATTTTCCAGACGTCTTTCCAGAAGAACTTCTAGGAATACCCCCGGCTAGGGCTGTCGAGTTTGTCATTGAATTGAAGCCTGGCACTGTCCCTATTGCCAAGCGACCTTATAAGATGCCTCCGCATCACCTACTTGAGCTTAAGGAAGAAATCGACAAGTCGCTTAAAAGTGGTTTCATCCGCCCCAGTTCCTCTGCTTGGGGAGCACCTTCACTCTTCGTTAAGAAGAAGGATGGAACTAACCGTTTGGTTCAGGATTATCGGCCCATTAACTAAGCCACCATCCAGAATAAATACCCACTGCCCCGGATCAATGATCTTTATGATCAACTCGCTGGATCATCGGTGTTCTCTAAACTCGACCTGAGGTTGGGTTATCACCAGATCCGTGTCCGTGAAGAGGATATTCCCAAGACTGCATTCGTCACTCGTTATGGCTCCTATGAATACACCGTCATGTCATTTGGCCTAACGAATGCTCCAGCAACTTTCTCCCGTCTGATGAATTATATATTCATGGATTACCTCGACAAATTCGTCGTGGTTTATTTGGATGATATTCTGGTTTATTCTAAGAATAAAGAAGAACATGCTGAACACCTCCGTTTGGTACTAGAAAGGCTTCGAGAACACCAGTTGTATGCCAAGTATTCCAAATGTGAATTTTGGCTTTCTGAAGTAACTTACCTTGGACATGTGATTTCCAAGGATGGAATTGCTGTTAACCCCGAACGAGTTCAGGCTATTCTTGACTGGACTCCCCCGAAGAATGTCAAGCAAGTTAGAAGTTTTCTCGGACTTACAAGTTATTGCCGTCGATTCGTTGAGAACTTTTCCAAGATTGCAAAACCATTGACAAATCTGCTTCACAAAGGTGTTAAATTTGAGTGGACAGAAAAATGTGAAGAAAGCTTTCAGACACTAAAAGATAAATTGACATCTGCCCCAGTATTAGCACCCCCGGATTCCCAAAAGGATTTCATGATATACTGCGATGCCTCCCGTCAAGGATTAGGCTGTGTCCTAATGCAAGAACGCAAGGTGATTGCTTATGCCTCCTGACAATTGCGTCCTCATGAAAAAAATTACCCAGTGCACGATCTCGAACTTTCTGCGGTTATTTATGCCCTGAAGCTATGGCGACATTACCTTCTCGGTAACCGTTGCGAGATATATACGGATCATCAAAGTTTGAAGTATTTATATACTCAACCGGATCTGAACCTTCGTCAACAAAGATGGCTCGAGACAATAGCCGATTATGATATGAATATCTCATACACCCCTGGCAAGGCAAATGTAATGGCCGATGCTTTGAGCCGTAAGGCTTATTGCAGCAACCATATGGTTCAGGAATCACAACCTCTTCTTTATGAGGAGTTTCGTAAATTGAACCTCCATATTGTTCCATAGGGTTATCTCAATACCCTTGTTGTCGAACCAGATTTAGAACACAGCATCAAAACTATGCAACGGTATGGCTCTGAAGTTGAAAGGATCAAGCGATACCTTGAAAAAGGAAAACCGTCGGAGTTCCATCTTGATAATGATGGGATCCTATTTTTCCAACACAGTCTCTTCGTACCTAAGTTCAAAGATGAGAGAGAACACGTTATGATGGAAGCTCATGACACTCCTCTGTCAATTCATCCTGGTAGCACAAAGATGTACTGCGACATTTGTCAGAGATACTGGTGGCCTAATATGAAGCGAGATATTGCTCGTTATGTTTCTGAGTGTGACGTTTGCCGCCGCGTTAAAGCTCAACATCAAAGGCCCGCAGGAACTCTGCAACCCCTTGCAATTCCTGAATGGAAATGGGACAAGGTCCAAATGGATTTCATTACTGGTTTTTCCAAATCCCAGAAGGGTCATGATGCTATTTTTGTCGTCATTGACCGATTCTCCAAGGTTGCTCACTTTCTGCCAGTTAAAGAGACAATCACTGCTAGCCAGTTAGCAGACTTGTATGTTTCCCGAATTGTGTCACTCCACGGTGTTCCGTTGGAGATCAGTTCTGATCGTGGCAGCCTCTTCACCTCTAGATTCTGGAATAGTTTCCAAGAAGCTATGGGAACTCATCTGTCTTTCAGTACCGCTTTTCACCCTCAGTCACAGGGTCAAGTTGAACGAGTTAATCAAGTGCTCGAAGATATGCTTCGAGCTTGCGTTATCTCCTTCGGTAAGAAGTGGGAGGAATCTCTCCCGTATGCCGAATTCTCTTACAACAATAGCTATCAAGCTAGTCTGAAGATGGCACCGTTTGAAGTTCTATACGGTCGTAAGTGTCGAACCCCTCTGAATTGGTCAGAAACTGGGGAACGCTCACTCGTCGGACCGGACATTATTCAGCAAGCTGAAGATCAAGTCCGCATTGTCCGTGAACATTTGAAAGCTGCTCAGTCTCGTCAGAAAAGCAACTATGACCGAAAGCACCAGGAAATAGTCTATCAACCTGGCGAGCAAGCTTACCTCCGCGTCACTCCGTTGAAAGGCACTCATAGGTTCGGAATCAAAGGCAAGTTAGCTCCTCGCTACATTGGCCCGTTCCGTATTCTTGCCCGTCGAGGAGAGGTAGCATATCAATTGCAGTTGCCGCCTAATCTTTCCCAAGTACATGATGTCTTTCATGTATCCCAACTCCGTCGCTGCTTCAAGGATCCTATTAGAGCTGTGGATCATGAAGTGCTTGAATTACGGGAAGATCTGTCTTATCCAGAATATCCATCCGTGTTCTTGATGAAGCTGAACATCGGACTCGTCAAAAGTCAATCAAATTCCTTAAGGTTCAGTGGTCAAATCATTCTGAAGATGAGGCCACTTGGGAACGCGAGGATCGTCTTCGTGAAGAATACCCCACTTTCTTTCAGACTTCCTCTTAATTCTCGGGACGAGAATTCTTGATAGATGAGGAGAATTGTAACACCCCCGGTGATTAGCAACAGTAATCACTTTTGATAATGACATGTCAGCATGATTAACAGTGCATAATCATCATTAGCATCATATTGCATTTCAACTCCTAACTCAGATTCAAATTTAAATGAGAGTGAAATATAAAAGTTGTCTAACATAAAAACTAAAATGTTCGATAAATAACAAATATTGCAGAGGCTAGTCTAAAATTGAAACCAACAAATAATAAAATAATTAGGTGGCACAAACATAATTAAAACAGTGAGGATTAATGCATATTAATTATTGTAAAATTTGTGGGAGCTCCAATTGTCTCCAAACTAATTTTTGGTAGTGTTAGGTAATGCCTAGTATTTATTGGAACATTTGTTATGTTTTACAAAAACCATTTTGAGGCCTAGCTATTTACTAAATGAGAAAAGAAAATAAATAAAAGAAAAACAAAACAGAAAAAGAAAAGAAAAAGAAGAAAAGAGAAACCCCCCCTCCCCCCCCCCCGGCCCAGCTGGCCCGACCGGCCCACCCCTCCCCTATTTGGCCTCCCCCTAGAACCCCAAACCCTAGCACCCACCGACACCCCCCACCCCATCGCTCACTCCCCCCCACCCGATCCAGAACTGGATCGGGCCCGCGCCCGCACTCGCAGAGCCCCGCGCTCACCGCGCCCCGCGCCAGCGCGCGCTCGCCCCCGACCGCGCCGACCGCGCGCTCGCCCTCGACGCCGCGCCCGTCGCCGCCTCGTCTTCCCTCGCCGAACTGCGCTGCCCCACCGTCGCCGTTCGCCTCCCCGCGCCCACTGCCCGAGCCCTACACCGCTCGGTGAGGCCCGGCCCCGGCCTCTCCCCTCTCTCGCCTCGCTCGCCGCCGCGCCTGCCGCTGCTGCCGCTCGCCCGCGCTCCGCTCGCGCCCCGCACCGCCCGCTCGCGCGCCTCGCCACGCCGCCGCCGCACGCACGCACACACGCGCCCACGCACTGCGCTGCCGCGCTGCTGCTCGTCGCCGCGCGCACGCGCCCGCGTCGCCGCGCGCCCGTCGCGCGCCCGTGGCCTTGGGCAACTGCCCGATGGGCCCCGCGCCCCTGTGCCCCTAGCCGCCGGGCCCAAACCCCCCTGGCCCGCTGACAAATGGGCCCCGCCCCGAAAACGTTTTAGGAAATAAAAAAAATAAAAAAAAATGAAAATGAAAATAAAAATAAAAATATTTAAAAATAGTTAATTAATTAATTAATTAGTTAATTAATCCTGATTAGGTTAATCTAATTAACTAGTTAGTGTTAATTAAACAGTAATCTAATTAGTTAATCCTAATTAAGCTAATAGTCTATGACAGGTGGGACCCACCCTGTCAGGACGCCTGCTGACGTCAGCATGATGTCATGCTGATGTCATCGCAGCACTGTTTCGGATAATGTTGATTTAAATAATTAAATAAATTCCAGAAATTGATTAAAACTTTAGAAAATCATATTAAATAATCCGTAACTCCGATGAAAATACTTTATACGTGAAACTTGCTCAGAATTTCGATACGAACCCGGATACGCCCTTCATATTCCTGTCAAACACCCGCAGCTATAAGAACATTGAACTTTTAGACCGATTTCAGTAAATGAATAGTGTCCAACTTTAATTAAATAAATCCAAATAAATTCCTAAATTAACTAAATCACTTAGTTAGGCAGTAGAACACCCCGGCATAACATTTAGGCATGTCATACATATTGTTTGCATTATTGCCGTGAATTTATTATTTCTCTCCCCCTCCTTCGCTCTCTCGATAGACGTTGAGACCGACGACGCTGCATCAGGATACGACTACTCTACGACGAGCAGCCCATTGACGACCCCTCTCTCTTGCCAGAGCAACCAGGCAAGCCCCCCCCCTTGAGCATCCAGATATCGCCCATTCTATTCTCCTGCTTGCATTAGATTTTGCTACTGTTAATTTATGCTCCTATTCTGATGCATAGCCTGCTGTTGTAACCTGTTCATTGCTACCTTACCTGTCTATGATAAACTGTTTAGTTTAGGTTGGAATGAACCATCAGTGACCCCACCACCTTACCTTTGTTGCCCCTGCTTGATCATCGACGACTCGATCAACGTGATCATCGACCAGTGACCGACACCTCACTTCACAGCCCCTTAGTTGTACGACTCTGTGTAGTAACTATCGAGTGCCGAGGGTGATACCTCGTAACGCACTCCCGATGAATACTCTGCAGTGTAGCTGTTCGGTCGTGGTCATCGAGGGTGATTCCTCCTTCTCCACTTCCGATACGACTCTGTCGTGCAACCCTCAGTGTGAACCTCGAGGGTGATACCTCATACGTTCACCCTGATGTTTTCGTCGAGTGGAATCCGCCGAGGGTGATTCCTCGGGTTTCCCCCTTGATGTTATGACCACACGATTACTTTGACCCTTGTTACAGGCGGGTCCACCCTGGTGGGTACCCGCTGGGGATCTATGATTTCGGGTGTGCCGGAAGGGCACTCGAGTGTGACATTGTGGCGGAGCATCAGAGACTCTGATTGTCTCCGCTTGATACTAATTGAGCCTATTGGATTTGGGTGTGTGATCTGAGTGGGTAGACGTGCCCTATACGCACTACCACCACGCGGGATAATGGTTATGGGACCCTCTGCGAAGTACGTTTCTCCGAAAGCTCGTCTGACGTCACGATTCACCGTGCGGGCTGATTGTCGGGATTGGGCTGGATACTTCACTGACGAGTTCAGTGTCACGCTTGCACCCCGGCCAGTCTCGCAACGCGCAGGGTGCCCAGGGCGATGGCCCGAGACCTCTGGGTGCATAGGTTAGTCCAGTGTGCTAACCTCTCTGCCGAGCCTAGGTAGAGCGCTGCTTCGTGTTGATCTTCCGAGGATGGGCATTACCCTCCAAGTGTGTCCGGCCAGAGTTGATCGAGCGTGTTGGGTAACAGTAGTGCACCCCTGCAGGGATGAATCTTCTATCGATAGCCGGTCCTACGGTAAAGGACGCTCAGTTTGTGTATCCTGATCTACTACTTAAACTGGATACTTGTTACTTAACTGAAGCTTCGGGATCGCTTTCTCGCTTGGGAGTCGAGGAAGGATCTTTAAGCTGTACTTCAACATGTTTGCTAAATAAAATGCTATTCTACTCTCTTCTACTGCTGCAAGATGATGGCCTTGTGAAGATGTTTGAAGATGCTAGTCTTCGATAGGACTAGGCCTTCTCTCTATTCTGGCATTTCTGCAGCCCAGTCCACCTATACAGCCTTTCTCCATTGATAATGTTGCATATGTAGTATAGATCCTTGCTTGCTGAGTACTTCGGATAAGTACTCACGGTTGCTTTACTTTCTCTTTTCCCCATATACCCCACCTTGATGATACAAACAGACGATGGAGTCCAGGAGCCAGATGCCACCACCGGAGCTTACTACCAGGAGGGTCCAGAGGGTACTTACTACTGGATCGAGCCAGCTGACCAGGAGTAGGATCGGAGGCTCCCAGGCAGGAGGCCAACGCCTTTCGATCTAGTGTCGCTGTTTGTGCTAGCCTTCTTAAGGCAAAACTTGTCTAACTATGTCTGTACTCAGATAATATTTGTATGACTGACTTATGTATTCGGATCTTCGGATCCCTGGTCTGTAATATTGTGGACCTCCGTTAAATTGTGTTAGAGTTGTGTTGTGATATCTTCCCGTGAGTCCCTGTGCTTGATCGTACACGTTTGCGTGTATGATTAGTGTACGATTGAGTCGGGGGCGCAACACCCTTGCCTATGCGGCAGCGGCCAGATCCATGGCTGGCATGGTGCTCTTCCCCTTGGTGGAGTCTATGCCTGGAGATGGGCGACGGAAGCCGCGGATCTGGCGTCCCGTCCAGATCCGCCCCGGCGTGGCAACCGGTGGCGCGTGGAGGACCAGTGAGGGGCGGCTGGAGGCTCCCTGCCGGCGTGCCGACGGCGGCTTTGGTCTTCACGGCGAAGCTCCGTTTGGTTTCAGTCAGCTGCGAGATCGGGGGGCCATGATTTCTGGTGAAAATCGTGCTGACTACGGTCATGGCGGACGATGATGGCGTCTATGATTTCGTTCCCTTCTTGAGGCATCGTTGTTGTAGGTCATGGCGCCCCACTCGTGATGCTCCGGGGGAAACCCTAGATCTGGGTCTACCGGATCGGACGATGATGGCACCTTCGATGCAGTTGTCCCTTCTGGGGGCATCGTTTTGGAGCACGTCCTGGCTGGAGGTGACAAGAGGAGGAGCGGTGTTACATCTACCGCAAGGCCGACGGCGGATCCCGGCGGCATGGCGCCGCGGAGGTTCGGCGATGGGCGCGTTTGGAGATGGACTCGCGCAGGAGGAGAAAGTTGTTTGGCGTCATGGTGGCGTTGATGGCAGAGAGGCCTGGCAAGGTCGGTGCATCAGTTCTGCTCTGAGGATGGACCGAGGGAAGATAGAGGTGACGGCCCTTGCAGCGTGCGGTGCTCACTGGGAGTGTGCCAGACCGGTGTGGGACCCAATCCAGGTAGTGGCTTGGATGGGGCACCCGGCTTTAGATGTTAGGCTTTGGTGCGATGTCTGTTTGGTATTAGGCCCGGACATTCGGCACGTCTTCATCAAGGGGATATGAGTAGCAACAACGTTGCCAAGATGATGGCTTCAGGCTTATTGATGTATCACCTTGTATGATCTTTGTGAATAATTAATAATATGGCTGCATGCATCGTCCAGATGCAGAGGCCGGGGGTACATCCTCCTTTTCTAAAAAAAACGTAAATGGCTAGCTAGCCATTTTCTCTTAGCTACCCAGCTTACCAAAGCAAAGATGAGGAGGAAATCCAACTGCCGTGCATAGCGCTAGTTATGCTGAGGTGACTCGACGTGCCGTCGGCGGGCCGGCACTGCCGCACTCGCACAAAGAAAAGTAGGAGCGGAGCCGCGGAGGTGACTGGAATTTTTTTTCCGAAAAGAAGGCAAAAGTTTTGCCTCATCAATTAATTAAGAAGAAAAGAATTGCCCAGTTAATTTACGAAAAACGGGGCGAAAACCGATACAAACAGAGCACATACTAACTACTCACATGGCAAGAAACTACACAGCAGCACAGGCAGCCCCCTCCACTCTCTAAATCCACAACATACACAAACTCCGGCATTGCTACTACGCCAAGAGACCCCCGACAAGAACTGTTGGGGAACGTAGTAGTAAATCGAAAAAATTTCCTACGCATCACCAAGATCAATCTATGGAGAGACTAGCAACGAGAGAGAGAGGAGTGCATCTTCATACCCTTGAAGATCGCGATGCGGAAGCATTGCAAGAACGCGGTTGGAGGAGTCGTACACGCAGCGATTCAGATCGCGGTCGATACCGATCTAAGCACCGAACAACGGTGCCTCCGCGTTCAACACACGTGCAGCCCGGTGACGTCTCCCGCGCCTTGATCCAGCAAGGAGGAGGGAGAGGTTGGGGAAGACAGCTCCAGCAGCACGACGGCGTGGTGGTGGAACTTGCAGTTCTCCGGCAGGGCTTCGCCAAGCTCAAACGGAGGAGGAGGAGGTGTTGGAGAGGGGGGAGGGCTGCGCCAGGGATCAGGTGCTGCTGCCCTCCCACCCCCCCTCTATTTATAGGGTGAAAGGGAGAGGGGGCCGGCCCCCTTAGATCCCATCTAAGGGGAGGGGCGGCGGCCAGGGGGGGAAACTTACCCCCCAAGCCAGGTGGGAGGCGCCCCCACCCCCTAGGGTTTCCAACCCTAGGCGCCTTGGGCCCCTTGGGGGGGCGCACCAGCCCACCAGGGGCTGGTTCCCTCCCTTGCTCAGCCCACTTGGCCCCACCGGGGCAGGTGGCCCCACCCGGTGGACCCTCGGACACCTTCCGGTGGTCCCGGTACAATACCGATAACCCCCGAAACCATTCCGGTGACTGAAACTAGACTTCCCATATATAATTCTTCACCTCTGGACCATTCCGGAACTCCTCGTGACGTCCGGGATCTCATCCGGGACTCCGAACAACATTCGGTATTCACATACTATTTCCCATAACAACCCTAGCATCACCGAACCTTAAGTGTGTAGACCCTACGGGTTCGGGAACCATGCAGACATGACTGAGACATCTCTCCGGCCAATAACCAACAGCGGGATCTGGATACCCATGTTGGCTCCAACATGTTTCACGATGATCTCATCGGATGAACCATAATGTCGAGGATTCAATCAATCCCGTATACAATTCCCTTTGTCTACCGGTATGATACTTGCCTGAGATTCGATCGTCGGTATCCCTATACCTTGTTCAATCTCGTTACCGGCAAGTCTCTTTACTCGTTCCGTAACGCATGATCCCGTGGCTAACTCTTTTAGTCACATTGAGCTCATTATGATGATGCATTACCGAGTGGGCCCAGAGATACCTCTCCGTCATACGGAGTGACAAATCCCAGTCTCGATTCGTGCCAACCCAACAGACACTTTCGGAGATACCTGTAGTGCACCTTTATGGTCACCTAGTTATGTTGTGACGTTTGATACACCCAAAGCATTCCTACGGTATCCGGGAGTTGCACAATCTCATGGTCTAAGGAAATGATACTTGACATTAGAAAAGCTTCAGCAGACGAACTACACGATCTAGTGCTATGCTTAGGATCGGGTCTTGTCCATCACATCATTCTCCTAATGATGTGATCCCGTTATCAACGACATCCAATGTCCATGGTCAGGAAACCGTAACCATCTATTGATCAACGAGCTAGTCAACTAGAGGCTCACTAGGGACATGTTGTGGTCTATGTATTCACACATGTATTACGATTTCCGGATAACACAATTATAGCATGAACAATAGACAATTATCATGAACAAGGAAATATAATAATAACCACTTTACTATTGCCTCTAGGGCATATTTCCAACAGTCTCCCACTTGCACTAGAGTCAATAATCTAGTTACATTGTGATGAATCAAACACCCATAGAGTTCTGGTGTTGATCATGTTTTGCTCGTGGAAGAGGTTTAGTCAACGGATCTGCGACATTCAGATCCGTATGCACTTTACAAATATCTATGTCTCCATCTTGAACATGTTCACGAATGGAGTTGAAGCGACGCTTGATATGCCTGGTCTTCTTGTGAAACCTGGGCTCCTTGGCAAGTGCAATAGCTCCAGTGTTGTCACAGAGGAGAGTCATTGGGTCCGACGCATTGGGAATAACTCCTAGGTCGGTGATGAACTCCTTCATCCAGACTACTTCCTGTGCTGCCTCCGAGGCTGCTATGTACTCCGCTTCACATGTAGATCCCGCCACGACGCTTTGCTTGCAACTGCACCAGCTGACTGCCCCACCATTCAAAATATACACGTATCCGGTTTGTGACTTAGAGTCATCCAGATCTGTGTCGAAGCTAGCATCGACGTAACCCTTTACGACGAGCTCTTCGTCACCTCCATAAACGAGAAACATATCCTTAGTCCTTTTCAGGTACTTTAGGATGTTCTTGACCGCTGTCCAGTGTTCCATGCCGGGATTACTTTGGTACCTTCCTACCAAACTTACGGCGAGGTTCACATCAGGTCTGGTACACAGCATGGCATACATAATAGACCCTATGGCTGAAGCATAGGGGATGACACTCATATTTTCTCTATCTTCTGCCGAGGTCGGGCATTGAGCCGTGCTCAATCTCACACCTTGTAATACAGGCAAGAACCCCTTCTTGGACTGATCCATATTGAACTTCTTCAATATCTTGTCAAGGTATGTGCTTTGCGAAAGACCAATGAGGCGTCTTGATCTATCTCTATAGATCTTGATGCCTAATATGTAAGCAGCTTCTCCAAGGTCCTTCATTGAAAAACACTTATTCAAGTAGGCCTTTATGCTTTCCAAGAATTCTATATCATTTCCCATTAATAGTATGTCATCTACATATAATATGAGAAATGCTACAGAGCTCCCACTCACTTTCTTGTAAACACAGGCTTCTCCATAAGTCTGTGTAAACCCAAACGCTTTGATCATCTCATCAAAGCGAATGTTCCAACTCCGAGATGCTTGCACCAGCCCATAGATTGTGCGCTGGAGCTTGCATACCTTGTCAGCATTATTAGGATCGACAAAACCTTCTGGCTGCATCATATACAACTCTTCCTTAAGGAAACCATTAAGGAATGTCGTTTTGACGTCCATTTGCCATATCTCATAATCATAGTATGCGGCAATTGCTAACATGATTCTGACGGACTTCAGCTTCGCTACGGGTGAGAAGGTCTCATCGTAGTCAACCCCTTGAACTTGTCGATAACCCTTAGCGACAAGTCGAGCCTTATAGATGGTCACATTTCCATCCGCGTCTGTCTTCTTCTTAAAGATCCATTTGTTCTCTATGGCTTGCCGATCATCGGGCAAGTCTGTCAAAGTCCATACTTCGTTTTCATACATGGATCCTATCTCGGATTTCATGGCTTCTAGCCATTTGTTGGAATCCGGGCCCGCCATCGCTTCTTCATAGTTCGAAGGTTCACCGTTGTCTAACAACATGATTTCCAGGACAGGGTTGCCGTACCACTCTGGTGCGGAACGTGTCCTCGTGGACCTACGAAGTTCAGTAGCAACTTGATCCGAAGTTTCATGATCATCATCATTAACTTCCTCTCTAGTCGGTGCAGGCACCACAGAAACATCTTCCTGAGCTGCGCTACTCTCCGGTTCAAGAGGGGGTACCTCATCAAGTTCTACTTTCCTCCCACTTACTTCTTTTGAGAGAAACTCTTTCTCCAGAAAGGATCCATTCTTGGCAACAAAGATCTTGCCTTCGGATCTAAGGTAGAAGGTATACCCAATAGTTTCTTTAGGGTATCCTATGAAGACGCATTTTTCTGATTTGGGTTCGAGCTTTTCAGGTTGAAGTTTCTTGACATAAGCATCGCATCCCCAAACTTTCAGAAACGACAGCTTAGGTTTCTTCCCAAACCATAATTCATACGGTGTCGTCTCAACGGATTTCGACGGAGCCCTATTTAAAGTGAATGCGGCAGTCTCTAAAGCATAACCCCAAAATGATAGCGGTAGATCGGTAAGAGACATCATAGATCGCACCATATCCAATAGAGTGCGATTACGATGTTCGGACACACCATTACGCTGAGGTGTTCCAGGCGGCGTGAGTTGTGAAACAATTCGACATTTCCTTAAGTGCGTGCCAAACTCGTGACTCAAATATTCCCCTCCATGATCTGATCATAAGAACTTTATTTTCCTGTCACGTTGATTCTCTACCTCACTCTGAAATTCCTTGAACTTTTTGAAGGTCTCAGACTTGTGTTTCATTAAGTAGACATACCCATATCTACTTAAGTCATCAGTGAGGGTGAGAACATAACGATAACCACCGCGAGCCTCAACGCTCATTGGACCGCATACATCAGTATGTATGATTTCCAATAAGTTGGTTGCTCGCTCCATTGTCCCGGAGAACGGAGTCTTGGTCATTTTGCCCATGAGGCATGGTTTGCACGTGTCAAATGATTCATAATCAAGAGACTCCAAAAGTCCATCTACATGGAGTTTCTTCATGCGTTTGACACCAATGTGACCAAGGCGGCAGTGCCACAAGTATGTGGGACTATCATTATCAACCTTACATCTTTTGGCATTCACACTATGAATATGTGTAACATCACGTTCGAGATTCAATAAGAATAAACCATTGACCAGCGGGGCATGACCATAAAACATATCTCTCATATAAATAGAACAACCATTATTCTCGGATTTAAATGAGTAGCCATCTCGCATCAAACGAGATCCTGATACAATGTTCATGCTCAAAGCTGGTACTAAATAACAATTATTGAGGTTTAAAACTAATCCTGAAGGTAGATGTAGAGGTAGCGTGCCGACGGCGATCACATCGACCTTGGAACCATTCCCGACGCGCATCGTCACCTCGTCCTTCGCCAGTCTCCGCTTATTCCGCAGCTCCTGTTTTGAGTTACAAATATGAGCAACCGCACCGGTATCAAATACCCAGGAGCTACTACGAGCGCTGGTAAGGTACACATCAATAACATGTATATCACATATACCTTTGGTATTGCCGGCCTTCTTATCCGCTAAGTACTTGGGGCAGTTCCGCTTCCAGTTACCGTTTCCCTTGCAATAAAAGCATTCAGTCTCAGGCTTGGGTCCATTCTTTGGCTTCTTCCCGGTAGCTTGCTTACCGGGCGCGGCAACTCCCTTGCCGTCCTTCTTGAAGTTCTTTTTACCCTTGCCTTTCTTGAACTTAGTGGTTTTATTCACCATCAACACTTGATGTTCCTTTTTGATCTCCACCTCCGCTGATTTCAGCATTGAATATATCTCAGGAATGATTTTCTCCATCCCCTGCATATTGAAGTTCATCACAAAGCTCTTGTAGCTAGGTGGAAGCGACTGAAGGATTCTGTCAATGACCGCGTCATCCGGGAGATTAACTCCCAGCTGAGACAAGCGGTTGTGCAACCCAGACATTTTGAGTATATGCTCGCTGACAGAACTATTCTCCTCCATCTTACAACTGTAGAACTTGTCAGAGACTTCATATCTCTCGACCCGGGCATGAGCTTGGAAAACCATTTTCAGCTCTTGGAACATCTCATATGCTCCGTGTTGCTCAAAACGCTTTTGGAGCCCTAGTTCTAAGCTGTAAAGCATGCCGCACTGAACCAGGGAGTAATCATCACTACGCGACTGCCAAGCGTTCATAACGTCTTGAGTTACCGGGAAAACAGGTGCGTCACCTAGCGGTGCTTCAAGGACATAAGCTTTCTTGGCAGCTATGAGGATGATCCTCAGGTTACGGACCCAGTCCGTGTAGTTGCTACCATCGTCTTTCAGCTTGGTTTTCTCTAGGAACGCGTTGAAGTTGAGGGCAACATTAGCGTGGGCCATTTGATCTACAAGACATATTGTAAAGATTTTAGACTAAGTTCATGACAATTAAGTTCATCTAATCAAATTATTCTATGAACTCCCACTCAGATAGACATCCCTCTAGTCATCTAAATGATACATGATCCGAATCGACTAGGCCGTGTCCGATCATCACGTGAGACGGACTAGTCATCAAGGGTGAACATCTCCATGTTGATCGTATCTTCTATACGACTCATGTTCGACCTTTCGGTCTTCCGTGTTCCGAGGCCATGTCTGTACATGCTAGGCTCGTCAAGTCAACCTAAGTGTTTTGCATGTTTAAATCTGGCTTACACCCGTTGTATTCGAACGTTAGAATCTATCACACCCGATCATCACGTGGTGCTTCGAAACAACGAACCTTCGCAACGGTGCACAGTTAGGGGGAACACTTTCTTGAAATTTTAGCGAGGGATCATCTTATTTATGCTACCATCGTTCTAAGCAAATAAGATGTAAACAGATGATAAACATCACATGCAATCAAATAGTGACATGATATGGCCAATATCATTTTGCTCCTTTTGATCTCCATCTTCGGGGCACCATGATCATCATCGTCACCGGCATGACACCATGATCTCCATCATCGTGTCTTCATGAAGTTGCCTCGCCAACTATTACTTCTACTACTATGGCTAACGGTTAGCAATAAAGTAAAGTAATTACATGGCGTTTTTCATTGACACGTAGGTCATACAATAAATTAAGACAACTCCTATGGCTCCTGCCGGTTGTCATACTCATCGACATGCAAGTCGTGATTCCTATTACAAGAACATGATCAATCTCATACATCACATATATCATTCATCACATCCTTTTGGCCATATCACATCACACGGCATATGCTGCAAGAACAAGTTAGACGTCCTCTAATTGTTGTTGCAAATTTTTTTCCGTGGCTGCTATAGGTTTCTAGCAAGAACGTTTCTTACCTACGCAACAACCACAACATGATATGCCAATTTCTATTTACCCTTCATAAGGACCCTTTTCATCGAATCCGATCCGACTAAAGTGGGAGAGACAGACACCCGCTAGCCACCTTATGCAACGAGTGCATGGCAGTCGGTGGAACCTGTCTCACGTAAGCGTACGTGTAAGGTCGGCCCGGGCCGCTTCATCCCACGATGCCGCCGAATCAAGATAAGACTAGTAACGGCAAGAAAATTGACAAAATCGACGCCCACAACAACTTGTGTTCTACTCGTGCAAGAAACTACGCATAGACCTAGCTCTCATACCACTGTTGGGGAACGTAGTAGTAAATCAAAAAAAATTCCTACGCATCACCAAGATCAATCTATGGAGAGACTAGCAACGAGAGAGAGAGAAGTGCATCTTTATACCCTTGAAGATCACGATGCTGAAGCGTTGCAAGAACGCGGTTGGAGGAGTCGTACACGCAGCGATTCAGATCGCGGTCGATACCGATCTAAGCACCGAACAACGGTGCCTCCGCGTTCAACACACGTGCAGCACGGTGACGTCTCCCGCGCCTTGATCCAGCAAGGAGGAGGGAGAGGTTGGGAAGACAGCTCCAGCAGCACGACGGCGTGGTGGTGGAACTTGCAGTTCTCCGGCAGGGCTTCGTCAAGCTCAAACGGAGGAGGAGGAGGTGTTGGAGAAGGGGGAGGGCTGCGCCAGGGATCAGGTGCTGCTGCCCTCCCACCCCCCCTCTATTTATAGGGTGAAGGGGAGAGGGGGCCGGCCCCCTTAGATCCCATCTAAGGGGAGGGGCGGCGGCCAGGGGGGAAACTTACCCCCCAAGCCAGGTGGGAGCCGCCCCCACCCACTAGGGTTTCCAACCCTAGGCGCCTTGGGCCCCTTGGGGGGGCGCACCAGCCCACCAGGGGCTGGTTCCCTCCCTTGCTCAGCCCACTTGGCCCACCGGGGCAGGTGGCCCCACCCGGTGGACCCCCGGACACCTTCCGGTGGTCCCGGTACAATACCGATAACCCCCGAAACCATTCCGGTGACTGAAACTGGACTTCCCATATATAATTCTTCACCTCCGGACCATTCCGGAACTCCTCGTGACGTCCGGGACTCCGAACAACATTCGGTATTCACATACTATTTCCCATAACAACCCTAGCGTCACAGAACCTTAAGTGTGTAGACCCTACGGGTTCGGGAACCATGCAGACATGACCGAGACATCTCTCCGGCCAATAACCAACAGCGGGATCTGGATACCCATGTTGACTCCCACATGTTTCACGATGATCTCATCGGATGAACCACGATGTCGAGGATTCAATCAATCCCGTATACAATTCCCTTTGTCTACCGGTATGATACTTGCCCGAGATTCGATCGTCGGTATCCCTATATCTTGTTCAATCTCGTTACCGGCAAGTCTCTTTACTCGTTCCGTAACGCATGATCCCGTGGCTAACTCTTTTAGTTACATTGAGCTCATTATGATGATGCATTACCGAGTGGGCCTAGAGATACCTCTCCGTCATACGGAGTGACAAATCCCAGTCTCGATTCGTGCCAACCCAACAGACACTTTTGGAGATACCTGTAGTGCACCTTTATGGTCACCCAGTTACGTTGTGACGTTTGATACACCCAAAGCATTCCTACGGTATCCGGGAGTTGCACAATCTCATGGTCTAAGGAAATGATACTTGACATTAGAAAAGCTTCAGCAGACGAACTACACGATCTAGTGCTATGCTTAGGGTCGGGTCTTGTCCATCACATCATTTTCCTAATGATGTGATCCCGTTATCAACGACATCCAATGTCCATGATCAGGAAACCATAACCATCTATTGATCAACGAGCTAGTCAACTAGAGGCTCACTAGGGACATGTTGTGGTCTATGTATTCACACATGTATTACGATTTCCGGATAACACAATTATAGCATGAACAATAGACAATTATCATGAATAAGGAAATATAATAATAACCACTTTATTATTGCCTCTAGGCATATTTCCAACAGAAGCAGCATCAGCAGAGGCCGAGGATCCAAGCCCTCCATCCACCAGGCCAGGGGCACGATCTGGAGCAGCACGCGCTGCGTCCAGGGTGGAAAACGCGTCGACGCCGGCTGGAGGAAGCCGGGGGCGTGGCAGGGAGCGCATGCCCGACTGTGCCATCGGAGGTGCTGCCACATCCGGCCTATCCGGCCTCGGCGGGAGCCCAGCACGGGACAGACGGCCGCCAGCTGCCGGAGCGTTCATGCGGGAGGCAAGAGCAGCCGCGGCCAGCGCGGCAGCAGCAGCCGAGGCTTCCGACGGAGTCGGAGATGACGATGCGGACGCGAGGGCCATGAGCAGCACCTCGAGAGCCTGGAGGGGAGAACGAGTGCAGCTGAAAGAGGACACGGAGGGCAGCCCGGATCTGGTCTCGGCGGCTGAAATGACGGCCGGAGGAAGGAGATCAACGCAGCGCGCGGTAGCGAGAGCCATGGAAGCCTGGGTGTGTTGACCTGTTTCTCTCGCCCACACTAAGCAAAGCTTTTTGGTGACTGGAATTTTCACTAGGCTGCAGAAGGCCTATTATTACGGCCGGTATTCTTGAGCGAGGTCTGCCCAGCGTACTCACCATTTTTGATCTCTAGCAACGAGAGAGCAGCGGCTGCAGCTTGGGAGTGAACAAGAACCAAAGATAGCAACCGGCTCGTTTTTCTCGCATGCTCAGTTAAAAAAAAAAAGAGGTTCGTGGGTCTTTTTATTATGCAGAGGAAATACTGTGTTTTTGGGAATACTGTAGTATAAATACTACAGTTTTTTTGTGAAGGCCAAACAGCTCACAGTAATTAAAATCATGGTATTTAGGAAAACTGTAGTATTCTTAAATACTTAGAAAATGCAGAGTTATCAAACGGGGCCTAAATGCATTCCTTCCGCCAAATGTTGGAACACCTTCCACCAAAGACACTGACGTTAATCTCTCTTTCTTTAAATGCATTGAGTTGGTTGAACTTTGTAATTGGCTCCTTCTTAGTTTGTCACGGCTTTAGTTGAGCGGCAGTGTTCCTGTGCTTTGCTTCAGAAATAGAAGACGTCTGTGATTCTATATACGTAATACCTTTAAGCCTGTGGCGGCTCTTCACAAGTTTTGCTCTTTTGGAGAGCCTGCTAGTTTGAGATCTTGTTGTAATCGAATGCTTGCATGAAGTGTCCCATTATTCAACCTCTGATAATAATGTTATACTCCCTTCAATCCGAATTAATTGATGCATCCTCTATATAACCTCTATACAATGTTGTGTAGAGGTTGAGTTGATTAATTTGAATCAGAGGTAGTAGTAGTATTTTTATATGGTAGATAATAATGTTAGTATAGTCGAACTGAAATCCTCCAAATCTGACCATGATTTTTTTTTCCTTCCAAGCTCCGCTCTCGAAACAAAAAGAGAACTGAACAAGCCCCCAAAGACCACCCGAACTGCCGGAGAGGCCCAAAAATCCAGGTTACATAGTTTTGAGACATTTCCGGCCTCAGGTCAAAATTAGTCGGTCATACTGTGCATTTATAAGGTGTCATGGTACTGGGTGCTCATCACATATCTCCAACGAGCTGAGCATCATGCGCCATGATCACCTTCATCTTTACTGGCTTGCCCAGAGTGATGGCACATTGGTTGATCTCGTGGATGGACTTGGTGTGTGTGTGTGCGCGCGGGAGAGAGAGAGAGAGAGCATTGCTCAACCGTTGATGTGAAAATGATCAGTGTGATCTCCCCACATGGGGCAAGGTAGTTCTAATGCAGGAAGTCAGGTAGCCAAGGGTGGTACCACAAGCTTGTTGGATCCCTCGTGTATGTGCTCCCAGCTCGAACTCATGTTTCCCGTGCGTCCCATGCCCAACAGTGATCATCATCCTAGTAGGCCAAGCTAAGTTCCGCCTCTATACACACCTAGTGCAACAATAGAAAAATGGGCAAGCATAAAGTTTCACCACTTAGTTGTAAGTGTTTAGCTTGTATACTCGTTGGGACCGTGTAGCTAGGTGCAAAGGAGTGATTCGACAAGTATTTATGGATCGGGTGTGTTGTTGATTTCGCCAACCAACAACCACTTGTCCACTAAGGCCTCCCGGATCCACGTGCTTAAATGAGATGCTAAGTACATGAAATGACATAGCAACTAAACTCTTCAATGTGTGTGTGCTTAGCATTTTTAGCTATTTTTTATTTAATTGTGTAACCACTAAACTTCTTCATGCAAAGGTGTTTTGTATTTGTCCACGCACTTGGCATTGTTTCTTCATGAGGTCATAAAAGTGCTCTCTCTCCTTTTTAATTGCTTTGTCATGTCAGTTTTTCATCTTCTTATGTGACATACTTAGCACATGTACACCGTGGAGCACCGGAAAGGGTCTGAAAGTGTCAGAGCTAGCAATTTTAATAAAACGTTCGCACATTTCAAGAATATGTTTATGGCATTTAATGAAAATGTTAATACAATGTAAAAAATGGTTTGCATAATATCAGAAAAATGTTAAAAGAAAATGTTCGACATGTATTTGAAAATATTTGACATTTATTCAAAAAAATGTTCAAACATGTATCTGAAAAATGTCCAACGTATATGGAAAAAATGTTAAGCATGTATATTAAAAATGTATAATGTGTATTGAAAAATTTCAACATGCATTTCCGAGAGGCACATGTTTACTTCTTGCGGAGGCACGGGTTTGCTTTCGCAGGAGTTAAATCTGTGTCTCATAGAAGAGGAAAAAACATGTTTTTTCGTGAGAGGCACATATTTGCTTCTCGTGTAGGCACAGATTTGCTTCCACGAGAAGCATAGCTGTGCCTCTTGAAAGGAAAAAAATATAAAAAAACGTGTTTCTAGCTATGTTTTTTTTTCTATCTTTTTTTGGTTTTCCGTGAAAAAGGTTTGTTGAAACCTATTAACATGATATCTAGTTAGAAGACCTCGACGTGAGGAATCCAACGGTGAAAACGGATTGGGATATGGACGCACGATTTGAGGGATAAAGCTTTTTTAAAGCGTATCTACGAAAAAAAATGAAAACACATATGATCCTAAACCACTTGTCAGCCCCTGAGAAGGTGGGGGCGAGCTTTGCAAGGGATACCCCTTATCTAGTGATTTCGATCTTTCTCAGGTGTTGCTTATTTATGCATAGCGTGTGGGAAGACATCGGTCAGCCCTCCTCTCCTCAGGGGCATAGTGGGCTATTCAAATTGGCCGTTTCATTCAGTTTGGTGCGTGCTACTCATACATAAGGCTAGATCTGTTTTTTTCTTTCTAAACCGTCTAAAAAACTACTACAGTTGAAAATTGTAAAATAATTCATGCTTTAATTATTTTTAAATTTTAAAAAGCTTCCTAAAATTTAAAAATACATGTGAATTTTAAAAATGTGTCGGAATTAAGAAATTACTGTCTTTAAAAAATCGCAAAAAGTGAATAAATCTTCCTGAATTTTAAGAAATGTTCCAGAATTTTAGATTTATTCAAATTTGTGAATTTTATCTTTTCAAATATTTAAATTATTTATGAATTTTAAAAACATTAGGGATTTAAAAAATCATGAATTCATAAAATGTACGTAAATTTGAAAATGTTCGTGAGTTTGAAAAACTGTTCATTTCGCTGGGATTTAGTGACTTCTGCGAAATGTTGTTCTTTTGTCCTAGATTTTCCGTCATCCCCGGCTTATATGGAACGACCAGGATGTTGAGTACGTACCATGGATGTTATGAGCCACGATATAATAACCGACCATAATGATGGCCGTTAGTAATGGAATTACTCCCTACGCCATGTTGTCGTTGTAAAGGCGTTGTTGGTAACTCCTGTATTGATTGACCACGTCCCGTCCAGTCGGATGGACACCGTGGTGTTAGTCAGTCGAATAGGACTCAGGCCATTTAGGACTCCTGGGCCAAGCCAAATTCTTATCACGGGCCTACCCCAGGGTATCCCGCCGTCAGTCCTAGAATTTAAAAGTCATTTTTGAATTCAAAAAATGTCTGAAATTTGTGTTTTTTCATAAAAAATGATTGTAAATTTGAAATAGTGTTCCCAAATTTCAAAAAGCTTTACAAATTTTAAATAGTGTTCATGAATTCAATAAATCTTCATGACTATTATTTTTCCAAATTTGGAAAATGTTCATGATTTTTTTAATGAATTTTAAAAATGTTATCCAATTTAAAAATATTCACAAATTTGGAAATAAAAAAATTAAAAGGAAGAAAAAACGGGTGGGAAGAAAGCAGTATTGAAAGCCCAAGGTGGGTCGGCCCATTACCGCGCTAGTGATGCACGTTTGGTGGCTACCCCTAACCCGCTCACGCAATAGAAACTAGACGAATGCCCTGCGCGTTGCTGCGGGAGTTTGTATGAAATAAAAAATGCGCTAAACTATTCAACCTAGCTAGTGTCTTTACAGTTTCTCCTGTAGCAAGATAATTTGTTTATCAATATTTATAAACAAATAAATATACGTCTTTATGTATAAGTGCAAAACTGAACGAAAACGAAATAAAATATGCATTCATCTGTCACTTTCTTTCATGTAGATCACTGGAGTATGAGCTCCATGCATGCGTTGGTTTTTTTTTTCTTGATTAAAACACTCTTTAGGCGTCATTTACTACATGCATTTGCATGCAGTCCTTGGTGGCTCTTAATGTGTACATTCGATGACTATTGTAGACTCCTAGTATGTCCAATGGCTAAATTAATTTGGGTGATGTGGCTCAAGGAAAAGCAAGAGAATTTCAAGTAGTGGGCGCTAGTTATTTAGATATAGTAGATTTCTTTTTTTTTCCTTAATGAATAGGGACTATGGTGAAGTTTCTACGCGGCCACCCCGTGCATAAAAATGTTGGGTAATAATTAGTTAAAGAATACCCTTTGCAAAAGTTACTACCAAACTCTTTCCGTGACAACAAGCGGCAAAATGCATGTGCGCCGCTTGTCGTCACCACCAAAACGTTTTGGCAGGTTTCCTCGCCCGCACGCAAAAGAGGGGGGGGGGGGGGGGGGGGGGGGGGGGGCGGTGTGCCTAAACTACGAAACCGTTTTCATCACTGTCTTCCTCGTGTCGATACCTTAAAAACTAAACCAGGCTCAAAGCACATTTCCACAGTCCCATTATCGATAATGCTCCATCTACGAAGGAAACTACGTAAAGTAACGTAACCTTCCTAACCATAATTCTGCCCCCCCCCCCCCCCCCGCGCGGATTTTCAGGGGGGTGGGCCCCTCCCATTATACCCCCAAATCTTTGGCCCATCCTGCTTGGTTTTCCGATATTTTTGTAACACACTTTATTATATATTTTTTACCCTCTCAAACATATTGTGCTTCTGATTCAACCACCGAAAAAAAACATATTGTGCTTCTGGTCGCCTTTTGCTGATGCACGCTTGAGTTTTTCTCGGGTCTCCAATCTCTGAATAAGAAAAATCATGCACGACGGCTTAAAGTTAGCCAGCCTTTTGGTTTCTTGAAAGCTCTTAAAGTTAGCTGATGTTACATCATTACACGACATACATCATTACACGACATACATGCCCTTGCAAAGCTGAACTATATACTCCCTCCGTTCTAAATTAGTTGATTTGGATTTATTTAGATACGGATACACTAAAACGTGTCTAGATATATCCGTATCTAGACAAATCTGAGTCAACTGATTCAGAACGGAGGGAGTAGCTATGAAGAAAAGTTGAAGTGTATCACACGACGACGTAAGCACGATGAGTCCCAGCAAGCTATCCCTCATCATAAAAAGAAGTCCCTGCGGCTTGCACGGACACACACTTGGGTCTGGGTCGAAACTGACCGGAGGAAAAACGGACGTGACGTGACCGTTTCGCGTCCATCGATCGTCTTCGTTTCCACAGAACTTGGTCGGCTTTTTGCATGGAAGGGACGAAATGGGGCTATTCGTGTGACGCGCCTAACGCGTTAACCCAACCAACCTGCAGACCATGAAAACAACTTCTTTGCCACGCTCTCCCGGAAAGAGAAAAAGGAAGCTTCTTGTTCAAGCGCCTAGCTAACCGAGCAAAGTAAAATTGCTCGTGCTTATTCACTGTTTTGCAACGATTTTAACCTTTGGAAATGGAGCGGCTATTTTTGAGTCAGACTTAGAAATAGTTATAGGACAACGCTACGTGGGTCGTCCAGCTGATCTTTGGAAAGGATAGGCCGGGCCATGAGCCATAGGATCCACCACGGGATAGCCGTCCGACCACGAGGTTTGCAACATGAATCATGTTGTGCTTGGAGGATTGCAACATGGGTCATGTTGCGTTTGGTCGGATCCAGCTGACGACGTTTGTAACACGAGTCATGTTGCGCTCGGAGATTTACAAGATGAGTGCTTTCCAACATAAGTCATGTTAGGCTCGGGAGGTTTGCAATATGGTCGATGTTGCGGTCGTTGCCGATGTCGTTTTGTCTTCATCGATCGCCGCGCGGCCTTGGACTTGCAACATCGAGGCCCCTCGCCTTACAGTTGTGTGTCAAGCCGGCCGTCCGGCCTCGGCGAGTGATGAACATGGAAAGATAGAGAGCGGAGATTGGCCGATCGAAAGGAAGAGGAGGAAGGGGTGGACCACAAGAGCAACTAGTGCCCCAGAAAAATCGAGAGGAAGATATAAGGTTGTTGGATATGCGTTCGCGTGGACACATATGACCCAAGAGGCAGCCACTGTGGAACATATTTTCAGCCGGTTGATTGTAAGCTTTCTTCATAGTTATTTCCCATGACAATCTTCTCGTTCCTTTATATTTACCAAAATCTTAATGAGTCTCAGTGTCAACTTAGAGCCAGTAGTTTGAAATTTAGAGAACTGTATAGTGAAAAGTAGAATATGATGAAACCTGAAAACTTGCAACCAGGATCAGTTGATGGCAGATGGACAAATCAAATAAGAGGTGGGAAACCCCCGGGGGCACTTAAACATATTTTACAGAAATACCCTTACTATGCATGGCAACTCTTGCCCCCTTCTTCCTCCGCCTTTGCTCTGCTCGTACTTCTCCATGGTGGGAGCCGACAAACACGGTGAACCAATAGGCAAAGCAGACACTTGGGATGGGCCTGATCTCCAATCTTCCACTTGAACAGTCGGAGGTACTTGCCGGTGATGGCGCTCGGGATGGCAACCTACAGCGCGAGCATGAACGCGAGGCCATGCTTGGCATGTCCTGCAAAGATGCCAGCCTGACGAATCTAGCGAACGGTAGAGCTAATTGCATCGGAAAAGGAAATGATGTACATAGGTTGTCCGATCTTAGCTTCTCGTACATCGAGTTTGCATCTCCCAAAAATGTTTTCATCACACTAAATTAGTTACATTGAAATATCTTCGGAATAATATTACAACAGTTAAATGTTGCATGTGTAAAATATAATTTGTATTGTTTCATAGTCCTATCTTTTCATGGTTTCAGGTACTCCTATATCCTTGTAAAGATCGCATTATTTGACAAATCTTGCCCTTTCAGCGACTTCGGCCACGTCTGGCCCTGAGCAAAACTATTTCAAAATCTAGCCCCCCGGCTCGGTGCTAGAGAACACGACACCGTAGTTGTGCATCTCGGTTCCAATTTGTATGGCTCTGGAGTGGTGGGCCCAACAGGACCACCGTTCCCTGAACGGATGGCATAACCGTCGATGTGGCACTGTCGGCGCCACACTACTGGGCACCGAAGTCGGTTGGGCAGACAAATAAAAAAAGGTCGGCGCCAAATATCTCAGCGCCGTCATTTGTGTCGGCACCTTATAATGTGGCGCCAAACTTGCAGATATAACCCTAAGCCTCACCCCCATTCCAATGCTCCCCTGTTCTAACCAGCCCTCGCCCCGAGCTCTTTTTCTCCGTTCTTTCGCTCAATCCACCAAAAACTCTTGGATTTCCTCAATCTTGACTATGACAATGCTTCTTGGAGGTAATCTCACTCATTTGCACCTGTCATCACCAACTTATATGTCATTTAGTTATTGGATTTCTTCAATCTCATACACATAAACTCTTGGATTGCTTGCAATGTTGTCATGTCGTAGTACATGTATGGGACATTAACTAGGCCTTTTTCACTATTTTGACCCTTTCAGAAAACTTTCGCACAAAATGAACTCCACGCAAAACTATTTCACAATCTGACCCTTTTGGTAACGCCACAGGCCGTGGCGTTTCTTCTCTATTTAGAAACGCCGAGCTAGCTATCGTTGCTGCACTTCATAAATAAATGGCAATATGGACAAGCTAGTAGAAACGCCAAACCCCTTGGCGTTTCATGTTTGGGCAGCAACGCCACGCACCCTTGGCGTTTCCAGCAACGCAGCATACTTTGGCGTTTCTGCCCTGCCACGTAGCGTCTCGACCAAGCCATCAACGCTAGCCAGCTCGGCGTTTCTAAATAGAGAAGAACCGCCACGGTATGTGGCGTTACCAAAAGGGTCAGATTGTGAAATAGTTTTGTGGGGAGTTCATTTTGTGCGAAAGTTTCCTGAAAGGGTCAAAATAGTGAAAAGAGCCCATTAAGTATGGGGTTGGTTAAGATTTCTTGTTTGGCCATGAACTTTCTGGAGGTAAATTTTTTTTCAAACCGTAGTTATGGAAAAACAAGATACCTATGTGGTTGTTTTAGGATTTAGGTTAATTGCAAGTTAATTATGTTGAATAATTATTTGTATATTAATCATGCAAATGGAAAGCCTAATTAGAATGTAGGTGTACAATGTATTTGTTATGGGGATTGTACAATTAACATGTAGTTGTACATGTTTTTTTCCATATTATTATGCTTTAATGTTTCATTTATGTTTGGTAGCGACGGAAGATGACTGGATACGAATTGCGCGTCAGATGAAATTTACAAAAAAAAAACAACCAAAGTAAGTATCCAAACGTATCATGCAAAGATGCTCCGGTGCCACCAAGATATCCGGTAACGGAATGTTATTGTCGCAAGCCTTTGTACATCACACAATCTATGCACCCGTCTACATCAGGCCATCCATACTACGTATACAACGATGACCCTGTGAAAATTTTCTTAGCACACAATAGAGGTGTAGTTAGTCTCTATTCATGATTGTCGTCTTATTTGCTGAAGTTGATGGACATTATTATTGTTAATGCTACTTTTTCCAATGAATTGATGGTCCGGAGTATTATGATGATTATCTGCTTGGTGAGTATGTGGGCATTCATTTGGGGCCATGGCCGACACACACGTGGAAGCGCCTTATCTGTCCACCTCCATCTCCACCCATGGTTTGGGTGGTAAACCAAACCACTCCCAAGGCGCCTTTGTTTGTTATTTGTGAGAATTGCCAAGATATAACATGGTTGTGTCCTCTTTTACGGGGATGACACTTTGGAGAGTCTTGGAAGGTTTTGGATGAAGAAAAACGTATTAAAAAAAGAGGCTTTGTGAGGAGTACCAGAAGATGGATGCTGAAGAAGAGGTGAAACGACGGCATTTGGAGGAAGAGTTAGAGGATGGACGAAAGAAGAGGGGAGTGGAAGCCAAAAGACTTAAAAATAAGCATTTTGGGCATGAGAAGAGAAGAGGCGGAAGGAGGAACATGAAAAAAAGAATTGATTGGCTAAAACATAATCGCCATTTCACCTTCATGGATGATGTTATTATTGTTGTACTAGACTTGTCTGTAGTGATGGACATATTGCTAGACCGGATTGTTGTAATTTCTGACGGATGAACCAATGTGACTTTCTATTAGATGGCAACATGGTATTTTGTTATGGGTGAACCAGTGGATCATATGGCATGCCATCGCATTACCATAGTGAAAACTATCCAGACAAAATACAGAGATTTGTGCTCGAGAAATGTAAACAGTACACTCATCTGAGGAGACGATACTAGAGTGCTTTTAGCCTAATGGTACTTTCCGTTGAACATCTTTTTAGCACACTATGCCTTATACTCTTCTTAGCACATCATGCATCATACTCTGTATGTTCTAGTTGTGATTTGCCTAATGGTCATTTCTGTTGGCCATCTTTTTATAACACCATGCCTAGTACTATTTTTTGTAGGTTTCTTTGTGGTCCCTTTTCCTTTTCACCTCCAACCGCTTAGCCTGTTGATTCTCCACTTATGTTCCCATACCAGTAGAGTTTGAACTGGCTTTGGTTTTCTAGCCAGCATTGTGTGGCACATCGGGCTCCTTTCTGTTTAAGAAGAACCATATTAGTTTTAGTGTTGTATTTACGTGTGTCGTTGGTCAAGAAGGCACTTATGAAATTTGGCATGGGGCCCGTGGTGTGGCCGCATACAAACTAACAGCATCCAAGATATCCACTGGATTTGATCTTGTCTTCATCTGTAGTGTAGCAAGCCTTCACAGCACAATCATAGTTGATAGATCAATGGACATGAAAATCTAGCTCTTCTGTTAGTGGCATGTCTGGCGGCATGAATGACCACTCAGAGGACCTATGATTTCAAGTGCTTTCTCTTTTCCTTTTGCACTCCTCGAAGATGATCTTGCATTGGCCATTGTGTGTGTGTGTGTGTGTGTGTGTGTGTGTGTGTGTGTGTGTGTGTGTGGGGTAGTGAAAGACTTGCTTGGCTGTAGTGAAGAAACCCCACACCCGATGCTATTTATAGAGGATAGTTGGACGCAAGTAGCGGAACTAAATTAAATTGAATACAATAGTTACATTCACACAAATGATATATTGCAAGATGCTTTATTATGATGGAAATATTAGAAGAGTTGAGAAGAGTGCTCTAGATACATCACGAAGGACCATACATTATGCTAAAGGGCACCAGGGGTACATGACCACAAAGCTATGGCTCCCCACCAAGTGCTCTAATATGAGATTTCAAATTTTCTATCTTAAAATCACTGGTCGGTAATAAGGACTCATGCTTCAACTGTAAATGGATCGTTTCACCACTTCTAGAATCCACACTGCATGTTACCCTCTCACTATTTTTAAACAACATTAGTACTAAGCAAGTGCATGAACTAGCTCCCTTCTTGGCATTGCATGCCATTTGTGTCCCACGGAGTGGAGTGGTGGTGGTGGGCAAGATCAATTGGCATTGCACCTTGAGTTGGAGCTGTCATGCTCAAAAGAAGGGGAGCCCCAGGAATAGTGTGTGACCAGTGAGTACAGAGAGCAGGATTGCTATTTTGGGAAGAATATTAAAGGTGTGAGCTTCGCTAGTGGTCTGTGAGGAGTTTTCCTTTGATGGCACCATGGAACGGCTTGTGGGCCGGCAGGGCCGCCATTGCCGGCGGCAACGCCTACCGCGACATGCCGGTCGTTGTCAAGATGGAGAACCCCAACTGGTCTATTTCGGAGATCAACGGTGGCGGTGACAACGAAGAGGACTTCTTGGCCCGAGTAGGAGGGCAGAGGCGGAGGGTCAAGAACACGAAGCATATCACATGGGTGTTTCGTCTCAAGGCCCACCGTGCCGCCGGTTGCCTGGCGTGGCTCACATCCGCCGCGGTCGCGCTAGGTGGCGCTGCACGCCGCCGTGTTGCAGCCTACCGGACAGACTCTGATGCCACTGATGGGGAATGCGAGGATGTGGAGGAACATGCCCCTGCTCTGAGGCGGTCTCGTTTCTACACGCTCATCAAGGCCTGCCTCATGATGTCCGTGTTTCTCCTTGTCATCGAGCTCGCCGCCTACTCCAACGGCAGGGGTAACTTCACTGTCTTCATCAATTCTTTCTACACGTCGTGGATACGCTTTCGTGCGGTCTACGTGGCCCCACCGCTCCAGCTCCTCGCCGACGCATGTGTGGTGCTCTTCCTAGTCCAGAGCGCCGACCGCCTCTTCCAGAGCCTTGGTTGCTTGTACATTCTCGTCAAACGCATCAAGCCTAAGCCCATCTCTTCAGCATTGGCTGATGCAGAGGACCCAGATGCCGGCTATTACCCCATGGTGCTCGTACAAATACCAATGTGCAACGAGAAAGAGGTTTGCACCGCTGCCACCACCTACAATTGCCCCCACAGTTTCAATAGATTAAAAAATGATGGCCGTCTCTTGTTCTATTTAGGTGTATCAGCAGTCGATTGCAGCGGTCTGCAATTTAGATTGGCCGAGGTCCAACTTTCTTGTGCAGGTGCTGGATGACTCTGATGACGTGGCAACACAAGCATTGATCAAAGAGGAGGTGGAGAAGTGGCGGCATAGTGGTGCACACATTGTGTACCGCCACCGCGTCCTTAGGGAGGGCTACAAGGCAGGTAACCTCAAGTCTGCGATGAGTTGCAGCTATGTGAAGGACTACGAGTATGTTGCCATCTTTGATGCCGACTTCCAGCCATACCCCGATTTCTTGAAGCGCACCGTGCCGCATTTTAAGGTGGAATCATCTCTTGAATTATTTGAATGTATAGATTTTAGTGATTCTAGATTATGAACTCTTTCATTTGGTGGCTGCAGGACAACGAGCATCTGGGTCTTGTCCAAGCCAGATGGTCATTTGTGAACAAGGATGAGAACCTATTGACACGGTTGCAGAACATTAACCTATGCTTCCACTTTGAGGTGGAGCAACAGGTGAATGGTGTGTTCATCAACTTCTTTGGGTTCAATGGCACAGCTGGGGTGTGGAGGATCAAGGCCGTGGAGGACTCAGGAGGGTGGATGGAACGAACAACGGTGGAAGACATGGACATCGCTGTCCGTGCACACCTAAAGGGCTGGAAGTTTGTCTTTCTGAATGATGTTAAGGTGCATCTTGTGCATAATTACTCATGGATTGCATTATTACATCATTGCTATGGTAGATTAAATACCTTATGATATATCTTATGCTAATTTGTGTGTCATCTCTGGCAGTGCCAATGTGAACTACCAGAGTCGTACGAGGCTTACCGAAAGCAACAACACCGGTGGCATTCGGGGCCGATGCAGTTGTTTAGGCTATGTTTGCCAGATATCATTAGATGCAAGGTATTGCAAGTGCTCTTTTCCTGCTCTAAAATCTACTTCATAATTTTTGAGATAGTTGTACAGTGTGATTAGAAATGCTACCAACATCATAATATGTTTTATTGCTTGTGACATTTGTAGATACTTCTTTTTCTAGACTTTTGTTTACATACTTATGATATTAGGTGCATTTGTGTGTTGCTTAAGGTTCTTTTCTTAAATACATACCTGGAATTCATGTCATTGTATATGCTGCTCACTCAAGGTTTTTGTTTTTATTATGCCGGCTATCCGTTAACTTTGGATAACATTATTCTTTGTCAAAGATAACAAGGTACTGCTCTAATGGTAGCTAATTTTGTTATGGCAGATTGTCTTCTGGAAGAAGGCCAACCTGATATTCCTTTTCTTCTTGCTACGCAAGCTCATCTTGCCTTTTTATTCCTTCACACTCTTCTGCATGATCCTCCCAATGACAATGTTTGTGCCTGAAGCTCAGCTTCCCGATTGGGTCGTCTGTTACATCCCAGTGCTGATGTCATTCCTAAACATTGCCCCTGCACCAAAATCGTTCCCGTTTATCATCCCATACCTGCTCTTTGAGAACACCATGTCTGTTACCAAGTTCAATGCCATGATCTCCGGACTGTTCCAGCTAGGAAGCACATATGAGTGGGTCGTGACCAAGAAATCCGGCCGATCATTGGAGGGTGATCTCATTTCCTTGGCGCCAAAGGGGATGAAGCAACTAAAGTATGGCTCAGTGCCAGCCATCAACGTAGCAATCAAGGAGCAATCGAAGGCCAAAAAGGAACCCAAGAAGTACAACCGAATATATAAGAAGGAGCTTGCCATGTCACTACTCCTCCTGTCCGCCGCCGCTCGCAGCTTACTATCAAAGCAAGGGATCCACTTCTATTTCCTGTTGTTCCAAGGCATCTCCTTTTTGCTGGTGGGACTCGATCTCATAGGTCAGGACATCAAATAAATCAACCATAGCATGGACATAGAAAGTAATTTGACACTAAACTTGCAATATGTGGGGTCGTGGATGTTGTTGTACCTTCCATCGTCAGAGGGGCGTAGGAGCTAGGACCCCGAAGCGAACATGCGGCATGGTAGTCAAAGGATTCTTACAACAGTGTATGTATGTCATGTGTAGATATATATTGGTTCAGTCATCTTGTTGATCTGTGAATCTGCCTAACTGTTTCTGGTCAATCACATTCTTTTGTGACATGTTGTTCTAGATGTTGTTCAGGTTAGAATTATATCATAGTTCTGAATCCCTACAGATATGATTTCCCGACCTTGTTTCAGCTGTGTTTCGATGCGTCTGTTAGTACGTACCATGTTTGACTCATCAAAAGCTTGCTACATTTCTGCATCATCTCAAATTTCCACTCTAAAAAGTAGCTGCACGACTAGAACTGACGAGTAATTCCATATAATACAATTTGAAGTTTTGGCTAATTTAAAAAAAAATCAACAAGGGGAAATATATTAGTATTAAGATGATACCATTTACACCAGGCCTATGGGACAACACAATATCACGACCTCATCGAGACATCGAAGATGCACACAACTAAAAAGGACCGACAAAACTAAGGACTTGCAACATACAAGCAGTAATGCCATTCATCGTCCTTGACAACAGGAATCGAGGGTAGTGGCGACCAAACCGGGCCACGACCCGCCTTGCGTTTGGATTTTTCTTAGAATTGGTCCAAATTTGGCCCCCAAACTATGGTCTGTTGTGCAAGCTGCTGGCCCATCCTTGGCCCTCTTCGTGTTGTGCCATCGCTTGAGTGCCGCTATTGATGGATTCAGCCACCGTCATTGGAAAGATATCTTTAGGCACCACCATCGGGTATGCGATTAGGACAAAAGATAAGTCTTCGGATTAGGGGCAGACAATTAAATAAGTAGAAGATCGTACTACACGCTACCAAAAAGGATTTCTGACGGATATAGTGGCTTTTTTAACAAGCTTTAATGTAATGACTGCTATATATACTAGTCTACCATATATGCTAGAACATGGCAGTAGTTACAAGCCACCATTACCACGCAACTTTACAAAATGCATCATGCCCCTAAAACGACTCTGCAAAATATGCAGACCTTCAGTGTATTTCTACAAAAAGGATCCTGATGGGTTACATGTACC